>OZ023262.1:143791202-144991202 GCA_964006375.1 Tillus elongatus
AGGCTGAGTTATGTGTATCGGTTGGTGGCAGCACATTTGAATAATTTCTTTATTTTTCGTTGTTCGTTTTGATTTTTGGTAACAAGTAGCGTTTTGTATTTTACTAATAAATTATTATTTAACATTGCATGGTTACTTACTTTGAACACCTACGTTCAGAAAACTACAGGTAAAAAGCTCCATGTTGATAGGGAAAAAATGTTAATAATTTACTTGAAAATTCAACGTAGGCTGATCTGGCTGGAAATTGAGAGCCTGTTATAAATTTTAATTCTAAACAAGTTTCGTTAATAACTTTTTGGGGTATCTTTATAAACGAAGGTAGTTTACTTTTAACACATTTAATTAAATCCGTTCTAAACTACCCTGTCTATTAATTAATTTTGTTCATTTCCTCAACATCTTAGTTTAAGACAAAGCAGGAGCGATTCCCAGAATATCATAATTTAATTCAAAAATTTTTTGTCACTTATACCTTACCCACACTCAATCCGTGGACACACTATATATATATATATATATATATATATATATATATATATATATATATATATATATATATATATATATTATATATATATATATAGCAGATATTTTCCCTTGTGACTTGCTTGGATGGTTTAGTTTTAGCCAACCTAATCGAACATTATTAAATTATTTTTAAATACAAATTAGCTCCGAAGCTTATATTTTTATATAATGTAGTACTCATGCTGCTCTTATAAAACCTTTACTATGTAGTAGAATTGAGGATCCTAGCTGAATGTGAAATTATGCTATTAAGGTTTGACATATTTTTATAAACATTCGTTACCATGACCTTCTTGCTTATCCAGACTTTTTTAAACACTTATTTATTATTTAACTGACAATTTTCGAATAATACAGTAATTTTTTGGTAACGAAATTCGCTACAAAAACACAATTGCTGCATCCACACTTTTAAAACTAAGGAAATAATGTAACTTTTCGTTGAGACTGACAAAACGGTATATTACAAATAACTTGATATTCTGCAAATATTTTATAATTAAGTATAAAAACTCATCACACACAAGTCACCCAATTTTTTGTTCTCCATAACCCGTATTTGTTTTAGAATATTCGTTTAGAAATCGTTTAATTTGCCACTATTTATTAGCTGCCCCTCCAGAATTAGTTGACTGTCAAAGGTACATATCTAAACTGCCAGAAAGACTATACTTTTAATGAACTTTCTGCAAACATTTGAATGAAATTAAAAAAAGTAACTACGTAAGCCGAAATCTGTTACCTTGAAAAACACATTTCACGCAACATTTGTCCCTCGCAAACTGCACCTGCTGCAAAATATTTGTTTAGAAATCGACAATCTACACATTTAGTTGTGCAAATTTCCTTGTTGCCTTTTGATGGGTCCAGAACCACAGACAGGCCAACTATTTCAGAAATTTTATACACAATAGTTTTGATCTTGTAAAACGTTGGTTATAAAACGTCAAATGCAGTAAATGCGTTATGGTATTAAATTTATTTCAAACTCTAATAACTTATTATTAGTATGTGAACTAGTCTGTAAAATTTGTGTGTGTATAAGTTTATATTAAGGTCACATGTGTACCTCATATGGGTTCTAGGGACTTTATTTCGACATTTTCTGAAAATCTCACCATCGTGACCACTCTATTAGCGATTTTTTCTAAATGAAATCACAAAAAGGCTAGCGTTCGACAGTAGAATATTTCTTCATTATTTCCGGATTCCAGAAAGCCTGGTAAATCACGACGCCTTAAAAAATAATACGAGAACAAGAACTTCCGACCTTAAAATTTATAAATAAGTAAATAAATAAAATATCAATATTAAATTAATAAAATGTATATGCAAATAATATTTTATAATCAACAGATGTTATATTTAATATTAACATTTCCCTGAAAATGTTACCCTCGGAAACGCATTCATTAAGAATGCATTAAATGGTGAATACGAAAAATTATAGTCAGGCCAATGACCATAGTTATCATTATCGAATATAATAATAAATAAATAAGTAAATAACTAAAACGACCAGACAAGCATGTGCGCTGTGTTAGCGAATTTTAACAAAAATCTTGTACATTTTCTGGAGTCAATTTTCCTCACAGTTAGAATCTTCAGTTTGGTACACATTTAAGCCTCTACAAAAAGAACAAACACAGCAAGTTTCATAAAAATGGTAACAAACTTAGTTTCGCAGATACCATTCAAAAAATTATAATAAATAAAAAATGAATAAGTCACTTAGTATTCTTCTCAGGAAAGTTGGTTTAATTGTTTTTTAAACAAACTTAGCATTAAGGCAGAGTTAAGCTGGATCACAATTTATTCAAACTCTTTTCAGCAGATTAGAGTGAAACCGGTCCTTTTCGTCCAAAACGAAATATTTTAGACCGTCCAAAATGTAATGCTTAAAGGTATAGCTATCGACACATCACCAGGACCGGATAAAGCAGTGAAACCATGAAAGCAGTCAAAGCTTATCCAACTCGACAAATTTTAAACATAATAGCTACAGTTATGGTTTTAAACAACTTAGTACCTGAAATTTTAAAAACCACCAGAACAGTCCTGATACATAAATCTGGAGACAAAAACGATTTCAAGAATTAAAGACCAATTACTATTTGCTCACTAATCAAAAGAATCACTGAGAGAATCTGGAGAAACGTTTACGGAAATTTTAAGTTATAAACAAAAGCCAGAGGGTTTTCAAAAAAAATGCTTCGATTACCTATATTTTTGCACATATCTAAGGGATATGATTTAGTTAGTCGCTATCATTCGGAATATGTTTGAAAAACCACATATTCTAGATAAACTCAAAATTATAGTCCTTAATTTATGGATACGATATAAAAGATTCATCGATTTAGGATCACACAAATCGAAATATTTCCAAGTTAGTTAATGCAGGTGTTTTGCAAGCGGTTCCACTCTCTCTAATGTTGTTTAATATGTGCGTAAATCACATTTTCGATGAACTCGTAGATGAAAAAGTTGTTTCTTGCTATGGGTTCCACTTGACTGCAAACACAGAACAAGTTTCGGTGCTAGAATTTGCTGATGACATTGTTTTGGTTGGTAAAGACATATGATCTGTTCAAAATCTATTATGCATTGAAAATAAGCTTAAAGAAATATGATTGACTATCAATCCATCTGAATCATCAGCTATCGTAATCGAAAAGGGTGAGTTTTAACAAGAAACAATATATTTGAACTTAAATGAATCGATAGCTTCTATGACTGTTAATGAAAATATCAAATATCTGGGAGTACATTTTTCTGATGAATGAGTATTCGATCAAAAAGTTACAATACGGAAATTCTCTGCAAAACTTGAAACACTAACAAAATCAAATTTACTAAATTGTGAACAAAAACTTGTTATTGTTTCTGAACGTCACTAAATGAATTCTAATATTCATCAAGGTCACTAAAAAATCTACAACTTTTTTATACCTTTTACAACAAGTATAAATATATATATATATATATATATATATATATATATATATATATATATATATATATATATATATATATATATATATATATATATATATATATATATATTTCCTATATATTCCTACTAAATTCAAAATGCATACAGTTAATGAACCAAACAGAATTATTTGAAAACTGACAAAACTTGTATTTAAAAACACAGCAATAAAGATCTAAATACAAATTTAGAATCCGTTAACAGCAAGTTAGCTAGACTCACTCCCGGGGAAAAATGTATGAGGAATGGTGTTCTTAGAAACAAAATGGCAAAGGGGTAGTTACTTACCAGCAGGTTGAACAAACAAAAAATTAGGTATAAAGTCATGAAGGATGATCACCATCTTAATGGAGTGAGTGTTTGAAAATGACAGGTAATGGGGTTCCGGCCGTAGTATTCCTGGTCGCAGTATCGACACATCCCGTTGCAGATACTGTAGCAAGTATGAAACTCTTGCGCTCTGCTTGGGCACTACACCTGCTTCGAATCAGGCGTCATCATCAAGTTACAGGACTACTTGCTTGTACTCTCAGAGGGAAAGGCTCCCAAGTAGAAGAAGAAGTTCAGGGTCTCTCAGAAATTTGGAGCACCAAAAGAATTGACATCATAGCAATTAACAAAAACCACGAAAAGGGTATATTATAGATCCGACCATAGGTTTTGAGAGATATATGGAGCAGCCTTGCCATATTCAAGAAGATAAGTGTATTAATTACGAACCTACAACCAATTATTATAAATATAAGTTTCATGTTTAAAATTTATCAGTAACAGGTCTCCTGTTTGGTGCAAGGGAAACATTGTTCAAAAACTACATAAATTTTAGGAAAAAATTTAAGTTACTCAAATCCTTATATTGCTGAATTGTTTAAAAAATTAAAAATTGTCAGTGTATATCCTTAGAAATCATTTATATAAAAACCTTACCAGATAAGTTGATATGTTTATTTTTTCACCAAATTAAGATTGTTTTATAAATTGGCATTTGTTGTTGTACTTTGTATGCTATGTCCATCTTATTAACTGTGACTTATGGCAAGTCATGACGTATGGTCGGTATGTTAACAATAAAGAACTTTATATATTATATTATATAATAGCTAATTAAAAAGTTTATTCAGAACGCATAAGTGAAACTGCTTATGTAACTGGAACATCAGTTCCGATGATATTTCATGAAGAGCGTCTTTTTATCACTTCACATCAGTACAGAATGTATTGCCATCTCATCTTTCAGCTGGACTACAATTTTGCTTTTCTTTCAGAAACAAAGACAATCCATGTCGACTATTTATGAATAAAACACTATTTACGGATTAAGGCACTTTTATTTGCCGGAGTGCACTTCAGAAACAAGCATATGTGGGAATGAAGAAAAATCTTAGGTCGCAGTACGAAGTTATTTCCACTATGCATTCAAGATTAATGTTTGGTTTGTAATAATAAGGAAACATACCTTACGTTCATATGAATTTCCACCAAATCTGTATGGAAATTTCTACTAACATTTTCTACGAAATGGGTTCCGTGATCTCATTGATGATTCACATTAACATTAAGGCAGAATATGTTTTTAGTAAATTTTCTTTAAAAAAGTTCACTACTGAGGAGATAACGACTTTTGAATTTTGAAAAAATTTCTTCAAATGAGTGCTAATCTGGATCCCTAGAACACACATCCGGAGTCAGTTTCATTTATATATATATATATATATATATATATATATATATATATATATATATATATATATATATATATATATATATATATATATATATACAGTGTGTCCACGGATTGAGTGTGGGTGAGCTTTAAGTAACAAAAAAATTTCGATTTAGATTATGATATTCTGGGAATCGCTCCTGCTTTGTCTTAAACTGAGATGTTGAGAAAATGAACAAAATTAATTAATATAGAGGGTGGTTTATAACTGATGTAATGAAATGTATTAAGAGCAAACTACCTTCGTTTATGAAGATACTGCAAGAAGTTATTAACAAAAATTGTTTAGAATTATAATTTATGACAGGCTCTAAATTTTCAAACAGATCAGCCTACTATGAATTTTTTTAGCTGCGACTTTATTTAAATGACGTTCGACGGCTTATAAGATTAGGTGTACTTTAAAAAATACTTGAAACTCTATTAAAAAAAGTATTTACCATAATTAAACTTGGGGATATATATATATATATATATATATATATATATATATATATATATATATATATATATATATATATATATATATATATATATATATATATATATATATATATATATATGACACCGATAACTCAAAAAACAATAGACCGATTTTCATGAAATTTGACACTTAAATTCCTTTAAAAGCAAACGAGTTATGGGCATTTAATAGAAAAACAAATGTTTGCCGCTACCAAAATTTTGAGTGTGCTCAATAAAATCTATTGAAGGTTACAGGCAAATTCCAAGTTTTCTTGGCGCATATATATTTTTTGTAAAAAAAGTGGCGTAGCTAATTTCTATGAAATTTGCTCTGTCCAGATTTTTTTTCATCACACTCAAAAATTATTTTCGGACGCAGAGTTCGTTATCCAGTTCTAGATATCAAGTTTTTCCATGGAAAATTGCTAATTTTCCTACCGAAAATGCAATATTTTTGAAACCCGTCAATTTATTTTCACGAAAGTTAACTCATAATTTGCTATGAAACTACAGATGCAATGTTTCAAATTTAATTTTATTTGAATACTTGTAATCCAAGATTTTCACAAAAAAAATTGCCTCAATTTTCAAAAGCGTCAAAATATATTCCATTTTGTTAGATAAAATATTATTGTGTAATATAAAGTTGTGTGTGTGTGTATTTATTTCTTTATCGCCGGTCTATTTCCACGACTATGGCCAACCACCGACGCCAGGGAGCAGTTTCACCTCACTACCTTGGAATTTTGCGGAACTCCTGCCTTTCTGTAAGGAGGGCAGTGATCTTTAACCATGCCCAACATCGCATGGACATATGTCCAAGGGCTTTACGTCCCTTCCGAAGGGCGGAACGTGCATACATTCAACTTGCAGAAATAAAATGCCACAACCTCAGTTCGTGTTAATTGTACAGTATGTCTGTAAGAATGAGCTACTAAAATTATTATATTATATTAATATTAATCTGTGTTTGTTCAAGAAAAGGGACGTCATTGGAAGGTTATCTAATATCCACAGAAAATATTAAACATAAATAAGTTGAAAGAGGTCCAATGATATGTTTACCAGATAAAACAAGTTACGTTATGTATTAAAAAACAATCAAGGCTCGCAATTATAACGCACTTGCTGTGTCCAGATGTTTGTTCTTATGCCGCATACTGGTTTGTCTAAATGTGGAAACCAAATATTTTTCCAATAAAGATAAGCATTAATGTTCAGGTTCGGTAAGGTGATCTCGCATGGAAATGTAATTACTTTTACACAAAAATAATGGAAATAAATATTTCGTACCTCTAAGGACTTAACCACATCTACATAATTAAAATGGCGCTAGTCTGTGGACAGTAAAATAGTGACCTCATGACTACTTTATTGCATAATAAATTACTTAGAAGCAGTAAATGGACAAAGAGGAAAATGAGAAAGTCAGCTAAACTAGATAAATAATGAAGAAACTCTGGGATTTACCATATCTATGGTTACACCAGCTGTTTGCATCTGGTTATGTATATTAATTTAGGAAGCAACCTAAGAGGGAATTTATTTAACATATCACTCCTACAAACTTTTGTAAGGTAAAATATTGAAATTAACAATTAATTTAAATATTTTTACACAGTGCTTATTATGAAATATTGTAGATGAGCTTAGCAAAAATGAAGAACAAAATAGAGCCAACGTTAATATTACTGAATGAATTTTCATTAACGAAATTCTCTAATAGAAAGGTAACGACGGTAAGTTTTTGGATTTTTTTTAAATAGACGTGAAATATATATATATATATATATATATATATATATATATATATATATATATATATATATATATATAATATATTTATTGAATATAGAATATAAATGTATTTATACATTTTTATTAATTTGTAATAAATATACTGAAAATCAAGTAACTATTCACATTAATGGAAAATTTATACGCAAAAGGATTTTTAATTTACCTTTTTCACACTTTTTCACTTACTGACTTAATTCCTGTTTTCCGTGTGAACGCCATCCATTCTTTCAGTAACTTCTGATAATGTACCTAAATATAATATGTAATGGCCTTATTTTAAACCTTTTATTTTCCTGACTAGCTCGGAATATTTTATTTAAGACATTTTGTTTTAAAAGAAATTACAGAATATTATTATTGTTAAATTTGGCATCAAATTCTCTCCTGCGGTGTTTCTGTAATAGGTCTTTCTTAAATATTGTAAAAAAAAATAATAAAATCTTCAATGTAATTTATTTCTTATTACTTATTTGTTTACCCACTTTTAGAACATATTTGCTTATATCGTGATCACGTGTTAAATTTATATAAATACGAAATGCTTTTTTTATAAATACCTTACATTAGTACTACTAATCACAAACCAATGCTCTTTCTTATTGACTGGATTCCCTGTATACATTTTTAATCTCCTATCCTTAGCATTTAACGCACCTTTTGCGTTTACGAATGTAGACATCCTCCAATATCGTTTCACAAGAACAATTGTTGACTTTGTGCTGCGTGATCACCTACACCGTTTTTAGTATTTACCTCTGTTCTTAAACTTTAATTATGTTTTTGAATTTCACCGCTATGTGTTTCTGGACAATTTATTTATGGATTTAATATCACCATTACTCTTTAAGTATCCCGTGTCAACTGTATACAACATCAGTTTATTACTTTTAAACAAACGACTCGGTAATTATACTGAGTTGAACTTCTTGTGTTATAATTTTAAAACAAACACGCTTGGATGGCAACCGCACTTGTGCACTTAGGAATGTTCTGATGTTCGCTCGTGCTGACAAACACAACCTGCCACACTCGGCAATTCTTCTATAATGACTTCCTCTCCCCTTCATTTCTTGACGATCTACCTCTTATATTAAAACGAATCCACCAATCAGAGATCGGGATTTTTGTTAGGAATTCTTGTCGAAATCTCGGAAACCTCAAATTAATTTATTTGATAGCTGGATTTAAATATTTGTATGCATTTTCCTAAACTTATTATTTTTCGCTCAATTTTAACTCGATTTGATTTTTAAATATATGTAGCATATTCTCCATGAAATAATCTTTCTTTTTATACTAATTAAAGTCAGTTCTGAATTTTGTTCATATTCTAATTATGCAAATTAAAATGGCTGTGTGTTGAGTTTCTTTAAAACTATGCCTATATTTATTTAATTATTTTGATTTCTTTAATACCTTCGTAAATTCTATTTACCTCCAAAATTTCCTCATAAAATGAACTGTGTTTTAATTTATTTTAACCTTAATTAAACAACCTATTATATAACCTAATTAAATTATACACAAAATAGTTCACTCTATTTTCCATTTATTGTCTATTTCTTGTGCCATAATTATTATATTTTCTACCAAAAAGTCCTATACTGTCCAACTGTTGTTCATACATAATCAATACACTCTATTTCTAAGCTTTTACCGAAGCTTTTACCTTGGTTAAATTGTTGCACAGACCTTTATTTTATTAATTTGGGTAACAATTTATAGCTACTTGCATCTAACAATTTTATTTATGTATATTTTTTATTTGCATTTTTCTTTAACATTTAAAGCATTGCCTATCTTTAAGTTGGTGCTAATTTGTTTCTGTTAATTATAGTCCATTTTCCCTCAATTATTATTTGCTAAAATATCACTCAAAACTTTCTATTTATATTTAGATATCAAATTTCTCATAAGCTATTTATTTATTGAGCGAAAATTTGAACCTGTGATGAGCACTGTTAAGTACAATTTGGAGAACAAAATTCAAAAGTCGGGATCTCCCCATTAGTGAATGTTTTCTACGAAAATTCACTAATATTAATTACAAAAACAATGGGCAAATGTAAATAGCTAATCAGTCTAAATCATAAAAACTCATCAGCTTATAAAATCAATAAAACATCAACAAACATCAGGGCACAATTATAAAATCACTCGTACACATGCATATCCCTACGATAACCACTACGATATCAAGATGATAGCATGCAATTTATCAATGATCAATAAAAAAGAATACAACAGTCTATAACTTAATATCAATAATTAAGCGCCTCCGTGGCCGTGCGGGAAAGTCGATTCAGACTTTCCAATACGGACTCGGGGGTCGACGGTTCGAGCCTCACCGGCGGCGGATGATTTATCAAAATCACTGTCGTCGTTGAGATCGAGCTCAAGGTGGAGGGTAGGTTAGTTTAGATGAGCAAAAAGGGTCAGCAATGGCCTAATTGCCAGTAAGCATCTTACCTTTACCTTAATATCAATAATTAAAATTATCTTAATCCTAGTATGAATACACAACAAGAGGCACAAAAAGTGCGGTGGTCAATAAAAATTACTTAAATTTACAACTTAACGCCAATATTCAAAATCAGCTTAAGCTTAACATTAATAAACAACGTTATGTAAGCCACGAGCCAGAAATGGAAGGGACAAGAATTCTAAACACAAATTACAAAATATTTTCAGGGTAGTTTAATTTTAAAAAAGGGTCCATTTTGAAATCAGATTTAGGTAGTGGGATCACATTAAATCAGAAGTACACTTGTTGCACTGCACACCTCCGTAGTGCAGTGGAACGAGTGTTGGGACTGCTACACGGAGTGTCCGGGTTCGATTCCCGGTTTTCCCCAGTTTCTGTCACTGTGTGTTTGGTGTGTCCGTTGTCTTTTATCCATAACCTCCCTCCGCACAAGCTGCTCAGAACTTCTGGACGGGAGGGTGTCATTTATGTGGTGTCATTTTTTTAATTATTATACAAAAAACATGATTCGGGGAAATTATAGTATAATCAAAACTCATATAAATAAATAAATATCTTCGATGAAGAACAATCACCACAGAGAAAAAACTATTGTGATTTAAAAAATTCAAAATGGGGTATAAAATAGACGGTCAATGATAAGAAACTCATTAGTGGTGATATAAGATAGTATCTTAGGTTTATAGGGCAGATATAAGCAGCAGCAATGTGTAATAAATGAAAAGAACTATGCGTACACAGCAGGTGAGCCTGATAATATTGGAGTTTGACTTTAATCAGATGTAAAACGTCGGGACGCAGCAAGTGCGTTATGGTAGTGAATTTTCATAGAAATGATCTGGCAAAAACTATTTTTATAACTTTCTTTTCTTGCAACATAGAAAGATAGATTTTGGTGTCTAGTTTACTTTTGATATTGTAAACCTACGTTCCAAATTTTGTTACCCTAGCTTTTTTACTTTTTTAGATTCAAAATTTTGATAAACGCTGACATAGCTGTGTGTGTTTTTTTATTTCTTTAACTTCGGCCTATTTCCGCGATTATGGCCAATCGCCGACGCCAGGGAGCAGTTTCACCTCACTATCCTGGACATTTTGCCGAACCACTCCCTTTCTGTAAGGAGGGTAGTGATCTTTAACGTGCCCAACATCGCATGGACACGGGCCGACTTCTTTACGCCCCCTCCGAAGGGCGGATCGTGCAGACATTCAACTTGCTCAAGTACAATGCCACAACTTCGATTGAAGTTGATTGAACAGTATGTACTGAAAAAGTTAAAGGAGTACCCTGAGATCGAACCCAGCACCCTTCGGTTCAAAGGCACACATTCTTACCACTGAACCCCTGAAACTCTCGTTGACGTAGCTGATATGTACTTAAAGGGTACGTTAAAATACAAATAGGTTAAGCACATGCATCTATTTTTTATTTTCTCATGTGAAATATTGATAGTGCTATAATAATAAAAGTTCACATAATATACAAGGTTCTACAACACTCAAATCATACACGTGTATAAACACAAAGTTTATCACTCAATCCTCTCATAAATTCACCACAAAAATTAAAATACATAAAACAAAACATACACATTATATACATATATTACACTTACATATAAACAAAAAACGAAACAAATATATTATATATAAAAAAAATAGGGGTTATAACAACAATAAAAATCTTTAATAGTAAAACTGTACAAGGGACTTTTTCTGTAAGACGATTCCGGTAAAAATGCTGTACGTCAGGTGCTGCCGTACAACCACAAACGATCTTTCAAAATCGTCAGCCCTGCTACTATATTGCTATAACGCAAAATACGAATAATATAAAAATAGATATATCAAGATTATCACTGGAAACACATACTAGTTTCGCTCTTATTTGAGCATATCAGTGTGTTATACCAGCAATAATCAAAACAGATCTAAATTAATTGGCTTAACGTAGCCCAAATCTCAGCGAAACCTGAGGTGTACAAACTACTGACATCTAGGGTGAAACAAGGAACTTTGTCTGTAAGACGACTCCGGTACAAATTCTTTACGTCAGGTGCCGCCGTACAACCACAAACGATCTTTTAAAATCGTCAGCCCGGCCACTATATTCCTATAAGGGCATATACGAATAATATAAAAATAGATATATTAAGATTATTACTGGAAACACATACTAGTTTCGTTCTTATTTGAGCTCATCAGTGTGTTATACCAGGAATAATCAAAACATATCTAAATTAATTGGCTTAACGTAGCCAAAATCTGAACGAAACGTGAGATGTACAAACTACTGACATCTAGGACTAAACAAGAAACTTTGTCTGTAACACGACTCCGGTACAAATTCTGTACGTGAGGTGCCGCCGTAGAACCATAAACGATCTTTTAAAATCGTCAGCCCTGCCACTATATTTCTATAAGGAAATATACGAATAATATAAAAATAGATATATTAAGATTATTACTGGAAACACATACTAGTTTCGCTCTTATTTGAGCTCATTAGTGTGTTATACCAGCACTAATCAAAACACATCTAAATTAATTGGCTAACGTAGCCAAAATCAGAATGAAACGTGAGATGTACAAACAACTGACATCTAGGACGAAACAAGGAACGTTGTCTGTAAGACGACTCCGGTACAAATTCTGTTTCCCCTAATAATCAAAATCGTCGCAACTAGTCTATAGTCGATGAGAGAAGAACGTACGCAGAACCCGGAAAAGGATAATATTTGGTTAGGAATTGTTGAAAACAGTGTAATTTGGATTTTTTTGTTGATAAAAATGAGAATGGAGCCACAAGTTTCAGCAAATGTGATATGGATCTAGAAGGATGAAGCACCAGCACATTATCAAAGCAATGTCTGGCCGTACCTCGATTTAATATTTCCAAATACGAAAAATACGAAGGAGAAGATCGTTACATGGGCCAGCACGATCACCCGATCTTACACTACTAGACCTTCTCTTATAGAGATGTTTGAAAACTATGGTATACAAAATTAAACCATGTGATTTAACTGACTTAAGAAGAAGAAAAAAAGATTGCGACTAGGGCGGTCACTCCTCAGATGTTGTTAGAAAACATTTTCGTTTACGATTAGAATGCTGTCAAGACTTTCAAGGCGTGGATTCTGAACATCTTCTACATTAAGATTGATGTTCGTTTTTATTTATTTTTTCTTATTGATAAAAATGAAACGGCTTTTATTATTGCTCTTATTAACTTGTTATTAATTTTTTAGTACGTTGTGGCTAGGTTCGCCAGTCAGACACATTTCGTGTTTAAATTTTTTCATTATTTATATTTATAGCTTTATCCATAAAATTACACATTATGTCAAGACAAATAAGTTTTAAACCTGCAGGTATTTCGACATGATTTAGAAAATATTATTCTAAAAATATTTCACAATATATTCTCCAGGTGTGACTAATGGACTTGAGCTTCCGAGGCCATCTAATCCATTTTGACTAACTAACTAACTACATTCTCTAACCAGTACACTTCAGATTTTGACGTCCAAAATTATTTTCGTTCTGCCTTTCCTGTGTGTTTGTATGAATTTTACTTACATTTATTTCTCATTGTCTAATAATGCCTTCAAACAAAACCCTTTTCTGTGCACCATATTTCTTTTTAATTTATTTATTGAAGAGAATAAAGAGATCTTTCAAATGACATGTCACATATCCCTACCTATTGTTTAAAAATGTTGAGGTTGCAACTGTGGTTAGAAGAAGGTTGAATGTGGGGGTGAAGTTTATTTTGAGACTAAAATTGCCTTGTGGATTTTTTGTAAATGTGCACAACTGAGATACTGAATTTACTCTATTTGGCTATTACACACATACTCTCTATATATATATATATATATATATATACATATTCTTTATAAATACAAGTATGTAGTAAGTAGAAATTCAAACTGTTTTAGCAAAATAGCTTTTAATTTGTTTTATGTTACGTAAACATTGCATGAATTAAAATTATGGAAGCATAATGTAATTGAAATTTTTACCTTAATTTTGCTTTGCTTGTTTCGTAGATAACAAGCCGACTACACTTATAAGGATATTTTTCCATTTGCTATTTTCCAAACATGAAGTTCTTAAAATGATCCTGCCCATTCAAAACAAAATATATACTTTATGACATATTTCTATCTGAGGAATATATGTTGATGGCGAGGCTGATAGTGTGGAGTTTTGTAATGATGGAAGCCGACATATTTTAGGATTTATATTTTTCCCAGTGAAGCGTATAGCAGCGAAGACGCGCCTATGCAGGCCGAGTTAGTGGATTTCTAATGATTTACGTGTTTTCTCCAGACATCAGTGACTTAACTCTCTGTAGTTCCAGTAGGCTGAAATTCTCGTTTGCAGACCTAGGTAATCTATGATCTAATAAATGAATAATTCAAAAGACAGCTTTTTAACTTGACAGAGATAATGGAATATATGTCTACAGGATATGAAACTCTTGTCTCTAAAGTAATGTAGGGGTCCAACGGTTGGTAAGGCCGCCAAAAAGCAAGCTTATACATAATAAAGACGGTTTACGCCCTTAAAGCTGTTTTAAAAAAAGCAGTTTAAAACTGTTGATATTCCAGTACTAGAAAACAGGATCTTAAAACCTTGTATAGAATGTATACAAAACATAGTAAGCTCAAGGTTTAGCCTTTAAACACTTATAAAAAAATTGACCTACCAAGGGGTAATTGGATGTGTATATTGTAATCTATATATGCAGAAAGCGAAACTAAAGTACTTTTCAGCAAATTTTCGTATCTAAAACTTCGTTTTACAAATGGTTTGATTATAGAAGTGTTATTTTTAGTGTACGGAAGATATACCTTACTTTGATCTTAGAGTAGTAAACAGAAACAAAAACTTGTCGAACCTAAATTTAACTGCACAGAATTAAACTAAACCTAAAGCGAAACCTAATTTTATCTGTGCGTTTTATGTGTCGTTCTTACTGTATGGAGAATAGGGGGATGTAGTTTTACAAAGTAATACAAAGCAAATCACTGGACAATACAAAACAAATAAAAGCAATCAACCTTAAATACAGTGTGGAACAGCCAAATCTCCTAAATTCAGTATCTAAATTCTTGTGCATATTTATAAAAAGTCTGGAAGTTCGTTATGGTAGTGAATTTTCATAAAAATATTTTTAATGGCAAATATGTCTTTTTGAATAAAAGGCATGGAATTTGGTATAACCTACATGTAGTAGAAACAATGTACCTTATTTCATCAAAATAACATTATTGTTTAAAAAAGTAAATTATTATACTTCCTAAAAAAATCCCGAAACAACGGGTACGATTTTTCTGGGCAACGAACCTCTTCAAGCTATTTACACACATGCTAAGATGTAATTATCAACAAAAAGATTTTTGACGATAACAAAAAAAATGTTTGTATGAAAATTTGTAAAAAATTGCTTGACCGAAAATTGCCATTTTCTTTACAAAAATCGATTTTTATGTTTTTTTACGAAAATTTGCTAAACAATTATTTTTCACGAAAGTGTGAAATAATTTCTTGTTATTTTAGTGAATTTTCTTAGAAAAAATTCACTAATGAGGAGATCTCGACTTTTGAATTTTGAAAAAATTTCTTCAAATGAGCGCGATCTAGGACCCCTAGAACCCATATCCGGGGTCAGTTTCAATTTTTATATGTTTATATATATATATATATATATATATATATATATATATATATATATGTATATATATATATTTATATATATATATATATATATATATATATATATATATATATATATATATATATATATATATATATATATATATATATATATATATATATATATATATATATATATATATATATATAAGTATCACACCGATAACTCAAAAAATAATGGGCCGATTTTGATAAAATTTGGCATGTACTTTTCTTTTGTAAATAGCTTGGATAAGTTCGTTAGTCAGGAAAATCGGACGAGGTTTTCCGGGAAAATTTTGAGTTTTCTTTCGAAAAAAAATATTATCTCAAAAACTAATTAGCCGATTTTAATAAAATTTGGCACGTACCTTTCTTTTGTAAATAGCTTTGACAAGTTTGTTAGTTAGGAAAATCGGACGAGGTTTTCCTGGAAAATTTTGAGTTTTCATTCGAAAAAAATTTTTATCTCAAAGAATAATACGCCGATTTTAATAAAATTTGGCAGGTACCTTCCTTTTGTAAAAGGATTTGACAAGTTCGTTAATCAAAATAATCAGACGAAGTTTTCAGGGAAAATTTTGAGTTTTTATTTGAAAAAAATTTTTATCTTAAAAAATAAAAAATCCATGATAACCAAATTTGGTAGGTAGGTTTACGATATAAAAAGCAAACTATATACCAAAATTTAGATTTCTATGTTACAAGAAAAAAAGTTATAAAATATTTTGTGCCAGATCATTTCTATGAAAATTCACTACCATAACGCACTTGCTCCGTCCAGGCTTTTTTTTTACAGTAACTTATACATTTATTATTACTTACACTTCACAAAGATCTTCCAAAAATGATTTCTTCAAAAACACTAACATAATTTTACGTAATATTTTTTACACGTAAATTTTTTAAAAAGTCCTTACAGTTTTCCAGCAAAAACTGGATTGATTTCCCTCAAAAACGAAATTAACCAAACCATGCGTAAAGGGAAGGTACTCACCAAATATTATTAATGTCGGCCTATTATTTTTTGAGTGTGCGGTGTGATATATATATATATATATATATATATATATATATATATATATATATATATATATATATATATATATATATATATATATATATATATATATAGTATGTTCCCGGATCAACAATGAAGAGCTGAAAAATACTGTAATTTTTTGAGTTGAAACTTCATTTTCTGGGAATGTGCCCTGCTTGAAAAAAAAATTATTTGTGTCATAATTTTAATTTCCAAAAATCAAGTATTTCTTGGAAATGTACAAAAAACTATTCTTTTACACTGTAAAGTGTTTTTTCTCTAGAAGAAATGAAAAACTGTTATTAAGAAAAGATGATTGGAAAGAAAAACTAAGTAGGGATATGCAATTTTAAAATCCTAAACCTACTTTGATATTTTGAAATTCTGAAAAGCAAATGATATGCTATGGAAGAAAAACGAATAAAATTATGTTTTGGCAGTTGTCAAAAAGAGTTAATTATAATTATTGTCGTAGCTGTGCTCTAAAGCTAATCAGAACTTAACCGTGAAGTACAAAAAACTTATGTTTACTATACCAGAACAGATCTACCTGATTCAGTGCTATGGTAATGGTGAGTTATCTATTCCAAAGGCAATAACCTCTGTGAATATAAAAAAAGTTGAGCTTACTATATCAGAACGCTTGTATCTAGTTCAGTGTTATGGAATTGGTGAATTATCTTTTCCAGAGCTTATCGGACTATTTCATATGAAATTTCCGGACACAGTTGTGGTCCAATCTACAGTATCCAGACTGGTTAAAAAATTTGTCACTAACAGTATCGTACATCATATACCAAAAAAGAAGAACCTTGATGGGGATGATGTAGGTACTGTTGTAGCAATGGATTCATTATACGAAAAGCACAAGCTGGCACTAAGAAAGCGGTACGAGAAGACTCACATTAGTAAATCACATTTTAAACGCTATTATGAAGCAAAGAAGGTAAAGCTAGTTAAAGTTGGATTTCGTCACACGTTAGAAGAAGGAGATAGATCCAGAAGGTTCAAATTTTGCCTAATTTAAGTGAGAAATTTCTAGAGGATCGAAATTTCTATAAAAATATGTTTTTCTCAGGTGAATTGACTTTTACAAGTAACGGTGTACCTTCATGATATAATTTTCGCTGAAAATAATCCAAATAAATTCTTGGCGGCAGTATTTTAAAACCGTTAATGTTTGGTGTGTCATTTCCTATTGTGATGTAGTTTGGTCATATTTTATTGAGGGAAAACTTAACCAACATTCTTATTTAAATATTTTGAATCAGTTTGTGGACAAACTACCAGACAAACCAAGATTTTTTTCATATTATTAACACGACGGTTGCCCTGCCTATGAGAATTTTCAAGAAAAATAGATACATAAACATATAAACTCTGAAACTGACCTCGGTCTGGGGTTACAGGGGTCCTAGTTTGCACTCATTTGAAGAAATTTTTCAAAATTCAAAAGTCGCCATCGCTTCATTAGTGAATTTTCTTAAGATAATAAATTTTAACTTTAAAAATGACATCGCGCAACGCGAATACTTTACTTCTATATTCCACCCCTTTCAAATGACAGTTGAGATTGCTAATTTTTAAATAGGAATTAGGGAAATATTAAAATATGCTATGGTTTTAAAATTACCAGGAAAAAACGTATGTCATTGACAAACTTCGCTACAACACACTAAAAAATAAAACGCAAATCGCGTTCTATCTTGATAACGAGAAAGCAAGAACAAAAACTTCAGTGTCTTGTTTTTTGAAGGTATCAATTAAAACCAAAATATAACAAGCTATCAACGTTCTTCATAGTTGGAAATGTTAGTTTTATTTTAGACGCGTCAGCAACTTGCTGTGTAAACGTGACCGCAGGACAGTACTTGTCAATTGTTAACTGCAATTCAGAAACATGATTTGTTTTACAGAAATGCATAAAATAACAATTCTACAGATGATTGGTTATGAAGACAGATACGGTCGCAGATCAAAGTTGCTCACCTATTTCAAGAAAACTTTCGTGATTTTCCCCCTATATCGTAAGAGACAACTAGCCAAATTGTAAAACGATTTCTGTTGGATGGAGTACTTGAATTTGAGGAAGACCCAATACTTAGAGTTGAGAAGCAGCCACAACATTATATTTATGTTAGCCTTTCATTGGTTATTCGAATATTGCAAAAAATGCTTTCCTATAAATTTATACAAACGCAGGAGCTCATGGAAGATTATTTCTATAGAAGAACGCATTGTTTTGAAGAAATGATGGAAATTATAGACAACGATATCCAACAAGATCCAGTTTCGTTTTCTGATAAACGCAGTTTTACACTTCACGGTCATATTAATTTGGGCAGGAATAGTTGGAAACATTGTCATTGGTCCCCTTTTCATTAATGGTAATTTAAATGGAGATAATTACTTAACACTGCTCCAAATAATGTCGTGCAAACTTTGGCAAACTTATATACTGATCAAGCAAACCCACAAGTTCTAGCAAATGTGGTATGGTTCCAGCAGGATGGAGCACCAGCACATCCAGCTAATATTTCCAAACCGTGAGGCGGAGGGAGGAAGATCGTTAGAATGGCCAGCACGATCACCTGATCTTTTGCTATTAGACCTCGTCTTATGGGATATATGAAAAGTAAGATATAAAAAACGGAACCACGTGATTTAACAGACCTAAGAAGAAGAATTACAACTGCCATAAGGTCGGTTACGCTTCAGATTTATTTTACTGTATTGATAATTTCCTATTAGTTCAGTTGTCGGCTACTGAGAAAGTGTCAATTTGACACAAAATGCACTTACTTTCCTTATTTTGCCCTGGATAGAGATTCTTGGAACTAACAAGTAGGACTATTACTTCCTTCTAATAGTATATATATATATATATATATATATATATATATATATATATATATATATATATATATATATATATATATATATATATATATATATATATATATATATATAGTTATATTATACCGAACGTTTATTCAACATACGGGCGTCCAAGCCAATCCCAGCCAAAAAATTATTTCAGTGCGACATGGGTTTTTATGGTAAAACTTAATTACTAGTTACCATTCCTTGGTACAATTTACACTATAACAAACTGGTGTTAGATAAAATATGCCCATTTATTTCTAAATTGTAAAAAATTATGTAAGGAAGTAATGAAAAGCAACGATTTTTTATAAATATACACATTTTTCCATAATTTTTCATTGTTTTCTATATTTTCAAATATATTTGTTTTAGCACGGGTAGGTAGTAGTCGACACTTACAGACGTGTTTCTATAGCTGCTATCACATTGTTTTATTTGCGGATAAGTCGTGTTAATTAAATGGCGAATAAACGACAAAAGTAGACAACAGGGGATGACCGGATAGTGGGCGACCCACACATGAAATTAATAATAAAGAGACAATGGAAATTATGGACCTTGCTACTTCTAACGATCACGAATCTGTAAATGTAACACATTTAATGAAAGGGATAATATATGTAGAAAAGTGGAGTATCGTGTAGGTTTAAATTTGACGGAAATTGCAAACGTAAATAATGCAGTTAGCGACAAAAATGTGAAAGATTCTGGTCGCAGCAAGTAAGTGCGTTATGGCAACGAATTTTTATAGAAACGATCTCGCATTTATTTTACAAAAACTATATATGCCTCAAGACAATATAACGTTTCTTTCTAATATTTATTATAACTTGTTTAACACATTAACACTTTGATGTTGTGCCCTTCTATGGTCATTAGCGGCGTCAATTTTTTTACTAAATGCTTTTTTTATTATAAGCTTTAAATTTAAATTTTAATATATAAGTAGTTTACCTTTTACAATAGAAACCCTCGTACCAAATTTGGTTGTCGTACCTTTCTTATTTTCAGAGATACTAAAATTTTCCGAAACAAAATGCATTATAATGAAATGAGTGTAGTTTTCGTTACTGATGTTGTCTATTATAAATTGTAAACTGTGGTTAATAAATAAGTATTAAATATAAGCCTGGATGCGTATAAAATACATTGGAATTTTTTTTTGGATAAATTATTCTTATCAACAAATTATGTGCTGGAGATGAACCCTATTTTGCACAATGCAAAAATTAACAGTGAACGTAGTTACAAAGTTGACACAAAAGAGAAACTGTGATCACTAAGAGAAAATAAACAAATATCAAAAATATTCAAATACAGGTGCAGAGACTTATTGTCTAACTTCACAAGGTGCACCTTTTTTCCCTAGAACGGTTTTTGGTTTTCACGGCATCTACAAGCATGCAAAAATTGATTTTGCTTTAATGCATTTATGGCAAATATAAACATTATACAGTTCTTAAGGAGGTCACCACGGAGACGACGAGAGGAAAGCTCTGCCGGCTTAATGCTCTGTGAGCTCCAATAATATGGAAAGTACATCGGGAGTAGTAGAAGAATTTGGGCAACACCTGTTTGGGCAGATTCTAATAGCTAGGTATCTTGGATCAAGTGAAGAGACTATATAGAAGTAGTCTACTTTAAGCGAGATCGAATAAGTACAATGCACGATCCTTAGAAAATAGTGTATCGGTGTATATGCGGTTATTCTATTAAGCATATGAAACAAAATATGTGTAAACCAAACAAGTATTTCTTACTAACCTGCCCCAGGTACTTAGCTGTTCAGCAGTTTTCGTCATTCACTTAAATATTGCACTACTTTTATGACAGTTTACACCCTGTTCTCTTTGCTTCATGTTATTTTTGTAACTAGTATAAAGCTAAGGTGTATGAGCTTTTTATTATAAAAAAAACACACAAAAGTTTACCTTAGGGTTCAGGAAAAAAATGATCGTACTGCTAAACCCAGACACAATGTAGGAACATGTCTAAAAACGTACTGACGTCTTTTGTAAATAAAATAGAAAGATTTTAAATAACCAATTTTGACACTCCTTTCTGAAATAAAGAAAAAATGTGTGGCTACATTGGTACAAACCAGCATTGCAAAACACAGGAAAAATGAGCTATTCTAACTTTACAGTACGACCAAAATTATTGATAACAACACTCGGCTTTTAAACCGCAATGACAATAATATCTAAGAAGCTGTAAAAACAAGGAAATCAGGTAGAAAACGTCTCTGTAGGGTCGCCCATACACACAAACGAAAGAAAAGAGATCGAAAAGGAAATAAACGAACACATAGAGTTGTCCCATTATATTTCTCACTACAGGTGAGAACACGAACCGTCTTTGTGTCTCGAATGACTTGGCCGTCAAGTCATATGCATGAGAGAATTACAACCGGACATTCCCGTTTTACATAAAGTGTATTGAAATATTGTGAGCAAGGATCTGAATATGGCAAAGCTTGGGAATGAGAAATGTGGCATGTGTGGAACATTCGAGCTGCACAAGAAAATAAGGAAAAAAAATTGCAAATCAAAACGTAAACTGCGATATATGCAAAGAGTGGACATTACACCTGCAGAAAGCAAATATATCACTATGTAAATATAGGGAGGATATAGGCAAAACTGGTACATAAGATGAGATTTTCTTATGCGTATGTGTAGAATACTGTTTATTCTCAGACTTGTCGAGTTAAATTAATCTTCTCTAAAAGATAATCTTCTCTTTGCAACTCCTCAACATGAAGAAATTAACGGAGAACGAAAGAAGAGGTGATTAGCATATTTTACAATTTAATATTATTCGCACGAAACTAAAAAAATGACAGTTTCGCTAGATTATTGTAGCGCCCAAAATAAGAATTGCTGCTTGTATTCTTCTTTAGTATTTATGTAAAAATCTGATGAAACCTTGGCCGACGTTAAAGACATTAAAATATCTTGAGGCAAGCACTTTTTTGTTGGCAAACAACCTAAATAAAGAAATTGATAACAACCTTTGGCATACTTCTAAAGTATATAATTTTACAGACTTTCTCAACGCAACGAGCAATGCAATAAGAGAGAAATTATTTACAAAGAAATAGAATTGAGTCCTGTGTCCGGTGTCCCTCGTAAAGTGGTCAATCAATAAACTGTACATAGGCGGCAGTGCCGAATTCATACAACATTCTTTATTATTATATTTAGTATGTATTTATCTACCTATATATATATATATATATATATATATATATATATATATATATATATATATATATATATATATATATATATATATATATATATATATATATATATATATATAGGCCTATGTATATATGTTTTCGAAAGCGTCTAGCTGTCGTGGCTTAAACAATTTGCTAGGTAATAGAAAAGACAAGATAGTACCGCTGAAATGTCGGAATTCGATACAACAGGTTGTAAAGATTGTAATCTTAAATACGTCGGGAAACAAAAAGATGTATTTAAATGTCCGTAAAATAAGCGGTGAAAGCTTGTTGGTTTGAACCATCCGCAAGCATCTAAATCAAATACCTACACAGAATATAAACACAGTTGTAGTCGTCGAACGTCTGGAATTTTTCATCCTCTGATGAAGCTAACTTGCTTAGTGCAACGATCGTCAGGTTTTTAAAAACCTGTTGCGTTGATTTGAGTGCTCCAAGTGTACATATCAGTGCTCATCATAGGCTTCAATCTTTACTTTAAGCTTTATCATTATTAGCAGATATTTCAGTTGAGGCTGTCGGTGTCGATTAAGCAGCTAATGAAGAATTATCATTGTTTATATTAAAATTAGTTAAAATTGAGGCTAGGATTAGCAAACGTCTAATTTAATATTATAACAAATGAAAATAACATTACAGTACAATTAATAGTGCGTTTAAATCTGACACTTATTACATTATATTTATGCCAGACAGAAGTACCTATATATATATATATATATATATATATATATATATATATATATATATATATATATATATATATATATATATATATATATATATATATGCCTTGTAAGATAGAATAATCATAATTCTAGTGATGACCTAAAAATCATGAGATAATGGTAAATCGAAGTTCGCAGGTATTAAGTAGAGTTATGGATTACCCATAAAATTAACGTTAATAATTTTTTTATGTATTTTATCAAAAGTTATAAACATTTTAAATATTTATATACACGCAAGGTTTAACTACATGAAATTTATAAAGAGCTGACAACCCCGACAACTAAAAATCACAAGAGATTGGTAAATCGTAATTTGCAGGTATTAAATAGACTTACGGATTACTGATAAAATTAACTTTTATAATTTTTTTGTCATTATAAGTTTGTTTATATAAATTTTTATACACACGCAAACTTTAACTACATGAAATGTATGAAGATTCGACAACTCTGGTAAGAAACAACTTCATCTTCCAATAATAATCATAACGGCCATTTTTATCTACGATTCATTTAAATAGCAGCTCAGCAGACATGCACGCAGGTTACGTCATCTGTCTTTGTTAAACTATGTGCGTATTTCATTACAAAACTTGAAGTGATGTTCACGATTACTTATTTTTAATCTCGAATAACTTTGTTTTTCTTTGATCAAAGGGCTTGAAAATTGGTAGACAGGCCCGCCTATCTACGTTCTGGTAACGTGTTACCCTTCGTTTTAATCTCTTAAACACTTCCAAAGATATTTCGTTTAAATTTTTTTTATTTTTCTTTAAGAAAAATTGGGCGTTAAGATCTGCTGGTGAACGAACTCATACAAGCCATTAACAAAATAAAGATAATCCATAAATTTGATCCAAATCAGTAAAATATGTTTTGAGTTATCGGTTGGATACATACACACACATATACAGACACACACACACGCAGATATATATATATATATATATATATATATATATATATATATATATATATATATATATATATATATATATATATATATATATATATATATATATATATATATATAATGTAATTCCAGATAGCAATAATTATTAGGAAAATATATCTGTATTGGTTATTATACAAGGGGACTAAATATTTACTGACAATTGCTAGATTTTTAGAAATTATATTAAGAGCCACGGGTGCTGTAGTTGTATGGTTACTAATTGGACTGCCTCACGTAGTTATAGTGATCAGGTCTGCTTTGTCTGACCGGCAGGGGTCAAGTGGAGGATCCCCGGGCGGGGCACACAAATGTAAGACCTGGATTGGTCTGTAAGGTGCCATAACCTCTGGGTATGTAAAGTTGCTGGTACGGTTGGACAGCGTGCCTGGTCTGCTGTACCTAGGCCGCGCTACCTCAGGCCCAAGGTAAAGACGGGGGCAAAGCAAGGTCCTTTTTTTAATAATGCTGACATTACATACTTTATTAATGAGTTGTTGCAATTATAGACATACAAAGACATACATTTTCCCAGAAAAACTGAACTGATTTACCTGGCTAACAAACTTATCCATGCAACTTACAAAATAATAGAACTCTGAACAGGTTAGTCAATGTTTTACACGTACGTCACAAAATTTAATCAATTAGTAAACTACGTGCTAAATCTAGTTCAAAAAGATTGAATACTTGTTTAAAGAATTTAAAGTTTCAAATTGTTACTACATTTTTATAAAATATTAAATATTTCAAGGAATCTAAGGTGTAAGTCAGGTAAGCCAGTATAATTCGTTTTTATTTTGGTCGTAGAAAACTGAAAATGCCATAGTATACATAGTGTTTCCTTGAAAAAAATACAACGTAGATACTTTTTATACTCTTGGGACAATCTGTACATTGTGACACTAATGTTAAAATGTAAAAATTAAACGTTTTTAAATTGAAGTCACATACGCACACCCACACACACACGCCCACACAAACACACATATACATATATACACATATATACACTGGCTGTCCCACGACTAACAGCACGGAGTCTCACGTCTATATATTTCTTACATGGAATTTTAAATGACGACGAATTATGTAGGTCGACAATGGATACAATTTAAAATTATTTTCAAATATACAGGCTGGTCCAATAAAGTGTGATACCTCGAAGTTATGTTTCTCTTATGGAACACCATGTATTTGATAATGATTTTTAACTCTACCGAAAAAATAAGGCCCACTTTCATGCAGGATCCCTATACCTATCTACTACCGCTTGTCAGATATCTTGATTTTTCAACAAATATAAGGTTTTCGGAGAAAATCTCATCTTACATGTAACATAAGATCAAAAGGAAAGGTCACTAGCCTGCGACGATGGACTTGTTACTCCATCAACCACTGTAGTCAATACTTCGCAATAATTTACAGAGTGTTAAAAAGTTCAAGTTCAATTATTGACAGATTGAAAGTAGACTATCTTGTTGACGTTGAATAGAACAGCCCGTATTTTGTTGATCCATCTTATAGCAGAAGAAATTCCCAAGAGAGCATTGGCATGCTACCATGCATGGAGACCCTTTGGAAAATTGTCTTTTGGTATCAAGAGTATATGCTCAAAAATATCCCAATCGAGAACATCCAAGAGGAAAGGGGTTTGACAAATTATTGAGAAGATATCGTGTTAGTGGTAGTGTTGCAGACGAAAAACTAAGCAAAATTAGCCAATTATTGGTGATAGTGAGAACGAGCTGAGAGTACCGGAAAACCCAACCACCAGCACTAGAAGAATTTTCAATAAAACAGGATTAAGTTAAATTAGAATTTTTAACAAAAATAAATATCATCCGCATCATATTCAGATGCACCAACATTTGAATGAAAGAGATTTCATTACACCTTGTGATTTTTGCTTGTCTGTTCTCGATATTTATTTTTATGTATTATTTATTGACTAACCTACTTCTCATAATAATGGAATATTAAATAGACATAATTTTCATTATTATGATATGGAAAACAAATATTTTTTTAACCTTATCAATTGGCAAGAGCGATGGAGGTATCATAGGCGACCACGTTATTGGACCCTATTTCGTTGATGGAACGTTGAATGGAAGAACATTTTTGGACTTTCTACAGCGACGCTTCTGGTTACTCCTTGATATTGTTCCAATTGACATTCAGAGAAAAATGTGACTCCAAATGGACGGTTCATCTGCTCAGTTTTCAATGGGAGTAAGAGACTATCTTAATAGACATTTTCCGAATAGTTGAATAGGCAGAGAGAGTAAACACGATTGATCCTCTAGGTTCCCAGATTTGACACCTATTGATCTTGTCCAATCGGGTTACATAAAAAATATTGCACACACTACCACTGCAGAAGATATGAAATTGGAAATTGCAAACTTTTTTGCCTACACTATATCAAACATTCTGAAAAATATAAAAATGTCTTTTGAAGATAGAAAAGCTCTTTATATAGAGCAAGATGGCAAACATATAGAGCATCTTTTAGAGTTTTTATTTTTGGTCTCTTGATAGTTTTTAATTCGTTTGTTATTGTTTGTTTGTTATTGTTGTACACTTGTTTTTTAGGTTGAATCGCATCCAGAATTAATTAAAACTCGACGTTTCGACTCCTGCCTTCAAGCCAAATTCAAGAGGTTAAGGAAATATGAAATAAAATAAACTCTAAGGCCTCAGTCTGCCTACTACTTAAAGCGGTGGATAAAGGTAGGGTGGGTTGTTGCGCCGCTCTAAGCAGTAAGCAGATTTTGGCCTTAGAGTTCATTTCTTTTCATATTTTCTTAACCTCTTGAAAATGGCTCCAAAACAGGAGCAGAAACGTCAAGTTTTCATAAATTTTCGATTCGGTTCAACCCGAGAATTAAGTACATCGCACACTCACGACTGCGCCCACCCTTCCGAATATATGCATATATATATATATATATATATATATATATATATATATATATATATATATATATAATTGCATACATATATCTAACTCCTGGTATATAAAATATAAAAATAAAAACAAAGCAAATACCTGCAGAACCCGAAATTTAAATAATTAATTCTATGTATTTGCTAGTGAAAGGAATGATGAGATGTTTAAAGTTAGCTGTTAAGTCATAAAAATTTGTATTACACCTATAACGGACAATTAAAGTAGATATGATGATGAACTGCATAAATATAAAGTGAAGTAGCCTAATTTCCAAGACAAAAAACAATATAAACAATTCTAAAGCAAGAAAGAATTAAAACCGAGTTCGACAAATTACAAATCCATAAACTAAAAGTGATTTATTAGTTATAAGGAGAACATAATGAATGAATATAGGCAAATAGCAAGAAACTGAGTAGGAACCAGTTAAAGAAAGATTAGTAGTTAAGGAAATAATTTGTTAATAAGTGGGTTTAACATTTGGATACAATTGTATAGGTTAGAAATTTGAACTTACAAGTATATATTTGACCAACCTGAGTTTAATCCAGTCTTTTAATTAATACGATTAAGGGGTAGTAATGTTATTTGACTCATTTTGTGAAATCTGCCATGTGATTGGGACTTATCTGAAAACAAATCAAATCAAGTCGTCAAAGCACATTTCAAACGCTAATTGTCAATATTGATTGGTGATAACAAAACAACTGATAAGAGTCGGTGGAATTAAGAACGGGACTGTGAATGAAGAACCTAGAGCAACAAGTAGGGTAGCAGCGAGATGATTACTAAAAAGGTCGAAAAAAGTTATAAAACACACTAAATAAAGCAGAAGAGTGTGTGAAAGCAAGATATTTACCAAGATTTACCTTTTACAAAACTGCAAGCAGGGCTATAATTTCGTGAAACAAGAAAATTGCAAATAGTGGAAAATCCCAGCAGACGCCACACTTTTACAACAAGGTACATTATCAATTTATGCAAATTAACAGTTTGTTTACAGTGAAAAATAGCAAATAACCTTCATAATATAATAAACCGTCAACTTGGAGTGGAAATGTCATATTGAGAACAAAATCTGCCAATATATCGCTGTCAAACCGAATTTAAATAAGAAGAACGAAAGAATACCAATAGAGGGCTCCACGTGGCAAATTTACGTAAGCTCTAATAATTTATATCTTCTATTTTATGATTATAATCACCATAGTTATGAAAACGTAGAAAAGCGGGGGTCCCATGGCAACGCATAACATAAATTAATAACTGGAATTTCAAAACAAACATTTCATTTAAAATTAGTAATTAATTTTGTAATCTCCATAAAACTGTTAGATTTTAAGAAATTTATTGAAACGGATCAGAGTAGGTTGCTAATTGAAAAGAAATTAATTTGTAGTCCAATTTTTATTCATAATTAACATTATAAAAGAAACGTTTATTTTTATGTTTTAAAATTTCTTAAGGTACGTCTAAATCCTTTCCATTGACTAACATAGCATATAGCACAACTAAAGCAGGTTCAATAACAGAATCATTAGTGCTGGAAAGTGTAAGAATTTTCACATCTGAATCCAATAATAAAATATTCCCTGTAGAGAGAGAGGTACTAAAAATAGCTGTGGTAAATAAACAACAAGGAACACGTAAATATTTATTTTTTCAAAAGTAATATATATATAAATTAATTGAGATTATATAATTATATCATTAGTTGAGATAACAATAATTAGACATTTCTAAAAGAAACATTAGCTTTACAATGAGGGGTTATAATGAGTGTCCTAAAATAAAGAGAAACTGTTGATAGATTAAAATTAAACAGAAATTCACAAATCAGATACAATTCAAAGAACAAAAGTATCATATAATATAAACAAAAGGCGCCCAACAATCATTTTAAGCAAAAAGTCTCTATATAAACACAATACAGTCTTGACTTATACAATTCAAAAACTATACATAAATTATTACTGCATATTATCATTTATTTACAAATATAATACAGTATTTAAAAATTACTACATAAATACTTATAAATAACATAAAATATACAAGTACTTAAACTAAAAATACAATATACACAAAAAGACCCTCATATACAATAATTGGCGCCCAACGTGGACGCCAATTTAAGACTTAAAAAAAACATTTATTTTATAATGTTAATTATAAATACAAATTGGTCTAAATTAATTTATTTTTAAATAGCAACCTACGCGGATCCTTTCTAATAAATTTCTTAAAATCTAGATTACAAAATTACTTACTACTCTATTTTTAAATGAAATGTTTTATTTGAACCTATTTTGTTTTGAAATTCCAGTTATTAACTTATTTTATGCGTTGCCATGGGAGCCGCACTTTTCTACGTTTTCGTAACTATGGTGATTAGAATCATAAAATGGAAGATATTAATTATTAGAGCTTACGTGAATATGCCATGTGGAGCCCTCTATTGGTGTTCTTTCGTTATTCTCATTGAAATTCGGTTTCATAGCGATATATTGGCAGATCTTGTTCTCAATATGACATTTCCACTCCAAGTTGACGGTTTATTATATTATGAAGGTTATTTGCTATTTTTCACTGTAAACGAACTGTTAATTTGCATACATTGATATTGTATCTTGTTGTGAAAGTGTGGCGTCTGCTGGGATTTTCCACTATTTGCAATTTTCTTGTTTTACGAAATTATAGCCCTGCTTGCAGTTTTCTAAAAGGTAAATCTTGGTAAATGTCTTGCTTTCACTCACTCTTCTGCTTTATTTAGTGTGTTTTATAACTCTTTTCGACCTTTTTAATAATCATCTCGCTGCTACCCTACTTGTTGCTCTAGGTTCTTTATTCACAGTCCCGTTCTTAATTCCACCGGCTCTTATCAGTTGTTTTGTTATCACCAATCAATATTGACAATTAGCGTTTGAAATGTGCTTTGACGACTTGATTTGATTTGTTTTCAGATAAGTCCCAATCACATGGCAGATTTCACAAAATGAGTCAAAAAACATTACTACCCCTTAATCATATTAATTAAAAGACTGGATTAAACTCAGGTTGGTCAAATATATACTTGTATGTTCAAATTTCTAACCTATACAATTTTATCCAAATGTTAAACCCACTTATTAACAAATTATTTCCTTAACTACTAATCTTTCTTTAACTGGTTCCTGCTTAGTTTCTTGCTATTTCCCTATATTAACACACATTATTTTCTCCTGATAACTAAAAAATCACCTCTGGTTTATGGATTTGTAATTTGTCGCACTCGGTTTTAATTCTTTCTTGCTTTAGAATTGTTTATATTGTTTTTTGTCTTAGAGATTAGGCTACTATACTTTATATTTATGCAGTTCATCATCCTATCTACTTTAATTGTCCGTTATAGGTATAATACAAATTTTTATGACTTAACAGCTAACTTTAAACATCTCATCATTCCTTTCACTAGCAAATACATAGAATTAATTATTTAAATTTCGGGTTCTGCTAGACAATTGACTGTTATTTACCCCTGACTCTGAGTGTAGCTGTGATAAAAATATGGATGGGACATTTTCAGGTATTTGCTTTGTTCTTATTTTTATATACCAGGGGTTAGATATATGTATGCAATAATATATACATACATATATATATATATATATATATATATATATATATATATATATATATATATATATATACATACATACATGAGTTTAACTTGACCTCTTTTATGAGTTCCAAAAGCCAAACTTTCTTTGTGAAAATTTGCTGAATATGTCATTACAATATATCTATCTTAAAAGTTTCAAGTGGATATAATAAAGACGAAAATCCTATCCGACCTCTAGACTAACAAATCTTACTAAAGAAGTATATTGGATACTTCTTGTCTGTGCTTGTGGCTGTAAATAGCTCCTACTAGAACTACTAGAGTCGAGTACTCAACATGTAAGCAGCCCTTAAGTTATACTTAAACGTTGTTTCGTTTACCACGCCAACATCTAATATTCTTTATTTGCAGTAATTCGTCATACTTTGTCATTTTTTCAGACGAAATGCAGCGCTGTTGCAGCTTAGGACTAACAAGAAACTGACTATATAATCCTGCATTAGATATGATGTATGCTATGACGCACGAGAGCATGCAAAGAGCTTTTCATTCAGCCCGTAAGAAGATTACATCAGATTTTCATATTAGGTCCCTTTTAATTCTATTTTCACCAAGATCTGTAGGTGTGTATTTTCGGTGTCACTTAAAACTGTTTAGCTTATAAAGTACAACGTAAAATATGCAGAGGATATTTTTAGCAGCACTATGTTAAATAAATATTTTTTGAATATTTATGGGGAAAAGGAATTTTAATTAATTTTCTTTATTATATACGATGGCTTAAATGTAATGGCAGCAGAACATCAATGGATTCTTGGCACCAAAATATTGAGATTAGGCCAAACTCACTTTAACCCTAAAGTCAAAATTGGAAGAAATACAGACTGATAGAATGAGAAATTGAATTTATCTCTTTCCTGATATTTAGAAAATTATTTGCAGTATTATATAGAATATTGAGTTCTTTGCGATGAAATACATTGCTGCAACATTTTTTTTTTTGAATCAGGAGCTTTAACTGGATTAACAACGAAATAAACTTTAACACGTTTATGCCCAGAACTATTTCTTTCGTTATATATTTTCTGAAATTCACATGACAGACAAAATATATATCATTAAAAATGAGGCTCTAGTTTAAAAATCAAAAATGATATAGATACTTTTCAAATTTTGTTAGGGGTAATTTTTAACCCAGTTGGACAGACATATATATATATATATATATATATATATATATATATATATATATATATATATATATATATATATATATATTGTGGCAGGATACAGCCTGACACGAGAATAGTGTAAGTAAGATAACTATGCACTACATTATAACAGGAAAAAGTGAAAAAATTTAATGATACTAAAAATGCTATAAAATAATAAATGATTAATATTGCTATCGAAAAGACTAGCGTACATATTATTAGCTGAAATACATGAATAGTTTGAAAATATAGATAAAGTAAAAATTAATTCATAACAACTTACGAAAGACGGGAACAGGTGCCGATATTGATTGTCCAAAGGCAATAAGCCATTGATAGTGGTTGATGACGTATCCAGCATATACATCAACACCTTAATTGGTCTTATAAGTTATAGGTAGCTATGAATAAAAAGATATTGTAATAGTTTAGTAAACACTTAATATGTCATCACTATGTGTGTTTTGTTTCTTTAACTTCGGCCTATTTCCGCGACTATGGCCAATCACTGACGCCAGGAAGCAGTTTCACCTACCCATCCCGAAAGGTTTGCCGAACCCCTGCCTTTCTGTAAGGAGGCTAGGGCACTGGAACGTACCCAACATCGCATGGACACGGGACCGATGGCGTTACGTCTCCTCTGAAGGGCGGAACGTGCAAACATTCAACTTGCTCAAATACAATGCCAGAACCTCGGTTGATGTTAATGTTACAGTTTGTACTGAAAAAGGTAAAGGAGAACCCTGGGATAGAACACAGTACCCTTCAGTTCAGAGGCACACATTCTTACCATTGAACCACCCACGGTCTATGTCATCAATATATATGTGAAAGTGCGGTTTAACTAAGATAGTAAATATAACGGGTTTTAGGACTGACATAAAAGACTCTTGAATAAAAGAGCAACGTCTAAGAATCAGTGCAAGAACAATTATCCGCGAAAGTGACTAAAAAAGACTACATACAAACATATGTAATGTGTGACAAAATAAATATAAGTACTGGCGTGTAATAGTGAGATTATTTGTTGTGCAGAATGAGCCTATACTAATTTTTTAAGGCAAATAAGCAAACATTAAGTTTATATGTTAAAGAGTGCATACATTAAGAGCAGATATAGTAAATTTAATAAACTGTAAACTGTCAATTAAGGTATGCTTGCCATAAAAAAATTTCAAGAATTAAACAATGTGCTGCAGTATGAAGGCAATATGAAGCCGTTTTTAAAATGTCAAAATCAAATGTCAGAAATATCTATATTGAATATAAATTGCTGTCAGGACATTCCCAGTTTACTCAAAAATAATCTAACCAGCATAAACTTTGCACACAATAAGGAATTCAGATGAAAAATAACAATTTAAAAAAAAATCGCTGTCATTAGAAGAATTATCCAAATGTCAATTTAAATTTGACAGATAATATGTAAATAATTAAATGACCGAGATAGGATTTACTGCAATTTCAATCAAAAATAGTGGAAGGAGGTAGAGTGTTTTTTATTGTAATAAAACAAACCACACCCGATCTCTTTGGCGTCACCCCATTGTGAAAGCAACCGCTTTGCAGATTGCTCCGAAGAAATAGTAAAAAAACTGATAAGTTTGTGTTGGAAATTGAAAGTATAGCCACAACGATACAGCCAGATTTATAAAATGTCGATTGTGTTTCCTTTTATGAATCAAAATATGAGTAGAATTATAAATACATTAATTGAAAATAGTGTTGACACAATCAAGCATCCGTAAGCGAAGTTAGTTTCAAGAAAGTAAGTATATCTTGTGGAATACACTATTAAACGTGTATTATTCATAAACAGTAAAGAACAGTGTAATAATAATTTGCTTTTGAACGTCGATAATACCAATTTCAAACCTATAAATATTCGTATTATTAGTGACAAGTCGCACATTAACCTTTAACCAAATACTATATAATGACAATGCAGGACCCTCCGGCTGATTTCGTGTTTCAAGAATATTAGCGCCCCTAGCGGATATTACTGATGTTACGTCGTTCGATAACGTGTAACACTAGCAATTGCTGGTCTTTAACTGTGTATAGATAAGTTTGAGCTGTGTTTTTTACAATGAATGTTAATGGTTGGGTGGGTGCAATCTATAATTGTTCGAATTATAAGGTGCTAAATCTATCAAACACATTTCATAGGTTTCCAAAGGATGGCGAAACGTGAATATGATTTGAAGCAGAAGACCAATACAGAATCACTTTTATGCCAATATATACAGTTCGCAGAAGATAATTTATTGTGTAATATTTACCATCATTTACCTATTTATAGATAAACTTCGTAAACTGGTGGTTGAAAGGCTTCAATCATAACTTGTCTACCAGTGCATCAAAAAAGAAATATGAAGGCAAAAAAAGTTTTGCATTGATAATAAATGGTATAAGAAAACTGTTTTTCTATCTTCTTCTGTGTCCTTTCTTATTCCGGTATGGCATAAATTGTCACATTTTTTCACATTTAAAATTATTTTACTTGGTAAAGGCTTTTAATTATCTTCCCAAGACAAGTTTTTAAAGAAACAAGTAGAAATAGCAGATTCAGCCCTATAATAGATTTATTCACGGAAGTAAGAGTTAGTCTCACCTTTCATCTGCACAATTTCTTAATTATGTACTAAGTATATCAGTTACATATTTTAAAATATTAGATTAATAAGACAGTTTTCATGTAAAAATATAGCAAATTGAGTACTGTGCTACCTAGAACAATTATTTATAGGTAAATAAAGATTGTAACTTAATATCCTCAGAAACAGCTTTCAGTATATTTCTATACCTAACCTTGAAATAGTAGTTTAACGACGATTTCCAGGTAGTACTTTCAATTATGATGAAATAAGATTATGGGTAAGAGAAATTTGCAGAATTATTCATGCTGAATTCATTTAGGTTTCAAGCTGATTGTTGATACAAATTCTATTTATACCTATATAATCAGAAAATTTTCACGGTTTTGTCATGTACAAGTTTTATATCCATCTATAATAAACCAATTGTCTAAATTAAGAATATGCAGGTAAATATACAATTCAAATTACCCGCTCAGTCGTCAGTACTTCACGCGAGGTGGTGCTAGTGTACTTGTCATAAATATCACCAATGCTAAAGTATAGGAGTGTCCCGTATTGTCATTATATAGTATTTGCTTTAACTGTGACATAGGGGTCCCTGAGACCCGATAACTTGAATTTAGTTCACCATTCGGCCGCCAGATATGCACGCGCACTGTCGCCTTCAGTACCTTCACAAAATATCATAATGTACAGCCTGTACAGTGCCAGTTGTACGTGTGCGCTGTGTTCGGGGTCCCAAGGACCCAACGTCGCCGATTAAGTTTTTTCTGAGGTATGTGTGCTGTTGTCTTTTATGATTAGAATGTAGAAGGTGTCTAATTTTAGGAAAAATCTGACGTCAGATAAACATTGACTCAAAACGATTTCCCGATATCATAAAGCTTGATGATCTCCGGTTTCCTGATTTTGTTCAACACGTTTTGGAAGAAACGCAGAAAAGGGTGAAAGTGCAAGTCATATAGACGAATATGTTACTGATCACTTTTCAGAAAGCTCATATAATTCAGACAGTGAATAGAGTGAAAGTGACGTCGAAAACACATTTTACGAACTTCGAAGACCAAAGGAATAAAGCTTCTAGTGAAAATAGTGACATCGAAAGTGAAGAAGAAGGTCACAATATTATTACGGCAAAAATAGGTTCAAGTGGGCCACACGGGAGAAGAGTAAAAAACAGGGTACCTGCTTCGAATAAATTGAGCATAAAATTGCCAGGTATCAAGGGAGCTGTAAAAAACCTCCAAGGCTCTTCACGTGTCGCAGATATTAATATTAAACAATAACTATAACATGGATTGACGATAATTTTGTATTATAGATGCAAGAAAAGGGTACTGTTATCACAAAGAACATTTCAATGTCACTTCTGTACGCAGCCATGAAGGAAGACAACACACCACAATGTCACTTCCAAAAGAATTAATTTGTTGAAGCAGAAGACAAATTTAGAATCACTTTTATGCCAATATGTACAGTTCGCAGAAGATAATTGATTGTGTAAAATTTACCATCATGTACCTATTTATAGTTAAAATTCGTAAACGGATGGTTGAAAGGCTTCAATCATAATTTGTCTTCCAGTGTATAAAATAAATAAATATGAAGGCAAAAAAAGTTTTGCATTAATAATAAATGATATAAGAAAGCTGCTTTTCTATCTTCTGTGTCCTTTTTTATTCCAGTATGGCATAAATTGTCACATTTTTTCACATTTAAAATTATTTTACTTGGTAAAGGCTTTTAATTATCTTCCCAAGACAAGTTTTTAAAGAGACAAGTAGAATTAGCAGATTTAGTCCTATAATAGATTTATTCACGGAAGTAATAGTTAGTCTCACCTTTCATCTGCACAATTTCTTAATTATGTACTAAGTATATCAGTTACATATTTTAAAATATTAGATTAATAAGACAGTTTTCATGTAGAAATATAGCAAATTGAGTACTGTGCTACCATGTATACCTAGAACAATTATTTATAGGTAAGTAGTACATTAAATTATGATGAAATAAGATTATGGGTAAGAGAAATTTGCAGAATTATTTATGCTGAATTCATTTAGGTTTCAAGATGATTGTTGATACAAATTCTATTTATAACTATATAATCAGAAAATTTTCACTGTTTTGTCGTGTACAGGTTTTTATATCCATCTATAATAAACCAATTTTCTAAATTAAGAATATGCAGGTAAATATACAATTCAAATTACTCGCTCAGTTGTTAGTACTTCACGCGAGGTGGTGCTAGTGTACTTGTCACAAATATCACCAATGCTAAAGGATAGGAGTGTCCCGTATTGTCATTATATAGTATTTGCTTTAACTGTAACATAGGGGTCCCTGAGACCCGATAACTTGAATTTAGTTCACCATTCGGCCGCCAGATATGCACGCGCACTGTCGCCTTCAGTACCTTCACAAAATATCATAATGTACAGCCTGTACAGTGCCAGTTGTACGTGTGCGCTGTCTTCGGGGTTCCAAGGACCCAACGTCGCCGATTAAGTTTTTTCTGAGGTATGTGTGTGCTGTTGTTTTTTATGATTAGAATGTAGAAGGTGTCTAATTTTAGGAAAAATCTGACGTCAGATAAACATTGACTCAAAACGATTTCCCGATATCATAAAGCTTGATGATACCCGGTTTCCTGATTTTGTTCAACACGTTTTGGAAGAAACGCAGAAAAGGGTGAAAGTGCAAGTCATATAGATGAATGTGTTACTGTCCACTTTTCAGAAAGCTCATATAATTCAGACAGTGAACAGAGTGAAAGTGACGTCGAAAACACATTTTACGAACTTCCAAGATCAAAGGAATGAAGCTTCTAGTGAAAATAGTGATATCGAAAGTGAAGAAGAAGGTCACAATATTATTACGGCAAAAACAGGTTCAAGTGGGCCACACGGGAGAAGAGTAAAAAACAGAGTACCTGCTTCGAATAAATTGAGCATAAAATTGCCAGGTATCAAGGGATCTGTAACAAAACTCCAATACTCTTCACGTGTCGCAGATATTTGTAGTTGTTTATTCACAGAAGAAATAAGTTAAAAGATTATATCCAGGACGAAAGATCGACTGGAAATCGTTCGTTAAAAATACCAACGGAAGTTACAAGCAGAATTGGATGAGATTGATTAAACTAAATTACAGTGTCTATTAGGTCTTTTATTATATAGTGGAGCCTTTAAGTAAGGGCATGAAGATTTGTCATCAATGTTTGCGAAAGACGACACTGGTCGAGAATTATTTCCCAGCATTATGTTTTTGAAACGGATTTTGACGCTACTAGCATGTCTCCGATTTGATAATGCAACAACCAGACAACACAGAAAAAGACCCGACGCTGCAGCACCTTTTGGAAAACTCATCGAAAACTTTCAAAATGAGTACATCCTGAGAATCTATACTTGCGTAGACGAAATGCTTGTAGGATTCAGGGGGCGCTGCCAATTCAAAGTACACATTTCTAACAAGCCCAACAATTACGGAATAAAAATAATAATACTTGAAGATGCTAGGAATAGCTACTGTTATAACGCCTATATTTACAGTGGGAAAAATTCAGATGGTAAAAGATTACATAAGTCGTTATTGAGACTAAGCAAACTCACTCAATCCGTTATTCGGCTTACGGTTAAAATATAAACGTAACTGCCGACAACTGGTTTACGTCAGTTGAACTAATAAACGAACTGAATATGCGGAAGCTGACGTATGGAGGGACGATTCGAAAAAATAAAAAAGAAATAACCCTAGAATTTGTGCCTGGGAAGGCCCGCCCTGTAGGCTCAGATTTATATGGTTTTCTGGGAGATCTTACTTTACTGTCTAGTGTACCCAAAAAGTCCAAAGCCGTTATCCTTCTATCTTCAATGCACCAAAATCCTGGAACAGATGGAGACTCTGGTAAGCCAAAAATTATGGCATTATATAATATAACTACGCGAAGTATAGTTTAGACAAAAAGTGTGAAAATTACAGAGTTGCCCGTAGAACTCGTAGATCGCCAATGTCAGTATTTTACACCATGATTAACATGTCAGCAGCTATTGATATATTTTGTACGACTGTTTTCCAAAAAGGAAAGAAATCAGTAGACTAGATTTCATAAAGTAGTAGGCACGACAGCTGATTCTCCCAGAATTGAAGCGTCGTGTCTATAATGAAAGATTACCAACCGAACTTTGAATTCAAATAAAATGTATTTTGGGGCATGATACATCTGAACATGAAAGACCACCTGCAAGAAGAGACATACAGACATGCGAATAATTATACAACATACCACAACAAACGTAAGCTTGAACTAAGCGTTTTAACATTTTCCGAAAGAAAAAAAAAATTTCCGATCGGCCCGTTATTTTTTTGAGTTATCCGTGTGCTACACACACACACACCCACAAATATATGTATGTGTGTGTGTGTGTGTGTGTGTGTGTAGCACACGGATAACTCAAAAAAATAACGGGCCGATCGGAAAATTTTGTTTTTTCTTTCGGAAAATGTTTATATCTCCCGAAACAACAAAGCTAGGGCAACTTAAAAAGGTCCACATTGCACACAAATTTAGGTTTGTAAGTTAAAAGACAAAAAAGTTATAGGCTTTTACAAAAATTTTGTGATTTTCCTCTTAAAAGGTCAACGTTGCGATTTAAAACGTAAAAATTGTCAACATTTAGGCAAAGAACATGTAACATATATGGGTTAAGTAGAAAAAATGCAGCAAGAAGAGTATTTAACAAACCCTACAGTTTCAGCTTCAACCGTCATTGTCTTTCATCTTATTAAAATATTTACAGAAAATTTATTTCAAGAAGAGCCTTTCTCTGATGCTTTGGCAGTAATTTTAGTTATAGCGTTTATCGTTTAATGGTTTATAATTTCTAAAGAATTTCCATGGGTTTCGGTACAAAAATCTCGCTAATGAGACCGCCACTTTTAAATAATTTGGAAAATATTTCTTCAAATGAGCACGATCTGAGCCCCCTAGCACCCGCACCCGGGGTTTGTTTCAGTTTTTATCTGTTATCATATATACAGGGTGACACATTTCTACGGTAAAGCTCAATATGTCCGTTATTATACAAGACACGAGTAAGACTCTCATTAACTGCTTCAAATTTCAATAGCTCAATTTGTTATTAGTAACCTAAGGTTCGTGGGCCAGGAAACCAGTTTTTGTTGGAACATTTAAAGTTTATTTTCGGAAATTGTTTATAAATTTTCAAACAATAAAGTTATTTTGATGAAATATGGTACATTGTTTCCACTATATAGGTTATACTGGTAACCAAATGTGATGCCAATTAAAAAAAAAGATATATTTGGTATGAAAAATATTTATATGAAAATGCACTACCATAACGCACTTGCTGCATCTATACTTTTTAATTTCTATTTTCTATATGTCGTCATAAAATACGTTATTTTAAACTTTAAAATTGGAAATTGATAGTTGAGATATTAGAGTAACTCAGTCTGGGTTGTTTTAAGTATAAGAATTGCTTAATTCAAATTCTACAGGCGATGAAACTATATCTCCAATATAACATTGCTGTAATAAATTAAAACTACGAACCCGCGGGAAAAAATCCTAACCTTACTAATGTGGTGTTACAGCACCGACTTACTTGCTTTTACTAAACGGTGAAGATGAAAATCATTATAGCTTCCTCAACTAGGCAGCGGCTGCCGAGACAAAGCCCGACAATAGAGACATCTCATGGTAGTTGTGGTAATATGTATGTTACTCCATGTTTTATTCACATCCTTAGTGATAATTATTCTGATCCAGTAGCCTAATAATATGCTCACAAATGGTTACACCTGTCGCTTCAAGATTAACAGTAAATTTAATAGTAAAAGTAAAGTAGCACACAATAATCAACCTAAGTGGTTGTTATTACTATTCTGATTCAGTAATTTTGATATCATATCAATAATATGGTATCAAATAGAAACACTTGTTACGTAAGTATCTCTATAACTTTAAAAGTCAATGATGCTCAATAATGTAGTAGGCAATGAATAACACAAGTCCTCAGATTTGACCCATATAATAAAAGTTCAGTCAAACCAAAGGCAGGCGTAGATACAAAATCAAACTATCCTGCAAAAAAAAAAACAAATGGAAATGTAAATAGCGCTTACCTAAGAGAGTAAATGTAATTTACTTAACGTGAGCTCACATAAAGCGTATATTCAGTAGAGTATAAATATCAAGTTGACGAGCGACTTGAAAAACTCTGATATTAGTTAACTAAGTCACCCTGGCGACATGTGGCCCAAATTCTAGTTATAAAATTTACTTAGTACGTGAAGCGTCCCTCGTAAGATCGTCGACCACGTCACCCAAAAATGATATTACGGCCCCATTTTACATCACTCCCACAGTTCAACACATCGTCAGTAGCATTATATGCGCATTCTTGCACAGCAGCAACCAGAAGAGGAATCTAACACTTCTAAGATGATAGTGGCAAGTGGCAATTATGCTAGAAGCACACGCCTTGGCTGTAAGTACCAGAAGACTTTTTCACTTTTAAAACAATTGCTCTCTACACTTCAGCGGCTGGAACCAAAGAGAGCTACAAAATGGTTCCGGGCAGTTAACGAGATTGTTATCGCCTGGCACACTTATCCCAAGGATACACCAGTCCAGGCAAGATAGAGATACTACCGTAATAGAGTTCAGTTACCAGCTTACAGATAAAAATATACTTATAGCTGGTGAAACTTCAGAGTTTCCATACCAATCTCTCGCTGTCAACACTCAGCTGTCAATTCCCAATATTGTAGTCAACCAGCTAACCCCAGGTCACACATGACACTCTCTCAAATTAATAGTAGACATCTGGGTCGTAACACTGGTCAGTTTCTCTGTGAATGATTAAATTTTAAATAAACATTAGTGGCTTGGATAATAAACAAGAGCACGGTCTACTTAATGTAATTAAATTGGTTTGCATAGTTTGTAAGTGAAGTGATTTAAATTTTTAAAATCAAATTTCCTATGAAATGTTGACAGATAGGAAAAAGTTCATTTTTTCTTAAGCATCAAATTCTCCATCTAAAAATGTAATTTGATTTTCCTTAACAGGTACATAACATTGTTTTTTTGTTCAACATCTTGAGGTGATTACCCATATCTACGCCGCTAGTCTGAACAGTTGAATACTGGGTTAAAATACCTTTTTACAGGTATCATGTGTACCAAGCTTGGTAAAAATAGCTGCACCAGCAAAAGAGTTATGACGGAAAAAAATTTTTTTTTAGAGTTTCAACACCCCCTATCTGTTAAATTACGTAACTAAGGCCATATGTTTATAGGAACATCTTATATATATATATATATATATATATATATATATATATATATATATATATATATATATATATAAACACACACACACATACAGAGAGAGAGAGAGTGAGAGAGAAACACTTAATTATTCGGTTGTGTATATTATATACCAACATATAAACGCTATAACCAACATTAAGTATGGGTTATGCGGGCTGTAGGGGAAAAAGTTTCAACAATATACAAGTCGTTACCCCGGTGAAAGAGATTATTTTTTAATTTTTCAACAACACACCACGAGGGCTTACAGCCTAAATACTATCGTACCGTGGGTGTCGACAAGGAGGAAAGAGGCATCTTGTTAATTCTGGACTTGAAGGTTTGGAGGTTCGGAGGAGAAGGAAAAACATGTGCCGGCAAGGAATTCCATAACTTGGAAGTCCTAGCGTCAAAAGAGCGGGCATAACAAGATGTTCTATGTCTGGTGACCTGGACATTAAAAGGGTGCATTCGCTCTGTTCCGTTGGTAGGTCTGTTGGGGGCAGCAGGTTGAGGAACTATGGAAGAAAGCTCATCTGAGCAGTGCCCGTGCAGATATCTATAAAAGAGATGGAGGTCACCAACAGAAAGTCGATGTGCAAGGGATGGCAGCCTTTGGGTGAGGGTAGGGTCACCGATGAGACGTATAGCTCTCTTCTGAATGGAGTCCAGGATAGCGAGTGTAGAAGCGGCAGGGGCAACCCAGACGTGGGAGCAGTATACGATGTTTGGCCTTATTTGTGAAGTATATAAGGTGGTGAAAAGTATTTGTGAGCCCGGAAGAGGAAACCTAATTTTTTAGCAGCCGCTTCTGCAATTGATGTGACATGTTGGTGCCAATTGAGATTTCGATCCACAGAAATGCTAACAAGTGAAAAGGGCTCATTACTTTTGAATAACTTGGTTGTTCATTGTGATGGTGTATCTCTTATGAGAAAGAAAAGAAGACTGAGATTTAGTGGGGTTGAATTGTACAAGATTTCTACTTCCCCAGTCTAATATTTTTTGGAGATCCACGGAGACAGAACCATCCATGAGCCTGCGATTCTTATCTAACTGGGCTAAAGAGACAGGCTTAGAATATTGTAGATTTGAGTGGAGGGTCTTGTCGTCCGCGTAACTGTGAACTGGGTTGGATGTGCTAGAGAGGATGTCATTCATGTGGAGAAGAAACAAAGTATGGGCTAAAGCTGGACCTTGGGGAACTCCTGAATTAATTGAATACAGTTAGGGGAATGGCCATCCACGACAACAGAAATGCTCCGGTTGGAGAGTTAATTTGATGTCCAGGTACAGAGTTTTGGTGGTAGGCCATAGGCCGGAAGTTTATTAAGCAGCACTGCAAGCCAGACCTGGTCGAATGCTTTGGATATGTCTAGAGCGACAATCTGAGATTCACCGTGTAGTTCGATAGACTTGTTCCAAGAATGGGTGACAAAGGAAAGGAGGTCGGCAGTTGATCTGCTATGACGGAATCCATACTGCCTGTCGTGGATTAGACTGTATTTTCCAAGAAATTTTAGTAATTCCGTGTTTATATACTTTTCCATCACTTTAGAGAGGACTGAAAAGAGAGAAATACGCCTGTAGTTGCTAGCAAGCGCTTTGGATCCTTTCTTGGGGACGGGTTGTACTCGAGTAGTTTTACAGTTACTGGGGAATATGTCTCTAGTGTAAGATGCCTGAAACACACGAGTCAGGACAGGAGCAAGATTCTTGTAAATGAAAATTCACTAACAACCTCGCTTACATTTTAAGGACTTTTTGAACATATGTTAAATTACCGCCCACTAGTTTATAAACCTTGCATGAGGCAAAAATTTGTTGTTTCTTGTCTTCAGCTGACATTTATTCCTATATTTTATTTTACTCTTAAGTTAGTTTTATTGTTTTCATTTCATTTTGTTGTAGCCACTACATAAATTATTTAACACGTTAACTGCGGCCGACACGGATCCGTGCCAGCTGTGTGCTTTTCCGTGTCAGGTGTAGCTTGATACTACAATCGCCAGTACTAAGTTAGCAGCAGCGATGGGTGCACGTGACTGTGTAAGCACATGGTAAAGGTATTCGAAATTCTGGCGCCCGCATTGGTTTCAGTTTTCGAGGTTCTGTTTAGTTTGAGGCGGATTTTTTTATCTTTCTAATACCGGACAGTCAGGTTGGTCCCTCAAGGCCTAAAAGATCTAAAATATTTATAAAATATCCGAATAAATTGACAGATGAAGAAATGGAAATGTTCCTGTACATGAGCCAGAGAGAAGACGAGTTCGGTGGGGACGACGAGGACAGTTCCTTTATCGATTCTGGGGATGATGAAAGTTTAGGTATTATGCATTGTTTAGTTGATATTGAGTGTTGTATACTAACTAGTAAATATCATTAGATGCGGAACGTGACGACCATGTCCGCCCAGATGATGCAACAGTCGGTGTTCCCGATGCAGGTGTGCCATTACCTGCAGCAGTTACAGTTGCTGCTGGGCTGAAGACTGGCGGGTTGACCCAGGGCCAGGATATATGAAGGATTTTGATTTTTCTAAATCAAAAACATTGATTGTACAACCAGGGGGAAACCCATGAATTATGTTTTCTTATTGCAGTGGAAACATTTTTTAAATTAGTCCTGCAAGAAACAAATAATTACGCCCTGGAAGTATTTTTAGGTGGTGTGGAACCGAAATCCAGAATAACACATTGGAGAGACTTAAGTATATCAGAATTGTATAAATTTATACTCTTGTTGTTTCACATGGGCACAATAAAATTGAATAGGATGAACGACTTTTGAAGCACTGACACACTTTTTCGACTGAAATGCTTTACTGAACACATGGGCAGAGATAGATTTCTACTCATTCTTCGATGCCTCTATTTTTTACAGAATGTGCCTAGACAGTAGACTGCTTCAGATGATATACTTTATAAAATCAGGCCAGTTCTAGATTACTTTAATTCAAAAATGTTGGAAATACATCAACCTGGAAAACAATTATCGCTTGATGACTCAATGGTTCTCTGGAGAGGTCGCTTTAGTTTCCGTCATTATATTAAAAGTAAACGCCACAAATATGGTGTGAAATCGTATATGCTGACAAAGCCCAATGGAGTGATTTTGAGTCTAAGTATCTACAGTAGAGCTTTAAATGCTGCTTCAGGGAAACGCCATACAAACAAAGTTGTCTTACAACTTATGAAAGAGAGACTTTTACAATAGTTTAGGTCTGGCAAACGAACTTTTGGATAAGGAAACGTATTGTACTGGTATACTACGTGTAGACGCAAGGAAATCCAAAACTCGTAAAGGAAAAGCTTTCAAAAGGAGAAGTGAAGGGTAAATATAAATAAGGAGTATTAGTGGGCAAATGGAGAGACAAACGGGAAGTTGTCTACATAAGTACCGAATTTAACAATGAAATGGTTAAATATACCAAAAAGAAATAGAAAAATAAAAGGAAACCGTTGTCGGTACAACGAATTTATAAGCGGCGTAGATCGCCAAGACCAAATGATGGCATACAGCAGGAAATCCGTGCACTGGTACAAAAAGCTGGCAACTCATTTCATGCAGATTATGTTGCTGAACTCATATCACCTATACAATCAGTTTTCCGGAAATAAGATGAATTAATATGAGTTTCGTTTATCTGTACTACGTTCTCTATTAGGCACAGAGAAGGCAACTGAAAGAAGGCCACCAACATAATTACAAACTGATCATGTAATAACGAAAATAGGTAATACCAAAGAGAAAGGAGAAACAAAGAGGAGAAGGTGTCAGGTTTGCAGCAGGAACCAAATCCGGAAATCCACAACGTACCATTCTACACAGTGCCCCAATTTACCTGGGCTTTGTGTGGGAGAATGTATTCGCACTTATAATACAAATTAGTGCAGTGCTTTTTTCATACTTTTATAATAACTATGAAAAAAGTTTGAAGCTATTTGCCAATGGATTTGTTTTTTTTTACAATAAAAATAAATTTTATTTTTACAGCACATTGTTCTGTATTTTTTGTTTTTGTTATTTTGTCTGAATTTGCGATGTTTATTTTTATGCTAAATGAGTTGCTGTCGCTACTTTTAGGAACTAATAAAAAATTATCAAGTATGAATAGTTTCAGTATCAAAAATATAAAAAAGGTGACACGGATCCGTATCGGTCAGCACACAGCAGTGAAAACCGTTCTCGTGTGCTAGTGGTACGCATCCGTGCCAAATTTTACAAACGGTGCCAAAAAGGCTTATCTAAAGGAATTATCGTATATACTGCATAATTATACAAAAAAAATTCTCATGAGAAAACCACTTCAGCACATCGGCAAGTTTTGCCGTATCAGCCCAGCAGTGAACGCGTTAACTGGATAACATGGGCTTTAAACAAAATCTAACAAGTAGGTATTTTGTTAAATAAAGTAATCCGTATTCAGGAAATTTGTCAGTACGCCTGTTTTGGAATGGCTCATTTATTGTACACTCTGTTTATTCAACTGTCTTATTGTGTAACAAAGTTGTCTACATCCAGTCAGCATCGAACAAGTTAGCCGTCTTGATTCCCAATTCTAACGGAAATTTGATTCAACATGGACGTGAAGATTCTATTACGTCGCATGTAGAGAATCACCGAAGGCATCTCGGTAATGCTACATTATTAAATCTAAGTGTAAGAGCGGAAGTCTTGAATAAAATATACATACACTACATGCATATACATTTTTGAGCGATAATCCATTTAAAGCTTCAACAGAAATATGTAGATACAAAACACAATTTTACATTTTTGCTATACTCTAAGTTTAGACCAGGTAAATTTGAGCAACAATTCTTTTATAAAGGCGTCTCGGCTTTTAATGGGTTGGGCGATTGTGTATAAATGAAGAGAAATTGTAAAAACCTTTTTTTTTTTGAGATTATAACGGGCTAAACACGCCATGTTTTCAAAATATTGCTATGATACGGAGTGGTCCCAAATATTCTTGGTGAACCAAATTGACTAGTTTTAAAATGGAACATCTGTATATAATTATCTATATTAATTGTCCTGGTCGTTATGACAAATCTGATGGCACATCTGTTAGATCCAAAGTTTATAGTAAATGAATAGCAAGCGCTTAAATTTGAAAAGACACCCATATTTGAGCCATTATTTGTCAAAACTTGAAACAGTTCTAAAAATATTGAATATGCCATACAACCCAATATATCCTCGAACACAACAATAGCTTATATTTGGTTTAAAACGAATCGCATTTGTACAGGATGGTCGAGCTTTGCAAATTCACGTCAGGATCATTTTTTCAATTAGAACACCTGTGTATTTTAATACAGTGTTAAAGGCAACATTACTATCTTTAAAATTTTAATACTATACATGACCCCTCACTGAGCAACAGACTTTTGTATATTAGCCGTAAAAGCAAAGTTTCTGCATTATCCTACGATTAAAATGTATTAAGTTAATTATTCCATACTTAATCTTAGAAAGCTATGACATGAACGTTTCAAAATTACAAATCTAGCTTTTGATGGTGGATTCGGTACTTCATCGACTACTGTAGTTAATATTTTGCAATACTCTACAGGGCGTTTAAAAATTCAGGTTTTATTTTCTGCACATTCAAAGCACTTAAAAATACACCAGGCTCTCTTATGGCTAACGGTAACCGTTTTTGTATAGACAAGACTTTTCTCTTGATAACAAACTTTCTGCGTCGAGCATTGAAATGAATAAAACGTATATGGTTACTGGATTGTACATATGCCTGTGACATTTGTCAATTCTTCGTTTGTGATTACCTACTGCACAACTTCTAAGCCTCCAATTATATCGCTACTCTCTTTTGTAATTTTATCACTTCTAAAATGATTGTGTTTGAAATGAAAAACGTATCCTATACAGAAACGAATCGATATGATTCTAATTATTGCTAAATGTCATGAAAATGTTTTACTGGCGTCACGAGTTTACGCACAAAATATTCAGCACAAAATCATCCATCCAGGAGAAGTTTTGAAAGATTGTTAGGAACTTTTAGAAGAACTGGAAGCGTAGCATTATGAAAAGACCAATACACAGAGTCCAATTACCGGAATTGAAGAAAATATGTTTGAGGTGATTGGATCCCTTATGAATCCCCACATAAGCCAGCGCAAACTCAGTCAGGAAACGGCGTTGAGCAGGCAGAGCATTGGCAGAATAAGTAGGAAACACAAATTTCATCCCTACAATATCCAATTAAATGAAAAAATTTCAGATGCTGACTTTAATCGACGACTAGATTTCTGTATGTGGGCATTAGAGATGTTGGGTGAGGATGAACACTTTTTCGATTATGTGCTGTTTACAGACTAATATTCTTTCCATAGTAACGGCCGGGTAAACAAACATAATTTTTATTACTACGCTGATGAAAATTCACATTTTTGCCGCAGTATTAACCGTCATAATCGTTGGTCTATTAATGCGTGGGGTGGAATATTAGGGTCTAGAGTAATAGGTCCTTACTTTTTCAATGGACACCAACAAATATGTTTCGTAGGTTTCTTGTAAAAGTTTGCCTGAACTTTTGTAAGACGTCTCACTATCTATTATAAGGCGGATATGGCTACAACTGGATGGTGCTCCGACACATTGTCAAATCAGAATGCGACCAGAACTTAGTAGACATTTTGCCAATAAATTAGGACGAGGAGGTCCATAAAACTGGCCAGCCAGATAGCCAGACCTAACATGTCTTAATTTTTTCTCGTAGGAACACGTTAAGAATATCGTATATGAAATGCCTCCGATCACACAAGATGACATGAAACAACGCATACGCAATGCTTTCAATACAATATCGCCGCAAATGTTGCTCTATGTTAAGCGGTTCTTTAAACAAAGGCTACAATTATGCATTGAACAGGATCGACGTCAGTTTGAACATTTGTAGAACTATGTTTATTATAATTACTCCTGGCTTTTCTGTTCTTATTTTTATAATTTATTTACTTTGGATTAATTTACAGATTGAATTTCAACCAAAGCAAGTTAAATCAGTTGTTAAAAATGAAAAATTCTTATTTATGCAAAAACAATAATAAAAGTGTGAATAGCGCCAGAACCGCTGCACTTGGGTACAGGGAACACTAGTATCGTATGAAAGGGAATTGTTTTCTCTATGAGACGCGGAAAAAACTATATGGTATTCCAGTTGACAAAAATGAAATAATCTGGTTTGAATATGCCGATAATAAAACTTGAACTTTTTAACGCCCTCTAGAGTATTGCGAAATATTTACTACAGTAGTTGATAAAGTACCAAATCCACTATTAAAAGCTAGTGAGTTTTCTTTACGATATCATCTGACAATCGAGATAAGAGTTTTTTCGAAAACCTCACATTCATCAAAAACTCAAGATATCTGGGAAATCGTAATTGCTAGATATAGGGATCCTTGGCGTAAGTGAACCTTATTTTTCTCACAGAATCCAAAAACGTTGTCAAATACTGGGTGTTTCATAAGAAAAAACATAACTTTGAGGTGTCACACTTTTTGGATCACCTGTATATTTAAAAATAATTTTAAGTTGTAGTCCTTTTCAACCTACACAATTTTCGTTTGAAATAAATTCGAAATAACGAAAAGTATAGACCTGAGAGCCCATAGCGTATGTGGTGGACCAGGCAGTATATATATATATATATATATATATATATATATATATATATATATATATATATATATATATATATATATATATATATATATATATAGAAATTGTAAAAACCTTTTTTTTTGAGATTATAACGGGCTAAACACGCCATGTTTTCAAAATATTGCTATGATACGGAGTGGTCCCAAATATTCTTGGTGAACCAAATTGACTAGTTTTAAAATGGAACATCTGTATATAATTATCTATATTAATTGTCCTGGTCGTTATGACAAATCTGATGGCACATCTGTTAGATCCAAAGTTTATAGTAAATGAATAGCAAGCGCTTAAATTTGAAAAGACACCCATATTTGAGCCATTATTTGTCAAAACTTGAAACAGTTCTAAAAATATTGAATATGCCATACAACCCAATATATCCTCGAACACAACAATAGCTTATATTTGGTTTAAAACGAATCGCATTTGTACAGGATGGTCGAGCTTTGCAAATTCACGTCAGGATCATTTTTTCAATTAGAACACCTGTGTATTTTAATACAGTGTTAAAGGCAACATTTCTATCTCTAAAATTTTAATACTATACATGACCCCTCACTGAGCAACAGACTTTTGTATATTAGCCGTAAAAGCAAAGTTTCTGCATTATCCTACGATTAAAATGTATTAAGTTAATTATTCCATACTTAATCTTAGAAAGCTATGACATGAACGTTTCAAAATTACAAATCTAGCTTTTGATGGTGGATTCGGTACTTCATCGACTACTGTAGTTAATATTTTGCAATACTCTACAGGGCGTTTAAAAATTCAGGTTTTATTTTCTGCACATTCAAAGCACTTAAAAATACACCAGGCTCTCTTATGGCTAACGGTAACCGTTTTTGTATAGACAAGACTTTTCTCTTGATAACAAACTTTCTGCGTCGAACATTGAAATGAATAAAACGTATATGGTTACTGGATTGTACATATGCCTGTGACATTTGTCAATTCTTCGTTTGTGATTACCTACTGCACAACTTCTAAGCCTCCAATTATATCGCTACTCTCTTTTGTAATTTTATCACTTCTAAAATGATTGTGTTTGAAATGAAAAACGTATCCTATACAGAAACGAATCGATATGATTCTAATTATTGCTAAATGTCATGAAAATGTTTTACTGGCGTCACGAGTTTACGCACAAAATATTCAGCACAAAATCATCCATCCAGGAGAAGTTTTGAAAGATTGTTAGGAACTTTTAGAAGAACTGGAAGCGTAGCATTATGAAAAGACCAATACACAGAGTCCAATTACCGGAATTGAAGAAAATATGTTTGAGGTGATTGGATCCCTTATGAATCCCCACATAAGCCAGCGCAAACTCAGTCAGGAAACGGCGTTGAGCAGGCAGAGCATTGGCAGAATAAGTAGGAAACACAAATTTCATCCCTACAATATCCAATTAAATGAAAAAATTTCAGATGCTGACTTTAATCGACGACTAGATTTCTGTATGTGGGCATTAGAGATGTTGGGTGAGGATGAACACTTTTTCGATTATGTGCTGTTTACAGACTAATATTCTTTCCATAGTAACGGCCGGGTAAACAAACATAATTTTTATTACTACGCTGATGAAAATTCACATTTTTGCCGCAGTATTAACCGTCATAATCGTTGGTCTATTAATGCGTGGGGTGGAATATTAGGGTCTAGAGTAATAGGTCCTTACTTTTTCAATGGACACCAACAAATATGTTTCGTAGGTTTCTTGTAAAAGTTTGCCTGAACTTTTGTAAGACGTCTCACTATCTATTATAAGGCGGATATGGCTACAACTGGATGGTGCTCCGACACATTGTCAAATCAGAATGCGACCAGAACTTAGTAGACATTTTGCCAATAAATTAGGACGAGGAGGTCCATAAAACTGGCCAGCCAGATAGCCAGACCTAACATGTCTTAATTTTTTCTCGTAGGGACACGTTAAGAATATCGTATATGAAATGCCTCCGATCACACAAGATGACATGAAACAACGCATACGCAATGCTTTCAATACAATATCGCCGCAAATGTTGCTCTATGTTAAGCGGTTCTTTAAACAAAGGCTACAATTATGCATTGAACAGGATCGACGTCAGTTTGAACATTTGTAGAACTATGTTTATTATAATTACTCCTGGCTTTTCTGTTCTTATTTTTATAATTTATTTACTTTGGATTAATTTACAGATTGAATTTCAACCAAAGCAAGTTAAATCAGTTGTTAAAAATGAAAAATTCTTATTTATGCAAAAACAATAATAAAAGTGTGAATAGCGCCAGAACCGCTGCACTTGGGTACAGGGAACACTAGTATCGTATGAAAGGGAATTGTTTTCTCTATGAGACGCGGAAAAAACTATATGGTATTCCAGTTGACAAAAATGAAATAATCTGGTTTGAATATGCCGATAATAAAACTTGAACTTTTTAACGCCCTCTAGAGTATTGCGAAATATTTACTACAGTAGTTGATAAAGTACCAAATCCACTATTAAAAGCTAGTGAGTTTTCTTTACGATATCATCTGACAATCGAGATAAGAGTTTTTTCGAAAACCTCACATTCATCAAAAACTCAAGATATCTGGGAAATCGTAATTGCTAGATATAGGGATCCTTGGCGTAAGTGAACCTTATTTTTCTCACAGAATCCAAAAACGTTGTCAAATACTGGGTGTTTCATAAGAAAAAACATAACTTTGAGGTGTCACACTTTTTGGATCACCTGTATATTTAAAAATAATTTTAAGTTGTAGTCCTTTTCAACCTACACAATTTTCGTTTGAAATAAATTCGAAATAACGAAAAGTGTAGACCTGAGAGCCCATAGCGTATGTGGTGGACCAGGCAGTATATATATATATATATATATATATATATATATATATATATATATATATATATATATATATATATATATATATATATATATATATATATATATATATATATATATATATATATATATATATATATATATTTGTATCACACCTATAAATCAAAAAAATAATGGGCCGATTTTGATAAAATTTGACACGTACCTTCCTTTTGTAAATGGCTTGGATAAGTTCGTTAGTAATGAAAATCGGACGAGGTTTTCCCCAAAAATTTTGTGTTTTCATTAAAAAACAAATTATCTCTAAAAGTGAAAAAGCTATGATAACCAAATTTCATACGTAGGTTAATGATATAAAAAGTAAACTATACAACAAAATTTAGATTTCTATGTTTTAAGAAAAAAAGTTTTTATAAAATGTTTTGTGCCACATTATTTCTATGAAAATTCACTACCATAACGCACTTGCTGCGTCCAGGCTTTTTTGCAAATAGAACAGTATAAATATTATGGCATTTTTAAATCAAATGTAAAATTCTGAAGCTGATGCATTTTGAATAATTTTCCTATTTTCAATTGGTTTTGAGATATCTAATTTTGTCATGTAATAATGTCATTATTACCATTAAGTGTAAGACTGGAAAGTTTATTCTTAGTACACACGTTAACAAAAGAGTGTCCTATCAAGAGCCATTAATATAGTGTCATAGTATTCTAAGAGGTCATATAGGGTGTCTGGTATTTCCGTTCACGTTTTTGCCACTTTAAATGTCAATAACCTTCTTATCTCAAATTAAATGCCCATCATATTTTTACGTAGATTTTTATTCTCTATTGACATGTTATAGCATACCCTATAGCTAAAATGAATATTTAGAGAGATATTAGTACAGGCAATAGAGAACTTTTTTCTGCATTAAACTAGAGTTACTTTAGTTACTTACTAGATAGGTTCAGAATGACGTACTGAATGTAAAAACATAAAATCCTCACAAATTAGGAGGGCGGAAGTGCCGCCATTTTGAGAAAAAACGCTTTGGCCTATATCTCCGTAATCGTGCACTTTAGACCAAAAATGGTAATGACCTTTATTGTAGATAATTGCATTTTTCATCTTTTTTGTTAAACAGTTTTTTTTGTATCACTCACCGCTTACAACTTATACGACTGTTAGCATTCATTTATTGACATTTTTACATATATCTTTGTTAATAATTGTTTGAGAAATGAAATGATTATAACTCCACTTTTTAATCGGCAAATTTTCTAGAACATTTACTTAAAACTTTTTTTTCTAAAATCAATATTTTCAAAGTTATAACGCGTTAAATGTTGCACTTTTCAATCGACAAATTTTTCTGGAAATATTTTAGTAAAATGAAGGACAATGACGGTTGAAGCTAAGACTTTAGGCTTTGTAAAACATTCTTCTTGAGATATTTTCTTTCCACAGCTTATCTTAGTTTCAGGTTATTTTTTTTCTAAAATTATTATTAGTGCATTTTCTTTAAAAAAATTCACTAATGAGGAGACCCCGACTTTTGAATTTTGAAAAAAAAAATGAAATAGGCGCTAATTATGCCCCCTAGAACACATATCCGGGGTCAGTATATATATATATATATATATATATATATATATATATATATATATATATATATATATATATATATATATATATATATATATAACTCAAAAACTAACCGGCCGATTTTAATTAAACTTAGTGAATACCTTCCTCTTGTAAGTCGCTTGGATAAGTTCGTTAGTCAAGAAAATCGGCCCAGGTTTTCCTAGAAAATTTTGTGTTTTCTTTCGAAAAAAAATCATATCTCCGGAAATAACACAGTAAGGGCAACTAAATTTAGTGCACAATTTTATGTCATTATAGGCAAATTACCTACCAAAATTTAGGTCAGTAGGTTCAAAGACAAAAAAGTTATAGGCATTTAAAGAAAAATAAATTGGGGTTTTTCTCAAAACGTCAAAGTCGCGAATTAAAACGTCAAAATTGGCAACATTTACGCAAATAACCTGAAACTAAGATAAGCTGTGGAAAGAAAATATCTCAAGAAGAATGTTTTACAAAGCCTAAAGTCTTAGCTTCAACCGTCATTGTCCTTCATTTTACTAAAATATTTCCAGAAAAATTTGTCGATTGAAAAGTGCAACATTTAACGCGTTATAACTTTGAAAATATTGATTTTAGAAAAAAAAGTTTTAAGTAAATGTTCTAGAAAATTTGCCGATTAAAAAGTGGAGTTATAATCATTTCATTTCTCAAACAATTATTAACAAAGATATATGTAAAAATGTCAATAAATGAATGCTAATAGTCGTATAAGTTGTAAACGGTGAGTGATACAAAAAAAATTAAACAAAAAAGATGGGAAATGCAATTAGCTACAATAAAGGTCATTACCATTTTTGGCCTAAAGTGCACGGTTATGGAGATATAGGTCGAAACAGTTTTTCTCAAAATGGCGGTACTTCGGGCCCCATAATTTGTAAGAATTTTGCGTTTTTACATTCAGTACGTAATTCTGAACCTATCTATAAAAAAAATCCTGTAGTTTAATGCATTATGGACAAGAGATACGGGCTCCTCTATTGCCTGTACTATATTACAAAAAATGTAAAAACACTTATTCGACTCGTGCGTATTGTCGAAAGTATGCTTTGGATGGAATACATTTCATATTTGACAAAGAGGTATTATAAATGTAAACTGACAGATAGTTAATTGTCTTATCATGACTGAAAATAATACTTACATTTATCGTGATATTCTTAATATGTTTTATACCTTTGGCGAATGTGGCAAAAGTGAGGTTGAGAAGTTTATTCTTGGTAAATACGTTAAGAGAGAAGTGTCTTATCAGGATCGTTTAGTAGGACTCTAAAATGTTATACAGGGTGTCTAGTATTTCCGTTCACTTTTTTATCAGTTTAAATGGCACAACAACTTTCATATTTCAAATTGAATGACCATCATATTTTTACACCATTCAACGTAGAATTTCATTCTCTACCGATATGCTATAGCATACCCTATAGCTAAAATGAATATTTACATTCAATTTTGGAATTTTTTTACGTAAAACATCTGCATCACAAAAATAAACAAATTGAAATAAAAAACATGAACTTAAAAGTAAAACTAAAGTAACTAATGTCGCCCATGTTGTTCATAATACACATAAAAATTCTTCTTCGGGCACTATCAGTCGTTGACCTTTTTTTTTTGTTCCCTCAGGGCTCGTCCGCGGCCTTGCCGCCCCGATAGCACCGCAACCCTTGGTTGATTGTGCATACCCCTAGTCTTACTCCACCCATTCCAAAATCACTGTGCCTTGAACTAGTCTGCACAGCGATTGGTAGGGTGAAGTTTTATATTGTTCTGTCTCCGGTCTAGAGTGACCGTAGATCAGTTGTCTTTTCCGGTCCAGAGCTATACACTCGCACAAGATGTGCTGGGCTGATTCCTCCCCCTCGCCGCAGAGTCTGCATGCGAGGTCCCCTTCGAACCGCCCCATTTTATGTAGGTGTTTCTTGACGGCCATGTGTCCCGTCAAGAGACCTGTTGTGTTTCTGAGCTGTCCTCTGCTAAGGTTTAGCAGCTCCACAGCTCTCTTTGAACTGGGTCCGTCAATTATTGACTTCCCATGTCTGAGCCCTGGACAGTCCGCCCAGTACACCTTGTGTTGGTTTCTGACCCAGGACTTAATGGCTCCCCTGGCAGTGCTCTTTGACACGCCCAGAGCCGGTTCTGGTCCCATAAATGGTTCTGCTGACCCTCTCTTCGCGAGACTGTCAGCTTCTTCATTGCCTTTGACCCCCGAGTGACCCGGCACCCAGATGAGGGTCACCTCATTCTGCCCAGCCAGGTCGCTCGTCTCGTCTCGGCACTCACTCACCAGCCAGGAATTTACCCGTGGGCTACTTAGTGCCTTAAGGGCTGCCTGGCTGTCTGTGGCTATTTAAATTTCTTCTTGCGACAGTTGTGAAAAGACTAGTCCCACTTTCTACTCAAGAGATTCCCTTGAGCTACATGATGTTTGGTTCACGTTACTCTACTCTTTATGACACCCTAAAGATAGAAGTCGAGATGTGTTAGGTCAGGCGATCTTCGAGGCCATTATTCCCATGGCCCACCTCTCCTAATCCATCTGTCATCTAACAACAGGCTCAATTTTTCGGTTATAATTCTCGCACAGCGTGCCGGAGCATCATACAATTGGTACCTGCAATAAAATCTTTTGTTCAGGGACAGTTCGTCCAAAAAATCTCTTTCTTTTTAATTCAGTATGTCTAGATATTTTTCCGAAGACAAGTTCTCGTAAATACAGAATGATCATTTATTGTTCATTAATAACCAAAACAAAACGTTAAAACTAAATTTATGTCGATGATTAGTTCCCCGAATTAGATAGGGATTTTGGTTTGGCCAAGAGTGACTTTTTCTGGAATTGACTATGCGTCCTTTGAAAATTAGGCTTCCGCTGTCCAAATAGTTCTGTCATGAAAAGCGTTATCATCGAGTATGTCCATTAACTGCGTACAAAGCAGTTCGCTTCGTTGGAAATCCTCATCTACGAGGGTTTGCACATTTTGAAATCTATAATTATGCATACCGCTTTGTCGAGTATCCGCTGGATTGATGCATATGATATTACACTTGCAGCTTCTACTTCTAAAAACCCTTGAGGATCTGCATTGAAATACCTTAGAATGTTAATTTTATTTTCTACATTATATGTCACCGGTTTCTGCCTGTTTCTCTCAACTCTAACTTTGCCGTTATTAATAAATGTCTTCTCTATCTTTTGAAACTTGAGTTTGGTGAGAGGAGGTAAATAAGGATACCTCTCATGAAAAAGTCTCATAGTTTTTTACAAAATGTTGCCACAGTCGCCATATGTATAAAACATATCACGATTAGTTTTATTATTAACCATGATCAGACAATTAACTATCTGTAAGTTTATATTTACAGTATTTGCCAAATATGAAATTTAAAACCATAACATATTAAGAATATCACGATTAGTGTAAGTATTATTATCAGCCATGATAAGACAATTAGCTGTCAGTTAATATTTACAGTATTTGTCAAATATGAAATTTAAAATCATCCATAGCACATTTGCGACAATACACAGGAGTCGAAAAAGAGTTTTTTCACATTTTTTTAAATAATATCCCTGTAAATATTCATTTAAGCTATAAAGTACGTTATAATATATCAATAGAGAATAAAATTCTACGTGGAACGGTCTAAAACTATTCGTCATTCGATTTGAAATAAGAATGTAATTGGCATTTAAAGTGACAAAAAAGAGAACGGAAATAACAGACACCCTGTATGACATTCTAGAATACTAGTAATGGCTCCATATATAGCTCCTTTCTTAACGCGTTTATCAAGTATAAAATTTTAAATGTTACAATTGTTGGTAATAATGACATTTAATTAGTCACTCCATCTATAAAATTTTTTTGAAAAAATTAAATATCTCAAAAAGAATTGAAAGTAGGAAAAGGCTTCAAAATGCCTCAGCTTCAGAACCTTACGTAGAATTTAAAAATGCAATAATATTTATAGGGTTCCATTTGAAAAAAAGGTTACGTCACTTCTGGTTTAACCGGAAGCTACACCGCATTGGACATATTATAGAAAAATAGACCGGATCGTATTATAACTGCAGCTAATTTTTAGATCGATGTCTCTTCTATTTCCCTATTAATGAATCAGTTAGATGATTCACCTATATATATATATATATATATATATATATATATATATATATATATATATATATATACATAGATCTTCCCATTAGTGAATTTTTCGTTTTACAAAAAAAAACATCAAAAACGGACAAAGAAAATATTACTTACGTGTGTATTAATTGTCTCGTTATCTCAAAGAGAAGACACTGTTAAGATGGTTGATTTCATTAAACACAAAATTATTTTACCTTCTCTTTATATTGGAGTCTTATATTAGTTAAGAAAAGCGATTTATTCAAAGCAATACTTAAGTTTCTAAATATGAGCCCAATATTTTTATCATTTTTTTTTCACAAAAAGACGTTCATCTATCAAAATCGTCTTTCATGAGCCCCTGACTTTGTATCAATTTATAGCGATGCATTCTATTTTCTTTGAATATTTGAATCACCGATGTATGGCCAACATCCAATATCGTGGCCGACAAGCAGCTCGAAGTATGTGGGTATTCCTCAAACTCAACCATTACATCCAATCTGATATCATTACTCAGTGTTTAACAAGGTTGCTTGTATCTACCTGGCGAAATTACTTTCAAATTTTGATAACTTTCCCTTGGGATGTAGGTGGAAAATCGGAACATTTTTCCCAAAATAGGCGAGCGACTTGTGAGCGTATTTTATCTCCGTAACTAATCACCTGTAAAATAAACTATTAAATAAATCATGTTTCTGATTTTAACGTAACACCTGACAGCAACGGTCCTGCCATTACAATCACACAGCACGTTGCTAAAGCGTTTTAAACAAAACTAACATTGCCAACTATGGAGAGGGTTCATAGCTTTTAATGTTTTTTTATATTTATACCGTCTAAAAAGGACACTGAAATTGTTTTAGCGCAATCAGTTATCAATTTTTTAGTGTGCTGTAGGGAAGTTCTGCAGTCATATGGATTTCTTTTATACTCTTAATTTTTTCTATGAATTTTAAAACCAAAGCAATTTTGAATAGAGGGTGAAGAGATATTTCAAATGAGGTAAGTCGAGTTTCTACGTTCGGTTTGAAAATTTTGAGTTTGCAATGATGGATGAATGTCGCGGTGAAGTTTTCACGCTGAAGGATGTCATTTATCAATCTAAAATTGATGTGTATCGGGATTTTTTAAATAAATATTCACATTAATTAGATACTGAATTTATTCTATTTGGCTGTTTGACATTATATAGCAGCCAATGAAATGTGCTGTATTGATACTAAATAAACAAAAGAAAAATAACACGAGGTTTATTTTACGATTCAGCTAACCAAATGTGTGACTCATATACAAAATCTATGTTTGGTGTGTACTTTTGCACTATTTTCCCCGTATTGGGTTTACTATATATTTACAAAACCATATTCTAAATCCCTAGTTATTCCAAAGAAGCGATGGAAAAGCAACATCATAAACTTATGTAGATGACCGTTAATGCTATTGCCTGGAAATAACTAACGGCACTCTACAAAAATAGCAGGCGATTTAGTAAAATCCCAGACATAAACAGGAACTGCACCGAATAAAATATATGGCGACGGCATATAGCAGAAAGTGGCTGGATGCACTAATTTACTACTGGAAAATCAATATCGAAAATCGGATCCGGTATTTGTAAATTTAATTTAGGGTTTTTGGGGCTAACGCACAATTGACAGAAGCTAATGGAATGTCGCCATTCATAACTCGATAGCGGTTCGACGATGATGACGGCTGACTAATTATGTTAACCCATGTGTTATTGTTTCCATAGCACTTTAGATAGATGGGCAGCATTAGGAGTTCGTTACAACTTTTTTCCATTTAAAGTCTTATAATGGTTTTGGTGTAAAATTCTTTACCGAAGTCTGAAAAGTTTTAACTTTAAAAATCAGAAGGGCAATACCATCTTTTAAATGAATTATGTATTACCTTATACCTCATAAAATCCACTAAGTGGATATTGAAACCTATGATTAGCACTGATAAGTACACTTGAAGAGCTTCAATCACCACAACACATTAAAAAACCTGACGATCGTTTGACTAACAAAGATAGCGTCATCGGATGATGAAAAATTCTAAGCTACTAAGTGATGATTGAAATAGGTTGCGTTTGGCAGAAGATTGATCTCTGAATAAAATTGCTCCTATTCATAATTTTTACAAAATCAATCGTTTTTAAGATATGTAAGGTTCACTGCAGCATTGGTTAGAAGACAAAAGCCTCAGTAACTTTTTTAATTCTGTACTGGACACTTGGTTCTATGGCATAATTTACATAATTAATGCAACCTATTTCAATCATCTGAGGATCGAAAACTTTATTTGCACAGCACCGTCATCTACATGGGTGATAATAGGAATATTTTTTCCGTACCTAATCTAACACAAAATTTTCAAAAATCCTATTTAGTTTTAAAAAAATTGCATATGGGGTTTTAAATGCCACATCTTATACCATATATATATATATATATATATATATATATATATATATATATATATATATATATATATATATATATATATATATATATATATATATATATATATATATCACTCACAAACTGATAGGTCGATTTGGGATACAATTTAGGAAGTATATTTCTTTTGTAAGTGCCATAGACAGGTTTTTTATGCAGAAAAATCTGATTAGTTTCTTTGAAGAAATGTGGTGTTTTCTTTCAAAAAACTCCTTTATCGTGAAACATAATGTAGCTGTGGCAACTAAATGTGATAACGCAAGATTCTACTGTGAAACGTATCCTAGGTCTTGAAGTCCGTATCTCTGAATTCCAAGAAATTAAGGTTATAAGCATTTAAAGAAAACAAAAATGGATGCCACTGGTGATCAGATAACGGCACAATATCAAAATGTTTTGTGTGGCTAACAAAATCTATCGAATATTATAGACAGAGTTCAAGTTTTCTTGTCGCAAAGAAAGTCAAGAAGTACCAGAAAAAAGGTGTTTTAAAATTTCCTATTTTTCCTCTTAACACGTTAAAGTCGCAATGTGAAACGTCCTAATTGATGATTTTTAAACAAAGATTCTGACACGAATCCAGGTTATGTACAATAAATGTGATAATAGGTTGTTAAGTTTCTGTTTCAATCGTCATTGTCCTTTATTTTAGTACAATATTTCCATTATATTCATTTCAGATAAACCCTTTCCCTGAGACTTTGGCAGTAGTCTAAGTTATCGTGTTTGTGATTTAGTAGTCTAGTATGTTTATTAAATACAGACTATGACTTGGAGATAAATGAATAATAATAATAATAATAATTGGTAATGAAACTAATATCTTTATTTGATAAACTAAATTTGAAAACGTTCCTCTATTTGCGCACCAAATCGATAAACAGGAAAAACCATTCACCAGTAAGAGCACATACGTAGCAGGAGCGTTATGGTAGCGCAAATTTATAAACATTATTGTTTCAAATTTTAATGACTATTTTTATAATATACCCCTTAACAGGTCTACGGTAAGCAGACTTCGCGAAAAATTTACTGAGACAGGAAGTGTAGACGATCATCGCTAGTCCAGCCGCCTTGTAACTGCCATTTGGGATGAAAAAACGCTGGATGTATTGTTTGCTGTACAAGTAACTCCCAAAACTTCTGCAATGGAACTTACTAGAACGAGCGAGATCTACAGACGCTCTGTGCAATGGATTTGGCATCGGGAAGAATATTTTTCCTATAAGGTTCATAACCTGCAAGAACTTTTTAAAGAGGATTTTGATAGAAGGTTCGAATAATGTGAACAAATAATTAAGATAATTCAGCAAAAAGGAGATTTCTTAAACTAACTTGTTTCCTCTGCCTTTTGCCTTAGTGGTAGTGTAAACAGACACAGTTGTTGATATTGGTCTGACAATAACCGCCTTTGGATGAAAAAAACTCTTACCCAGTATCCTCAAAAACTAAACCTATGGTACAGAATTGGTAGTCGTCATGCAACTGGACGATTCTTCCTTAAAGGGCCATTAACAAGTCCACGGTCCCCAAGAATATTAGGATAAGATATTGTACCCGTATCAGAGAATTGTTTCAAAATGGTTCCCCAATGTTTACTTCCAACAAGATGGCGCTTCACCTCATTTCAGTCAAGAGGTAAGGTACTGTAACCCGTCCTAGCTAAATGCTAGGCAAAAGACGACCCATTGAGTGGCCAGCTAGGTCAGCAGATTTGTTTCCACTAGATTTTTTCTCTGGAGTCCTTTAAACAGCGTTGTTTATAACGATCGGTCTTCGAATTTGGAACAGTTGCGAGGCCGAATTATGTGGCCTTTCAACAGGTGCTTAACCGATCGCTGCAAAGCTTGATTCATCAGTTCGACAAAAGGTTTTTGTCAGGAAGTTCAAGGAGCTGAATTTTAGCATCCTCTCCAACAAAACAAGATGTTACCATTTTCTCAAATAAATTTGTAAAAAGCCCATAGCTTTCGCTCTTGCCAAAGTAAATTAAACATCATTAATACAATACAATTAAGGGCAACCAAATTTGGTACGCGTGTTTGTATAAAAAGTGAACTCTGTACCAAAATTTAAGTCTCTAGCTTTAAAGATAACGGAGTTATGTGCAGTTAAAAAAACAAATTTTGGAGTTTTCCTTAAAACGTCAAACTCGCAATTTTAAACGTCAAAATTTCATACGCGACTTTATATCATTATAGGTAAGTTACCCACCAAAATTTAGTTCTGTAGGTTAATGAATAAAAAAGTTACAGGCATTTAAAGAAGTTTAAATTTGGGTTTTCCTCAAAACGTCAAAAGTCGCGATTTTAAACGTCAAAATTGGTAATATTTAGGCAGTGAACCTGAAACTAATATGAGCTATGGAAGGAAAATGTATCAAGAATATTGTTTTACAAAGCCTAAAGTCTTAGTTTCAATCATCATTGTCCTTCATTTTACTAAAATATTCCCAGAAAATTCATTTCAAATAGACCCTTTCTCTGATGCTTTGGCAGTAGTGTTGGCTATAAAGTTTATCGGTTAATGGTATATCATTTTTGTCGAATTTTCGTAAAAAAAATTTAAGGTTAATATATCCGTCATTATGCAAGATACGAAAAAAAATTGTATACATTAATTATAGGGTGTCTTGAGCTACACCTTAAAAATATTTCTACAATTACAGGGTGGCCCATAAGTCGTTGGTGTATCAAATTTTCTTTTTTAGTGAATTCTCTTTAAAAAATTCACTAATGGGTAGATCCGTGTTTATATATATATATATATATATATATATATATATATATATATATATATATATATATATATATAATAATAATAATAGACCGATCTTGATCACATTTCGTGAGTACCTTCCTTTTGAAAGTGGCTTGGACAAGTTCCCCGGATAATTTTGTGTTTTCTTTCTAAAAAATTTCATATTTCTGGAAATAACAAAGTGGGGGCAACCAAATTTGGTACGCGTATTTGTATTATACAGAGTGAACCACGTAATTTAGGACAAAAAGTTACGGGCACCTAAAGCAACAAATTTTGGACTTATCCTTAAAACGTCAAACTCGCAATTTAAAACGTCAAATTCGCAATTTAAAATGTCAGAATTGGCAATGTTTAGGCAAAGAACGTGAAACAAATAGGGATTGTGAAAAGAAAATGTTGCAAGAAGAGTGTTCTGCGAACCCTTAAGTTTCAGATTCAACCGTCGTTGTCCTTCATTTTACTAAAATATTTACAGAAAATTTATTTCAAATAGACCCTTTCTCTGATGCTTTCGCTGTCGGTTAGTTAAGTTGATGCTTTCGCTGTAGGTTTAGTGAAGTTTATGGTTTAACGGTCTATAATTTTTAGCGAATTTTCGTAGAACACATTCGTTACTGCATTTTAGCATTTTTTATCGAAATATGATGCATGTTTGTAAGAAAAAATCTGGACGCAGTAAGTGCGGTTTGGTAGCAAATTTTCATCAAATCCTCCAAATTTCAATAACTCAATTTGCTACTAAAGTAAGTTTTGTTGGTTAGGAAAGCAACATTTAATTTTATTTTCGGAAAATTTTTGTATGAACGCAGCAAGGGCGTTTTGGTTGCGAGTTTTCATTAAATGTTTCAAATTTCAATAACTCAATTTGCTATTAACCTAAGGTTCATTGGCTAGGAGTTTTGGCTGGCAGTTTTCTCAGAAACATTTAAAGTTTATTTTCGGAAAATTTTTGTACATTTTCAAATAATTATTTTGATAAAATATGATACATTGTTCCTACTATATAGGTTATACCGGTAACAAAATTGATGCCTGCTCGCATTAGAGCGATATATTTGTAATTAAGAACATTTTTATGAAAATTCACTTCAATAACGCACTTGCTGCGTCCAGAGTTTTTAAGTGAGGTCAGATTTCTGCTGTAGTCGTGTCGTTTAAGAATATTTGCCAGAACCTGTATAAGAACATAACATTTACTAACCATTTACTGTAATAGACATCTGAAAGTAATATGTTCTATATTTCTTCTTTCTTCTTTCTTATCCCCACTTCTAGATGTCTTATCATGTCGTGTGTGAATGAGACTAATCTATATGTTACAGTAGCATTTAGCAGTTAGCTTGCTCTTTTCAAAGGATCAAGGGGAAACGGCGCCACATCGATTCTTGTTAACTGTACTGTCTGAGATTAGATGTTTCCAATACCAGGCATTTGTGCTGTTTCGCTAAAAGTGATTGTACTTTTTGTAGTCTTGTATAAGGAAAACTTGCTAGTTACCTCAGCTGTGACAGTAATATTGCTCCAGCCTTGACAAAACCAATAATTGGATGTTACAGTTAGTCAGTACTATCCGCATATCTCCATTTTATTGTGTTATTGAGTTTGAGATTTAATTTCCGATTGAATCCTTAGTAAAACATTTGTTTTAGTTGTTGGCTGAAGTCAGAGAAAAAAGCGTTTATCGTGACTTTAAAGGAACATGTTTACATAATAGGCTATTTTTGTTAATAAATTTAATAATGCTTTTGATTCCTACATACTTAGGTATGTTTTGACCTAAGTTTTGACCTAAATTAACATTATTTTCTTGAAATAAAGATTTACAATTAAGAAGAACATAAGTATACATATCTGTATTTAAATTTTCAAGTATTTTCATCCCATATATATAAAAATAAAGTCATTTGAAAGTAAAAATAAAATAATCCTCGACATCACTTCAAATTCCATAATGCAATATCTACAATGTTGGGCAAATGATGACATCACCTGTACTGCTGTGCTATTTTAACAAATGGTAGATAAAAATATGAACAATGGACGTTGAAATTATTGAAAGATGCAGCTGTTTCTTACCGACGTTGTCAGATTTTCAGAAATTTCATGTAGTTAAACCTTGCATATGTAAACAACTTAAGTTTTCACAACTTCTATAATCAGGATTTTTTTTTATAAAATTCAATTTTCTCACTTGGTTAAAAAATACCGTAATCCATAACTCTATTTAATACATGCAAATTTTGAACTGCCCATTTCTCATGATTTTTAATTCATCTCTCGAATCCTAATTTACTCTATCTGACAACGTTGTTATACCGCGTATGTGATAATGTCATTTATTGCCAATTGTCAATATCAAATGGAGAATCTAGCCTCAAATTTAGATAGTAATAGTCGCTTTAATGTATATAAGAATTATCATTTTTGATCAGTTGCTTCACCGACACTTAACAAAGAGAAAAGTTAAATATCTACTAATAACGGTAAAGCCATAATGTTGAAGGATGATACGTCGTGCGCCGTATTCAGTATTAGTGTGCGTCAAATTTCCGGAAGGTCCATTTAGTGTTTCCTGTATATATCTTATCAAAGATGAATTTACATGAACTTCGTATTTAAAGAAGCTTATTTTATATAAAATGTATGTATTTTCATTCTATATCATTTTAGATTATACTTGTCCAATCACAATGTCAAAATTGTTGTGTTGTAATTGATGTCAGTAATTTAGAAGAATTTTCTAGTTTAAGAGGAGAAGTTATTGCAAAATGAGAGGTGAACATTTACAGTGGTAATACAGCTGTTAGTGGCGGAAAGGAAGTTCAGATTTATTAAATATTTAACAAAATTAAAAATGTGACAGCAAGATTTGGCAGTTGCCTTTAGCCCAGTCAGAAATCAACATTGTGTTTATTGGAAGCACAAGCATTAAGCTTATCTACTATATACAAATACATATATATATATATATATATATATATATATATATATATATATATATATATATATATATATATATATATATATATATATATAATATTTGTAGTTTTAAAACCTAAAATAATTTGATATACTTACACTTATAACCTATCTCTTCTGTTCTTAAAAAAGTTCGGACGCAGCAAGTGCGTTATGGTAGTCAATTTTCATAAAAATATTTTTTATAGCAAATATGTGTGTTTTTTGTAAGAAAGCAGGCATCAAATTTTGTTACCAGTATAACCTATATAGTAAAAACAATGTGCCATGTTTCATCAAAATAACTTTGTTGTTTGAAAATGTACAAAAATTTCCGAAAGTAAACTTACAATGTTCCCGAAAAAACTCCTTTCTTGGTCAACCTTATAGGTTAATAGCAATTGAGCTATTCAAATCTGAAGCATTTGGTCAAAATTATCTACCATAACGCACTTTCTGCGTCCACAATTTCTTTTCTTACAAACATGCATTATATTTCGATGGAAAATGCAAAAATGAAATAACATAAGGCGTGTTTGATAAGAAAAATAAAAATTGTATCACCAACGACTTATGGGCCAGCCTGTGATTGTAGAAATATTTTTTTAAGATGTAGCTCAAGACACCCTATAATTAATATATACAATTTTTTTCATAATTTGTATAATAACCGATATATTGAGCTTTATTGATTTTTTACGAAAATTCGACAAAAAATATATACCATTTTAAACGATAAACTGTATAGCTAAGGCAACTGCCAAGCATCAAAGAAAGGGTCTATTTGAAGTGAATTTTCTGGAAATATTTTAGTAAAATTAAGGACAATGACGGTTGAGACTAAGACTTCAGGGATTGTAAAACATTCTTCTTGAGATATTTTATTTCCATAGCCTGTATTAGATTTAAGTTCTTTGCCTAAACGTTGCCAATTTTGACGTTTTAAATCGCAACTGTGACGTTTTGAGGAAAACCCCATTTTTTTAAATGCCTATAAATTTTTTGTCTTTTGACATACAAAGCTCAATTTTGGTTGGTTACTTATTTATAGGGACATAAACCCCCGTACCAAATTTTGTTGCCCTTAATTTGTTAATTCCAGAGAAATAGTTTTTTTTGAAAGAAAACACAACATTTTCCGGAAAAACCTGGGCCGATTTTTCTGGATAACAAACTTGTCAAAGCCATTTGCAAAAGGAAGGTATCCGCCAAATTTAATTAAAATCCGCGCATTATTTTTTGAGTTATCGGTGTGATAACTACATACATACATATATATATATATATATATATATATATATATATATATATATATATATATATATATATATATATATATATATATATATATATACTAATAAAACTTGAAATTGACCCCGGATATGTGTTCTGGGGGGCCTAATTAGCGCTCATTTGATGAAATTTTTCAAAATTCAAAAGTTGGGATCTCCTCATTAGTTAATTTTTTTAAGAAAATTCACTAATACGAATTTATTTCTCTTTAATTTATTGTAATCTATAAAAAAATACTAATCGCGTTTTGTTCTTGATAATCAGAAAGCAAGCAAAAAGAACATCAATACCCTTTACAGACAGACATTATTTTTTTAAAAGACATAAGAAATGTAGGTAAAGGTTGAGTATAAGATACAGAGATAGTGACAGTTGCGAAATAGAAATAAAACACGTTAAATCGCTTGCATCGGCGCCAGATTTAATAAGTCCAATCCTTTACTTACGTTTTTCATCCCAATGGTTTCTCTCGCCTACAAAATGTCAATTTGATTAAGTGCAGATATTTCAATTGGTTTCACGGTAAACTTGTAGATGAGTTCACAGAGGCCTTTAGGAAAATAACCCTATTCGCCCCAGGTCTCGTAGCTTTCTTGGGGGTTGTTCCCACACTTGTCACTTGTCATGATTTGAAGATGCTCTCCTTTTTTCCCGCAATCCTGAGCCGATGGAATAGACTTCTGTTGTTAGGTGGTTTTTAGTCGGTCAAGTCGTCTTTGTTATTGTTTGAGTATCTGCTTGGGTCTCTTAATTTTGAAGGGGTAGTCGTAGTCATAGTTGAGGGAGGGTTGTACCCAAGAAATGTTTCTTGTGGTTTATGCATTTAGGGTGGTTGTACGCGTGCAGAAGGGAAGGAGAATCCTCCGTGTTTTTCGGTAAGGGGGTGGGAACCCCCCCTTCGTGCTGGAGGTTCTTCTCACAACTCTGCATGCATACAACCACCCTCCATTCATAAACCACACGAAACAGTTTTTGTCGGCTGTTTAGTGTATTTTTTGTTGAGTATATTTCCTATTTATCAATTGATTTGTTTCAGTTTTGTCTCTAAATTACCGTATAAATATTTATTATGTTAGAGATCATATATATGCTCGCCCTTTTTTACGTTATTTTTTTACTGTTTATAATTGAGGAAAGTAGGTTTTTATAAATGCTAATATAGGGTAAACTCACTAATAATTTTGGGCCCTAAGATCACGCGCAAGCGATAAAGTGAAGCTAACCATTTCTCAGGTTAGCGATTCCAGCAGCGTTCTCGTCGTAGACGGATACGTAAGCGATAATAAGACCCAGATGGTCGAAAAAGGCGCACCTAGGACGATTCTTCGCCGCGACATGGTTCCAAGATGGCGAGTAAGAGAGCCAGAAAGAGTGTACAGAGTAAATGCAGCCGGTGCCTTGAGTAAAATATTACGCCTACCTTTACAGATACTTTAGATCTTTTATGGTATTGTTTTGGTAAAATGTTATCAAGGCAGGTATAAACATCAAAACTACTGATTAAATTCTCCTCGTAAAACACGGCAATAGATATTTTCTCGTCGTAAGAAGTCGCAATGTGTTTTTAGTGAATTTTTCTTAAGAAATTAACTAATGAGGAGATCGCGCCTTTTGAACTTTGAAAAAGTTCTTCAAATAAGCGCGAACTAGGCCTCCTAGAACACATATCCGGGGTCAGTTTAAATTTTTATATGTTTATATATATATATATATATATATATATATATATATATATATATATATATATATATATATATATATATATATATATATATATATATATATAAACATATAAAAATTTTAAATGACCCGGACATGTGTTCTAGAAGGCCCAGTTCGCGCTTATTTGAAGAACTTTTTTCAAAGTTCAAAATACGCGATCTCCTCAATAGTGATTTCTTAATAAAAATTCCCTAAAAACACATTACGAGGTGAGTGGTGTAGTGCAATAGCTGACTTAATCGCTTTACTGTTCAATACATGGGAACTGGTGGATCGACAGAAAAATCAAGAAACGGTCGGTAGTCCTATTGTTCTAAGAAATAAATACAAGCCTAACTGTAGCATTGAAAGGCGAAAACCAAGGCTTGTTGCAATGGACTTCAGTCAGCGTCCAGGGATCCATTTCCAGGAGACCTTTGCACCTGTAGGTCACCTTAGTTCGTTCAGACTGGTAGCTACTCTAGTTGCGCGTATGCATATGGACATTCAGCAACTAAATAATGTTACTTGTACTACCTAAATTGCGACCTAAAGCAAGTTATGTATAGAGAACCTACATGTATATATATATATATATATATATATATATATATATATATATATATATATATATATATATATATATATATATGTATATATATGTATATATATATATATATATATATATATATATATATATATATATATATATATATATATATATATGTATATATATGTATATATATATATATATATATATATATATATATATATATATATATATATATATATATATTTATTTATATATATATATATATATATATATATATATATATATATAAATTTAAATGACCCGGATATGTGTTCTAGAAGGCCTAGTTCGCGCTTATTTGAAGAACTTTTTTCAAAGTTCAAAAGACGCGATCTCCTCATTAGTGAATTTCTTAAGAAAAATTTACTAAAAACACATTGCGACTTCTTACGACGAGACAATATCTATTGCCGTGTTTTACGAGGAGAATTTAATCAGTAGGTCTGATGTTTATACCTGCCTTTAAAACATTTTACCAAAACAATACCATAAAAGATCTAAAGTATCTGTAAAGGTAGGCGTAATATTTTACTCAAGGCACTAAAGCCGAAGCTTTAACATAAGTTGTCAGTAGAAACTTGTCTCTACTTTGAACTTTAATGAATATATTAAATTTCATGGGATTAAGGAAACGTTTGTAAGCAACAGCACCAACATTGTCTAAAGAACTGCTATCTTCAGAAATGTTGTGCCAAACTTTGGTTCATAACTTGCATTAGTTTTAATTGTGATTTTGAATATATATATATATATATATATATATATATATATATATATATATATATATATATATGTATGTATGTATGTATGTATGTATGCATGTGTGTGTGTGTGTACAAGGTGCCAAATAAGTATCTAAGGAAATAACAAAGACATGGTAACCAAATTAAATACGCAGGTTAACGTTATAAAAAGTAAACTATGTACCAAAACTATAATCCATACGTTACAAGAAAAAACTTATAAGCATTTCATTAAAAAAAAACTCTGGACGCAGCAGGTGCGTTATGGAAGTGAATTTTCATAAAAATGTTTTTAATTACAAATATATCGCTCTAATGCGAGCAGGCATCAATTTGGTTACCCGTATAACCTATAAAGTAGGAACAGTGTATCATATTTTATCAAAATATTTATTTGAAAATGTACAAAACTTTTCGGAAAATAAACTTTAAATGTTTCTGAGAAAACTGGTCTCCTAGCCAATGAACCTTAGGTTAATAGCAAATTGAGTTATTGAAATTTGAAACATTTAATGAAAATTCGCAACCAAAACGCCCTTGCTGCGTTCATACAAAATGTTTCCGAAAATACAGTTAAATGTTGGTTTTCTAACCAACAAAACTTACGCTAATAGCAAATGAGTTATGGAAATTTGGAGGATTTAATGAAAATTTGCTACCAAAACGCACTTACTGTGTCCAGATTTTTTCTTACAAACATGCATCATATTTCGATAAAATATGCTAAAATGCAGTAACGAATTTGTTCTACAAAAATTAGCTAAAAATTATAGACCGTTAAACCATAAACTTCACTAAACCTACAGCGAAAGCATCAACTTAACTAAACCGACAGCCTAAACATCAGAGAAAGGGTCTATTTGAAATGAATTTTCTGGGAATATTTTAGTAAAATGAAGGACAATGACGATTGAAACTAAGACTTCAGGCTTTGTAAAACATTATTCTTGAGACATTTTCTTTCCATAGCTCATATTAGTGTCAGGTTCATTGCCTAAATAGTACCAATTTTGACGTTTAAAATCGCGATTTTGACGTTTTGAGGAAAAGCCAAATGTATTTTTCTTTGAATGCCTGTAACTTTTTTGTCCTTTAACCTACGGAGCTAAATTTTGGTAGGTAACTTTCCTATAATAATAAAAACCTGATTATGAATTTTGGTTGCCCTTACTTTGTTAATTTTGGAGATATAATTTTTTTTCGAAAGAAAACACAAAATTTTCCGGGAAAACCTCGGCGGATTTTTCTGGCTAACGAACTTATTTAAGCCACTTGCGAAAGGAAGGTACTCACCAATTTTGACGTTTAAAATCGCGATTTTGACGTTTTGAGGAAAACCCAAATTTATTGTTCTTTAAATGCCTGTAACTTTTTTATCCTTGAACATAAAGAGCTAAATTTACGTAGGTATTTTACCCATAATGATATAAACCCGCTTGTGAAATTTGGTTGCCCTTACTTTGTTAGTTACGGAGAAATAAATTTTTTTCGATTTTTTTCGAAAGAAAACACAAAATTTTGCGGGAAAACCTCGGCAGATTTTTCTGGCTAACGAACTTGTCCAAGCTACTTGTAAAAGGAAGGTACTCACCAAGTTTTATCAAAATCTGTCCATTATTTTTTTTTAGTTATAGGCGTGACACATAAATATATAAATATATATATATATATATATATATATATATATATATATATATATATATATATATATATATATATATATATATATATATATATATATATATATATAAACATATAAAGTCTGAAACCGACCTTGGATTTGGGTTCCAGGGGTCCTAATTAGCGCTCATTTGAAGAAATTTTTTCTAAATTCGAAAGTCGGGATCTCCTCATTAGTGAATTTTTTTTAAGAAAATTCACTAAAAAGGTCGGTGTCGGATATAAACCCGCTTGTGAAATTTGGTTGCCCTTACTTTGTTAGTTACGGAGAAATAAATTTTTTTCGATTTTTTTCGAAAGAAAACACAAAATTTTGCGGGAAAACCTCGGCAGATTTTTCTGGCTAACGAACTTGTCCAAGCTACTTGTAAAAGGAAGGTACTCACCAAGTTTTATCAAAATCTGTCCATTATTTTTTTTTAGTTATAGGCGTGACACATAAATATATAAATATATATATATATATATATATATATATATATATATATATATATATATATATATATATATATATATATATATATATATATATATATATATATATATATATATATATATATATATATATAACATATAAAGTCTGAAACCGACCTTGGATTTGGGTTCCAGGGGTCCTAATTAGCGCTCATTTGAAGAAATTTTTTCTAAATTCGAAAGTCGGGATCTCCTCATTAGTGAATTTTTTTTAAGAAAATTCACTAAAAAGGTCGGTGTCGGATCATTTCTATGAAAATTGACTACCATTCTGTAGTAAGATCAAGCCATCCAATAAATCAACTCCTCCCATGAACTTGTACCTCTTTATCATAGAGGGGCGACTAACCTCTATTTTTCTCTTGGTTTTACGATACAATCGTTCTACTCTATAAGCTGGTGCAAAGCCACAAAATATTCGAGGAACACACACACTTTTATTGTCATACTACTTCAGTGCACCAATTTTGATTTTTCCTATAATAGTGTTTTATCCATTATGAGTGCCTCTACCTTCTTTTTCATTACCTTATCACTTTTGAACTGCAGCCCGGGAAGTCGATTTTCCCAACGCTTCGTAAGCTGACCACAGCGGCAAATGTTTGTCTCCCAGCCATACTTTACGTCTTTGTAACCTTTTCGCGCGCGGCAAAAAGTTACAAACCATTCTGTGGATGTTTGTAAATCTATCTATCCATGATGCGTCCTGTTATAACACGATCTGGAACCGCAGCATCTCTTCTTGCTACATGGTTCTCTTTTTGGTCCCATTTCTATCCATTGCTGTTACAGTTTATCGGCATTGTCAACGACGTACGCGGGTAACAGCACCACCGCAGCGGCGAAAACGCACATCAAAACAGTTACGGCAGTCTTCTAAAATTGCATACACGTTCTAGATACTTTGTACCCCGGCGAAAGAGCATCTTTTTTGCCAGGATCATCTTGTAAATTGGTCTAGCCATAGCTAAAAACGTTACAAGCAGGAACGTCCTTCAGTTCGTTTAAATTTTGATAGCATTCAACTATAGTTTCTCGCGAAACATTTGTACGACATTTTTTTACATTCGTGGCAATTCTCTGACTACCTTAATTTTTGTCCCTTTCCAACAAGCTATAATCCAATCTTTACCTGTCTTATTGTCTTTGAATCTTGTTATAGTACGGCCTTTGTTATCTAGGTAATTTTTGGCTCGGTTCCGTATGTTCAGAATACTTCATGTAAATCTCAGTTCTCCACACAAACTGGCAGATTTGATAAAAGTTTTCCTTAATTTTTAGAAAAGACGGTTTGTCCCCCGTTTTTTCAACGCTGAAACAACAAAATTTGTTTCTAAGGGTGCCAAATGGTTTAAACTCAGCTGAAGCACGGTTTAATGACCACCCATCGTCAGTTGCCTTCATGTCGCTGGGCCATAATCCACATATCTTTGTGCACCCAATTTTCTTTTGCATTGTCGTGGCATGATCTATTAACCAAAAAAAAAAAAAAAATGACACGACCAGTACGGCCGTCAAATTCGCCCTAAAAGCCTTTTCATGCCTTGCAGGGCGAGGTCAGTAAATGATCAGTAAATATCTTCATTAATCGGACCCCGCATGTACGATTAATCTGACCACATCTAATAAATTTAATTATAACCTCAAAATGTGTTACCTGAAATCACTAAATTTTAGAATATGGTGTCAAAAAACATTAGCAAATAGAGCCATAGCGACAAGTTACTCAATAATAGATCATAATTTGACTTACCAATCAAAGTTTGTAACGCTTGTGTTTCGTTACTGCTTTTATTATCCAAAATGAAACCGTAAGAAACCTAATTAAGAGACGACAATCCAATGTCTGTTGGGCAATTCATGTTTGGATTTCAAAAATTATTTTATGAAAAATCGCCAATTTTTAACTACCCTGAACACCGTACTGCATTTTAAATGTGTACGTTTGAAGTCAAATATCTAAAGACGCAATATGGCTTTGTTAATAAATGATATGTCGCATTTTCCTAGAAGGGCGTTTAAGTAAACAAAGTATCTGTGGAGAATATTCCAGAACAAATTATTACTTCATCAACAGCCTTAAGGTACCAGTCCATTTTCAAAAGTTAAGGGGGAGCCGAAAAAGTATCTGCAGCTCGGTGATGAAATTAACCTTGAAAGTCCTGAACTATAGGGGAGGGACGAAGGTGTCAAGGGAATAACGTCACGGGCGACGGTTGAGAAAAGGCGCCAAGCCAGCCTTCAGTTTCAGTGGCTATTAAATTATCTTAAAACGGGGTTGTAATGTTCTTTCTGTTATCTGTACTACCTAATAATTATTGTCAGTGGTTGTTCGGAGTAATTCAAGTGATTTTCGAGTTTAATTAAACATCGTATTCAGCATAAAAACGGGAGCTAACTCGTGGTTCTTTGTTCCGAGCTGTTGATTACTTGCCGAATCAGAAAGAATTCCTGGTTATTATCGAACCTTAAGCCCATTGGTAGTGAATTTTACTTGAGCAAATTCACGTTTTAATTGCGATTTGCAAAGTTTCCATCAAGCGAATTCAGAATATCGACATAGGTGTCAAATGGTCTTATAGTATTGGAGCAATAACATCCACCGGCCCAATATTCGCTGATGGGAAGTCCCAGTCGTTTTTCCCCAGCTTTTCCGCACTTATTGGTGTCTTGAATCTGTATCACGTCTGGAAAGCATCTTTACAGGGTCATCAGGTAACTTAATACCGGAAGACTGGTGAGTCTAAACAAATCGTTTCTCTGAATCAGCAGAATTTTCATGCCGAAATCTAACATCTGAAGTTTTAATAACCTAAACTTTCAAAATCACGTAATCAAGTTTCATCTTCAACAATGTCAGGGAGGTGCTGTCAGCATAACTATATACTTCCTGTTTAATCTCTAAGATTTTGTAAATTTTTGTAAATTTAAACACATAATTTTAATTTTTTTAAATTGTAATTCGTAAATTTTGTCTGTGAAATATCTAACCTGTACATTCTTTTCAATATCTCTTATTTTCAAAAATTAATGCAGAAATTTCACGTAGGATTATATATATATTTTTGAGTCTCACTCAAAGAACTGACCAGTAAACGTTATAAAAAAAAATCGAATTGATTGGCAAAAGTCAAATGATTTACCTAATAATTTGTGTTTGCTTTTTAGCTGTAAAATACAGTATTTCATCTTACATATAAAGCTCAAGTGGCTAACATCAGTATTTTAGTAACATATAACTATCTTTATCTTATTGTTTTGTCATGTGTAAGTGACTTGATAATTTCTTTCTCTTGAAGTTCTTGCTGTTTATTTGATTTTTATTTGTGTGCAATTAATGTTTATTTAAGATTTACCAACCATCTTTATTTCACTTTGTTTGCTATTCCAAATTTAATTTATATGAATAAATTTATATACTTTGTTACATTAACATATCTCTTTGATTGAAGAGAAATCTCTCCCTAATACCTTCTTTCTTTTGGCGTCTGCACAAACTATTTATCCTTACTAACGATTATCTAGATATCTAAATTTTTTTATTACCTGGAACTAGTCTGGGGCGCTCATAAATATAGGACTCCAGGCAGTGCAAAACAAACAAGGAAAAAGAACGTGAGTATCAAGCTACATCTTGATCTATCAACCTCCTAAAAGTATTGCTAATCTTAATAAATATGATAATCTGATAGATAGCTATTTTAGGGTAGGGTATTGTAGGCGATCGTGACATCAATATTGAGCAGATCAATATCCACCTGAGGTCAATCACATATACCACGGTTCTGGTTTCTAAGTTTTTCTTGGAAGGAGGTAACAAGTTCTGGATATTATGAATGTCAGCAAAAACAGCTACAAATTTTAAATGTTATTTTCTTAGATAACACAGTGTATAAGCGAGTCGAGACACATATTTGGCCAAGTTTTCGCTACACAAACCTGTTGTAACCGGAGGTTTGAGTGGTAGATCAAAATTTATGATAATGCAACTTGGTGATCAATCTCACCCCCCGGTTATCCATCTCACCCCAAATGGCGGTACTGCAATGGAACAGTGTAATATATTAATTTTCACAATTGTGTCAGTAATGGATGACAAGGCTAACATGAATTTTATAATTAATTGACGCTGGGACGGCAATTGGTGACATAAACAACACAAAAGTTGTTGATTCTATAAAATTAAAGAAAAATATTAAAAGTTTTAATTAAGCTAAGGCTATTATTCACAATGGTGTATTTTAAGCTTCAAAATAGAGAAAGGGACACACTTTTCTTGCCCAGGTGTCTTTATTTTGTAATGATGAGCCAATTTTTGTAAAAAATGGCAAATTTTCGTAAAAGAAATTGGTTGAACAATTTTATTTTGTTATTATTGGCAAAAAGCTTGTTGTAGTTTTGATGTAAATTTCTTGAATAGGTTTGTTGGGCAGTAAAATCGGACTAGTTTTTTCGGAAAAATTAAGTTCTTTTTTAGAAAACTTTTATACTTTTTCAAAAAAGTAAAGCTATTTTGATAAAATATAGTACATGGTTTCTCTTATAATGGTTATACTATTTACAAAATTTTATATTTTTAATTAAAGGTACACACCTATTAGTGAATAAGTTTTTTTAATGAATTTTTTTAAATAATACATTCGCTGCGCCCAGACTTTGTTTCTGCAGAGGGACATGCAGTATTAAAGAGTATTGTATAATAAAAACAATATATGAAACCTTAATATGAATAATATGAGCGGAAAAAAAAATTGCAAAATGAGACAAATTTAATTCGTTTTTGTATAATTATTGTAATTTTGCTGCGCTGGCGATGGCTAGAGGTAACACTGAAAGCAGGTGAATCTGGCCGATATGCAGCAGCGTATAAAAACTGAATTTTGTACCTCTAAATGAATTTATAATTTAGCCAATTACGTAGGCGTATTATTTTTCTTACTGAATTTTCAGCCCATAATATTGTATTTTTACTGCATGAAATTTTTATGCACGGATAATTACGTATTTTTGTATAACGTGATGAAGTAAATACAATTTTGCATGCAAAATCAAAATCCAATATCTACTCAGACATTTTGTAAAAAATTCAAACGTCAGATAGAAACGAGACAATGATAAAATATTATCTTCGTGGATAATGACATGTTAACAAATCGACTTGTTAGACTGTTTTAAATAGTTATTCAAACAATCCAAAAATCTATGCTTTTATAGCGCATATGTAAACTTTCATTATAAATGTTGCTTAAAGCCTCGGTGGTTCAGTGGTAGGAATGTGTGCCTCTGAATCGAAGGGCATTGAGTTCGATCCCAGGATTCTCCTTTCACTTTGTCGGAACAAACTGTAACATTAACATCTACTGAGGTTGTGGCATTATATTTGAGCAAGTTGAATGTCTGCAGGATCCGCCTTTCGGAGGGGGCATAAATACGTCGGTCTCATGTCCATGTGATGTTGGGCCGGTTAAAGATCCCTACCTTCTTTACAGAAAGACAGGTGTTTGGCAAATTTTCCAGGATAGTGACGTGAAACTGCTCGTGGCGTCGGTGATTGGCCATAGTCTCAGAAATAAGCCAACTTCAAAGAACCAAAACACACACACATAACACATACAAACAAATGTTAATAAATTGTTAATAAATCGAGTATTTTATGTACTTTATAAATCCCTTAAAATTGATTATTTCATTAGAGGTATTTTAAGGGATCTTGAAAAATAATAACTAAGCAAGTAGACAAGGAAACTGCCACAAAAAAATCACAATAATTGTTAGATTATGCACATTTATTTCTCGCGTTTGTTACAAAATTTTTGTCAAAAACCTCGCCAATAAGGAAATGGCAACTTTGAAGTTAAAAAAAATCTCCTCCAGATGAGCGCAAACTAAACCTTTCTAAGCAACACGTCTAAAGCCTAGAGAATCAAGAAAGCTAAAATATTTTATAGCTCACTAGTAACGTGCACAGATAGTCTATAAACGACACAACCCTATGGCAGTAATAATCTCTGTAAATTAATGTTCTATAAATTATCTTACTTGCAGTTTATATTATAACGAACATCTAGTTAAGACCGCTTTGTTAGCCAAGTGATAGATTACGCTGCTACAAGATTCTCAACGTGCTTGTAACTTAGCTAATCATAAACTAATTTGTGTTAGATACAATAACGAAACATTTCCTAATTAAATTTTCCGGTCGTAGAAACATGAATTCAAGCCCTATAACTAATTGTTAAGGTACGTCTTCGAGATCAGAAAAAACGACTTGTATCAAACACGCTGCAGTGATCAGAAAGTCTATTTCCACTCAATTTCCTCATATTCACAAAATCTTATGACATCTTTTAACAAATTTTTATAAATGACATTTTGTTTACAGAGAGGTGACAACTTTCGATTATTCAAATTTTTTTTTGAATAAGAAAAAATTAGGCCCTCTAGAACCCCATATATTTTTATGAGGTCAGTTTTAGACTTTATATGTTTATATATATATATATATATATATATATATATATATATATATATATATATATATTTGTGTGTGTGTGTGTATTCATGTGTGTTGTAACGATCACAAAACTAAGGTCTTAAAACATTCGACAAGAGTTATTATTTTCAACGGAAAATTTGATATATACGAGTCGTAATTATGAGCGACAAATATGCTTAACGCACAAAGCGAAATAAAAACCTGGAGACACAATACAGAATTCACAATTCTCAGAATCCACATAAATAATTGTCCAACGTCGTGTAAAGCATCCAGTCTAAAAATAGCGCCGGATAAGCTGGGGCCTATTTTGTAAACTCTGACGTATTCACTGAACTCGTTGAAAGTTATTTGGAACGAGTTGGAACCGGAGTAATCAAGGAGTAAGAGTTGAGGAGGAAATCTCAAGACTGCGCAGGGAAGGGGACTGAGACGAGCAAGTCGCGGCATTGGCTAGGCTGTGCGATACCGTTGAAGCGGGTGACATAAGATATTCAAGACCACTAACATCACGAGGCTCTATAGTAGTGCCTGACTAGAGCAATCTACCTAAGAACAACCCCATATAGGGTCAGTCGAAAAACTAAATTTCACCATTACGAGAAATCATTTCAATTTCGCATTGGTGTTAAGACATAGTCTTAATCTGACTTCTACCTTATTTCTTTCCAAGCTTTGAAGGCAGTCAGAAACTTGACTTCCTTATCATCTTATCCTCTTTATTTAAACGTTAGGTCTGATCGAAGCGTACATGCACCTGCCACTCTCGCGGATCATACCTCTCAGCTGTAGATAATTAACTTTCATGCTGGTTCCTTCCTTGTGACAGTGAATGCTTCAATTCGAGTTCCAGACAGTAGGTCAGACTGAGTAATTTGTTTTGATGTGATGTTAAATTTCTGTGTAGCATAATAACTTATAAACGATTTCAGGTAGGATTTAGTTTTAAATGTCGTTATGTAAAGAAAGTTGGCTGACAGAAAATAATATGAATATATCTTTAATAATGCAATTGTTATCTAACTTAAGATAAATTCACCTGATATCGAGGTGTTATAAACCTGTTCTCTAGATTTAATTAGAAGTAAAGCTTATTTTTTTAACATCGGCCTATTTCCGGGACTATAGCCAATCATCATCGCCAGAAAGCAGTTTCACATCACTATCCTGGATATTTTGCTGAAACTATGATTTTCTGTAAGGAGGGTAGGGATCATTAACGTGCCCAACATTGCATAGACACGAGACTGACGGCTTTACGTCCCCTCCGAAGTGAAGAACGTGCATACATTCAACTTGCTCAAATACAATGCCAGAACCTCGGTTGATGTTACTGTTACAGTATGTACTGAAAAAGTAAAAGAAGAGAACGCTGGCATCCAGCCCGGTTCCCTTCGGTTTGGAGACATATGTTCTTACCACTGAACCGCCGAGGCTCTAAGTAAACCTTAAAATTAAATGATTTATTACCTTCGAAAATGATTGTAGTTTTAACTGTTGGTTGAATTCAGTCTGTGTAAATAAATGTTAAAGTCAAGTAACTCCAGAGTTTCGGAATTTTCTATGTTATGCAAACAGTTTGCAGAAAAGAGAATTGAGTTTTTGTAAGTAAATTTCAGCCCGAGCGCACATAAACACACACACACACACCCATAGGTGGCCCACTGAAAACGAGCTGTTTGCTTGTGAGGGGGACACTTTTGGAAAAAAGTATGACCTAATCGTTACCCTGCTAAGCGGGGGTGTCATCCCTAATTTTTTTTTTTGAATGGGAATAGAAGTCATGGGATAGCTCGTTGAAAAGAGCTTTTGACGTATCTTTCGTGATCACAAGACATATTTTGCTGAGGTTTCTTTGGAGCTCCTTAATCCAAATGACTGCTTATTACCTACGTTAACCTTTAACAACATTACATCTTGTCATGGACGTTGGTGAGGCCCAACTCAAGCATTAAGAATTTCTCGGGAAATGCATTAGTGTTATTTTAAAAGTCCATATCTTCCAAACCAATAGACCGAATTTGAAAAATAAAAAACCATTAGGAAATAAAAAGCTCTTGCAACTAGCTTTCACAAAATTCCTATTCCTATTTGAAAGATTTGAGGGATGACATCCCCGCTTAGGAGGGTAAAATTTGGGCTATACTTTTTGCGCAAAAGTTGTCCCTCTCACAAACAAAAAAACTTGATGTGTTTCACCACATATATATATATATATATATATATATATATATATATATATATATATATATATATATATATATATATATATATATATATATATATATACACATATATATAAAATTTGAAACTGGTGCGCTCTAGTAAGTTTACACTCATGTTAGGTAATTATTTTCAAAATTTGAAAGTCGCGAGCTCCTCATTAGTGAATTTTTTCTATAAAAATTCACTAAAAGTAAGTGTTAAATCTGGCGAACTAGGTCGAGTGATTAGGAGGGTTCTAGTTAAGAAAATCACCGACAGATACGGCATAATGTGGAGCACCATCCTGCTGATACCACACATCCTCTTCTGCTAAAGCGTTGCCATTTTTCAACACCTCCACAATCGTCGCGTAGATATGTGTTTCCAGTAGATCCGGATACATGTTTCCATACAGATTTCCCGGTAGGAAGAAAGGCCCTATGAGGTGGTCGCCCAGTATACCCGCCCCAACATTCAATTTCCTCAGAATCTAGGTATGAGTTTAACGAAACTTTCTTGGATATTCTTTACTCCAGTAGCCGAAATTGTGTCAGTTGGCTTGGCCATCTAGTTGAAACGTACATTAATGGGAAAAACAGATTTGGATCCTCTTTAAGTTTCTGTACCAAATTAATTTTGTATTGGTGAGACGTACTACTTTTGCGATATGACACAGACAGCTACCTGATTATCGTCATTACGTACGTCCTTCTGACGCTGATGTTTTCTGTCTGCAACCGATCCAGTTTCCCAAAATGTATGCACTAACTCCAAAACGTGCCGATGCGGAGTGTTGTTCTCAGGATGATCATTATTAAAAGTCTGTGCTGTCTGTCGTACACAGTTGTAATTCTTATAGACCAAACTAATTATTTCCACTTTTTCAGCAACTGAATAAGCCACTTTGAGGAATTGGAATTTAATCGACTTTGTGATGATTTACGGGACATTTGATTGTTTCCTTTAAAGTAAAACGGACAAGAAAGTTGAATTGAGAAAGCTTGTTAAGAGGTAAACGAAAAATCTAATAAAAAATATGTTTATCAAAAAGTTGTTAAAAACATTCGTCAGATAACGTCAGGCGAAATGTTTGTCCGAAAGGGCAAATATTTTATAATTGTATGGAAGTGGAGGGAAAACAATTTAAACATATAATTAAATAACATTGTTTCATTCAATGACATTTTGTCTTATTGTTGAATTCGTGATTTTATTGCCATATCCAAATCAAAATTTAAAAGGTCCTACATTGTCGTGAGCAGAATTAAGAAAGATTAAAATGAGGTGTCACTCAACATAGGGTGCAATTTAAAATTTAAGGGTACTTTACGCCCCTGCATAAGAGGTAGGTTCCAAGATAACAAAACTCACGCCAGTATGTGTCCCCCTTGAAAGGAAATCTGACGTGTCTCGGTTTTTTAAATTCAGATATTTTCCAGGTGGGAAATGTTAATTGGCACACGCTGTAGTTACAAATAATTTTAAGCTCTTTAGAATATTTTTTCATACCTTGCCGAGTCTCTAACAGGTTTAGATATATTTTTGAAAATTCGCTGTCGTAAAGCACTTGCTGCGCCAATGCTTTTTTACTTAAGATACGTTTAATTAGAAACCTAGCGTCAGTAAGCTTTCTCTTAGTTCACTAGTGTGATGTACACTTCATTAGAATAGTTCATATCATCCTTTTTCAAGCGAATTGCTTAATTACTGCCTTATAAGAGATAATTTTCAGCTAAATACTAATGCAACCACGTCAGAGAATTATATAACGCTTAAACCTCAGCAGAAGCCTTCAATTTATACTTAAGGTGCAAACATGTCAAATTATGTATGAAGCTGAAATATAACACCATGTTTTCTGATAAGCAGTCAGAGCTAGAAAACTTGAGTAGATGTGCAATTTCCGTTCAATCAAGAGAGCTTCTCAGCTGTCGCGTCGAGTAATATTTTGTACCAGAGTAAAGTGACAACATCGTAACTTACACGTGTTGTGTAGCTATTTATTTAAGGTTCAAGGTATTACAAAGTAAATATATACGTCAACTTATTATGTGTGGTTGTAATTATTGTTAAGTTGAATTTGAAGAACACTATAAGTATGTTCAGTGAGGAATGGTAACGTACGTAATACAGGGAGATCAGATGTATCACATATATAATTTGATTAACCGCGATCTATCTAGTGCTGTGACTATTTCTGATCACCAACGCCAGCGATCAGTTTCGCCTCAAGATCCTGCAAATTTTTGCCAACCTGCTTTCTTGTTATAAGAAAGGTAGCATTATTTGCCGTGCCCACCGTGTCACGGCTCATGTAACCGGAAGATTTAAGGCCATCCGAAGAACGTAACGTGCAGACGTTGCACCCACAACCTCGGTAAGCGTTTATTCTTAATATATTTACTAACAATGAAATATATTATGTAGTTCATATTGGAATTCACATTTGCGATTCCTGGCTACAGAGATACACGCTCTTACTATTAAGCTACCGAGGTTGCTATAAACAAAATAATAAAGATATATCTACGGGTAGATTTAACTGATTATTATTGTATTTAATTTTGTTCTTACCCTGCATGATTTCGAAGAAGTAAAGCGGGTGAGCTCAAGAGGAGCCCCGCAAATCGTAACAGGTGACAGCTGATGGTGTTGTCCAGCAAACGTTTTCTCTTCCTGGTCTTAAACTAGATAATATTAATTTCCACATAACGTGCTTTCTTTTATCCATCAGTCTATCTATACCCCTCTTTTTTTCTTTCTTTAATGTAAGTGTATGTATCCGAGCGATCACTGAAAAAATACTCAACTGTTTTGAACGAAACTCGGCATATGTCTCTATTTCATTAAAATCGCGGACAAGTTTGTAAATCAGCAATAACGGACATACTTTTTCACACAAAAAAGTACAAAAATATTTTTGAATGCGCTATATTTTGTAAAAGTATTTAAGTAACTAGAATGACACTTTACATGTAGCTAGAAAAGAAACAAATAAACCTCTGTTGTGAATTTTAGGTCCTTTGGTTAAAAAAAGAAGAGTTTTTCCCAAATTAAAAATTATCTTTGGCATACATGAATAGAAACAACTTAAGTGGTTAAAGTATGGTGTCATGCAAAGACGGAGAAGTTACCTGTTACGCATAGATTGATACATATACCACAGGTATATATCATAATACAGCGATAACCAAACAAAATAACCCACGTGAAGCGGAATCGCCACAACATCCTAATATGCAACGAACGTTCACATCCGAACTGTGGCAATCCCACCATAATGAGCACCTTCGGGTAAATTTGGATGCGCTGATTTGTAAAATGTTCTAAAATATCCAGTCTGAAAGCGATAGGAGAAAATAAGGAAGTTTTATATCAGCTACTTGAAGTAAAAACTAGTTGGGATGTTTTTTTAAACTTATTATGGTTTGGCATATCTGTTTTGAGGTTAAGTAAGTGACTGTACGTAGTTTTAAAATTGGATACTAAAGGATAATAACGTGTTTTGTTAATTTATTATGGTCTGGCAGTTCGGTTTTGAGTTTAGGTGGTAAATGATTGTCATTAAAATAAATATAACAACTTTTATATTATGCTTCCAAAATTGTAAACCAAAGAATAATTACGTGTTTTGTTTGTTATTCATATTTTGACAGTTCTGTTTTAAGGTTAAACAGTAAATGATAAAATTTGTTTCCAAAAATATTACTTTTAGTAATATGCCGTGGTAATAGTGTTAAATTTTTACGGATACTCACTATTAAGCGCACTTTCTGCGTCCCAAATGTTTTATAAATGGCGCGGAACACAAAAGGAAACCAGTGCATTGCATTCCTTTCCGAAATCAGCACCTATGTCATACAAAGCTCAGTAAAACTCCCTCGCTGGTAACGAACATCGAAATACAATACCCGGTACGATATACAAACTGGCGGGTCTTAATAAACAGGTATAATGCAGAATCCTGTATCCAGCCGAACAGCGAAAGCATCAGGTAAAGACATTATCAGAAAAATATGAAGAAGAAAGAAATAAAAACTCGTTCAATAAAAACTATGGAATGTTCGAAGGTTGTTAGCATCCAGAAAATTAAAAGAAGCAAAGTATTAATGAAAGAATAGGATATAGTTATACTTGGAATGTCAGGAACTAGTCAGCTAAAGAATGGATATTTCAAAACTGATAAATTCAGGGTGACTTGAGCTGGAGGAGAAGACTCGGAAAAAATGGAGTCGCAATCGTATTACGGAAGAAATGGACAAACAAAGCGATCAATATATTACAAGTCAACAAGATAGTGACAAGGTGACAACTAAAGCAAAGCTGTAGGATGTTGCAATAGTACAAGTGCACTTTCCGACATTACGAAGCGCAGGGGATGAACAATAAGAGAAACTCGTGGATTTCCTTGAAGAAAATGGTATAGTTAAAGCAAAGGCATAGGGGACATTGACGCGAAACAGTAGATTTGTACTTAAATGACTTTATAATCATTAAGTTTCTGATTTTAGATAAGGTGGCGTAAATAGCCATGAATTGCAGAAATATCTACTGAATATTAATCTTAAGGAATAAGAATTTATAAGTTTTCCATTTAAATCTTTGAGGCTTAAAATTGGTTAAAACAAAACCATTTTTTGCAAGTATACTGTAAAACAAAATTGGTCATTGTTTGTAACTATATATTTTTGTTGTTGAAAGAGGATTTGGGAAACAACTATGTCAGAATATTCTAAGAAGTAAAATAATTTCTAACCTGTCAATATAATAATTCAATCTATTTTAAAGAAAATGAACTGCTAACAACAATTTGCGAAAGAGGCTTTGTTCATATACCATTTGCCCTCGGTTTAGTGCAGCACATAATCTCCTAGATATTCTGCCTAGAACTTTGAAAAGAGACTGTCACTTGGAATGGATAGTTTTCCTCAGCAGATTCGTTCAAATTAATTAACGGAATCTTGGCATTCGGCTTTTTTAGTTTGATCCTCTTTATGATAGGTCGACATTCAACTAGGAGTCAGCCAGGCTTCATCTATGGTTTCCCTCCCTTTTTCATTGATGCATCTTCAACATATTTAGACCATGTTGGAACAGAATCTCAAAAACACACTACCTCTTGGAATGTCTAGTTTTTCTCAGTCGATTGGCTCCTAACCATCCTTATGCGGAGCTAATGTGCACTAAGGGTTGCCTACTACTAACTTAATCCCTTTAACGAGTGAACATACTTGCTTTGTCAAGCATGCTACTTTAGTAAAACCTTATCATAGTGAGTTAACCAAGACGACATAAACATTCTACTTGTTGATATACGCAGATAGTTAAACTTTAACATGAATAAATGAATGATGACCCATTATTTAAATGAATGTAAGCAGGTATCCCAGATATGCAAAGTAACAATTGATAGTTATTACCGTTGAAGGCAAGTAATCTAAATCAAATGCCGCTCCAAGGTCTTATGGAATCTTGGCTTAAATTCTATACAATCTGGACACTTGTTAGTGAACTGTTAAATATATTCCATTGAATACGGTAAATTACAAATTTTGACGCAATGATATATCCTAGAGATGCCTGGAAGACATAGTAATTGGTATAATCAGAACAAATTTTTCAATAGAGTGGCAGCGCAGACCCTGGTCAGAGCTTCTAATATTGTATTGTCTTGGCCGATACGTTGCACCGTGTATTACTTGTAGCATAAATGTTTCATTTAACATCGCACAATTTGTCGTTCTTGCTTTTGCGGGAATGTTAAGTATGAAACAGCTTTTGATCGGTCACCGGCTTGGAATATCTTTCTATAAAATGATGCCCTTATTTTTGTAATGCCTCGACAGTGGAACTGGGTTACTTTTCCTTTAAATGCCTTTTTACAGACTAAGATAATGTTTTGGAAGATAAGGCGATTGGTCAACCCAATTTACCGAGCGGGAAGGCTATTGCAAAGTCTACACGGTCAGCCTTGTAGACGTCATTTCCTTGTATTCTTGAAGATCAACAATATTGAATAGACTGTGACGTGTTTGATTCCCTGAAAGTATGAAACAACTTTGGGCAAAAGTGGAAAAAGCATACAATTGACCACTCCTTACCTTAAAAAGTTCTTCATATATCTTTGGTAGTTGCAAAACGTACTGACTGGCAACTTGTTTAATCTCTACGGCACTCTGGGAAGTTGGTGTTCCAAAAAAGGCTAAAGTCAGTATGCAACCCTTCTCGTAAGATTGTCATAGAAATACCAGCCGTAATGCCGAAAACAACATTCATTTTTATCTTCTCCACTTTGCGACAAGAAAAAGTTTTAAAACAGTTGTGAATATTTTTAGATCGTTGTAGTTACCGTTTAACTATTCTCCTCAGAAAATGCGGCCCGATTATCGCTAATAACGAAACCGCAGCCAAATCTTGAATTTTGCAAAATCTAAAGGATTTTCATGAATTTCACTAGGATTTTCAGCCGCGCAGTATATATTATTTTGCTGATTGACCTCTCCAGCTAAATACAAATGAGTTACGTTGCTTAATATAAATCGGTTTTAGAATGTACAATGTTCTTTTTATTTCGTAAAACTTGTTGCTAAAATCAATTTGGTGTTGCCTAATTTATCTTAAAATTTTTAAATGATTGCGATCCTGTAGATATGAAACTTAATTTTATAAGCAGCTGAAGCATACTCGGTTCTAAATAATTTAATTTAGTTTAACATGGCATTCATACAAATTTTATTGTTATTATATTTAGTGGTATATAATTGAGATAATAATCACCGCGTAGATGAAGAGAACCTTAAATTATTCAAAAATGTCAGACAACTAGAACAGCTAAACGGTTTTAAAAGTATATATATATATATATATATATATATATATATATATATATATATATATATATATATATATATCACTAAATATAGTAAAAACTAAAGTATGTATTCGCCACCTTTGCCTATATATAGTGTATTGATCGACCACTTTACGAGAAATTCAGATAAAGGGACTCTCCAGTAAATAAACCAAAATTTGTTTGTAGCACCCTTAAGCGCGTAGGCCGAGTACCTGCAGAGAATACAAACACATTTGTAATCGTCAAACGTTTAGAACTTTTTATCCTCTGATGATACTAACTTGGTTAGTGAAACGATCGTCAGGTTTTTTTAATGTGTTGTGGTAATGTGAGTTATCCAAGCACACTCAACAAAAAGAGCTTTATGGCACAGGCCAAGTTCATTTTAACAACTGTCAAATGATTTTAGCTGCTTTAAGGACTCATCCAGTTACTTCCAAAGCCTACACTTTGAGATACGGTGACCACTATGGCATTAGATATTTCATATCAATAAATGAACTAGTTAATCCTTCTTGACGTATATGTATATTAAAATGGTATAGGTATATATATATATATATATATATATATATATATATATATATATATATATATATATGTATGTATGTATATATATATATATATATATATATATATATATATATATATATATATACATATATGACTATATATGATTGTGAAATTTTGAAGTATTGCAAATTACTGTAACACTGACTATAATTCACCAACAACACCGGACAAACGAAAAAGTTATAAAAACCTGCTTGTTAAATTTAAAAAAAATCAGTACAGACGACAGAGATATAAATAACGCGAAAGAGTCCAGCTTGCTCTGGAAGTTTCTACAAGGTAAGTAATAACAAAACTAGGGCAAAGAAAATAACGCTGACTACAGATATGTCCAATGCTCAACCTCCTAAAAGATAACGTGGAAACGCCAATATATTATTTTGTAAATAAAACTATCTTCAAGAAATTATTACTGGTTTTCCTGTAAATTAAAAGGTAGATATTACTATGTACAAAATGAAGGTAATACGTACATTAAAGTTTTCGCAGTCAGTCACTGCAGTAAAATATACTTTTTAAATATTTAGAAGGACTCATATATTCTCTTTTCCCATTTTGATTGATACTGTGCTATTTTAGCGAATTTTACGTAAAACGAAAAATTGACCAACGAAGAGATCTGTGTTTATATATGTGTTTATATATATATATATATATATATATATATATATATATATATATATATATATATATATATATATATATATATATATATATATATATATCGTACCGATAACTCAAAAAATAATGGGCCGATTGTGTTGAAAGTTGGTACGTACCTCCCTTTTGTAAGCGGCTTGGATAGGTTCGTTAGCCACGAAAATTGGATCGGTTTTTCCGGAGATTTTTGGTACCTCCGAATATACCAGATATATGACAACCAAATTTGGCACATACGTTTCCACTATCAAATTTGCCCTACATACCGAAATTCAGATCTCTGTGTAAAAGAAAAAAGGTTATAGGCATTTAAATAAAAAATTTTGGAGGCCACTGGTGATCAGAGGAAACGAAAGCACAAGAACAAAATATTTTGTATGATTAACAAAATCAGCTGAATATTACATACAACTGTTAAGTTTTCTTAACGCAAAAAGGTCAAGAAATAGCAGAAAAAATATTTGAAATTATAATTTCTCTTCTTAAAACGTCAAAGTGGCGATTCAAGTCAAAATTTGAAATTTTTAGACAACGAATCTGAAACAAATATTGACTATGTAGAAAAAATGCCATAATGAGAGGGCTTTACAAAGCTTCAAGTATCAGCTTCAACCATCATTGTCCTTCACTTTACTAAAATAATTTCAGAATATCCATTTCAAATAGACCCTTTTTCTGATGCTTTGGCAGTAGTTCCAGGTATAGAGTTTATGGTTTAATAGTCTATATTTTAGCAAATTTTCGTAGAAAAAATCGTTATTGAGAAGACCGCGACTTATCAATTTTAGAAGATTTCTTCAAATGAGCTCTAAAACCTATATACGGGCTAAGTTTCAGTTTTTGTCTGTTTATACACATACAGGTTGACGCATCTCTACGGTAAAGCTCAATATATCTGTTATTATACAAGATATGGGAAAAATGATATACGTTCATTATAGGGTGGTGTCTCGAGCTGCATATTATAAACCTATTTTGACAATCATAAGCTAGCCCATAAGTCGTTGGTGATATATACTTTCTTTTTTTAATTGAAACCCTCTATGTTATTGCAGTTTTATAATGCATGTTTGTAAGGAAAGAAACGATATCGTTCATCGTTTTGTTTATTTCAATTGTTTTGGAACTTTTCACGTTTTTGGCACATATCACAAACGGCGATGCGGCGTTTTTCCAATACAGATAGCGGAGTCCTATGGAAATAACGCATTTAGAGAGCTTTTTTTTTATTACTCGTCGAAAAATCGAGCTGGCGTCTATAGGTACTCTCAAACAGTGGCCGGATTTGAAAAGTTTTCTCAGAAATGTTTTTAGTGCTCCCGTAGAAATCATTTTTTGTTTGAGTTGTGTGATGTGTTGGTAATGTTGGTAATTAATAATAAATGTTTAGTAAGTTATCGTAAAAAAAAGTTGTCGAATTTTCGAGAAAAATATATTTTAGTGTAACATTACTGAAAGCAATTTCTGTAAAAAAAATTGTGATTTTTTTTTCAATTTTGGTCCTTAAGCTGTTTGTGAATAATTATATCTTGGTAGGTGTGATACTGGCTTGGAGAAGTTCGTTGGCCAGGAAATTCGGACCAGTTTTTTCTGAAAATGTTTGTACTTTTTGAAACAACAAAGCTATTTTAATGAAATATGGTACATTGATACTACTATATAGGTTATACTACCAACTGAATATCTTTATTTTAAAAACAAGACATATTTACATTTAAAAACTTTTATTACGAAAATTCGCTACCATTATCCACTTGCTGCGTCCAGACTTCTACTAAATTAAAAAAAAAAGTTTACTAAAGTGACGCTTTATTGCATAAAATTGTCACTCTACTATACAGTATATCACTGTTAATAAAACACAGTTTGACAGAAAATAGTATATTTAAATATTGGAAACATTGTTACATATAGATAGATAACGATTTTTTGGCTTCTCGATAAAAAATTATTTATTTTATACCAAAAGCACATCAAACAATGCAATGATATGGTGGACATTAGCGAACAATAAATGTTGCCAGTACTTATAAATTAGAATTGATTACGTAGTAAGTAATGGCTGAAGCTCGATGTCTAGCTGAGTAGACGATAATGGTAATAATAGTAATATATTTGACCAATGTGATACAAAATATATACACAATAAATGTACACAATGTATGTATGACATATCAAAAACAATATGCAAAAGTAAACACACATATAAACTCCATTATATAAAACAATACTTATACACATATATAAACTGTTAAAATAATGAAAGTGACACCTTAAAGTATATTCTGGCTAACAATAACACCATTGAATGTCAGCGAGTGTATGTGCCAGATTAAAAGACAGATGAGAAGCAAACATTATATATCCTCTTTTGAAAATTCTTCTATACTATCGTAGAATTTTGTTTTTAGAAAGCTTGAATTTGATTTTTAAAATTACGTCTGCTCAAGTTTTTAAAAACATTAGGCAATTTATTAAAATATTTTATTCCACTATAATAGGGACACTTTTCAAATTGAGCAGGATATCGTAATGGATGTCGTGATAATTGTGTTATAGCAATCGGATTAAGTAACGTAATTCCTCCATCCTTAATGTGAAGGACGTCCTCGTTCTTTTCGGTAGGTTGTTCTGCAGTAGATTGGCTCTTAGATTTGTGCTGCATGGCTCTCTTCTTTAGTTTTCTGTATGAAGATGTAGCACAGGATGACCAATACGATGATGATGATTAGGGTGCGTTGAATGTACTAAAGGGTATAGTACATTATGGTGATTCCTTTTCTCCAATTGATTTCTTAATTTGTTGACCTCTTTAAGATGTATCGGATTGAATTTGATGACAGGTTAAGGCTGTTGTTGTAAGGCCTGTATCACTCGGGTACCCATGAAATGTTTGGACTTGTTTCCTCGTAAGTTCGCCGTTTACTGGTATCTTGCATTTTTCTTGACTGGCTATGAGGGTACTGTTTGTGGTGGTGTGTCTTTCTACAGATTTCTCTGACGTGTTTCCAGGTCGTATAAAGACTGTATTGCTTTGGGGTGTTGGAATAATTCGGGAATAAATTCCTGTTGTGGGCTGTAGAATAAGAAGTTTTAGGAGACAACAAGCTGTATTCTTTACAGATAGAACATTAAATTTGGTAAACTCTAAGATTTAAAAATGTGATATTGGTCAAAACTAATTCATCTTTGTTATAAATAAGCTTTAAATGTTGTCTAATGACTTTCAGGTCATTATCAGCAAACATTTATATATTGCTTAATTAATTAAAACCATGTAAGGCTAGATGCATTCTCACAACAATTAGAACCTTAGACCGGTTTCGCTATAATTAGAGTTCGTCAGTACGGCATACCAAATGCTGCGAAAATAAACATATAAAGTAATACGGCTATAGAAGCCAGCCTTTCAACACTAAGTGAGTGGTGAGCGTGTCGCCACCTAGTTGCGGAACCAAGTAGTATGTTGTCACGCCAGCTCCAAATAACACAAAGTGTTAAAAAATAGAGACTGTATACAACCAACTAACAATTTAATAAATTGTCAGCCCTGGTTCATTCTGCCCTAATATAGGGACAAAGTATCTAATTAGAGCGAAACCAGTCTACAGTTCTTATTGTTGTGAGAATGTATCTAGCCTCACCACACACTTAGTGTTAATTAAAACTAAACAAGTCATTCTCTGTAATAGTCTTGTATTTTCTGAGAGTTTTGAATTTAGAGCTTTTTGAAAATCTACAACGGCCCTGTAATCCGTTTCACGATGCATCGCATCTAGGGTGATTTTGAATTAATCTAAATTTTTGCTATTTGACTGGTAAAATTGGGGAATTTTACTTAGTTTCACTAACTTGATAAGCACTGTATAATAATTAATAATAATAATAATATTTATTGTTGCACATTACTTACAAATTTGATTATAGTTTTCCACTATACGTGTAATTAAAGTAAAAGTAAAACCTAGTATAGTGATTCAAAATTTTGGTAGTTCTAACGTGATCCTTGAAATATCCATTAGTTTGAATTGGCTGAAGTTGAAGGAGTAGGGATGTTCCCAGACATAGGCATATCAGGCTGTAAAGAAGGAACTTTTTTTTGTTCTTTTGGTCTTATGTAGATGAGCCGTTTGCTTCCTGGAATGTGAAAGAAATATCTTATTGCGAGGCAATTGTATTGGGTCTGAATACATTTTATAAAAAAGATCCGCTTTTCGGACTGGCGGTACGCTTACTGCAACATTTCCCTCGTTTATTATTATTATTTTGTTCCCGAGTTTAATTAATTATCTCGAGACGCTCTGTTGCTTTTTTTTTTGTTTTTCAAAGATAGACTTATAAAATGGAAGTATTTCGTTTAGACGTTAATTATTGTATTCTTCGAAAACTGTTTAATAGGGATCAATCGTACGTCATCATATAGGCCATTAAGCAGTTTTACAAGAGAGTGGCCCGTTGAAGAGTGTTTCGATTGGTTGTAGATCAATAAGGCTGTGATCATGAGAGATTGATGACTTTCGTTTGGATTTTGAATTTTAAGGGCACGTATTTTTTTCCAGTAGTGTCGATTGTGAACTTTCTACAGGCGAAATTGAATTAGGGTTCTGAGGGGCAGTTATATGCACATTAATTTTAGATATGAAACAGAACCCTTTGAGTACCGCGTTTTCGAATTTGTGACCAGAATCTGAGCCTAGAGGGATAATTTGGTGAGAGAACAAGTGACGTAGTTTGTTGACTATGGTCAGAGTCGTAGTATCGAAGATGTAATATGCCTGAGCACATTTACTGAGCAAATCAAACATTATTAAGAACTTGCAGTTATCGAAACCAAATACATCCAGGTGTATAACTTCGAAGGGTCTAGAAGCAACCAAAGGTCCTTAAAATGAAGTTTATTCGGGTTGTGATCATATTTTGCTTGAAGACATATATCACATTAATTAATGAAATTGTTAATTTGGATTTTCATGTTGGACCAGTATAATTTTGTTTTTAATTGTGCGTACGTCTCGTTATTGTTAGTCCTGGATTGTTCGTTTCTCTGTAATTTTATTTACGTCTTGTAAGCGTTTGGTATATTTAATTATTTTAACCGAAATATTAGAAAGTGTAGATGCTATCATTCTAAAATATTTTTCCGGCTCTGGGTCCAAAAAAACAGGCCGTAATTATTAGGGTTTGTTGGGAAATGTGTTCGTTTAACATATTTAACTTGTCCTGTATAACGTTATAAAAATCAGTGGCAGTCTGGGTTCTTTGCATGTAACTAGTCCGTAGGTCTGTCATTAAGAGGGCTTCAGATCTGGTGTCTATATATTGAGCATTAAGTACGTTTTCGATATTTTCCTAAGTGATATTATCTAGTTTTATTAGTATGTCTTTAGCTTCACCTATGATTTTTCATTTAATGAACTCAATGATCACGCAGTTACAATGCAAGTAGTCAGATGTGTCGCCCTGTTTTTTGTAACATAAAGTGTAAGTTCGGCCATTGATTTAAGAAATAAGCTAATTGTTTTTGTCCACCATGGTACTCAGGAATCATGGCTGAAAGCTGGCAGAATTCGGTGATAGATGCTTCTGACATGTTTTGGCAAATCGAATTTTTTACAAGGTTGAAATATGGGAACCAGTAATTAAATTTGACAAGATTGTTTCTAAAATTTGTGGAAAATCATGGGAGACTTTTCACGAATGTTAATGTGTCGTATTAGTTACTCTTCCTTTTAAATTTAATTGTAGGGTGATAAGGGTAGTTTTTATAAGTAAATAGATGAATAAAAATTTGTAAAACAATAGAATAATAAGTCAGTTTTTAAATTAAAATAAATACTGAACTATATGAATAACCAATAATCTATAATTAAAATAATAAATAGAGAGGATAATTAACTAGAATTATACTGGTTGAATGTCTATGTTATAATTTCTTTAAATATTTCCTTTGATAAACGTATGTTGAAGCATTAATGTTTTAAATAGCAGTGAATAATCGTGTACGATTTTGCTACTAAAATTGTAGATTGTGGTAGAACACTGCCTATAAGGTTTTAATTAGTCAGCAAGTTTGGGTACATTGACGCAGAAATATATCCGTTTACCGGAAGCAGGAAACTGTTGAATGCTGCGTTTTAGTTATATTAATTATAACACGACTGTGAATTATTATGTCCGCAATATTGAATAACTTTTAGCGAACTTTGATAGATTAAATAAAATATCTGAAACGTCATATTACGCGAGTTTTAACGAAAAAAGGATAATTTTCACCAAATCACCCCTCATTACCCGCTACCTCTAAAGAGATTTTAGCCAAAAACAATTCCAAGCGTTCCTTCGTTGGGTGCTAACTTCATACCAAATTTGAAGATGATATCTCAATTTGTTCGAAAGTTATTGCGCCTACTAACAAACAGGCGTACACGCTGGCAGACCGACCGACCGACAAACCGATAAATAAACAAATTTTCGTTCCAGAATCACGTTCTCTATATATTTTGAAAAAAAATCTAAATGTCTGTCACCGATAGTCCATCCCTACACATTCAACCTCTAATTTAATTTCAGCACAGAATACCTGATGTTTGATAAAATTAAAAGTTTTCCAATAAACAAACCTAAAACGTTATATTACTTGAGTTTTAACGGAAAAAAAATCAATTTTCACCAAATCAACCCCCATTCATCCCAAAATGATGCAAGATCCGGGGTAGGTCGGTTCATAATTATGTCTAGGAAGATTTACATATAGATACGTTGACAAAATAAAAAAAGTATAATAAAAGAAATAATCACAAGAAAGTACAAACTAATATGTATATATAAAAACAAAATAGGTGATAAATATATGGCTACTATTAATATTTGTGTGTACCTATGTCTATATATCTAAGACTTTAAAGGAAATATCCGATGCTTAAATATGTATGTTTGGCAAGATAACTAGAAATATTTCACTAGTCATATTGGACTTAACAAACTGATATACATGCTGCATACATCTTTGTATTTATTATGGTAGCTTTGTAATTATTTGTCAAAAATATTTTTTTTAATTTATAAAAATATCATTAGTAATTTAGCTATTAAGCAAACGAATATGTGGTACACGTCATATTATTAAACGTTTAAATAACATACATTTTGAAGTAACGAGCACATTCATTTTATAACTAGTCCAAAAGCAAAAAAACCTTCATTAACCTAACCTTACAATCTAATTGTTTTACACGGTTGTGATCCAACCTTAGTCTTCTTTAAGCTTGCATTACCAGATTTTGCCTTCTGTTTTCTAAGCTGGGTGTCTATCTTAACATCTGGTAGTCGAGGAACATCATTCAATGTGACTCTCTTTACAGAGTTTCTGTCATACCTCTTCCCAGTTGTATGCCGAGAAACTTGTATTCCAGTAGAGCCGTTGGACTCGTACCTCCTCCTCTCTTTCCGCATCGTTTTGAACCAATCTTTAATTCTCTTTCGTAAGACGGGGTCTCCAAAACACACTCTCTTTAGATGCTGGCTTCCCCTGGCTGCATTGTATAAAGATTTCGAATCCAAATTCCTGTAACAAAGAAAAGCAATTAGAAACAATGACAAATAGTAAAAAAGAAACAACTTACCTCAATATTAAAGACAGCAACTCCGGTGGTAAACTCTGGAAGTCAATCGTCTGCAACGACAGCAACACTGGAAGTATCTGATACATATTGGCAGATTTAGCTCCGCGAATTGTTCAAAACACAATGATGATATTCTGTGTACTCGGCTATTTATACCTAACCTCTTATCCCCAGCCACGCTCTGATTGATCAGAAAGTATCATCTAACTAACTTTCATATTTCATCATCCCAAAATGATGCAAGATCCGGTGTAGGTCGGGTCATAATTATGTCTAGGAAGATTTACATATAGATACGTAGACAAAATAAAAAAAGTATAATAAAAGAAATAATCACAAGAAAGTACAAACTAATATGTATATATAAAAACAAAATAGGTAATAAATATATGGCTACTATTAATATTTGTGTGTACCTTTGTCTATATATCTAAGACTTTAAAAGAAATTTGCGATGCTTAAATATGTATATTTGGAAAGATAATTAGAAATATTTCACCATCCACATTGGACTTAACAAACTGATGTAGATGCTGCATACATCTTTGTATTTATTATGGTAGCTTTGTAATCATTTGTCAAAAATAATTTTTTATTTATCAAAATATCATTAGTAATTTAGTTATTAAGCAAATGAATATGTGGTACACGTCATATTATTACACGTTTAAATAACAGACATTTTGAAGTAACGAGCACATTCATTTTATAACTAATCCAAAAGCAAAAAACATTCATTAACCTAACCTTACAATCTAATTGTTTTACACGGTTGTGATCCAACCTTAGTCTTCTTCACGCTTGCATTACCAGATTTTGCCTTCTGTTTTCTAAGCTGGGTGTCTATCTTAACATCTGGTAGTCGAGGAACATCCTTCAATGTGACTCTCTTAACAGAGTTTCTGTCATACCTCCTCCCAGTTGTATGTCGAGAAACTTGTATTCCAGTAGAGCCGTTGGATTCGTACGTCCTCCTCTCTTTCCGCATTGTTTTGAACCAATCTTTAATTCTCTTTCGTAAGACGGGGTCTCCAAAACATACTCTCTTTAGATGCTGGCTTGTCCTGGCTGCATTGTATAAAGATTTCGGATCCAAATTCCTGTAACAAAGAAAAGCAATTATAAACTATGAGAAATAGTAAAAAAAGAAACAACTTACCTCAATATTAAAGACAGCAACTCCGGTGGTAAACTCTGGAAGTCAATTGTCTGCAACGACAGCAACACTGGAAGTATCTGATACATATTGGCAGATCTATCTCCGCGAATTGTTCAAAACACAATTATGATATCCTGGGTACTCGGCTATTTATACCTAACCCCTTATCCCCAGCCACGCTCTGATTGGTCAGTAAGTATCATCTAACTAACTTTCATATTTAATCATCCCAAAATGATGCAAGATCCGGGGTAGGTCGGTTCATAATTATGTCTAGGAAGATTTACATATAGATACGTAGACAAAATAAAAAAAGTATAAAAAAATAACTAATCACAAGAATGTACAAACTAATATGTATATATAAAAACAAAACAGGTAACAAATATATGGCTACTATTAATATTTGTGTGTACCTATGTCTATATATCTAAGACTTTAAAAGAAAATTGCGATGCTTATATATGTATATTTGGAAAGATAACTAGAAAGATTTCACTGGCCACATTGGACTTAACAAACTGATATACATGCTGCATACATCTTTGTATTTATTATGGTAGCTTTGTAATCATTTGTCAAATTTTTTTTTTTTAATTTATAAAAATATCATTAGTAATTTAGTTATTAAGCAAATGAATATGTGGTACACGTCATATTATTAAACGCTTAAATAACATACATTTTGAAGTAACGAGCACAGTCATTTTATAACTAGTCCAAAAGCAAAATTATGGTAGTGAATTTTCATAGAAATGATCTGGCACAAAATATTTTATTATAACTTTTTTTTCTTGTAACATAGAAATCTAAATTTTGGTGTATAGTTTACTTTTTATATCGTAAACCTACCTACCAAATTTGGTTATCATAGATTTTATATTTTTTAAGATAAAAAAATTTTTCAAATGAAAACTCAAAATTTTCCCGGAAAACCTCGTCCAATTTTTCTAAATAACGAACGTGCCAAAGCCATTTACAAAAGGAAGGTACATGCCAAATTTTATTAAAATCTGCTCATTACTTTTTGAGATATGAATTTTTTTTAAATGAAAACTCAAAATTTTCCCGAAAAATCTCGTCCGATTTTCTTTACTAACAAACATGTCAAAGCCATTTACAAAAGTAAGGTATGTGCCAAATTTTATTAAAATTGGCTTATTACTTTTTGAGATATGAATTTTTTTAGAATAAAAACTCAAAATTTTCCCGGAAAACCTCGTCCGATTTTCCTGACTAACAAACATGTCAAAGCCATTTACAAAAGAAAGGTACGTGCCAAATTTTATTAAAATCGGCTTATTACTTTTTGAGATATGAATTTTTTTAGAATGAAAACTCAAAATTTTCCCGGAAAACCTCGTCCGATTTTCCTGACTAACGAACTTATCCAAGCTATTAACAAAAGAAAGGTACATGCCAAATTTTATAAAAATCGGCTTATTATTTTTTGAGTTATCGGTGTGATACATATGTATATATATATATATATATATATATATATATATATATATATATATATATATATATATATATATATATATATATATATATATATATATATATATATATATATATATATAAATATATATATATAAACATATAAAAATTGAAACTGACCCCGGATATGGGTTCTAGGGGTCCTAGTTCGCGCTCATTTGCAAAAATTTTTTCAAAATTCAAAAGTCGGGATCTCCCCATTAGTGAATTTTTTCTACGAAAATTCACTAAAACCTTCATTAACCTAACCTTACAATCTAATTGTTTTACACGGTTGTGAAGCAACCTTAGTCTTCTTCAAGCTTGCATTACCAGATTTTGCCTTCTGTTTTCTAAGCTGGGTGTCTATCTTAACATCTGGTAGTCGAGGAACATCCTTCAATGTGACTCTCTTTACAGAGTTTCTGTCATACCTCTTCTCAGTTGTATGTCGAGAATCCGAATCGTTAGCTTGTCGGATGCTAACCGTATACCAAAGTTCAAGACGATACCTGAATTCGTTCTAAAGTTATTGTGGCTATAAACAGACAGATATAGAGACTGCCAGACTGAAAGACCAACAGATCGACAGACAAAAAAATTCCGTTCTCAAATCATGCTTGATGTATCTTTTGACAGTTTTAAAGACGTTTAATCGAAAAAAAATTGGAAATTTTTGTCGGCAATGCCATACTTCCACACGTGACGATGTGGAAGTGAAAATTTTTCTAAATACATAAAAGACACAATTGCATTGAAAAATGAAAGAATTGACTTACAGAAGGGAAACTTCTTAGCTGGTCATCTGTGACTTTTCTTCAAACTTCTTGAATTTCGGGTTCTTTGTTCCAGCACAAACGTTCAAAAACGACAGAGTGTTTTGTCAAATTTTATTCTTGCTAAAAGACCTTATTCGATACTCTTCGCAACGCCCTTTTGACTCCATGATAAAAAATAAATTATTTAAAACCAAAGAACATCAAATAATGAAACGATTAAATACAAGTAGATATTAGCGAACAGTAAATGATGCCAATAACATGAACTACTAAAAAATGTTTATGAATCTAACATTAGTGTTACTTATCAACTAGAATTGATTACGGTGCGGCTTCCAATTGAACTTCGTAATCGCTAGAGGTCGATGTCTAGCTGAGTAGACGATATCGTAATGGATGTCGTGATTATTGTCTTATAGCAATCGGCTAGAACCGGTTGCAGAGAAAAAATTAAGTACTTGTGAAGCCACAGGAAAAGTCTATAATGCTGTATTAAGTATGAAATAGTTTCAAAGTTAGGGCAACGAAACAACCTGATTTGCTTTGCTATTGAAATTCGAATTAAGTGTCTTAAGAGTTCTCATATGGTTAATAACGTTTTTTAAATAAAAATTTGCTAAAGATTCATTGCAATTACATAATCTTATCATATGACGTTAAGAAGAATAAAAAAAGCTAAACAAAATAAAAAGGTATATTCACACACCTGGGTTTGAAGCCGCGTCATCTCTAAGTATAAGTACCGAAGACGTCATTGAGCCGGTTGAGCTATCAGAGCACAAGACATTTTTCTTGTAATGAACATGTTATAAGGTCGTGTGCAAACTTATTGTCAGTATACAACTAAGGTCTATTTCAAAGAGATTTTTGGAAAATATTTTATCAAATGAACATTAAGTACAGAAATTTAGGACTTTGTTATGGACATAGAATTTACTATTTTCCATCCATCACCCACAGAACCTTTGTAAAAATTCATCAGTTCAAACGTTTTAGATTTTCGTCACTTTGATATTTTCAGAAAAAAAAAACTAAAATTTTCTAAGTATTTTTTTCGTATTTCTGCAATTTTTTAGTCAAAAAAAATGTCTGTAATATTCAGTAAATTTTTTTAAGACACACTATTTTGGTCTTGTGCGTTTCTCTGATCACCAGCGACACACAATTTTTCCAAATATCTATAACTCTTTTTCCTTTTAATGTAGAGATCTAGATTTTGGTATGTGATTCTCATTTTATAATGCAAAGCTGCGTACCAAAATTGGTATTACTTTGTTAGTTTCGGAGATACTACCTTTGCGTCCAGAGAAACTTTTTAAGAAACGCTGAAACACGCCAATTTTAATATTGAGGGGGACATGTTTTGGCATAAAACTCAACATTGTCACATCAACCCCTTAAGGATGGTGATAACAACTCTTATATTTTAAATAAGGAATATGGGTCTAGTGTTACATCATTTGAAAGCTCTTTCTTTTCTGAATTCAGCACACTAATTCTTTTGGAAGTTTTATCAACTCGTTTAAAAATTATTCACAGTTGAAAATGCAAAAACGCATTTCACTCATTCCGATAAGAAATGTGCTGATAGTCAATGTTTTGTTGGTTTGTAAACAAAAAATTTGAACATTTCTTATCGGAATGAGAGAAATGCGGTTTATTATTTCAGTTTATCGGTCGGTTTGATACTTGATAGTACTACCGAAAATTAATTTCACAATGGTGTATTTTGTAGAAGAAAGAGTTGAAATAATTACTGTTTTTTTCAAAAACGATGACTGTGCCAACCGTACCGCAAATTTGTTTAATGAACGACAAGTGGTTCAGTAGCCAACAAAAAACGGGATCGTGAACGTGAATTTCCGGTTAGAAATGAGACTACTGAGATTGAAGTTTTAGGACAAATTTCTTCAGACCCAGCTTTGAGCACGAGAAAATTGGCCACTGTTTCAAACATCAAAAGAAGAACTATTCAGCGAATATTGAAGCATCATAATTTTCACCCGTATAAAATTCACCTTGTACAACAACTGAATGAAGATGATTTTGATCGGCGGCTGGAGTTTTGTGAAGTTATGACTGCACGAATAGCTGATAACGGGAACTTTTTGTTTAATATCTGTTTTTCAGACGAGTGTACGTTTTTATTACACTTTACAGTCAATCGTCATAATTGTCGTTATTGGGCAGATAATAATCCAAGAAATTTTCAAGAAGTCCACCCTCACACTCCACAGAAATTGAATGTCTGGACTTGCATTTTTTGAGACCGTTTAATCGGAGCAATTTTTCTTGATGGCAATTTGAGTAGCGAAACGTATTTAAAGTTACTAGAAGATATCGTTTACCCTCTACCAATTGACATTGTTGGCAATGATGATCGCTATTACGAAAATCAATTAGTGTTTCAACAAGATGGAGCTCCTCCGCATTTTTCACAACGTGTTAGGAAGTTTTTAAACAGAGAGTTTCCAGAGCAATAGATTGGGCGTAGAGGTGCTATTGAGTGCCCCCCTATATCACCGGATTTAACTCCTTTAGACTTCTTTCTATGGGGCCATTTAAAGAGTAGAATTTACGCAACAGAACCAGAGTCTCTGGAAGAATTACGATAACACATTGTTGAAGAATGCCGTCTAATAACTCCACAAATGGTCCAGAATGTCAGAGCTCGTTTTGAACAAAATTTGTACTTTTGTATGGAAGCTGGTGGTCAACAATTTGAACACTTTTTAACATTTTTGAAAGTTTGGTTTTGTTTCTTAGTTTTTTAAACGAAATGTGTCTAACTAGTGAATTTCTTATCACAATAAATAAAATATGTTCTTTCAACTCCAACTGTAAATAATTTTTAAATAAGTTGATAAAACCCTATTTAAAATATAAGGGTTGTTATCATCACCCTTATGGGGTTGATGTGACAAGGTTGAGTTTTATGTCAGAACATGTCCCCCTCAATATTAAAATTGACGCGATTTAGCGTTCCTTAAAAAAAAATCTCTGGACGCAAATCGGTCTGCTTTGTTTTCAATGCGCCACCCTGTATATAACTATATATCTTTAAGCAGATCTCATTATATGCACCTGGTCCAATGACACAATAAGATATACGGTGTGCCATCGGAAAAATAATTTGTTTGGTTTGTGTCACAACATCTGTGATAAATAGACACTCTTTGCATCATTAAACTATACGTAAGAAATTATATTTCAATTAGTTTTTACAATTGTATCATTTGACCGCATTGGGAAGATACAACGAGCGCCAAAGTAATTTTCAATATCACCGTGAAGCTCAAAAACAAAGAGTGCCATGTCAGTTTCGATTTTGGCATCGTTAGTCTTACAAAAAAAGTTAAAAAGTATTGTGAACACTGCAACCTTATATTTCTACTCATAATCGAAATACCTCGCAAAAGCAACAAAATCTGGACACTGTCTACATCTTACATTTGATAATAATATTTTAAAAAGTATTAATTTTAAGTGTTCAAAACAATCACCTAATTTCCGAACAATTTTGTCAAACCAGTTAAACGTTATTTTCAGAAAGGACTGTTGCAGCGCTCCCCCTTCGAGAGCCATATCTCAGACAGTATGTATTTCGAATCTAAGTAAATTAGTCTAAATCGTTATATTGCTGCATTTAGAGCTTACAGTAAGACGTTTTGCTAAAGTTCAAGAGCCACCTTTATCGCGTTGTGATATCGGAAACGTTACACCCCAAACTACACTACTGGAATTTGCTCAATTTACCGGAGAAATGTTCTGTGGAACCAACACTCACAAGATTTGTGTCAATAGTTTCCACTAAATGTGTGTATGTCCCCCAGACAGTGTAAATAAAAGTAGTCATAAATGGACACAATCGGAAAGTAGGTATTAGACATTGCCCTGCGGATTGTTGGGGTTGTTGCTTTGATGAGTGTGTAGAAAAATAACAGCGCCGTGACCCTGTTGCTCCAAGCGTCAATCTATTCGAGTAGAGTCCAGCCCAGCCAAACTGAGATGTCTCGTGTAGCCGGCTTTGAAAAGGTTCTGTTTTATCCTTTCTGAAAATGTTGATGTCCACGATGTTCTACAATTATTTTGCTAAAAGTGAATCTTTTGTACGCGATACACAGCCTACTCTTAGAAAGGAAGAGAAAATATTATAGGCACAAATTACAGAAATGTATAATCTAGTGAACTGGCTTATAATAAATTACCTAAGCAAATCTTAATATGCAGGTTGCACGAATGGAACTATTTCTAATCGTACTTTCCAGCTTACTTGGAGTTTTAAATGTACAGTGATTGGAAATACATAAACCTTCTCCGATATCTCATCTATGTGCTAATCTGTCAGTATGTAACATGCTACTTTACCAGAGCCATTGTAATGTAAAAGGCGACACCAATAGTACGATTCTTAAAAAAAAAGGTCAATTTTTGTAAAGGAAATTCACTAATGAGGAGATCGCGACTTTTTAATTTCAAAAAACCTCTTTAAATGGGCACTTACTAGGCTCCGCTAGAACACATATTAGTTTAAATTTATATATATTATATATATATATATATATATATATATATATATATATATATATATATATATATATATATATATATATATATATATATATATATATTAAGGTAGTCGAAGAGGACTTCCACCGAAATTACAAAAATTGTATATACTGTGTAATATTTTCGTTCGAATAAATACTGAAATAAGCAATGCTAAAAATTTCCTGATGAACTTTGCTGATGTGCTCGATATGGTGTAGTAGGCGAGCCAACAATTTGTTTACCTTATAACTGTCAAATTAGGTTTTATTTTAAGTGTCTTCTGTATTGTTTTCATTGCATTGCATTAATTAAATTTAAATTCATTAATTGCTTCTCTTTGGTTTCATTTGATCTCCATTACCTTGGTATTATTTTCAAGTACCCGACCATTAGACATGGCTCATAATTATACCAATGAAGAAAAATTAGACATGTTAGAAACCTACTTCGTAGCTCACAGGAACTTTACAGCGGTTGAGAAAATGTACGGAAATAAATCTCCTGAACAGCATCAACCCAACGCAAGAGATTTTATGGATCTGGTTCTATATTTGCTTAATTATGGAGGTTTTGAAAACCCCAGAAATCCTAAATATTCTGGGGAAAAGCAGGATAGAATTGAAGCTGTGTTACAATACACTGATAATAACCCCACGTCATCAGTTAGAGAAATTGGTAATGAAACGGACACCCCTAAGTCATCCGCCGATCTAATACTGGACGTTAATAAATACAATCCATACAAGCCTACGATAGTACAAAGTTCATCGGCAAGAGATTTTCCTCGAAGAGTAGGATCTTGGGAATTGTACAATCAAAATATGCGAGACAATTGCAATTTTTCCATGAAAATATTATGGACTGACTAAACTTGATTTACCAATTGAAGGGTTTTCAGCAGATATAATACCTATCATTGGGCTATAGAAAACCCACATCTCAACTCACCAAGACGATTTCAAACAAAATTTGGATTTAACGTTTAGTACGGTATAACAGGTAAATAAAATGCGATCTGAAATTAAACATGAAATTATTAAAATTATTACTTCCAGGAAATCAATGAAGTAAACCAATCATTTTTCATATCAATGTGAATGTAGTATCTTCAGCTCTTGCAAGAGCAAATAATGCCATCTGTAAGGGCAGTTGTGGAGAACTAGTATCCAACTTCGTTTATGCACAATGGTTGTCCTGGTTATAAAGCTGCGTTGCAAAGAATTATTTAGAAGGAAACTTTCCCAATAAACTAATTGCGAATAATGGGGATATTTTGTGGCCTGCTGGATTCCCGGATATAAATCCGCTTGACTTCTTTTTATGGGGATATGGGGAAAATGTTGCAATTTCAGAAGAAAAAGTCCGAAACGCTATGCGTTCACTGAATAAAACACATTAATTAGGGCAATAAACTCTCTGCAAAATCGTTGTCAAATGTGTATTGATCAAGGTGGTGCCCACATAGAACAATTTCTTAAAATTGAACAGTCCCTATCTAAACTTCGTTTGTATAAGCTTGTATTGTAAATTGTCAAAAAATTACCGCAAAATGCTTGTTTTTACATTCGTTCAAATAAATTTAGTCGACAATAATGCAAGAATAATTTCCTAGTTCTCTATCTGGTGTTACGTGAAGCATTCAATCGCCTACTAAAGTGAGTGAACGAAAGAAAAGTATGATTTTATCATGAAGCAGAACCTAACTAGATTAACAGTTCTTTTACTAGTTACAGGTAACTAATATTTTTTCTTATTTCTGTAATAGAAAATACCATGTTGTGGCATTATTGAAAACAGGATAAAAATTCTATTTAATGCAACAAAAATCTAATATGGCGTCCATAAGAAAAAAAAAATTATAATCATTATCTCGAGAACGGAAAAAGATATTATTTTGTTTTACTTTTATTTCAAAAACTTTAAAAAAGTGCTTATAGAATGTCAAACAACATACCGTATGTACTCAGATACCGAGATACGGGGGTTTGCCAAAAACGCACCATTTTGGTTTTTCTAGATTATTTCAAAAACAGAAAACAAATGATATAATGTGATTGCGGTTCTAAAACATTACCCATTTAGCCCACTTTGTAGCTTTTATAATAACTGTAAAATTATGTACTAATAAATATACCAATATACTAATATATATATATATATATATATATATATATATATATATATATATATATATATATATATATATATATATATATATATGTTTAGGGAGCGGAGGATAAAACTAGGCGAATGTAGACATAGGTAACGGTATAATTTTAACTATATTAAACTCACAAAACTCAACAATAACATTATTACTAACAACTGAATGAACTTAACGTAGACTGTTACATGGTGAATCTTAATTCAACAGTATTTTTAATTATTATTTTAGTGTTTTTTAAGAATTATGTTTCTAGTCTATTACGGCCATTCTGAAGACCTTTCCTGTTCTCTGAACATTCTGCCGAGTCAACAAAAATGACGACTCGCTGGATGGCTTTGACCTGAATGTTTGATTTATCTTTTACCTAAGTTTGGCACTAATTATGGTGATCGAAAGAATGTTAATTTGTATAGTACCCTAGGGTGAGAATTTGAACTACTACTACTTGAATAAATGTAGACAACCTTAGGTATGTTACTGGACTTAATACTAAAATTAATATTTTTGGATTCAATCCTACGTATGATAATGGAAATCACAATGATAAAAATAATATTTTTGGACACAACTCCACGTATCATCATCGAAATGACAATAACTAAAATAATATAATTATGTATACCGCTCTATGATGGTAAAATAATAATAATTAAATTAGTGTTTCTGAATACAACCCTACGTATCATAATCGAAATAACAATAATTAAAATAATAGAATTATGTATACCGCTCTAGGATGGTAATATAATAAATAAAATAATATTTTTGATACAATCCTACGTTTGATCATCGATATAACAATAACTAAAATAATATAATTATGTATACCTTTCTAGGATCGTAATATAATTACTAATGATTCACATGATCTAGTAATTTATTCCCCCTTTCTGGTGATTGGTTGGATACGTCATTTCGTCTTCCTTCTGGTGTCTTTTCTCCATGTTGTCTTGTGGTTGCTTCCTCTGCTGAATGAGTTGAAGAACTGTCTCTGCTTTGCTTGCAGAGCTCTTCTCACTCCACAAAATCCAGCCACGCCGACCCTGAGTCGTTTTGGAGTGCTTTACCTTGACTTAACTTGACCATGCAGCGGTCATTGTTTGGTTGTTACCATGTGCCCTGCGAGTACTTTCTTCCTCTTGAACTTTCTAAACATGTGCTTAAATTGGCGAACATGCACCTGATACCCATATACCTTGTACTTTTGCACTGTTCGTGAGCCCTCCATTTTTACTGGATGGCCCTTGTATACTTTGTGGTTTCTGCCCATCTTTGCTTGTCCTTGCTTCTGACCTCCATACTCCACCCCAGTATGTGTAAATACCTGGGTGGTTGTACTTCTTACTGCTCTTACTTTACACATCAACTGTTTCGTTGTTTCTTTCTTGGAAGCATTGGTCAAACCATTAACTTTTACCTTTGATATGGTCACTGTTTCTTCCCCCCTTGGTTGACTTATCCAAAATTTGGGAATTTTAAGCTTGGCAACCATCTGAGATTTGTTGCTGGACCATTTTCTTAACTTGAACCCACCACATTTGAACATTTTGTTGGGTTCTGTTTGTGCTACTTTTCTTTGTTACTTTGGTTCCTTTCCAGATTGAACCTTCTCCATATAACATTATTTATTTTCTATCTTCGTTTCTATTGAGATTTTTTCTATCTGTACTACTGCTTGTTTTACTTCTTGTACCTCTTATCGTCAAGCCTCAAAATTTAATAAATTGCTCTTTCTACTTACATTTGATTTCTCGGACTCTAATTTGGCTCCAGATATGAGATTATCTAGATAACTTTTCAAATTAACTCTTTTCTGCTCGTCTTTGGTTTCTTCTATCTCTGGTATTTATTTACTTAACTTTAAATTAAATATTTATTTCTTGTCTGTGGCTTCTTCTACTTCTGGTATCTCTTTACTTGAGTTTAAATTAAATATTTCTTGCTCGTTTTTGGCTTCTTCTACTTCTGGAATTTCTTTACTTAAATTAAAATTAAATCTTTCTTGCTTGTCTTTGGTTTCTTCTACTTCTAGTATTTATTTACTAAAATCTAAATGAAATCTTTCTTGTTTATCTTTGGCTTCTTCTACTTCTGGCATTCCTTTACTTAAGTTTAAAATAAATCTTTCATGATCGCCTCTTGATGCAGTTTTTGCGTAGAATTCCTCAACTGTTGAATCTTTTGCCTTCTGGACTCGCTCTTGGAATGCTGTCCGTTCCTTGTACTTGCACGTGAAGATTGGTATTTTTATTTTTGGTAATTTGAATTCTGGAAACAGTGATGAATAGCGCTGTGCTTCTTTGTTAATTGCTCTTTTCAGCTTAACCATGGCGTTATCGTACCATTGGCTTAGCGTCAAATGAGCTTCATCTAGATTTTCTGATTCTGCTATTCTATTCATATCCATTATGTTATCTTCAATTTTATCCCATTCCCTATCTAAGTTTCTTTTTATGATTTCAAATTTGATAGGTATATCATCATCGTCCATTTTTTATGCTTCTTCTAATTTTTGGATAAATTTGTTTACCCGTAATTTTAGTTCTCTCGAACGTCTTGTGATTTTTATTTTTAGTTCCTCCATTGCTTCCTTAATTTTAATTAATTTAATAAATATTCGTAGTTTTGTTACCTTATCTGATGCTTAGTTCTTCTTTGATTTTGATTATTGGTTGCCTGTGACCTATATCTTGCCTTTAACCCTGTATTGTTGCCTTTGACCCTATATCTGCTTTACTGGAACTGACCTTCTTTTGGTACTGCCCTGGATGCTTCTGTCTGGTTGCTATATTGGAACTGACCTTCTTCTGGTACTGCCCTGGACGTTTCTGTCCTGTATATTTGATTTATTGGAACTGACCTTCTTCTGGTATTGCCTTGGACGTTTCTGTCCTGTATATTTGCTTTATTGGAACTGACCTTATTCTGGTACTTCTCTGGCCGTTTCTGTTCTGTATACTTGTTTTATTGGAACTGACCTTCTTCTGGTACTGCCCTGGTTATTTTTACTAAAATAAAGGGTATTTGGAGACTTGGGTTAAATGATGTTTGATAAGGTTTAAGTGAGCACTGTATTTTCACTGGCACTGGTTATCTTTTGCGTCAAAGGACTATCTTCTTCAACTACTCTTGGCTTCGAAGGACCATGTTTAGGGAGCGGAGGGTAGTTATAGGAATAAATATCGTCGAACTAGGCGAATGTAGACATAGGTAACGGTATAATTTTAACTATATTAAACTCACAAAACTCAACAATAACATTATTACTAACAACTGAATGAACTTAACGTAGACTGTTACATGGTGAATCTTAATTCAATAGTATTATTTATATTTACATAATTAACTCACAAGTATCGCGTCCTTACATCTGAAGCAATCTGAATTAACCGTCTACATCGTAAGAACTTATTTAACTAACTTATTCTCACTCACTGAAATTAATCTCATTTATATTTGTCAACAATAATACTTATATTGTTTCTTAATTAATTACGACCTTCCAAATTGCTGACTCCAACATTCCTGGATACCTTGCACGTTGCAAATTTACGTTGTTTATTGTTTACATAACAAATCGATATAATTCTGACCTCTAATTATTTGCAATATTTACATTCCATGCTGTAAAGAATTAAACTGAACTACTTTTAATTATTATTTTAGTGTTTTTTAACAATTATGTTTCTAGTCTATTACGGCCCTTCTGAAGACCTTTCCTGTTTTCTGAACAATATATTTCACAGAATGTTTATATCTCCGGATATAACAAATTTATGGCAACTAAATTTGGTACGCTGTTTTATATTATAAGATGTGAATTACATCAAAAAATTAAGATCCATACGTTAAAAGAAAAACATGTTATAGGCATTTAAAAAAATGGGTGCCACTGGTGATCAAAGAAACGCACAGTACGAAAACATTGTGTCTGCAGGTTAAGTATATGAAATATATTGCACTGTCTTTTCTGTCTTTTCTTGGCTTAAAGGTCCAGAAAACTAGAAAAAATGCTTTGAAAATTTTAGTGTTTTCTCTGAAAATGTCAAAGGGGCGATTTGAAACGTCCAAACTAACGACTTTTAACAAAGGTTTTTGGCACTATGCATGGAAGATATTGAATGTTAGATATGTCTTTAGCAAAGTTCTAGATATCTGTTGCAAATGTTACTCTCCATCATTTGATAAAGTATCTGCAAAAAATCCATTTGAAATATACATTATTTGCTATGCTAAAGAAAAAAAAATTACATAACACCTTATAACCCCCGTAAGATACTTAAACAGATAGACGACACGGGTTTAAATCCAGGTGTGCGAATTTTCTTTTTTTTTTTTTAATGTTGTAATTAATTTTTTAACATTATATGGTCAGAGTATGTAATTGCAATGAAAAAATGTATTAATGAGATGAGAACTCTTAAGGCTCTTAATTCAAATACGAATAGCAAATCAGGTAGTTTTTTTGCTAACTTGGTTTAACGATTACATACTTTTTCTTACTTCAACGTCGGCCTATTTTCGCGACTATGGCCACTCACCGACGCCAGGGAGCAGTTTCATCCTGGAAATTTTGCTCAACCCCTGTCTTTCTGTAAGGAAGGTCCCTACTTTCCTTACAGCAGTTTAGCGTGCTTAACATCCCATGGTCACGGGACCGACGGCTTTACAGCCCTTCAAAGGAGAACGTGCATACATTTAGCTTGCTCAAATACAATGGCAGAACCTCGGTTTATATTAGTTTTTAATAGTATGTAGTGAAAATATGAAAGGTCAACCCTGGAACTCGAACCTAGTGCTTTCGTTCGGTTCAGACACACCTTGTGACCCCTCACACATCGGGGCTCCGATTCCACACTTAATACAGTTTAGAGAATTTTTCTTTGTAACGGGCTTCGCTTTTTACGACATCGTCAGGCAAACGAAAATTTGCTTTATGGACCCGCAAAAGAGTCTCTACGTCTGTATTTAGATCAGGATGTATAAATTTTAATTTATTTTGTTGCCGAATTTTTATGTACAAAATATTCTTGGAATAGAAAACTTTCTTTAACAATTTTTAGAAAATTTCCTTGAAAGAAAAAATGTTTTTAATTTTCTTGAAAAAAATATTTGTTTCGAATTTTTGCGTGAAAGAATTTTTGGCGAAGTTTTGATGGAACATTTTTTACGAATTGTAAAATGATGTTTTAATGAATTTTCTTGCAAAAAATTAGTTAAAGTAATGTTTGGTGAAAAATATTTTCACGAGTTGCTTAAGTATAATACCTAAGGTATAACTTTTTGACCAATTTATGTAGAGGTATTATTTTTAGCAAATTTCCATGGAAAACATTTTCTACTAGATTTTTTAAACAATTTTGGTAGCACGTTCTTCTGGTTTCCTCTTAAATTTTCGTTGCGAAAACTTTTTATCAAATTTTCATAGAACAAATTCATTTATAACGTGATCACGACTTTGAGATATTTGCAAAATATTTTCAGTGTTGGCAAGTAATAATAAATGTTTAATAAGTTATTGTAAAAAAAATATACAAATTTTCCTGAAAATAAAGTCTTTAGCAAATTTTCGTAAATAACACAATTTTTGTGTAACATTACTTAGGCCAATTTTTGTAAAGAAAATAGTGTTAAAGAAATTGTTTGCAAATTTTCTTGCAAACATTTGTTTTTATATTTCAGTCATAAAGCTTTTTGTGGATACTCATATCTTGGCAGGTGTCTAAATAGCTTCAGGAGGTTCGTTGTCTAGGAAAATCAGACCAGTTTTTTCGGGAATATTTGAAGTTTGTTTTCGGAAAATTATTGTATTTTTTACATAATAAAGTTATTTTTATGAAATATGGTACATTGTTTTACTATATAGATAATACCAAATGTAAAGTCTTTCATTAAAGGATGACATATTTTTATGAAAATTCACTACCATAACAAACTTGCTTCAACCCTACTTATTTCAAAGTGCAGCCAACGCATAAAAACAGCTATCAGCTAATCTTGTACCCCTAACCAAAATCATCCAATTTCTTAAGTGAAATTTAATTTATGTAACCACAATTTTAAAGAAACCGTTTTTTTTTTTATACAAAGACCAAAGTTAAATTATTTATGATTTTACAAGAAACTATGTTAAATAAACAGTGGTGTCATTTTTTTTACTTGATTATTACACATTCCACACATTATATAATAATATTATTGGCATATAAAGTGCGATACGGTAGCTAATTTTTAAAACAAACAAGTTCCATTTTCTTTCATGGATTATTTTATCATTAACTTGATTGCTGTGCCACGAAACGCCTGTTTACATGATTATTAAATAGTTGGAGATTATACGCCTCAACAAATGTAGTTTAACACTAGAGGTGTGAGCTTGTTGACTAAATGGGTTTTGCGATAAAAAGTCGCAAAAGAAGTACTCACAAAGCCATTTTCGAGAAGAAATATCGATGCTTATATCCATAGGAGAGGCAGATATATTTAGCCTTTTTCCTGCGGTCTACCAAAGTAAGTTGAATTGCAATAGATGAACCTTCTATAAGGCGAACAGTTCGTTTAGAAAACGAATCCAGGAGAGATAATGTTCTCTTTAGGGCAGCACCTTCATGAGAAACATATTCCACCAACAATTTCAGATGCAGCTTTAATAAAAACCCAAGCTCTTTGCTCCTGCTACTTTTGCAATAATGGAAACATCCAAATGTTATATTTAATGCAAAGTGCGGATTTTTCAAGATTATGTTGTCAGCCACTTGTACATCTGAGCCCGGTAGGTCTGCCTTAATGTTTTTGAGATATTAAACATAACTTTATTTGCAAATCCCTAACTGAGAATCTGAAACAGGTCATTATTTAGGAAGTTGTTTACTTTTATTTCTCCTTGATAAGCAGCCACCGAGTCAATGAGAAAATGCTGTGAGTTCTATCAGCAGCAAACCTGTTGATCGGATAATTGGTTGTTACCAGAAGGTTATTTATAGGTAAAATAAAAAGTGTGAGAGCTAAAACGGAATTCTGTAGACCACCTGGATTAATTTTTTAGTTCATCTGACTAAAAACCAACGACAACAACATGCAACATGCGCTCCTTTAAAAAACTAGCCATCCATAGACATATTTTTAAGGCAATCTGTATATTGGAAGCAAGTTGAAGAGTCGGATTGTGCTTCAGCAAGTTAAATGTTTGCGCGTTTTGCCAAACGAAGGGGTTTTGGAGCCGCTGGTCTCGTGTATCATACAATATTGAGTACATTAAAGATCGACAGCATCCTTACACAAACGAAGCAGCTAGGCAAAATTTGCAAAATATATAGTTGCAAGAATAGACCGACTCGACGTAAAGTAAAAATACAAAACAAATACAAATACAGTACTCGCAACAAGCTTAACAGTAGCCAAACAGTTGTCACATCATGTATCCAATACTAGTATCCAGGGACAGTGATAGGGCGTCTAAGCGCCAACTATGATTGACTACGCTTGTGGGTAGACAATTAATAGTTAACGTTAAGTTTGATTGTTGACGTCGACAATGTACTAAACACGCAAACTGTCACATTTTTTAGGTTATGTTTACGTATGCAGTTGCTGGCAGAAGCTGGTGTATGTGCATATTTCGCTTAAAATGTCGGGAAGAAAACGAAATAGGGGGTTTGGTGACTTAGACTTTCACCTAGTTAAAGCAAAAAATAGCGGGTACCGCGCCCTGTGCTCTATATGTGACAAAACAATATGCAACACTTCATATAACAGACTGAAAGCACATCGGTAAGTTAATTAGTAATTTACAGAGTAGTCATGGTTGCTAAGGAATGTAAACTTTCAGCAATGTGTGCAAAGATGATACTTCCAATTTTTTATGACTATCTTCAAGTACACCTATCAAGTCAATATCATTGAAGGTTCAAGTGTAAATGAAAATGTATCACCAGCACCCAGTATTCCAACAACTCCGCGATAAAGTGGTGCCATAACGCTAAGTAGTTGCCACATTTTCACTATTAGTCACGTGCCAGAATCTCAACAAATTGCAGTTGATGGACATGCAAGTGTTGCTAGTGGATGATTAATTCCTGTAGCGTCACCAGAAAGTACTCTTCAAAATTAATTTACAAGCAGCAACCATAAAGCTCTATCTTCACAGAACAACTTTTGGCATCAGGAGATACAACTTGGAGTGACATTCGTAAGAATGAAACACATAAAACTAAGAAAAGAACAGCAACTCTAACAAGAAATTTATGGACTCTGTGTCAAAAACTCGGGAAGATCAAATAACGGCGGCCTTGGGAAATTTACTTTTTGGATGCAATTTACCTCTTTCGACTGTGGAATCCGTCCATTTTGAAAATTTCATAAAGAAACTGCCTCTTTCATATATAGACAAAATTCCAAGCAGGAAAAGGCTCTCAGCCACAATTTTAAATAATGCTTATGAAAAATGGCTCACCTCAGCTCGCAATAAGTTATTAAGCTCAGAATCAGTAGTGCTGATAGATGGTTGGAGAAATTCCTCAACGAACACGAAAACTGTTGTGTCTATGATACATAATGCCGGGGGCGCTTAAGGTTTTCTGAATGCATACGATGTACTTGCCGAATCAGAAACTGCTGAGAAGTTATCTCAAAGTTTTATTGATTCTCTGCAACTAGCTAAACAATATTATGACTGCAGTATTTATTCTGTAGTGTCAGATACTGCAAGTCCAATGATAAGAATGGGAAACTTAATGAGTCATGTTATATGGCACCCAAGATGTAATAATCACATCGCTAATCTGTTGGCCAAAGACATTACTAATAAGAACCTCGTTTTCAAAACTAAAAAAGTACGAAAGATGCTCTCTTTTCTTAATACCAGGAGAGCCTCTAGCCTTGGCGAGATCCTAGCAATTGTTCTCAAAAAATGCACACCAGAACTTGCTCCTGTCCTGACTCGTCTCTTTCAGACATCTTACAATAGAGGCATATTCCCTAGTAACTACAAAACTACTCGAGTACAACCCGTCTCCAAGAAAGAATCCAAAGCGCTTCCTAGCAACTAGAGGCCTGTTTCTCTCCTTTCAGTCGCCTCTAAAATGATGGAAAAGTATATAAACATCGAATTACTAAAATTTCTTGAAAACACAGTCTAATCCACGACAGGCAATATGGATTCCGTCAGCGCAGATCAACTGTCGACCTCCTTTCCTTTGTCACCCATTCTTGGAACAAGTCTATGGAATTACACGGTGAATCCCAGATTGTCGCTCTAGACATATCCAAAGCATTCGACCAGGTATGGCACGTAGCGCTGCTTAACAAACTTCCGGCCTATAGTCTACCACCAAAACTCTGTACCTGGACAGCAAATTTCCTCTCGAACCAGAGCATTTCTGTTTTCGTGGATGGCCATTCTTCTAAACTGTATCCAATTAATCCAGAAGATCTTTAAGGTTCAGTTATGGCCCCTACTTTGTTACTTCTCCACATCAACGACCTCCTCTCTAGCACATCCAACACAGTTCACAGTTACGCGGACGACAGCACCCTTCACTCAAATATACAATATTTTAAGCCTGACCCTTTAGCCCAGTTAGATAAGGATCGCAGACTCATGGAGGGTTCTGTCTCCGTGGATCTCCAAAAAATATTAAACTGGGGAAGTAGAAATATTGTACAATTTAACTTCACCAAATCTCAGTCTTGCTTTATTTCTCATTAGAGATACACCAGCCCTAGATCCATCACAATGAACAACCAAGTTATTCAAAGTAATGAGTCCTTTTCACACGTTGGCATATCTGTGGGACGAAATCTCAATTGGCACTAACATGTCACATCAATTGGAGAACCGGCTGCTAAGAAATTAGGTTCCCTGTTCCGGACTCGCAAATGCTTTTCACCAGCTAATCTATATACTTTATATACTTCACAAATAAGATCAAACCTCGAATAATGCACCTACATATGGGGTGCCGCTGCCGCTTCTACACTCGCTATCCTGGACTCCATGCAGAAGAGAGCTATATGTCTCATCGGTGGCCCTATCCTCACCCAAAGACTGCCATCCCTTGCCCACCGACGTTCCGTCTCTCTCTCTCTCTCTCTTTTATAGATATCTGCACGGGCACTGCTCATATGAGCTTTCTTCCCTCCACCTGCTGGCCCCAACAGATCTACCAGGTGAACAGAGCGAATGCACCCTTTTACTGTCCAGGTCGCTAGACATGGAACATCTTGTTATGCCCGCTCTTTTGTCCCGATGACTTCCAAGTCGTGGAATTCCTTGCCGGTACATGTTTTTTCCTGCTCTTCCGAACCTCCAAACCTTCAAGACCAGAATTAACAAGTTGCCTCTTTCCTTCTTGTTAACACCCACGATAGGATAGTATTTAGGCTGTAAGCCCTAGTGGTGTGCTGTTGAAATATAAATAAACTAAATGACCAAGTTTCGTCAGTTCTGAAAGAATTCAAACTTCCGGATTTGGAACGATTGATAGTAAATAAGGGTGGTCTTCGCGTTAGGTTACCTAGCGAAACAAGGTGGTGCTCATACAGGGACTCGTACCAAAATATTCTTCACAACTTAAAATTTATGAAGATTATGGTTGCAGATCCTCAAGCTAAGAAAATCACACAAAAACTTTCACAACTAATTGTCAACGATGACTTCGTTCAAGAAATTACAGGAACTGTCGAAATTTTTTATCCAGTCTGTGATTTGATAAATAACTGCCAGAGATTTAATTTCAGTCTGGCTGATGCAGCAAAATTGTGGCGGGAATTAACCCTACCTGAAGAATATACGGATAAGGTTAACGGACGAAAGAATATGGCATTAACTGATTTAGCACTAACTGCATGTTACCTTCATCCTTTTTGTGATAATGCTAAACTGGACAAAGACGAAAACAGAAAGGTGAACTACTTTCTACTGAAACATCTTAACGGAACTGGGTTGGAAGAGCTTGATGCACTCAAGACTAAAGCAGGTATTTTTCAAATACTCTATGAAAAAGAAATAAGTAAACCATCTGTGTTTTGGAAAATGGCCGAAGTGGAATATTCAATAATCAGTAAATTTGCCATTAAATTGATAAATATCCCGGCTGCGTCTGTACAACTTGAGGGTGTCTTCTCATCCTGGGCACATATTCACACACCTCTTCGAAACCGATTAACATTTGAAAGATATCAAAAAAACTAGTGCACGTTTACTATACTCTACGAATGCAAGACTCTACTTTGCACAATGTGGACCCGGACGAAGGTAATTTCTTCGTCCGGGTCCACATTGGGCAAAGTAGAGTCTTGGATAGTGAACGTCATAACTGAATTCATTTTATTATTATTGTTTTAGAAGCAGAGATCCGAAAAATGTGTTAATGTTTTTAGTGAATTTTATTTAAAAAATTCACTAATGAGGAGATCCCGACTTTTGAATTTTGAAAAAATTTAGACCCTCCAGAACACATATCCGGAGTCAGTTTCAGTTTTTATATGTTATATATATATATATATATATATATATATATATATATATATATATATATATATATATATATATATATATATATATATATATATATATATATATATATATATATATATATATATATATATAGGTATCACACCGATAACTTAAAAAATAATGGACCGATTTTGATTAAATTTGGCGAATAGATTCCTTTTGCAAATGGCTTGGATAACTTCGTTAGCCAGGAAAATCTGCCCAGGTTTTCCCGGAAATTTTTTTATTATCTTTCAAAAAAAAATTATATCTCCAGAATTAACAAAGTAAGGGTAATATGGTACGCAGGTTTACATCATTATAGGTGAGCTACCTACCAAAATTTAGCATTGTAGGTCAAAAGACAAAAAAGTTATAGGCATTTAAAGAAAAATAAATTGGGGTTTTCCTCAAAACGTCAAAGTTGCGATTTTAAACGTCAAAATTGGCAACCTTTAGGCAAAGAACTTGGATCTAATACGGGCTATGGAAAGAAAATGTCTCAAGAAGAATGTTTTACAAACCCTGATGTCTTAGTTTCAACTGTCATTGTCCTTCATCTTACTCGAATATTCACAGAAAATTCATTTCAAATAGACCCTTTCTCTGATGCTTGGCAGTAGCCTTAGCTATAGAGTTTATCGTTTAATAGTATACAATTTTTGTCGAATTTTCATAAAAAATCAATAAAGCTCAATATATTCGTTATTATACAAAATATGAAAAAATATTTTATACCTTAATTATAGGGTGTCTTGAGCTACATCTTAAAAAATTATTTCTACAATCACAGGTTGGCCCATAAGTCGTTAATGATACAAATTTTCTTTTTTTGTTAATCAAACACGCCTTATGTTATTGCATTTTAGCATTTTTCATCGAAATATAGTGCATGTTTGTAAGAAAAGAAATTCTGGACGCAGCAAGTGCGTTATGGTAGCGAATTTTGATAAAATGTTTCACATTTAAATAGCTTGAGTTATTTTGATGAAACATGGCACATTGTTTTTACTATATAAACATTTTTATGAAAATTAACTACCATAACGCACTTGCTGCGTCCAGGCTTTTCGTTTATAAGAGTGTAAAACAAGAGACTACTATGTTTATATTTCTGCTATGCTGAAAAACAATAAATTGTTCTCTATTCCTGTTGTTCTAACACATCCACTCTTCCAATTCTAATATAAAATTTGCTTTTATACAAAAAAAACAACATATTTTAACTGTGGATAAGCGTGTACTTTCACAGCTTCAGCTTATCATGTTGTTGACGTCAACAGTGTCTGAAAGAGGTGGTTTAGATTACTCTTTTGTATACGAGGTTGTCTACGTGTAATCTATATCAGGTAGATTATTCAATAGAAATAGGTTTACGATTTATCTCAATTCAGTCACTCGCCAAATCCATACGTAATGGGTATGGATTAGGTTTAAAGCGCACGCGAGTGTGTTTTTGTGAGACCACTTTGCCGACTCACACAATTAGGGTCAACGACACAAATCCAAGCTCATGGAATCTGTTTCATCTTTCACAGATGTCTTGAAAAAAATATAAATATTTTAGAAAGGCCTGCACAAAAACGATTCAGTATCCACGTCCTATGCATAGAAATTAGCTGAAGAGCCAGAGTGGTTTAAAAAGAATAATGAAACTAAATATATTATGCAAAGACCCGATTTCCGCCCTTTATAAAATGAATGACAAAAGAAAGAAATTGGGGAAACGTCCGCCCATGAACATTTTGCTTTAATAAATTGCATTCCTTATACCGTAATTTATAAGTTAATACATCAGAATGCGGTGGCCGCATAAAAAGCAACTTATTGCTTGACTTCCCTATATACTTTAATAGGGAAAAATAAAAATAGCTTACCTATAGTTTTATTAAAGTCAGTACTTTGAAAACATTATTGGTAATCCACCTATGTATGCACGATAAACCGAATTTATTTAACTTCAATGCAATTCTCTTTTACAAGAATTAACTAAAAATTGTCATGGATAAAAATTTGCTGATTTTTTTTGTATAACCCTAGGATACTTAATGAATAAAATATCGCCATTAACATAATACGAACTTCTAAGGTCTGATGTATAGACTTATATAGGTGCACAACAGAAACATAGTTATTGAACTAAACTTTATTTATTTATTCATATCTATTGTAAACGTAAGATCTAATATGAAAGTAAACATTACTGTTACAAAAATTGTTTTAGAGGCTAAAGGAACAAGTAGTGCACATTATAATGCTATGCTCATTACAGATATTATTTTTGCAACTAATACATATCATTGTGCCCTTATGGTCAATATTTGAGGAGAACACTAAGTATCATTTTCTCTTAATCGTTGCACTTCTTTGAGCGGCTGGGTGGACAGAGATAAAAAGTCTGGACGCAGCAAGTGCGTTATGGAAGTGAGTTTTCATAAAAATGTTTTTAATAGCAAATATGTATCTCTAATGCAAGCAGGCATCAATCTGGTTATTGGTATAACCTATATAGTAGAAACAGTGTAGGATATTTTATTAAAATAACTAATTGTTTGAAAATGTACACAAATTTTCCGAATGTAAACATACAATATTTCCGAGATAACTGGTTTCCTAGCGAACAAACCTGATGTTAATAACAAATTGAGTTATTGAAATTTGAAGTATTTAATGAAAAATCGCTATCAAAACGCACTTACTGCCTCTCGATTTTTTCTTACAAACATGCATCATATTTCGTTAAAAAATGCAAAAATGCAATAATATAAGGATCTTCAAAAAAAAATTGTAGGTATCACCAACGAATTATGTTTGTCAAAATAATTTAATAAGATGCAGCTCAAGGCACCCTATAATTAACGTATACAACTTTTTCTCGTATATTGTATAATAACAATTATATTGAACTTTACCGTAATAAAATGCAGCTCAAGGCACCGTATAATTAACGTATACAACTTTTTCTCGTATCTTGTGTAATAACAATTATATTAAGCTTTACCGTAGAAATGCTTCACGCTGTAATAATGTAAGTCGCGGTCGCCTCAATAACGAATTCTTTTCTACGAAAATTAGCCAAAAATTATACACCGCCAAACCGTAAATTTAACTAAAACTACCGCCAAAGCATCAGGGAAAGGGTTTATTTGACACGAAATTTCTGGAAATCTTTTTGTAAAATGAAGGACAAAGAGGGTTAAAACCGAAACTTAGGGGTTTGCAGAACACTGTTCTTGAGACATTTTCTTTGCATAGTCCGTATTTGCTTCAGATTCTTTGCCTAAATGTTGCCAATATTGACGTTTCAAATCGCGACTTTGACGTCTTGAGGAAAACCCCAGTTTTTTTATTTAAATGCCTGTAACTTTTTTGTCTTTAATCTTACAGATCTAAGTTTTGGTACATGGTACACACATTATAATAAAAATATGCGCACCAGTATATATTTTTTTTCAAGAAAACACAAAATTTTCTGGGCTAACAACTTATGCAAGCCACTTGTAAAGGGAAAGTACTCAGAAAATTTAATCAAAACTGGCCGATTATTTTTTCAGTTATCAGTGTGATAGATATATATATATATATATATATATATATATATATATATATATATATATATATATATATATATATATATATATATATATATATATATATATATATAATTGATGCTGGCCACAGCTGTGGCTTCTAGGGGGCCTTATTTGCGCTCAATGGAAGACTTTTTTTTAATTCCAAAGTCGGTATCTCCTCACTGGTGAATTTTTAGATAGAAAATTTAGTAATAAATCTCCTCATACACTTCCGGACCCTACGCCGTAAGTTGGGGTTTTTCTCTGCATATGTGGTATTAGTAGTCCCTTCGTTAAATCTTTTAAAAATGTTATGCGTTTGTGAGTCACTCCTATGTTGTAGCTTGGATGTTCCTTCGTAAAAACAATGTATGCATTGAGTGCTACAACTCAATGATGTTAAAAAGAATGTCATTTCCCATCGTTTACTTTGCTTCTTGCATGTGTATGTCGACAAAATTTGATCCATGATGTCAACACGGCCCTTTGTCCGAGGGAATTTTTTTTTTTGAAAAATTCTTATCGATAGTGAGACTTTGCAAATTTTTTTTGAGGTGGGAAGTTGGCCCCCTAGAACACATATCCGGGGTCAGTTCTAATTTTTATATGTATATGTATATGTAAATGTATATATATATATATATATATATATATATATATATATATATATATATATATATATATATATATATATATATATATATATATATATATATATATATATATATATATATATATATATCTTTTGGAATGTTGCACTACACTGTAATCACTTTTAAATATACACTTTATTTGTTTGCTGTACTTTCTGTGATTTTTATTTGTTTACGTGGACTGCAGTTTCGAACTTTCCTAGCTCATCATCAGCACGCTACTGACTATGATCGTGCCTGTGTTCCTATCATTATACAAAAAGCACAAAGAAATAGACGCAACGAGAAGACAATAGAAAAACTAGTAAAGAAAATCAAAAACAAACAAATCCACAAAACAGAAAACAAAACAACAGAAACAAACACAAAATACACAACATTCACTTATAACCACCACATAAAAAACACAAAAGCTCAAAAAATATGACTTAAAAATTAGCTGCAAAACCAATAATAAAATAATAAACATAATAAATAAAAAACAAGAACACAACCCACATAAATTAAGCGGAATATATCAAACAGAATGTAACACATGCAGTAAAAAATATATAAGAATGACAAAATTATCAATAGAAGCAAGATTCAAGAAAATATAACAGCATTATATAAAATACACATACCTAGTTAGAAATCAAACGTACAATTACAAAATAAAACACCAGAAACCAGATATCAACCAATTACAACTAATAAAACATACTAAAGACCATAAAAAAATCAAATTCTGGGAACAATACTACATTCAACAAACAAAGAATTAGCAACAATTAATCACAGAACAAATTCAAGTGCAAACATTCAAACAGAACTTAATAAAAGCCATACAAATAGACAAACTATCATACCAGAGTAATTAAAGCAGGAAACCAATACAATCGACACACACCGAAAACACGGCCAATCAAACAACTGTAAACTGGCCAATAGAAGCTGAACACGCAGGTGTCACGTACAACTTTAGACATAGACCACATCGGAACGATCAGAGTCAGTAGCTTGCCGATGATGAACCAGAAAGTTTCGAAACTGCAGTCCACGTAAAAAAATAAAATTTCACAGAAAGTACAGCAAACAAATAAAGTATATATATATATATATATATATATATATATATATATATATATATATATATATATATATATTTATATATATTTTGCTATAGATAGCAAATGATAGGAAAGATTACGAAATTTTAATGGGAAAACGGGAAATTTATGCACCCTAGTACATATAAAATAAATGTATACACACTAATGTAGCAATGAAAGAGTTTTGGCAGGAGATGTCAACGCCCGACATGAATGTCAGTGACCCATGTAGCAACCCTCGATGTTAAGTTACATTCGAGTTACAAAAACAAACAAAAAATATATTCTAGAAATATCCATAGAGAAACCCAGAACAATGCTTCAGTTTTTGTAGGGAGAATGAGATTGTAGATAATAAATGCAGTTCTGCTGATTTTATTGTATGTAAAAAATAGATATGACCAAGCTAGCTAAAGACTCAATGTAGTAAAAGAGCGGAGGTCATTTGTAAAAAACAAAAGTTTGTGGAGTATTAAGGTAATGTGCGCGTAAGAAAAAAACGTAAAAAGACACTAAAGGTTTGACGGAGAACTCAAACACAGGTGGTGTGACGAACAATAGCGTCTTTTCACCTGTAAGAGAGTTAAAAGCCTGGACGCAGCAAGTGCGTTATGGTAGTGAATTTTCATAGAAATGATCTGGCACACAATATTTTATAACTTTTTTTTCTTGTAACATAGAAATCTAAATTTTGGTGTATAGTTTACTTTTTATATCGTAAACCTACCTACCAAATTTGGTTATCATAGATTTTTTATTTTTTAAGATAAAATTTTTTTTCAAATGAAAACTCAAAATTTTTCCGGAAAACCTCCTTCGATTTTTTTGATTAACGAACTTGTCAAAGCCATTTACAAAAGGAAGGTACGTGACAAATTTTATCAAAATCGGCCTATTATTCTTTGAGATAAAATTTTTTTTCGAATGAAAACTTAAAATTTTTCCGGAAAACCTCGTCAGATTTTCCTGACTAACAAACTTGTCAAAGCTATTTACAAAAGAAAGGTACATGCCAAATTTTATTAAAATTAGCTAATTACTTTTTGAGATAAGAATTTTTTTCGAATGAAAACTCAAAATTTTCCCGGAAAACCTCGTCCGATTTTCCTGACTAACGAACTTATCCAAGCTATTTACAAAAGAAAAGTACATGCCAAATTTTCTCAAAATCGGCCAATTATTTTTGAGTTATCGGTGTGATACATATATATATATATATATATATATATATATATATATATATATATATATATATAAATATATATATATATATATATATATATATATATATATATATATATATATATATATATATATATATATATATATATATATATATATATATATATATATATATATATATATATATATATATATATATATATATATATATATATATATATATATATATATATATATATATATATATATATATATATATATATATATATATATATATAGTTACATCCCTGTATATTCTCAACATCATACAAAATACGACGAATCCGGAAACCCTGCATCATCAGTTTAGTGACCTGTGTAAGAGTGCTGATGCAGACGTTTGCATTTATGTTAATTCTGTAGAACATTATTTCATTCAATCGCTGTAACTGTAGTTGTTCACATGTTGTTTTGAATCACATATTTTATAATACATTTTAAGACTGAAATAATTGTACCACTTAAATAAATAAATTACTTTTTTCGGACAATCGCTACGAAAAAACCTAATTGGCGCTGCATAGAACAGTATTGCACATCGAAACCTGATTTTGGCAAGCTTTAAATCTTCGTAAAATTAGTTTCGGTCTTTTTTCTAAAAGTTTATGTGCAACATCGAACATCCACACCGGTGCAAGTCAGTCCACACTGCCAGAGGGAAATCAGCGAGAAACCAATAGCAGAAGTACCAATGAGCTTCCTGTAAGTTTCCTCCAATATTTTTATCTGTGCATTCATATCGTATCTATTTTTATACCTTATATAATTTTGTTCAATAATTCCTATTCGCGCTCTATTTTTTAATTCACCCTGTAATACTTAACAACCATTACTTGTTCATGTATGTTGTGTAATGATAAGAGATAGATCGCCTATTAGGAAAAGAGAACCTATATTAGAATTAGAGGAAGACAATTTTAATCAATTAAGTTTAAATAATTTAGAAATGGCAAATAATCACATTGCCGAATTTTCACAAGCTGCTATCATGATCCCCGAATATTCCGGTGGACAGAAGCATCTTGCTTATTTTATTAAACAATGCGAACTTTATATTACTAGTTATAGAAGGCCAGAAGCCGAAACACACGCAAATCGAATGTTACTTGAATTTATAAAAGCTAAAATCACTGGTAACACTCGTGACGTGTTAATTAGTTTAGAAAACCATACATGGGAAAATATAAAATTTGCTTTAAAAAATCAGTTTTGAGACCCCCGTTCAGAAAACCTTTTATTTAATGATTTAAACACTAGCTTTATGACTAAATCACAAACTATTCAGGAATATTTCAATGTAATTAAAGAAAAGCTAAAGATTTTAATTGAACATGTAGATATACAAGATTTAGTAAACGATGTAAAAACGTACAAGAAAGAATTTTATCAACAGAATGCAGTGGCAGCATTTAAAGCGGGTGTAATAGAACCTTACTTCTCACATCTCAGATTAGTTAGTGTTAATACTCTTGATTCACTTATGTTAGAGTGTAATAGAATAGATAACGAGATTATACAGTCGAATTTCATTAATAGCCTGAGAAACAAAAATAATACGAAAACAAATCATAACACACCTGTACAACATAGACAGACGTATACCCAAAAACCAATATTTCCAGCATTTCCCCAAATTTACAACGAACCACAACAAATCACACAACAAATGCAACCGTTTCCTTCTCGACCAATTTCTAACATAAGACCCGTTCAAAATTTTAATAGAAATATACAACACGTTCCAACTCAATTAAGTAGAGGAACGACACCCATGTCAATAAGCAACCAAACTCCCTTAAGAAATACACGACAAATGCCCCAAAGAAACCACTTTATACCCCAATCTAGGCCCACGTTTCAACATCAAGAACTCTTTAACCAAGAGGACCTACCACTAGATCATTCTGACGAATACCCTTATGACGACCGACCCTCTGACGAAAATATAGAGCCACTAGAATTTCCTGAACCAACTGAAACTTTTACAAATTACAACACCAATCCAAATCGGGATTTTCACGAAACAGCCTCGGAAAACTAATCTATTTAGATATAAATAATATTGTTAATACCCCTAAATTACCGTTTTTTGTCATACCAAGTCTAAATTTAAAAGTATTGATTGATTCCGGAGCGTCAGATAGTATCATAAATCCAGGACCGGCTTACGAGTTATTTAAAAAATTTATTTATAAGGAACCATTTTCAATGAAATCAGTTAACCAGATAACCCATGGTGAAGACAACGTAAGATATCCTATTTTACAAGAATTTAATATTAATTACCAATTTCCAATGCGTGTCATGCAATGGCACCATCGATTTGACGCGCTTATAGGGTCAGCTCATCTTACAAAATTAAAAGGAAAAATCGATTATAATAAACAAATTTTAACTCTAGGAAACCAAAAAATACCATTTTACCTTGAAATTAATCTACTGAATTTTACACCTTTCAAACAAATTTGTGAAAATTATGTATCAGTCCCTGTAAATATAGAAAAAGGCACAGTAGTTTTACCACGTATTGAAGAAACAAATGTTTTAATTTACGAGTCAATAGCTGAAGCAAAAGATGGATATTGTAGAGTGCCCATAATAAAGAAAAATCCAAATTCAAAATTTGTAGAAATACATTTTCAGGAACAAATAGATGTCGATCCATTATAAAATTACTCTGACGAACTACCTAAAATTTCAAAACATTTTGATGTAACAAAAGTTTTAAGAACAGATCATTTAAATACAGAAGAATATGAAAAACTTATTAATTTGTGTCGAAAGTATAATGATATTTTTTATCATGAAGACTCAGATCTCTCTTTCACCAATGCAATTAAACATAAAATAAGAACTAAAGACGATGAAGTTGTTCACACCAAATCATACCGGTACCCTTTTCATTTACGTGAAGAAGTCCAAAACCAAATTCAAAAACTCTTAGACAACAAAATAATTAGACCCTCAATATCACCCTACTCAAGTCCGATATGGATTGTCCCGAAGCGTCAAGACGCTTCTGGAAAAAAGAAATGGCGCTTAGTGATCGATTATCGTAAACTTAATGAGAAAACGATCGATGACAAGTACCCATTACCTCGCATCGAAGAAATTTTAGATAATTTAGGACGCTGCTCCTATTTCACGACCCTCGATCTAGCACAAGGATTCCATCAAATTGAAATGGATCCTGACAGCATCGAAAAAACAGCATTCTCCGTAAATAATGGCCATTACGAGTGGATCCGAATCCCGTTCGGGTTGAAGGGGTCTCCTAGTACCTTTTCACGCCTAATGGATAATGTATTAAGACCATATTTATACAAGTTTTGTTTCGTATATATGGACGATATTGTTATCTTCTCGAAATCCCTTCAGGAACACCTTTGTCACGTGAAAAATATATTTGATAAGTTAAAAGAGTGTAATCTAAAAATTCAGTTAGACAAGTCAGAATTTTTACGTAAAGAGGTCGAATTTCTAGGCCATCTGGTCACTGTCCGTGGGATCAAACCGAACCCATCAAAAATAACTGCCATTCAGAATTATCCAATACCAAAGACAAGTAAAGAAGTAAGAGCATTTTTAGGATTAACAGGCTATTATAGACGCTTTATTCCAAATTACGCTAAAGTAGTATTCCCCATCAATAAATATTTAAAAAAGGATACCAAGATAAATATTCACGACCCGGAATACGTTGACGCATTTCAAAAAATAAAAGAATTAATTACAAATTCTCCTGTCCTGACCTACCCCGATTTTTCTAAACAATTTCATTTAACCACTGACGCAAGCAATATAGCTATAGGTGGAGTATTGTCACAAAATAATAAACCAACTGCGTTTTACTCAAGAACACTAAATTCAGCCGAGAGAAATTATTCGACCATTGAAAAAGAGTTATTATCCATAGTAGAAAATACAAAACATTTTAGACCATATCTCTTTGGACAAAAATTTGTTATAGAAACTGACCACAAACCGCTTGTTTGGCTATTTTCAATTAAGGAACCAAACTCACGGCTAGTTAAATGGCGACTAAGATTAGAGGAATTTAATTACGAGATAAAATACAAGAAAGGCAAAGATAACGTAGTGGCTGATGCCTTATCACGAATCGAAATTAACGCGATTGAAGACGACTTTGACCTGGAATCAATAATTAATAACGTAGACCCTGACGAAGACAGAGAAAGAGAAATAATTAACGAACTAGAAAACGACGCAAACAATGCCTCTACTAGCACGACTAATAACCTACCTGAAAGCAATGACTCACAGACACAACACTCGTCTGCAGAAAATCCAATTTTCAAAATACCTATATCAGAAAATCCAGTCAATTATTTTTCCAGACGAATAATTTTAGATTACGGACCAAAATATGACACACGCAAATTAAAAATATTTAAGTTTGAAACAATACATGTAAAGGTTCAACTCAATTACGAATTAAGACAAATAAATGACTTCTTGAAACAATTTATTGATCCAAAATTCACTTACGGAATTTTCTGTAAACATGATAGGCTATTCAAATATTTCACTGCTGTTTCTTCAACATTATTTAATAGTTCTGTTAAAATAATAAAATCTAACGAATTTTTACAAGACGTTGAAAAACCAGAAACTCAACAACAAATTATAGACGAATATCACACACGAAACCACAATGGCATTAACGAGACTTATCAACATTTAAAACAAAAATATTTTTGGCCTAATATGAAAAATTATATAAACGCTTTTATTAATAAATGCTCAATTTGCCTTCAGACCAAATACGAAAGAAATCCGTACAAACCACCATTTTCAGGTCCCCTTCTAGCTAAACGCCCTTTTGAGGTTATACACATTGACACCTTTAGTTTCGATAATTGCAAATTCCTAACCATCATAGATTTATTCTCCAAATATGCGCAAGCATATTATATAACTGATAGATCCGCAATTACCGTGTTAAATAAACTTCGACACTATTTTTCCCATCATAATCATCCCCTAAAAATAGTAGCTGACGCTGGCAAAGAATTTTCGAATACTACCCTTAAAGAATACTGTAATTTATTTAATATTAATCTTCACATAACAACCCCCCAAAATCCTAACTCAAATTCACCAGTAGAGCGACTGCACTCAACTCTTGTAGAAAAATTGCGAATTCTTAAATTACAAAACCCACAAGAGAGGCCTGCAACCCTAATGATAACAGCAACCCTTATTTACAACCAGTCCATTCATTCGACAACTGGGTATTCACCTTTTACATTACTATACGGCCCCTACGACGACTTACCAACAGTCACACCTGAAACTACCCTTTACGAAGAATACAATAACAATAGGCTCAAAGAAATAATGCCTTTCTTCGACAGTGTATATCAGAAACAAAAAGTAAGTGGAGACAAAAGAATTTCTAAAGCAAATGAGGACAGACAAACAACACCAGATTTACAAGAAACGACACAACTAGCTATTAGAGTACCAAAAGTAAGAAAAACAAATCCTCTTTATAAATTACGATCACATCCTAAACAAAAAGAAAACATTGTTACATTTTCTAAACCAAAAGCAAAAGCTCACGTTTCTAACATAAAAAGAGTAAGAAAGACTTTTTCGTTACAGGACAAAACTACTACTACTACAAACAACGATGACCCTCAACCTGGTCCATCCACTTCAAATAACACCGATAAAAACTAACGGATATTTTAAAGAGTATTTAGGCATAGCAAAAATACTCAAATATTATCATAAATTTTATTTTTATTTTAATATTACCGATATAGAAATTAATTATAACATATTATTAAAAAAATTCTAAATTTTTAAACACTGGACAAATGTCTGCAAGTAACGAACGATATTTACTAATTTTAGATGACCATTTGTCACGATTAAGTAATGAACTACAAAAACTATCAATGCACAGAACTAAACGCGGATTAATAAACGGAGCAGGCTCTTTAATTAAAATGATAACAGGAAATCTCGACCAAGAAGACTTGAAAGAAATCAATAAAAATTTAGATTACCTTTTCCAAAATCAAGAAGATATAATTACCCAAATTGATAATTTAAATTCATTTGCTAATATAATCACACAAAGGTACGAAAATGACCAAAAAATTATTAATCAAAATCTAGATCATATTTATCATACTTTTTCCACTTTAGATAGCGAAAGAGAATTGTCGAGTAAAATTCATTTCCAAATTCACGTAGCTGTTAAATTACTCCATAATATACAGATAATTCAAAGAACTATTTCCTTAAGTTTTAACGAAATTACTAATATAGAGCTCTTTACCACTAGTGATCTGTTAAATATTATTGATCACTTAAAGTTAAGTCATGACAGAAATGAATTGATCGACTTTGACAAAAATCATGTTTTTAAGGTTGTAGAATTTACCAAATTTCATATATTATCGGTTAAGGATACGATTGTATGCCTTTTAAAAGTTCCTATCCTACATCCCAATCCTAGTTCTTATTTTCGTGTTTATCTTATACCACAAAATTATATTCTCCTGGTACCACCCAGCTCATACTATTTAGAAACACCCTCTTCAAACTTATGGACCCAAGAGAAGTGCCCCTCTATACAAGACGTGGTTATATGCAATAATCGCCCACGAGAAGAACATTGTCAGCTTGACACCTTACAAAATTGCACTTCTGCCAAAGTAATGAACCCCTACGAAATATCAACTCAGCTGCAGAATGGTCAGATCTTAATATCCACTAGCTCAGCAACCAGTATTGTCGAAAATTGCGAAACATCGTTAGAACGAAAAATCTTCCAGGGAAACGGTCTAGTAACATCCCTCAATTCCTGCAAAGTCAAGATCAATGAGGAAATGTATGAAGACGTTGCTACCAATTTGACGCTACAACCCATAGAAGTCGAAGAATTGCAACCGACACCTCAACATCATATCCATTTTAAGCCAATTCATCTAAAAGAAAACAAAAGGATAAAAGAAGCATTGTCTCAAATACAACAGCATCCATTTCATCTCCGACCGTCCATGCAGTATTCCCACTTAGGCATTACCATTGGTATATCCATCGCTGTTACCATTGTACTTCTGTTTCTTTTAAGAAGAAAAATTCAGAGCATCCTATACAAGTCCAACAGGCAAACGCAAACAGAAGAAGTGTCCGAACACGAGGACGTGTTAAAGATTTAAGGGTGGAGGAGTTACATCCCTGTATATTCTCAACATCATACAAAATACGACGAATCCGGAAACCCTGCATCATCAATTTAGTGACCTGTGTAAGAGTGCTGATGCAGACGTTTGCATTTATGTTAATTCTGTAGAACATTATTTCATTCAATCGCTGTAACTCTAGTTGTTCACATGTTGTTTTGAATCACATATTTTATAATACATTTTAAGACTGAAATAATTGTACCACTTAAATAAATAAATTACTTTTTTCGGACAATCGCTACGAAAAAACCTAATTATATATAAACATATAAAAATTGAAACTGACCCCGGATATGGGTTCTAGGGGTCCTAGATCGCGTTCATTTGAAGAAATTTTTTCAAAATTCAAAAGTCGAGATCTCCGCATTAGTGAATTTTTTCTAAGAAAATTCACTAATAAAAGCAACGGTCCGAGAGGGTCCGGCGTCTTTTCCATCCAGTGAATTCATCAGCATCACTTCACCAGACCAGGTGATCATCGTCATAATTATGTAAGTTGACATAAGAGATTCCAGAGTGCATCGAAGGGAGAGTATAAAACACCTCCAGAGTGCTACGACTATGGAATAAATATATCAATGTGTTAACGAAGTAAATCCGTTAATAAACAATAAATGGACAGTAAATTATGGCATGGACAAATTAGAAAGATAATAATAATTAATCAGGGGCCGCATTAATGGAAGAACAATATATAATCCAATGGAAAATGTTTCAGTAAGTGTTACCTTTTTCCTAAATTGACCAGTGCGGGTTGAATTTCACCATTTTAACAGCACCAATCAAATATTTTTGTGCTAATAAATTTCAAAAACAAAAATTTTGTTTGAAATAAACGGAAAGAGACCGTGATCTCTGTAGAATTGTCGATGTATATTGATTATGTTGTATCCATGTTTAACCGGTAATTGTGTAATTATTTATAATGTTACCAGAATGTTTTAATAGGATTTTTCAATTTATATTTATGTAAAGAATGTTTTAAAATATCTCTTTGTATTTAACGAGTGTCATATCGACACAGTTAAATGTTTTAATAGGATTTTTCAATTTATGTTTATGTAATGAATGCTTTAAATGTTTCTGTTTGTATTTAATATGTGTCAAATAGACACCGTAAAATTTGTGTAATGAATTAAATGGAATGTATAACAGATTATAATTAACGGAAGCATTGTTCTTAGTTGATAATTAATCATCAAAATTGTTGTATAGCCATCTGTGCAGAGCGAAATTAATTTTTGATCAAGTGAAAATCAATAAATGAATTTAAATAACACATATTAGTGAATTTTAATTAGTAGAAGCTAGCTGTAATTATAAGGAACCCAACCTGATGATTAAGACATATGTTCTCAGCTCTAAAATAAATATTTGCAGGTATATACTACCCATAAAGTAGAATACCATAGCAATATGGCTCCCAACAGTGGTGCATTAAAATTTTTTTTGTGCCAAAAATAAATTTATTTTCATAGAAAATTTCAAATAAAATAAACGTTGCAGGTCGCCAATTAGCAATTATGGCGCCGCAACTCAAGGACTTTAAAAAAAAACAATCATATAATTATCAAAAATTTTTTTGGTCTAAGTTAATTTATTTTCATAGAGAAGAAAAAATTAGTTTCAAACCATCATAACTTAAAATCAAGTTGGTTCGCCAAGACATAGCAATTTTTCTAGCAATTTGACGCCCAAGTCGTGGGACTTCTAGAAAAATTAGACCTAAAAAGAACATGATTAAAAATTTTTCTTTGTGTGTAAAAATAAAGTTATTTTCATAGAAAATTTTGATAAAATAAACATTTGTTCGCAATATAGCACATGATTGGCACAAATACAGGGTTTCTGTTAAATTTTAATAAAATTTTAATTACGTTAGAATAAAGCAAATTTTCATAAAAACGTAATAGTATTTTAACACAAGGGATTTAGAAGTAAACCAATTTTAAATAAATTAGCACGACTCATTTAAATACAGTAAAATTAAAATAAATCAGTTCAACCAATTTAATGAAAATTAGCAAAAATTCTAATACCGTATGATATTTTAATATGAAACAGTAAGTTGCACATATAACCAATTGTTTTATGCAAAATAAATATAGGTGGTGTATTTGAAAGGGTCAAAGCTTAGAAAGGGGGACAAGTAAATTTTAAATTCACAAGGAAATTAAATAAATCAAGCTTAAACATGTCCGGGGAAAAACAGTTAGAAAGTGATAAACCAATTGGGCCAGAATCTGAAGAACCTATAATCAGCGTACCTGAAGATCCGGAAAGAATGGCAGAGCCAGAACCACAAAAACCTAAACAGTTCACGGAATGGAGGGGACGTAAAGCAAGTTCGGAAGAAGGGACCATATCACAGGAAGAAGAAGAAACCGAATATCGGGGCGATGAAACCTTTATAATAGAAAAAGAAAAGGGACAGAATAGCGCCGTCAAGGAAAGTCATCTGGAGCAAACAGTAAAAGGACAGGAGGAAGAATCAAAAATGGAGAAGTTATTCGCCGTTTTGTTCAAGAAAATGGAAGAAGACAAAAAGGAAAACCGACAAAATAGTTCCGAATTGAGAAAAGACATAAATAATAAATTCGAAGAAAACAAAAATGAAATTAAACAAGATATTGGCAAGTTGGAAAAACAACAAAAAGAATATATTAAACATACGGATGAAAATTTTAGGAGATTGTATGAAAATATACAACAAAACAAAACAGAAATTTTAACAGGAATAAATAAAATTTATCAGATGGACACAGGAGTAAAATCGTGCCATGACAAAATACATGAAGAGAAGGAAATGAGGAGGTGCGACTTTAAAAAAGTCGAAACGTTTGTGGTGTCGGTAGACAGAAATGTGGTCCGAGTCAATCAGGAGACGTCTGAACAATTAATTAAAATAAAAAAGGAAATTAAAAATGAAACGAAACAACATATTTCTAAGGCTATTAGCATGCCGAACTATAATATGGATCATATGCAATTAGATAAGGATCCGAAAATGAAATTTGTATTGAATTGTAATATTGGGAAATTGCACACCAAAGCTTTTGTGCAAAACATTACAGATAAATTGCATTTCATCCATAGTGTTAGTGATATAAAAATTATTATAAGTGCCAGACTAACGGGTAATCCATTGTTAGGGTTTTACACGAAAGAAAATGAAATGTCAGAATGTGTGATTTTTGAACAAAAATTTTTGCAATTTTATTGGGGTGAATATAGTCAAGGCCTTTTCCAAGAAACAATCTCAGAAAAATATAGAGAAATAGAAGCACTGCCAGAAGAAAATATACTAGAAATAAGCCCGGAAAAATTCGTATATACTGCCGAAGAAAAGTTTATAACGGCAACCCAGTATTTCTATAAGGTCAAGATTAAAAATGACCGGAAAATTAAAAATATGCTTCAAATCAATGACCCGCGCATTGGAAACAATAACAATAGCCGGAATAATAAAATAGGTAACATTTTTGTTGAAGGGAATCATTTGTACAATACATAAGCGTCAGAAATTTTATAAAAACAAAGATTCTGGAAACCGAAAAGGATTTAAAAGGTATAAGCCGGAAATTAAGAACAGACATATTTGGCATAATAATTTAAATAACAAGACACGATGTTGTAACTACAATAATTTTAATATAAGAAGCAAGAAGAAAAAACATAGAATTAATAAAAATTAATCTGATTGCAATTTTAATTGAATTAATAACATGATGAAATTATAGGCGAGGAAAAGGATAATCGAATACCGAATAAATAAAACAATAAATAAATAATTATGCAAAATATACCCTGAGTACAGAAAATAAAACAAGTAGGCATTCTAATAACCCGAAGAATATATACCCTGAGTATAGAAAATAAAACAAGTAGGCATTTAAATAATGACCCAAAGAAATACGAATCGGAGAAGCGAAATTTCATAAGAAAATTTAAGTGATAATAAATAAGAAGCAATGCTCGAATTAGATGCAGTTATTGGATAAGTCAATTAATATAATCATAATTCAAAGGTAGAAAGGGGGAAATAAGTTAAAATAAAATAGAAAATTATTATTATTATTGAGTAATAGGAAACATGGAATAAGTAGACGAGAAAAATATGTAAAAGGTCTAAAAGACAGAAACCGGTTAAGTACCGAGAAATAATTATAATTAGCAAAAAGATAGAATATATAAGGGTCGGATTGATAGGAAAGAATTTGTATAGATGGTGTAGCGATAAGATTGAAATATGAAAAAGGTGAAGTAAAATGATTAACGATACAAAGATATCGGTCATTTAAAATGAAGTATAGTATATGGGCGATCCCAAAGAGGTCGGTCCCGAATTATTGAAGTATATATGTGAATGGAATATTGAAAAGAATATTGAAAGTATATAGAATGAATAATGAAAGTATAATATGATGCAAGTAATAATGAAATATGTATAGGGGGTATGTGAGAAGTCAGAAGTAGGGAGACCGTATATGTTATGTAGAAAAGATAAATTATTAGAAGTTGATAAATAATAGAAGTATTACATAGTCCTATTCCATGGTAGTATAAAGATATGATAATTTAGCATAATGAAATAAGATTGAAAGGAAAGATACCCCATAAAAATATGACAAATAAAAATACCAATAACTGTAATTTATTGAAATAAATTCTGAGGGAAGTTTAAATAAGTCGAAATAACCAGGGGATGGCATAAATTTAGATCATATAGAACAATCAATTGATTTGCCAAAAGAAATAAATATATAAAACCAATTGGTGAGCCATTAAAGGCGGTGTTGAATTAAATAAAATGTTTTAATTATTAAAGTGTCATACAAGTCGATTATGAATTAAATTTAAGAGTTTTAATATTAGAATGTCATGAAATGCAATTTTAAATAAAATAAAGGGTTGTAATGATTGAAATGTCATAAAAGTCGATTTAGAATAAAATAAAATTTTGGAATGTCAAAAAAGGCGATTTTGAACAAAATATTTTAGTCAATGAATAAAGATGATCTGACTAGCAAACAGTATCCAGACTCACTTTTAGAAAGGGGGAATTGCTATAGATAGCAAATGATAGGAAAGATTACAAAATTTTAATGGGAAAACGGGAAATTTATGCATCCTAGTACATATAAAATAAATGTATACACACTAATGTAGCAATGAAAGAGTTATGGAAGGAGATGTCAACGCCCGACATGAATGTCAGTGACCCATGTAGCAACCCTCGATGTTAAGTTACATTCGAGTAACAAAAACAAAAAAATATATATATTCTAGAAATATCCATAAAGAAACCCAGAACAATGCTTCAGTTTTTGTAGGGAGAATGAGATTGTAGATAATAAATGCAGTTCTGTTGATTTTATTGTATGTAAAAAATAGATATGACCAAGCTAGCTAAAGACTCAATGTAGTAAAAGAGCGGAGGTCATTTGTAAAAAACAAAAGTTTGTGGAGTATTAAGGTAATGTGCGCGTAAGAAAAAAACGTAAAAAGACACTAAAGGTTTGACGGAGAACTCAAACACAGGTGGTGTGACGAACAATAGCGTTTTTTCACCTGTAAGAGAGTTAATAAAAGCAACGGTCCGAGAGGGTCCGGCGTCTTTTCCATCCAGTGAATTCATCAGCATCACTTCACCAGACCAGGTGATCATCGTCATAATTATGTAAGTTGACATAAGAGATTCCAGAGTGCATCGAAGGGAGAGTATAAAACACCTCCAGAGTGCTACGACTATGGAATAAATATATCAATGTGTTAACGAAGTAAATCCGTTAATAATCAATAAATGGACAGTAAATTATGGCATGGACAAATTAGAAAGATAATAATAATTAATCAGGGGCCGCATTAATGGAAGAACAATATATAATCCAATGGAAAATGTTTCAGTAAGTGTTACCTTTTTCCTAAATTGACCAGTGCGGGTTGAATTTCACCATTTTAACAGCACCAATCAAATATTTTTGTGCTAATAAATTTCAAAAACAAAAATTTTGTTTGAAATAAACGGAAAGAGACCGTGATCTCTGTAGAATTGTCGATGTATATTGATTATGTTGTATCCATGTTTAACCGGTAATTGTGTAATTATTTATAATGTTACCAGAATGTTTTAATAGGATTTTTCAATTTATATTTATGTAAAGAATGTTTTAAAATATCTCTTTGTATTTAACGAGTGTCATATCGACACAGTTAAATGTTTTAATAGGATTTTTCAATTTATGTTTATGTAATGAATGCTTTAAATGTTTCTGTTTGTATTTAATATGTGTCAAATAGACACCGTAAAATTTGTGTAATGAATTAAATGGAATGTATAACAGATTATAATTAACGGAAGCATTGTTCTTAGTTGATAATTAATCATCAAAATTGTTGTATAGCCATCTGTGCAGGGCGAAATTAATTTTTGATCAAGTGAAAATCAATAAATGAATTTAAATAACACATATTAGTGAATTTTAATAAGTAGAAGCTAGCTGTAATTATAAGGAACCCAACCTGATGATATGACATATGTTCTCAGCTCTAAAATAAATATTTGCAGGTATATACTACCCATAAAGTAGAATACCATAGCAATACATATATATATATATATATATATATATATATATATATATATATATATATATATATATATATATATATATATATATATATATATATTTGTGTGTGGGTGTGTGTGTATACAACCAATAATTTAAAAGTAATTAACCGATTTTGATGAAACTCGGCGAGTACTTTTTTTATTAATAGCTTCGACGAGTTCGTTAGCCAGCCGGATCGAACCAGTTTTTCAGAAAAAATTGATTTTTCCAGAAAGAAAATGTGTATGTTAAAAAATAACATAGCTATTTCGATGAAATTTTGTAGGTGGGTTGCACTGGTAAATACATTACTACACACCAAAATCAACTTTCTAGATATATAAAGAAAAATGTTATTCTGATTTGAAACATTTAATAAAAGTTTGCTACCATAACCCACTTGCTGCGTCCCAAAATTTTATTATAATGAGAGATGATTTCGGGTTTCCCTTTAGCGTCATCATTGATAGATGCGTCGTGGTGCATGGTGCTTTGCTCTTTTTACGTGCGAGATAAATAAAGCTACAACTATGGGCCTTTATACCATCAGGTCACCTTCCCACGAGCAGGACAGCTGTGCCAGCATGATGAATAGAGGCGCCTGCCAGCTAGCAAGCTGAGAACGACGGAATACCACACGTGAGAAACAACGTCAGCAAGACCAAAGTCACGTCGGGGAACAATAGAGCCACGCCTAGGGGATTTTCCATAAATAGACTGCTCACCAGTGGAACGTCGTCCATTCTTGTTCCGAGTTAGAGACTCTGCACATCGCGTGCTAAAGTAGTTTATATCACTTGTATGTTGATATCATATTTTGTCTTAATTTTATATTATCCTTTTTATCTTATGTATTAATTGTTTAAATCCATAATAAATAGTTTTAAAAATTCAAACGTCTTAACCGTAAAGTTAAGTTGCGTAACTGACCACGGATTTGTTATTTCGAAAGCAAAATAAAGGAGAGCAAACACCTCGATATTTTGAGGTTTTTATTTTGTTCGGAATGTCATGCTTAGTTTGACCTTGTGTACCCACAACAGTAATATTTTTGACCAACAGATAAGTTGCTAGTGGAACACTAGTGAAGTATTTGTCTATTGTGAGATTGACAAGAGTTTGTACTACTTCAAGCCACAGGCTTTATTTAAAGGTTTTCCGGGCTGACTACCAACATAAAATAAAACATACAGAGCAGAAGCAGGCTTAGATTCACACATTCAAAGTACCTTAGGTCCGTAATTTGCTGGTCTACTTGGCATATATTGAACAAGTTTGCATCCATCTCTAAACCCAACGAGTTGTTTATCTATAGTTAACGCAGGACACCGTTACTATATACACATTTGGAGACAACTTCTCTGTCTTCATTGTTTGTTTTCCTTCCTGTAAATGAAGGACGTAGCCAGCCCGCAAGCTAACTGGAGGATGCTACCAAGCAGCTTAACTAACGTTGAAGAACATCCTAGAACATCTAGAACTCAGCAGGGCTACTTGCTCCAGTTAGTTTAAGCGCTCCCTGCGTCCTTCATTTACAGAAACGAAAACCAAGAGTGAAGCCGGACAAGTAGTCTCCAGGTTCGTATGTAATAATGGTATTCTCCGTTTGGAAATAATTCATCCAACACTACATTTTCTTTGATCAGAAAATCTCAAAGTTAATGCTCCTTTTATTGAGAACCAAGAATTAAGCTCTAATCTAGGAGAAATAAGATCGTCTGTCCAGCTTTTTAATTTTCACAAAATTATATTAAGTAAAACACTATTTATTGGATGCTGGGCATGACATTTTAATAACTCCATATGTGTTATGTTACTTAACATAGCAGGAGAAGCACTTTGACAATTCGGAATATTTAATCTTAAATTATTTACCCTCCGAATTAAATTATCCATATCAAGCTTAGGCATAAAATTATCCTAACTACATTATATAGGCTACGTATTTGTTGTAAATATTATCTTTTTAAATGTTTATGAAACAGATGGCTGTAATTACACAAACAAGACGACAGGAATAGACGAGTGCAAAAGTAAAACACTACTTACATTTGTAACGCTATCAGCTTCATTTGAAAAGCGCCTAAAGGAACCAGCGATATCTCTCCGAAATCCCAGGTCTTCCTAATTATACCTTGGCCTACAGGAACCAGCGATGCTTGTCTGGACTCCCAGGTCTTCCTTAATTGTAACTTGTCCTAAACCAACAAGCGATGCTCGTCCTGACTCGCAGGTTTTCTTTAATTCTACGTTATCCTAAAGAAACCAGAGATGCTTGTCTGTACTCCCAGGTTTCCTTAATTATATGTTTTCCTAAAGGAACTAGTGATTTTTGTCTGGATCCCTAAGAACTGCTTTTGATGATAGTTTATCGAACTTTCCCAAACTTTTAAAGGTTATTTTTATTTGAACAAGCTATTAAAACAGACCGGACCGCGAAAATTTTTGTTCTAAGCCCGTTTCCAAAATCCACTAGGACTACGCCACAAGTATACTTAAGTTCAGGGAACTTCTTTTAAAAAAAACCTATTTATCTGAAGCAGGAGTTTACACCACAAAAGCAGACTATCAACTAAACTAACATCTAATTATTTTACTGCACCATAATTCCCTCTACAATATAATTTATCTTAACATTCTAATGAATCTGAACGGGATAAAAACACGTGTCTTAAATGTGCTGACACTGCGTTGAAATATAATATAACTTTCATATACGTAGGTGCGAGAGAGAGAGAGAGAGAGAGAGAGAGAGAGAGAGAGAGAGAAAGAGATAACTTTTATCAGAACACAAGCGTCTCGCCACATTAATGTACCTCTTGCATTGATCATGCGCACTTCGCAGAACATTTTAAGTAACGAAATCAAAGACCTCCCTGACGGCCTGTTTACACACAATCCTTTTAACTGACCTTCCTGACCTGTCCTGGCATCAGTTTGCCCAATTAAAAGCTAAAAGGGGAAGGAAAATCAACCCTACTATTCATGGGAGCATAATGTACCTTTCCTTCCCCTTTTTGCTCCTTTTAGTGAATTTTCTTAAAATAAAATTCACTCATGAGGAGATCCCGGCTTTTGAATTTTAAAAAAAATTCTTCAAATGAGCGCTAATAGAAGAAATTTGGGAGAGTCGGTCGTACTTCAAAACCATCTAAAAAGCCTGCGATTCTTATTTCTATTAACGCAAAATATAAAAAAGAGTGTGGACGCTGCAAGTGCGTTATGGAAGTGAATTTTAATACAATAATAAATATAATATAAAAATTTCAGAGTGCCTAAAATATATTTTGTTTGTATATTTATAATAGAAATTCGGGAGAGTCTGGTCGTACTTCAAAACCGTCTAAAAATCCTGCGATTCTTATTTCTATGAATGCTAAAATAAAAAAAAGTCTGGACGGAGCAAGTGCGTTATGGAAGTGAATTTCCATTAAAATGTTTTCAATAGCAAATATGTCTCTAATGCAAGCAGGCGTCAATTTGGTTACCAGTATAACCAATAAAGTAGAAACAATATACCATATTTTATCAAAATAACTTATTGTTGGAAATGTGCAAAACGTTTCCAAAACTAAACTTAAAATGTTTCCGAGACAACTGGTTTCCTAGCCAACAAACCTTAAGTTAATAGCAACTTGAGTTACTGAAATTTCAAGCATTTAACGAAAATTAGCTACCAAAACGCACTCGCTGTGTCCGAATTTGTTTCTTACGAATATGCATCACATTTCGATTAAAAATGCAAAAATGCAATAATATAAGGGTGTTAGAAAAAAAATAAGTATCACCAACGACTTATGGGCCAGCCTGTGGATGTCAAAATAATTTTATAAGATGCAGCTCTAGACACCCTATAATTAGCGTATACACCTTTTTCTCGTATCCCGTATAAAAACAATTATATTGAGCTTTACCGTAGAAATGCGTCACCCTGTATATCCGTAAACAGATAAAAACTGGAACTAAACCCGGCTATGGATTCTAGAGCGCCTATTTTATGCTCATTTGAAGAAATCTTTTTAAAATTCAAAAGCCGCGGTTTTCTCCTTAACGAATTTTTTCAACGAAAATTAACTAAAAATTATAGAGCGTTAAACCATAAACTTGACTAAAACTACTGCCAAAGCATCAGAGAAAGGGTCTATTTGAAATGAAATTTCTGGAAATATTATAGCAAAATGAAGGCCAATGACGGTTGAAGCTGAAACTAAAGATTTGCTGAACACTTTTCTTGCAACATTTTCTTTACATAATCCGTATTTGCTTCAGGTTCTTTGCCTAAATATTGCCAATTTTGACGTTTAAAATCGCGACATTAACATTTTGAGGAAAACCCCATTTTTTTACATGCCCATAACTTTTTTGCCTTTAAACTAACAGACCTAAGTTTTGGTGCAAGGTTCATCCTTTATAATACAAATGCGAAAACCAAATTTGGTTACCTTGACTTTGTAATTTACGGAGATATAATGTTTTTCAGAAAGAAAACACAACGTTTTCCGGAAAGACCTAGGCTGATTTTCCCGGCTAACTAACTTATCCAAGCTACTTGCAAGAGGAAGGTACTCAGAAAATGTTATCAAAATCAGCCAATTATATTTATATATATATATATATATATATATATATATATATATATATATATATATATATATATATATATATATATATATATATATATATATATATATATATATATATATATATATATATATATATATATATATATATATATATATATATATATACCTGACCTGACCCTGGGTCTGGGTTCTAAATGTTTTCAAAATTCAAAAGTCGGGATCTCCTAAATAGCGATTTTTTTTAAGAGAATAGTCACTAAAACCATATTAATTCCAAAGTGCCTAAAAAATATTTTTTGGGATTATTTTTTGCAAATGCCATATGCTGCGCAGCAGCCAAATAACCTCAAATGCCCTTCCTGGCTTCCCATTCCAGATTCACTAACATCCAAATTGTAATTTTTTCAGATTTCTAAGTGCCTAAAATACGAACCCTATATTTCTCGCCAGCTCTTGTACTATTAGCATTTAATTATTTTCTCTGAGACTATAATATAATTATTCTAAATGGGTTTTATTGTAACTTCCATTACGTATTGCGTATGCTTTGAATCCTTGTAGAGGCAGATGTTCAGAACATTAACCGCAATTCCAACAAATTATAGCTGTTCATTTTCTTATAAAATGAATTATTGTATTTTGAATAATAGTGTGTATCAATCTTTCTAAATGCGTAAAGTAAACCATTTGTTCTGTTTCTTTATTGTATGGAATACAAAGAATCATTTTGATATTCTGGAAAGCTGTTGAATATTTAATACTTTTCATCACATTTTTTGTGAGTCTGTTAGTATCCACAGTAAAACGCTTTGTTTCAAGTTAAATAAGTTGTGCGCCAGACGGAAACATATCATTGTAATTTATGAGTGTTTGCAGCACGCATTTGAGAAGAGGAGTACAAAAACTTATTCACGGCTTAGCAAATGACGACAGTTAGGCTTTCAGTGGGATGTTGCCAGACTTTCTTATTTGGAATGTCTTTTCAAGCATATAATAAGTGCTAAATTCACACAATAAATTAACATTTATTATGAAATGTAGTTTGGTATCAACGGATATTTTTATAATGGTAAGGATACCAGAGGATCTTCACAAATTCATGATCTATCTATCTATCTATCTATCTATATATATATATATATATATATATATATATATATATATATATATATATATATATATATATATATATATATATATATATATATATATATTTGTGTGTATCATACCGATAAATCAAAAAGTAATAGACAGGTCTTGATGAAATTGGGTAGGCATTAATTGCTTGAATAGGTTCTTTAGCCAGGAAAATCGGCTTAGTCCTTCCGCGAAATTTTGGGGTTTTATTTGTAAGAGTTTTGTATCTCCGAAAATAACAATGCTATGGCAACCGAAACTAGTACCCCGGTTCACATTACAAAATCTATACCAAACGCCAAAATGTAGATATGTGGATGAAAAGACAAAAAGTTATAGTCATTTGAAGGAAAACAATTGGGTGCCACTGATGATGACCAGAGAAAGGTACAAAACCAAAATTATTTCTGTGTATAACAAAATCTGTTATATATTACAGTCAACGATTAATTTTTTTTGGCACAAAAAGATGGACACAAACCGGAAACATTACTTTGAAAATGTTATAGTTTTTCTTCTTAAAATTCTTTTTAAAAGTCGAGAGTCGAAACGTCAAAACGAATACGGGTTATGTAGAGAAAATCGCAAGAAGTGTGTTTTACAAAGTCTTAAGTTTCAGCTTCAAACATAATTGTTCTTCGTTTTAGTATTATATATTATTTAATAGACCCTTTCTGTCATGTTTTGGCAGTAATTTTAGTTATAGAGCTTGTCGTTTAGTAGTCTATAATCTTACGATAATTTTCGTAGAAAAAATTCGTTATTAAGACCGCGACTTTGATATTTTGAAAAGTTTTTTTTCCAAATGAGCGCGAACTAGGTGCCCTCTAACCCAGGGTTACTTTTAGTTTTATCTCTTGAAACATACATACAGGGTGACGCATTTCTACGGTAAAGTTCAATATTTCTTTTATTATACAAGATACGAGAAAAAATGTCCAAGGTAATTATAGGATGTCTTGAGCTGCCTGTTATAAAATTATTTTGCATGCACCAGTGTGGCCCATAAGCCGTTGGTGATACAAGTTTCTTTTTTTCAATCGAGCACCGCTTAAATTCTTGCATTTTTAATTTTCCATCGATTTATACTGCATGTTTTCGTATTATTTCAATTGTTTTGCAACCTTTTACATTTCTGGTACATAACGAGGAATTATAATACGACGTTTTTACCAATATAGCGGGGTTCCATAACAACGACTCATTTAGAGACGTCTTCGTTTATATTATTCGTCGAAAAAAAAACCAAGATGCCCTATAGAGGCATATATATATATATATATATATATATATATATATATATATATATATATATATATATATATATATATATATATATATATACTGAATTTGAAAACATGAAAACTACTGTATCTTAATTTTTTCAAACGGAAAGGCCTGTACTTTGTTTCGGAAGTGGAGGGCATGCCCTCTGCTTGCAGTTTTGTACAACAATCTCTATACCTAAAGTTTGTAGTTTTAGAAATGTTGCATTCATGGAGGGATCAGTTAAATGTTTTTCTTTTTCTTTTCAGATTATGTGAATATTCGGCAAAAGATCTTGATAAATTGTTTTCACAAATGTCAAATGAAGCTTTAAAGAGACAGACTTAAGTAATGTGCTTACTTTTTGCATGCACAATAAGCCAAAGGCTTCGGAGCTATCGGGGCGGCAAAGACGCAGACGAACCCTAAGGGAAAAAAAATGTGCTTACTTGTGATAGCTTGTCACATGAAAGTATGATTATTTTTCCACTTAAAATTTTCTTTAGTTCCACTGGTTGAAATTTCTGGGATAAAATTAAAACAAAAATTTTACATTCTCTTTTTTCAATTTAAATTCCAGATTAGGTATCTAATTTAAGTCTAAGTTATCGTAAACAGAATTTTCCGGATGTTTCTAGAAAAAATTATTTGCATATTTTCGTGCAATTTTTTTTTGTCAAAAAGCTTTTGTCAATAATTACGTTTTGGCAGGTAGATAAATAACTTGGGGTCCCTTGGCCAGAAAAATCGGACCTGTTTTTTCGGGGATATTTTAAGTTTATTTCCGAAAAATATGTGTACTTTTTCAAATAATATACCTACCTATTTTGATTAAATGCGGTACATGGTTTCTACTATATAGGTTATGGTGGTAACGAAATTTGAACTTGTTCTTTAGCTGACCCTATTAGAAGAAAAATGCATGAGTTTAAATTAGGTGAGAGAGCTGGCTACTTCATTTCTTCCCGACGCCCTATCCATTTATTCGAGAAAACGTTATTGAAGAAATTTCTGACTTTAAGCCGAAAGTAAGGAGGCGCTTATTCAAACAATATATTTATTTAAATGAAATATGGTACATTTTTCCACTATATAGATTATACTAGAAACCAAATTTGATGCCTGCTATCATTAAAAGTAGACAGATTTGCTATTAATTTTTTTTTGTGAAACTTGAGTACCATAATACACTTGTTGCATCCAGGCGTTTTTAGTTTGTTGAGGTGTACCCGAACAGTACCGTGCCTTGATAGGTACTTAACAGTAATCCTGAGTTGCTGCTAAACAATAGCAGTTATGAATCTAGTGCGAATCCACTGGTTAAACTCGTGACGGATCCATCATTGTAGGTGTTTCGTAGACGCTGTGTTGATAATTCATCAGGTTTTTCGTTTACATTTATTCAGTGGCTCGGGCACAGATGAACTTTTTGATGTACTGTTCCGTTAATGCTCTGAGTTGGTCGCGACATTTAGATTGATGTTGACGATAGCCCGTAGCCATCTGACCTCATATATTATAGTCGATTATCCAGATATTCCCCGTTTTAACTGAGAGTGCAAAAACTCCCGCCTACAATTTAATGACTAAAACTGACGGTTTCTGGCGGCTCCGTGAATTTAGTAAAGATTTAAGGAAGAAGCGCCTTTTTGTTTTCCATCTTGCTTACATCCCTAATAACAACCTCCAGACAAGCTCCTAAACACAGCTGGTGAGTGAGGTGTTAGTAAGTAAAATGACATATTATAGAAAGATACGTAACCACTCTTATAAAATCTCCCTGTAATCAAGAGCAACCTCCTGCCCACTGCCGAAATGGTGGATTGCCGTTTCAATTAACAGACGTGCTTTGAAAGCGAATTGATCTCGATATAACGGCTTTACATTAGTGGCCCGTTGCTGATTTGTCTGTTAAACAGTTTATCAGTGCAAAAGGCATAAAATGTCTAAATAATTTGGCTGCAAGAAGTAACTTCGACTGGTCTTAGATATATAAACACCACCCTGATCCGCTTCCATATTCTTCCCAGAAATTGCGAGCCAGACTAGACCTGGGTGTGTGGCATTGTAATATCGTGTAACACAGACACGAAGACTTCATTTGCACAACTAACTTTTTGCTTATTTGATATTAAATAGTGTTATTACAATCTTGGCGTTCATATAGTTTCTTTTCTGGGCTTTCGAATGGCATTTTAACTTTGACTTGATGACAACCTGCGGGTTGTTCTGTTAATGTATTCGATCCAGGAAAGGGTGTCGCAAAGGAATTTGGTCATCGCTTTCTTTCTTGCCTTCGTATGTTCTCCAGAGCTTTTCCTCAAATTGTTTATAGACTACTTGGGTTCTTTCTGGAGTCTTGCGCACTCCTCAGATTGTAGAATTTTTAGTACAATTTAAAAAAATGTTTTATTCAACGATTCCTTCTTGCTCTTCTCAACGCTTTGTTGTATAGAGTTAGTATCTCATACTGTTTTAGTTTTCTGACTTTAGATATCGTTTTTAAATATATATACAGGATAATTTATGAAACCTGTTCATTAGGAAACATAGTGTTTAATATAGCGTATATGTAGTCGATTATAAGCTTTTCAACAAAGATATTTTCAAGACAGCAACACATACGGTCATACCGGGACCGGCCATTTTAGAGTAAATGATAGTAAATATTCCTGCGGGTTGTTGCCATTTCATTTTTTTTGCAAAATTTCAAAATTACACTGTGTTCAAATTTTCAGCAGTTTCTGAGATTTTCCCTGATTTTTCCTGGTTTTTGAGAAATGAATCGCACAATACATATTAAAACATACTTTATGTGTAAGGTTACATGCATCTACATGTTTTTCGATGAGTTGAAAAATCCTAAATATTTTTTGTAATTACAACCCATTCACGCCCACTTTAGTTGCCATGGAGATTATTAGCCCCAGTTCTTACTGCTGATAAAATTTCTGCGAAAATCTTTATTTAAGTACCTGCGGTAAGCCTTTATTTCATAATAAAATATAATCCAGTTGAGTTCTACCTGCCGACTTTGTTATTTATATTGTTGTATGTGTGCTGTGTCTGGAGCTTAGTTTTTTGCAATGGCAGCGGATGCTTCAATGTAAATATTTTTCCACACTTTATATCTAATTAACTGTTTTATCCTTTTTTAACTAAAATTGATTGATTTGTGTTTAAATTATTCAAAGTATCAGATAAGGGTAGCTATATTACCTACGTAAACATAACTGGAAACTTTGGTTGCCAGTGGGAATTGCAGTAGCCAACTGAAATCTCAAAACTAAGAGTTTTTATACTTTTGATAGGTAATCTCGTGGAAAATAATGCGACGAATTAACTCTTGAAGAACTACCGGTAATGTTTGAAGACATTAACTACATTCCAGAGAGTATATCTACATTTCCGACAGATGAACCACCCGGTGCCGTAACTGACAGAGACTCAGATTGCTCTGGTGAAAAAGTTTTTGGTGATATTGATCACCTTTTTGGTCGCGTTTTCAAAGTTGTGCGCCAAAAATTAGACCGCCCAATAGAAAACGACAAGAATCGTTGCAGTGGAAATCAAATACAAGTACACTGAATGTTTCAAATATTCCTCAAATATTGTCTGATTTTGCACCTATGTTAGAAGATTTTTTCAAACAACAAACATCATCGCCAATTGATGCGTTTAGATATTACTTTACCGAAGAGCTGTTAAATTCTATTGTTACTGAAACCAACCGTTATGCCGCTCAAAAATTACTGCATAATATTAGTATTTATTCGGAAGAATTTTTTGTTGTTGTTGGAGTAATGTTGCTTTCCGGAGATCACCCATCGCCCTATAGACGTTTATGCTGAAAACGAGAACCCGATGTACGAGTTTCACTTGTTGCGGAAGCTGTGAAAATAAACAGATTTGATGACTTTATACATTTGGCAAATAACGACATCAACGATGGTACCTCCGATAGTACTGGCAAAATGTATAAAATACGCCTAGTATTCGATATTTTAAATTCCACGTTCAAGCAAGTCAGTGTACAAAATACGGTTAGCATTGATAAATGCATGATCTCATATTATGGAACACTTGGTGCTAAACAATGTATAAGAGGAAAACCCATAAGATTTGGTTTCAAGTTATGGCTTGCTGCTGATCCTTCAGGTTATATTCACCATGTTGAACCATATTGTGGCGCGTCAACTAGACTTCTTAAAACCGGTCTTGGACAAGGAGTAGATGTCGTGTTAAGGCTTGTTGATCTTTTGTAAGTACAAAAAAGGAACCAGAATATATTTTGGTGATCTATTTAGATCGTTAGGACTGTTATCAAAATTGGGTGCACAACAGATAGGCGGAACTGAAATTATGCGAGAAAATAGATGTAATTTTGAAATAAAGCTACCCCATTAAAAAATACAAAATGAATTTAGAATAAAAACAGCCACGTTATCTACGGGGATCTTCTAGTAGTTCGTTGGAACGATAATGGTGTTGTAACAGTTTTGAAAATTGTGACAACGCAACTTCCGTGAAAAAGTCTTATCGATATTCTATATCCGAAAAGAAAAAGTTTCTGTAGAGATGGCGGGACCTATTGCACAATATAACGTTAGTATGGGAGGCGCTAACATATCTGATCAATTATTTGCAAACTATAGTTGCAGAATCAGATAGAAAAAGTGGTGGTGCCTTTACTTGCCTGGGCGATAGATGTTGCGTGCAAAGTTGGTTACTCTATAAAAAATTGGGACATGACCTACCATTACTAGAATTTAGACGCCAATGTGCAACCTTTTTGCTGAAAAGTTATGGAACCGCTCCGTCCACATCAGGTGCTCGAAGTTCATCAGAATTTTCACCTGTCTTAGAAGATATTTAAGTTATGAACGTCACAACGTCAGGGTTAGACCTATTTCCAAGGTAAAAAAGAACAGAAGATATTCGCAGACCTAACTGATTATGTAATACAAAAAATATCATCAAAATTTCGTCGATGTAAAATTTGTGGACGTCGTACTACATATATATATATATATATATATATATATATATATATATATATATATATATATATATATATATATATATATATATATATATATATATATATATATATATGCATAAAATGTGGCGTCGCACTTCATCCTGATAATTCCTTTAAAACTTTTCACAATGTAAAATAATATTTATATACATAAAACCTTATTGCTCCGCTTTATTGCTTTGTGATAATTTTGACAAAAACACGCACTTTTGTATTTTCTGGTTTTAGTTATACATCGTCCCAGTGGCAACTAAAGTGGTCAGCATCAAAGCCCTGGGAATTATTATTAAATTTTATTCAGAATATGGCAAATTTTTTCTCATAATTCTACAACCATGGTGTTAAAAGTTTATGCAAAATTTTTCAGCAGAGAATTATGGGCTTTAATAGGTTAAGATATAACGGAAAACCTATACAAGGTATTCATAAACTTATTTTAAAATGCTAAAATCTGTTTAAAGTCTTAAAAAGTGTGGACGCCGCCAGTTCGTTATGGTAGTGAATTTTCATTAAAATGTTTTTAATAGCAAATATGTCTTCTGTTAAGATAACAGGCATCAAATTTGGTTACCAGTATAACCTATATTATAGTAGGACCAATGTCCTATATTTCATCAAAATAACTTTATTGTTTGGAGAAGTACAAACATCTTCCAAAAATAAACTTAAAATATTCCAGAAAAAACTGTTCCCATATTCCTGTCCAACGAAACTCTTTAAGCTATTTACCTACCTGCCAAGATATAATTATTCACAAAAACCTTGTTGGCGAAACTTCCAAAAAAAATTGCTTGGAACTTTTTTTCAGGAAAATCAAAAACCATTTTTACTTACAATAACTTAGTAAACATTCATTATTAATCACCATATTTCACAAGAATCTTTCGAACAGCAACGCAAACAATTTTCTGCGAAAACTGACTAAACATTTTCTACACAAAGAATACATAAAATTCAAATTGAAAACAAAATAATTTGTTTGCACGAAAACCCATTAAAGCATCATTTCCCCGAAATTCGTTAAAAAAATGTTGCATCAAAACTTTGTTGAATACTTTTTTTTAAACCAAAATTCTTAAGGAATATTTCTTCAAAAAAATTTCATTAAATTTATTTGTAAGTAAATCCGCCATTAAACGAACATTTTGTACAAGAAAAATCCCTAATAAAAATACATTAAATAAATTAAAAAATATCCAAAATCTGATCTAAATACAGAAATAGGTACTTTTTCTGTGGCTTCACAAAGAAAATTCTTTTGCCTGGCGATGCTGTAAAAATAAAACTGGTTGCAGAGAAGAAAAGAAACATTTCTGAAGTAACAGAAAAAAGATATTAAAATTGAACATTAAGCCTCCAAAGTCCTTATACCCTCCTTAATAATTTTTTTCGACAAACAATAGATAACATTAACATTTAATTTAAAATTGAATCAGACAAAAAAAAGTACAAAAAAATCAATCACAACGGAGATTTGAACCGATGTCTCCCAACGTTATTTTGCTATAAAGTCAATCGTCTAAACCTCCCGGCCATCGAAGCATGCAAACTAAAGTATACTAAAACGTAGATAACCCATAATGGTCATCGGTCATTTATTTGTAACATGAGCGTCCATTTTAGATGAATTTTTGTAAAAATTGTAACCAAATGACAACATTCGAAATACAAATGTGCCTTCTAACATACATTTATTGTAATAATTACCATTCAGAAACCGCATTAGGTATAGAACCTTTATTTAAACATTACTAATTTTTGACGTTTCAAATTTGCACTTTGACATTTACAGGAGAAAAATTAGGTATACAATTTTCAAAGTAATTTTGTTCACACTTTTGACCTTTTTGTGCAAATAAAAAATAAACGTTATCTGTCATATTTATTAAATTTTGTGTGACATATAGAATATTTTGGTATTGCGTCTTCTCTGACTTTTACTGGCACTGATATTTTTCTTCATTAAATGCCAATTTAATTTTTTCTTTTAAGGTAGCGATCTAAATCTTTGTAAATAGTTTACATTTTCATTAAGAACGGACCATTATTTTTTCAGTTATGGGTGTGAAGCAATACATATATATATATATATATATATATATATATATATATATATATATATATATATATATATATATATATATATATATATATATATATATATATATATAATTTATTTTAAACAAATAACTCAAGAAATAATGAACCGATTTTAATGAAATTCGCAGATACATTCATTTTGTCAGTAGCTTGGAAAAGGCTTTCCGGAAAAACAAGTTTTGTTAAAAAAAAAACAAAGCTATGGCAATCAAGTTTGGTAAACAGGTTCACATTGTAAAAAGTAAACCTTTTACGAAAATTTAGATCGCTACGTTAAAAGAAAAAAGTTGTGGGCATTAAATATATATATATATATATATATATATATATATATATATATATATATATATATATATATATATATATATATATATATATATATATATAATACAAATTTAATCTGACAATTTAATCTGACCCCGGATATGGGTGTTAGTGGTCCTGGTTCGAGCTCATTTGAAGAAAATTTTCCAAAATTGAAAAGTCGGGATCTCTCCCGTTAGTGATTTTTTTATAGAAAATTCACTAAAAAAATAAATAGTATAACCACCCTGTATTTAATATTATACTCTTATGGCATATTCTGCATTTATATACATTTTTGCTCTCGAAATAAGTATCTAGCACAATTTCCGAGTAAGCTACACTTTTTGAACCATAGCAAGTTTGCAATTTTATGGCATTAAGAAAATTATAAATAAATTCTTAACGAGAATTTTGTTTTTAATTCTTATTCTCAGGTTATATCGAACTTCTTATTATCCAGTTGGACTAGTGGTTAAAAACTAAAGATTTGTCAAAATAATAAGCACTGTTCTAGTGCGATAACTAGTTCGTCCGCTTCAAGCTCCACATTTTAGCCTAAAATCTGTACGAAACTCTTGGCAACATCGCTTTATTTCTCGTTCCTGTAGGAAGTAGAAACACCCCGGTTACAACAAACCCACCCAGATAATGAATACATCCAGGGAGCGTAGAAACCCCGCTTTTACAGTTTAATTTATTACCCATATGTGCTAAATTATCCTTATTAAATATTATTTTATTCAGTTCAAATTCTAATTCCAAAACTTAAAATATGAAGTCCTTGCTAAAATAATAAATTCCGCAATATTTTCTTTAACCACATTAGCCTGAAATTTGGTTTTTTATCGCTGACACATTGATCCAGGAAAATATACCGTATGGATCAGCCAAATGGAATACATTCAGTATATCAATTATTTTGAATAAGTATTTATAAAAAAAATTAAACTAAAAAATGACATCTGCAACGTGACGACTTCGTTCGAGAGGCAGTTGCAACACTAAAATTTTTAAGTATGAAGTAGGGGAATGTGATACCTTATTTGAAATATCTCTTAATTGTTTATTCAAAAATGATATGGTTTTAAAATTTATACGAAAAGTTAACCGTATAAAAACAATCCATCTGCTTTGCATACAACGTAAAAAATTAGTGACTAATTGCGTTTCATTCCTGATATTGAGAAAAGCTAAAAACACATGAATAAACTTCGTAGCAGCATCCTAAAGATAAATTAAAGTGTCTTCTAACGTTAATCGACATCTTAAGTCAGTTAATATGCGTGGTTTAGTTTTGTATATCATACTTTTCACGAATACCTATAAAAATAAGTATAATAGCGCAAGATCGGGTAATCGTGCTGGCCATTCTAACGATCGTCACCTACAGATTTGAAAATAATAACAGAAGGTGCTGCTGAACATAGATTTGGTGACGTGCTAGTGTTCCATCCTGCTGGAACCATATGACATTCGCTGGAACTTGTGGGTCTGCTCGATCAGAATATAAGTATCCCAAGGTTCGCAAGGCATTACTTTGGAGCAGTGCTAAATAATTATCTCAATTTAAATTGCAATCAATGAAAAAGGGACCAATGACTACTCCTGCTCAAACAATAACCTTTTCAGGGTACTGCGTATGGTCCTTTTTTATCCAGTGTGGATTTTTTTTTAGACCAGTAGCGACATTTTTAACGATTAACATGACCCTGAAATGTACAATTGTACTCACGAGAAAACAAGACATGTTCTAGTTGGATAATATTATTATCTAACATTTCCAGCATTTGCTCACAAACGGACGTTCTTCTATCAAAATTGTCTTTCACGAACTCCTAAGTTTGTATCAATTTAAAAGGATGTATTTTATTTTCTTTCAATATTCGAATAATCGATGAATGGCTAGCATCCAATGTTGTGGCTGTTTGTAGACTCGAAACTTGTGGGTTTTTCTTAAACTTAAGCATTACTTGCACTAGTTCTCTAAGTGTACTTATCATTACATGTAATTTGGTATCATTACTCAATGCATTAGAAGGTTTTCTTGTGTCTGCCTACATCTCCAAATGCGCGTAATTCCCTTTTCAATTATACTAATTCTCCCTTGGGATATAGGCTGCATATCGGAAAATTTTCCTTGAAATAGGTGAGCAATTTGCATCTAGTTTATTTCCGTAACCAATCACTTGTAGAAGTTTTCTGTAATTCTGTTAAATAAACCGTCTTTCTAAATTACAGTTAATATTTGATATTTTAATTACAATCACACAGCAAGTTGTTAGGGCGTTTTGAAAAAAAACAAACACTCTTTCCCACTATAAGGACTTTTGATATCTCTTATGTCTTCTTTTTAATTCATACCGTCCAAAAAGGACACCAAAATTATTTTGCTTGTTTTCTCGTTATTAAGAATGAAACGCGATTAGTTATTAATTCTTTTTTGTTGCAGATAGAAAAATTCCTTTTTTTTTACTGTTACTTTTTGTAAGTAATTTTAAAAATATAGCATTTTTGAATAGAGAATGAAGAGATCTTTTAAGTGGGGTATCCCTAGCTCCTACTTGCTAGTTAAACATTTGGTGGGTTGCAACTGCGATTCGAAGGGGTTGAATGTAGGGGATGAAGGTGTCACCTTGTAGGATGTCATTTTTGAATTTAAAATTCATGTGTTTTGCGATTTTCCATAAATATGCACAATAACTGAGATACTGAATTTAATCAATTTGCCTGCTCCACACCGTATAATCTTTTACGAGATGAGAGAAATGTCGTAATACCCCTTATTAAGACTACTGTGGAGGTTTTTTATTTGAAAAGTAAATGCAAGAACGATGGCAATTAGAAAGATAAATCGGAGAACAGTATCTGTGAGATTAAATGATAAGATTTTAGGCCGTTTTTAGAATAAACAAATTTTCTGTCTCCACCGGGATACGAACTATGATCAAAAAGTTTGATGGGTATCTGCTGTGTCAACTAACCACTACGTCTTTCAGCTGTTGCCTATGCATTCAAGTTTATTTATTTGCTAACGAACTTGCTAGATTATTTACAGTTTCTGAAAAACTTTTTTTTTAAACTCCTGGTTTCTTGAAACTGCTGCTTATTTAAGGATGTTCTGGTCATATAATCTGGTCTCCTAAATAAATTTTTCCACATTTTCATAATAGAAGAAGCTTCACCTAAGACAGTGATTTAATCATGAGCATTTCTCTCTAAGCAGTTGTCGTTTGTATGTACTCACTATACAAACTTGACCATTCGTCTGGATCTTCAGTAAAAATTGGCAGTTGTCCACTTGCAGTTTGCTTAAGTTTTCCAATAGTGACTATTGAAATTAAATTATCATAGTGTTTAGCATTTTTAAAACCTTTTTATTGTCATTAAGTTTTAGTTTACTGTAATTGGGACAGTCAGTGAAGTTTGAGGAATTTTGTTTTTGTTTTAGTGAAAATTTGCCTAGAGCGTTGCATTTATGTCAATACAATGCTTTTTGTTGGTAGCAGTAATCGATCAGTGAAAACCTGTGAACGACGAATGGACGAAGGATATGATTTCGGTAATGCAAAACATCAATTCGGCAACTCAAAATTTATTATGTATAAATCTGAGCAGATAGAAATCAAATGTAATTTTCGAAAAATATATAGTGTCAATATTTCTGTTTATCTTGTCACCAGTTTACACAAATATTATTGGTTTTGATTATCAATTATATTGAATTTAATGGCACAGTTTAGAAACGTTCTTTTACATCATTCAAAAAGTCTCTAAGTATCTATATGAAAACCAAAGCAGTCATAACTTCCTGGTTTGTCAACTTTTGTTCTGCCGAGTTTGTGTCATAATTAAGTGGTATATCTTGCTTCTTTGGTACTATTTGTGAATTTGAAATAATTTTTATCTTCTGTACATTGGTCCTTCCCTTGCACTTGTCTTTATCGTCTTTGAACTCACCAGCATTTGAGAGGAAAGTTAAGAAAAAATTTAAACAGACCTCTAAGCAAACCTGAAAGAGAGAATTAAAAATATAAGAAAGGTACCACATTATATTTTTAAATTAGGCTTCTTTATTGAAGTATGTATACAGTTACTCTTAAAGTAGCATTCAAAGCAACTAAATTGTTTTAAAAAACAACAATTTGACTTATGTTTAGCCCAAGTGATCTGAGAAATTACTATTATTGCAGAAATAGCAGAGAAATCTATTGAGATGTTGGATTTTGTTTTCTAAGTTCTTCACTTGGGACTATTTCAACACATTAACTTTACTATTGTGCTTTATTCCCAAAAAATAAAGCGCTGAAAAAATCACGTACCTTGAAGTACTATGCGATTGACATGTCGCTTTATCTCTCCTCCAATGCCACCCATCGGTTACTTGCCATGACCGCTGGCACTGTAGTTCCAAGATAAGCACTCTAGTTGTGCAAACAGGTAACTTAGCAACAAAATGTAGATGTTATTGCGAAAAAAGCAGAAAAAATGATTTTTGTTTGCATCGCGGAACTACTACTGCGAAAACTCTAATAAGATTTTAAGCGAGACGACACAGCTTGAGCCTGCCCTACGCGTACTATGACAAGAAAATTTCAGCGAATCTTATTGTTAAGTTTACGTCAAATTTCAATACTTCGAAGGGAAAGAGGTTAAATCGAACCGTACTGTAAAACTATTGAAACACGTGAAATGTTTAAAAGGTTGCAATGTAAATAACTCAGCAAAAACAAGAAACAAAAAAAACCATCAGTGTGCATGTAATAGGCCAAACTTCATTTATCAGCAGTCGGTTTATCTTAAACTGTCCGTGAGCTTATCTGCAAATTCACCCTGTTTCTTTCTTCTCTACTCTGAGTTTCTAACCCTTGACTTGATAATAATGCATATTTACTTTCTCAATCTTTACTTCCTAGCTTCGTGTTGATTTCTGTCTCTTTATACATTGTTTTGCTATGTTCGTCAATTTCTGTATTTACATTTACTTCAGATCTATGTAAAAAACCTTTAAAATGTTCTATGGGACTTTAACCTCTTATACTTTTATTTTGAGCAATCAATTAGCTGTACATTTTCATTTTATGACATTATTTTGTTGTCACATTTGACACTTCTATAAGTTGGTGAATTATTTTCCACACAGCCACAGGTCTTTCTTACACTATTTTATTTATTCCAGGGCTAGGGTCCCATTCCAGAAGGACCAGTTATATTAAAACTGATCTTTTTACTATAAGCTATTTAGCCATCTCAGCAATAACAATCAACTATTTATTTTTGTACATATAATCTGACATTGTCGCTAACAATTATATACTATTAAAAAGTAACAATTGACAAAGACAATGTGTAAACTTAATATCTAATTTTCAACAGGACTCGCAATAAAAAGAACTAGGAGTGTCGTCGATAAAAAAAAACAAGCAAAGATACATTTCTACAACAAGTTTCATAAGCAATAATATGCAACTTTAGAAACCTTATTTTGGTGACAGTAATAGTCAGCTATTTACCCTTGAGGGAAATAATAGGCTTTTATTGTCACTGTACCACAGGTTCGCTTCTTAAGTTCTCAAGGTTTCAGGCTCCTCGCACTTTCAGGCCACTTGTTAAGCAAGGACCGTATCTTCATGTTTGGCTTTGTTGTGGTGATGTATTTTGATTTCCAGATCTTAACTGAATTAGGTTTATTATGAGCACTCATATATGCCTTTTAACCTGCCTTGCTTTTACCTTAGCATAAAACAGGATATTATAAATATAGAAACTATTAACTCTCATTAGGTTTGTAGTATACAGCATAAACCCTATGGCTTTTAACCACAAAAAAACCCTTAGGACTTCAGATGAGATACCTCCTCCCCCCCCATTTTCACTTCACAACTGCCGAGTACTATGTTTTCAGTTCGGGTAAGTCAAGTAAAATTCTAGATATTTTAAAAATAATAACAAAAAAATAATTTATTAGCAATAAAATTATACATGTAGTGTGTCTAACAAATATGTTAAGTATGTGCTTGTGCAAGATCCAAATTAGGTAACAACATAAGACCCAAAAGCAAATGTCAAGAATCATTTAATCTGACACTACTAATTTGGATCAAGATCCTTATAAAACACGTTTAAACTCTTAACTGATAGTTCTGTATACGCTTGTAAATCCAGTCGAAAATGTGTAAGAAAGCTTTTTATTACAAGCTAATTAGTAAAAACTAGTTTCCAAACTGCTGGAGAATAAATCGAAGTATTTCGTCTACTTTAGCCTAGGGCACCACCGACGAAGGAGATCTCCAAAACCTCTTTATTTTGCTGAGTTTTTTTTATAGAAGTGGTGCAGCTTCCTACGTGTTTTCTTCCAGGAATATTAAATTTAATGAACACTTACTTCGCAGGATTTACCCAATGATAGGTAATTTTCAAAAGAAAATCACTTAGTTCTTTCAACAGAATTTGTTTTCACAAGAAATTTTTTAGAGCCAAATGCCATTAAACGGTATGTGTCCACTTTTGGTTGTTTTAACCTTCGTTTATTTATGTATATGGGGCACACTAGATAATTTTATTTATTAAACTTTTCGGAAAATTACCTTTACGTTATATTTCTTTGTTAATGCCTTTTTTGTGTCTGTGTAATAAATAAAACGACTACTAGTCAATAAAGAGTCCCGTATGAAAAAACCACAAAAACAACAACAGCCAGAAACAAATGTACTATTCTCTTGAAGAAACTAAATTGCCAGATGAATCTCTCTCACACTATTAAATTAATTTTGTTCGACTCAAAAAAATTGATGAAGGGAAATGCTACGAACATTTTAGGAATATTTTTTTTCCATCGTAGAAGATTGCCAGTTAGTAGTGACAAATACTTAAAAGACATGGCATGAGTATGTTTTTAGAATGTTCACTGCCAACCGGTAGATTCCTAATCTTGGGGCAGATGTTTTAATTAATGCATTATGTAAGTGCTATTGAAACAAGCAGCAATTTCAATACTTTTTGCAGGTAAGGCAGAAAGTAGAAGCCTAAAAAATATTAAGCTGGTTCTCTATCTGTACTGAACTGCATACATATTCTGTAAAGAGAAGCTTTCCGTTTATGTACCTTTTCGCTCTTTTCATAAGAGTAATTTTGTAACGGACTCTATAACATGGCCGCCCTTTTATGTAATTTTACCCAGGTTTTATCTCTATCCATAATATCGCTTGGATAAATAAAATATTTCAGAACTTTTAAATCATTGTTACTCTTTCGACTTTCGATTCTTTGTTAGCAGAACATTAAACTTTTAATAAACGGATTGATAATTCAGAGTTTTAGGAGGAAAACAAGAGCCGTTAGGTCTAGATACTTAAGATCTGATTACCCAGTTTGTTGATCATGAATAAATATGAGCTCCACTTTGCTACAGCTGAGGACTCATCACTTTCAAAGCATTATAGTAGTTATTTAATTTCAAAACTAGTCATTTAGATGCTACCATTTTCGATTACTACAAAGTTTACGTTAAACCATATACGTGATCAAATGTTCGTGAAAAAAATCGCTTTTTATGTGATTGAGAACTGCAAAAAATATGTTTACATGGACATAATTTAGGGCCTTTAGAACCCAAATCAACGGTGTGTTTCAGTTTTTTATACATTTCACTTACTCGTCATGACTTGGAAATGAAAACGTTTTCCAAAAAATGGATTTCTAGAATTTAGAACGCTCGTTTGTCAATATCGTACGAAATATGACACCGTATTGAATAAAATTTCAAATTTTTTGTAGGTCGCCCTTTCGCTATAAATTACACATGGGTCAATCCATATGAAGCATTATACTAGCTCTCTATAGGTTTTCTTACTTTTATGCTATCTAACCTGTTCAGCATCTCTCAAAATTTGTATTATGCAAATTTTTGTTTTTTTCTTATTTATTTGTTGATTACATTTATTAGTGAATTTCTATTAAAAAAATTCACTAACAGAAAGGTAACGATGGTAAGACTTTCGGGAAATTTTTTCGAATGAGTGCAAATTACGGCCCCTAGAACGCAAATCCAAGGTCCGTTTGAATGTTTATATGTTTATATATATATATATATATATATATATATATATATATATATATATATATATATATATATATATATATATATATATATATATATCTGATACTGATTTGAACGAAACTTGGCACCCATACTCATTGCATCAAGACCACGGACGAGTTTGTAAATTACCTAAAACAGACACTTTTCCCCCAAAATATACAAAAGCATTTTTGAAAACGCTATATTTTTGAAAGTATTAGAGTAACTGAAATGAGACTTTACGTGTGGCTAAAAATGGTGTAAATAAACCGTATGTTGTGGATTTTAAGTAATCTGGTTCACAATATTTAGTGTTTCTTCAAATTAAAAATAAAATCTGAAATAGACATGCGATGAAACGACTTAGTGGTTAAGTGAAATGCCTGGCAGACAGAGTAGTTAACTGTCATGCGTATATTGATTCACACAAGAGTTAGAAACCTCACATTAACGCTGACCAAACAAAATAAATAAGAGGCATAAAACATACTACCCGACCCAGCAATCGTGAAATCTCGGCCAGAAATATCGCAAATGACAGACATGAAATTAATAATTTGCCAAGTGATTTTTTTTTAACTGGAAGATTCGATAAATCTTTAAAATCCACTATATTTGTAGCTTGATGAACGGCCAGATATACACTTTTAGGCTAAAAGTGTATCATAATATAGTGGAAATGTAAATAAAATCAAGTCAAGTCCCTATAAAAATGATTTTAGAACAGTTTGTTCTTTTATATTCAAACTTAAACATAAAATGTCATCTAAGATCGAAACAGTCGTTGAATGTGTTTCAAGTGATATGTCTATTAATTTGGTAATTAATTGTTACGTTACGTTTACTTTTAATATAATATAAAATAACATAGGGCATGAAGCCGAAGTCAAGTATCATATATATATATATATATATATATATATATATATATATATATATATATATATATATATATATATATATATATATATATATATATATATATATATATATATATATGTAAACAAAATGTAACTTAATTTATCTTAGATAGTACATGGGTAGGTTGATTGTCTTCTACGAGGAAGGTTCTGGGATCGGTTCCCGCTCGATGAATGTATGGTTTTTGTTTTGTTTTACTTTAACATTTGCAGAAACAATAGTGTAAAGATTTCATACGGTTTGAACAAGATCTGATTTTCGTTTAAAACGCCTGAATAACTTTGTCACCTTTGAGTCTGAAGTTATAATTTTTAGCAGCGATTTAGAACCTCGGTGGTTCAGAGGTAAGAACGTGTGTCTCTAAACCGAAGGGTACTGGGTACGATCGCAGGGTACTCCTTTCACTTTTTCAGTACATACTATACAATTAACATCAACCGAGGTTCTGGGATTGTATTTGAGCAAGTTGAATGTCTGCACGTTCCGCCCTTTAGAGGGGGCGTAAAGCCGTTGGTCCCGTGTCCATGCGATGTTGGGCACGTTAAAGATCCCTACCCTCCTTACAGAAAGGCAGGGGTTCGGCAAAAGTTTTAGGATGGTAGGTGAAACTGCTCCCTGGCGTCGGTGATTGGCCATAGTCGCGGAAATAGGCCGACGTTAAAGAAACAAAACACACACACAAAGCAGCGATTTTGTTATTGTTGATATTGAAAAAAACCGGTTTGATTAAGTTGACTAAAGTGATATCATTCAGACGATTAATAAGGAAAAATAATTGCTACATTTTTAATTTGGCAGATACTTAACTTTTCTAAATATAAATTAAGTTTCCTTCTGGAAAGATTTTGTAACTTTAATTAAATTTGTAATACAAAAAGGCTTACACTATCTATAGATGTAGCAAAATTTAATTTTCTATCTTCATAGAAAACTGAGTTTTGGGCATTTTTCTCAAAAGAACACAAGATTTTTTTGATAATAGAAATATATCGATGGTAACACTTTCGAAACAATTCTTAAAATGTGCGCGTACTAAAACCTCTAAAATCGGTCTTCAAGGCAGGTGTAAATTTATACTATTATTTTAGTAATATACCGTCTAATCATAGAGTACAATTCTTATGAAAATTAACTACTCTAACGCACCTACTGCGTCCCGAAATGTTATACTTAGTACAGTTAGCGTATTCCCTATTTAAATACTTCAAGCTTTGTTTTCTCATTTTGGGATGTTACAAACAATACATTTATACATTGATAATGAAATTTCGTCATATTTTCATTAAAATTTCTCTTGTAAATAATTTTTTATTGTATAAGCTAAAACTATGCAGTTCCTACCACCTTTTTTTTACAATATTACAGATTATTTTCATTCGTTAATACTTTACATCAATTTATTTTACAATTTACCAATACTTGTCGTTACGAGCAACTTGTTTGTGCTTCTAGGCTTATGTAAAAGTTTTAAATAATTATTCATATTGTAATGAAATAGTAAGTTGGAGAATAGATCCACCAGATGACGGTGGAACAAATTCAACAATATAGTTAAAGTTTTATATTAACTTTCGTTAATACAAGTCAAAATGAACGTGCTTATCAAGACAAAGTAGGTCGAAACAGATTTGGATAGGAATAATTCCTAGTAAACCTATATAGTTAAATAAGGCCCTTTTGGCTTTATGATAAAAAAATATTTTACTTGAAACCAAAAACTACAATTAATTAACAAGTGATTAATTACAAGTTACAACTAACGAACTATGTTGCTAATCGTGAACAAGTAAAGAATGAATCTAAATCTAACATAACTCATACTTATAAACTAAGGTTGATTATTATGCGGTTTCCAATTGAACTCTGTGACCGCCTGAGGTCGATGTCATGCTGAGTAGGCGATATCGAAATGGATATCGGAACAGTTAATTTATGGTTCTCATATACAGGGCCACGTAATTATACAGGGTGACATAATTCCTCCACCCTTAGTGTAAAGAACGTCCTCGTTCTTTCCGGTGGGCTCTTCTGGTGTAAGTTGGTTCTTGGACTTGTGCTGCATGCCTCTCTTCTTACTTGTCTGCTGAAGATGTAGAAGATGATTACCATTAGGATGACTGTGATTATGGTAGTCATTCCCATGTGTGTTGAATGTACCAAAGGATGCAGTACATTATGATGCTTCCCTTTCTCGATCTGACTTTTAAATTTTCTGGCTTCCTTAAGATGTATAGGATTGAATCTGATATGTTGAGGCTGTGGCTGTAAGGGTTGTATCAACTCGGGTACCCATGTAATGTTTCTAAGGAATTCGGATTTGTTTAATTGTACCTTTAAATTAACGTCCCGTAATTTTTGGAAAATTTGTTTGATATGGAGAAGGTGTTCTCGAAGGGATTTAGAGAATATTATAATATCATCCATGTAGACAAAACAGCTTTTGTACAGGAATTCTTTTAAAACATCATGCATTACTTTTTTGAAAGTTATGGCCGAGTTACGGAGGCCATGGGGTATTTTTAAGTACCCATAATGACCGTTATTTACGCTGAAGGCTGTTTTTCCACTACTTTCAGGAGTTAATTCGATCTGATGAAATCCTGGTGCCAATTCGAGAGTAGTAAAATATGTACATTTTCCTAAATTATTTAGAATCTCATCGACTCTTGGTAGGGGGTATTTTTCAGTTATGGTTTTCTTGTTAAACTTCCTATGATCCACCACTAATCGTGATTTTTTCTTTGCTGGCGAGTTTATATTCTTTGAAATAATCCATACCGGAGAGGAATAAGGAGATATAGACGGCCTAATAATTTTATTATCCAATAAATTATGAATTTTCTTTTGTATTACAATGTTCAAGTGGTAGGGGTCTCTATATGATTTTACATGTAGTGGTTCGTCATCTTTTGTTCGTATGTCATGTTTAACACAGTGGGTAAAGTGATTGTTTTCATGGTAAAATATGTTTTTGTATTTGTGGCATAAGGAAAATAATCTTGATTTTTCCTCGGCATTGAGATGTCTACTCTTAATTGTTTTAAAATGTTAGGTTGGTTTTGTTTTATTGTTTCGTTCAGGTCGTAATAATTTTGTAAAGGAGTGACTTTGATTCGTTTGTTGAAGTAAACGTCGACGTTGTCAGTTGTGTTTTTTGTAATAGGAATTGTGCAAATGCCAGAAGGAGAAGTAGCTATAGCTTCTTCTAAAGTTACAGTATTGTCGGATAGTTGGGGAATCAGAACGGTTCTATTTTCTACGATATCAGGAATTCTGATATTGTTTACGCATATTTGTTTGAAGGGCTTAAAATTTTGAGGATTAAGTTCGAAATAGAAAGGGATATCTGTCTTGCCTAACGTTGTAGTCTGTGTCTCGTAGTTGATGCCTGCTTTCAATGTCTGGAAGTGAGCTGAACGGATCAAAGGGTCAAAACGATGATGCCATTGCATGATGTGAAAATCGAAGGAGAATTTAGTGCCATATTCTTGTAATATAGGGAACTGAATGTTATCAATACCTCTGAAAATTTTGCCAACGGATTTCATGGCGAAGGGTTTTTGATAGAGATATTCGTAAGCCGGACCTGGATTCATGATGCTATCAGACGCACCACTGTTAGTAGGTATTTGGAGGTTTAAAGAGGGGAGACAGAAGAAGGGTAGTTTGGGTTGCATGGCAATATTGTTTAGGTCAAGTTTTAGTGTTCCCGTGGCCGTAACCTGAAAATCCAGGTTTTCACTACATGGTGGCTCTTCTTCCTGCTCTTGACAAGTTTGGTTGTTATTTACTTGAGGAATGAGGTGATTGGTACGAGGACGATTGTTTGTTAGGTTAGCATAAATTGACATAGGGGTTGCCTGGTTAATTCTTCTTCCTAAGACTTGTGAATTAGTGGGGTAATAATTGGTCTTAGGTTCGAGAGAGGTCGGCTTGGAAGGGGTTGTCGAAACGTTGGTTGTTGGTTATGATTTTGTTGGGGTATTCTCTGGAAATCGGGCTGATGGTTATAATTATGTTGAGGTATTTTCCGGAATTTGGGGTAGAAGTCGTTTCCTTTTCTATTAGTTATGTGTGGTTTTTGTTGCTGACAATGTTTGTCGTTTTGACGGAAATGAGATTCATCTTTGTCCGTTATGACTTTTAGGAAATTTACTTGCATCTGCTCGTTATCAATGCGATGGCATTCGAGCAACGCTGTTTTTAAATTAGGGATGTTTAATAAACGCAAGTTGCTGTTATATGGTTCGGCTATTTCTATTTTAAAAGAAGTAACAGCTGCCGTTTCGTAGTGTTGTTTTTTGTAGGCTTTTATAACGCCGTCTTGGGCTTGTAGGGAAATGTGTTCGTTTAACATTTTTAATTTGTCTTGTATCACATTGTAACAGTCAGTATCAGTCTGAGTTTTACGCATGTAGCTAGTCCGTGAATCTGTCATTAAATGGTCTTCTGATCTAGGGTCTGTGTATTGGGCCTTAAGGGAATTTTTATTATTTTGCCAAGTAATATCGTCTAGTTACAATGTGACTCGTCAAGTGTGTCGCCTTGTCTTTTGTAACATAGGATATAAGTACGGCATTGATTCACGATATATGCTAATTGTTTTTGTCCACCATTGTATTCAGGGATCATGGCCGAAGCTTGGCAGATTTGAGTGATTGATGCCTCTGACATGTTTTGGAAATTAGGGTTTCTGATGAATTAAAAATGAGTGAATCTGGGGTTAAATTTGGCAAGATTGTTTCTGGAATTCGGGTAAATCTTATGGGAGACCTTTCACGAAAACTGATGTAATGTATTAATAGATATAAGGGAGATTTTCTTTTAAATATTAATTACAGCGTAATAAGGCTATATATTTTTTTGTTACAAATGGATAAAGTTTGTAATTAATAGAATAATAATCAATCCTTAAAATAAATGCTTAACTCTAAAGGTAATCAATAATTTATAACTAAAAAATTAATTAATGCGGTGAAAAATTATTATAACTGCATAAAACGTTTGTAAAGGGTTTTTAATTACAGTGGATAAATGTACGATGTTAGTGAAATCGTATATTACTGTATATTACTGTTTTAAATTAATTAGCAATTTTTTCGTGCATTCACAGAAATATCCGTTAAATGCAGTAGTAATTGTTTTACTTAGTGTATTTAATTTCCTTTATAACTGATAAACTTTTAAAATTATATTACGTGTGGCAGTTTTTTTTTAAATAAAGCGTTTGTATGTAATAACTTGAATATCACTTAATGCTAGGAATTTGTAGAAATGTATATCTAAGTGTTCAAAAGTATTAAAATAATTCTGCTTTATTATTTCGTATATTTTCGAATAATTAAATTTGAAAAATACAATAAAAATGCTTCTCTTTATGACATGTACTATGAAAATACCTTGTAATAATATCAACAATTATTTGAAAAATAAGGCTTGTATTTATTGAATTAAAAGAAAATTCTGTTAATGCTATTAAACAAATATTAATTATAATAAGTATCACGAAAGAAGATAGCTTTACGATATTATTAATAATGAGTTACTAGGCATTTACGAAAAGAAAGATTTGTATGATGCCGGAAATAAGTATTTCCAAAGAAAAAGTTTGTGAATACTACTAAAATGATTTTGTATTTACGAAAAATTAAATCTGCAAATACATAAAAGACACAATTGCATAGGAAATGAAAGAAATGTATCAACTTACAGAAGGGACACTGCCTTGTTGGTCATTTGTGGCTTTTCTTCCAATGTTCTTGCTCTTTCTTCTTGTTGGTTCAGCACAAACATTCAAAAACGACCGAAAATTTTGTTACTTTTAAGTTGCCAAAAATCGTTACTGGATACGGTTCGCAGCGCCAGTTAAATAAGGCCCTTTTAGCTTTATGATAAAAAATAAGTTTATTTAAAACCAAAAAGTACAATTAATTAACAAGTGATTAATTACAAGTTACAACTAACGAACTATGAACGTTGCTAATCGTGAACAAGTAAAGAATGAATCTAAATCTAACATAACTGATAAACTAAGATTGATTACTATGCAGTTTCCAAGTGAACTCTGTGACCGCCAGAGGTCGATGTCATGCTGAGTGGACGATATCCGAATGGATATCGGAGCAGTTAATTTATGGGTGTCATATACAGGGCCACGTATTTATACAGGGTAATATAATTATATATTCTACAAACGCTACCTCTGCGGCAACAAATTCTTCGGGAAATCACAAGTATATAATGGTACCTGGTATAGGTATATTTCGCTTTCAACTCAGCTGTTGGTGAATATAAAATCATAGAGTCCTAGATTATCAAACGTCTTTTAAGCCAAAAACATGATAATTACATGTCAAAATAAAATTTTGTAGACAAATCTAACATCACTGTACCGAAAGGTATAATAAAAATAGGTCAAATGTCATTATCATGATTTCAAATATAAATATAATGAAAAACAAAGTACAGTATACTAGCAAAAATCTAATGGGGATAAACTAGCACAACACAGCAACATCTGTTTTAAATAAATACAGAGTTTTTTCAAATAAAAATTTAAAGTACTATACCGTCAAAATTTCTAAATTAATGACGCTTCTTTTAATTACAGACAAAAGAGGCATGAAAGTAATAAAAGGTAACTAAAACAGTTGAAATAGCTAATTTCTCGCATGTATAAATATTTTATTGAACTGAAACTATTATTAAACGCTAGAAAAATAAAAAATAGAATGTATAATTAAGCCACATGTATATTAAGTGAGTGGTGAGCGTGTTACCACCTAGTTGCGGAACCAAGTAGTATGTTGTCACGCCAGCTCCAAATAACACAATGTGCTAAAAAAATAGAGAGTGTATACAACCAACTAACAATTTAATAAATTGTCAGCCCTGTCCCATTTCTACCCTAATATAGGGACAAAGTATGTAAGGCTAGATGCATTCTCACAACAATTAGAACCGTAGATCGCTTTCGCTCTAATTAGAGATCGTCAGTACGGCATACCAATAGCTGCGAAAATACACCTATGAAGTAATACGGCTATAGTAGCCAGCCTTTCAACACTAAGTGAGTGGTGAGAGTGTCGCCACCTAGTTGCGGAACCAAGTAGTATGTTGTCACGCCAGCTCCAAATAACACAAAGTGTTAAAAAATAGAGACTGTATACAACCAACTAACAATTAAATAAATTGTCAGCCCTGGCCAATTTCTATCCTAATATGGGGACAAAGTATGTAAGGCTAGATGCATTCTCACAACAATTAGAAGCAGAGACCGATTTCGCTCTAATAAGACCTCTTCAGTACGGCATACCAATTGCTTCGAAAATACACCTATACAGTAATACGGCTACAGTAGCCAGCCTTTCAACGCTAAGTGAGTGGTGAGCGGGTCGCCACCTAGTTGCGAAACCAAGTCACTATATTATATATATATATATATATATATATATATATATATATATATATATATATATATATATATATATATATATATATATATATATATATATATAAACATATAAAAAGCGAAACTGACCCCGGGTATGGGTTCTAGTGGTCCGAGTTCGCGCTCATTTGAGAAAAATTTTGCAAAGTCTCACCATCGATACCTCGCTATTAAAACATACATTTTAGAACTTATATTAAAGCGGTGGGGAGCGATGGATGCGCGAGTGGCAAGGTTTACAAGGCGGTACGCATGCTGAGTACAACAAACACTTGACTGTTGCTAATCGTCTTTAAGGAATGACCTTCACTATTTTTGTTCTAACATGACATATACTTATTCTTCTGTATTATTGATTAGTAGCTACTTGTGGATGCCAGTTTGAATATTTACAGGAAATAATCTTATATTATTCGTTATCTTTTGATTGTTGTTTTGAATTGAGTCTCTTTCCACTTTTTTAAATGACTTTCATTAGAAAATATCAAAATGCGGGGTATAAAAATTTTGATGGTACCGTGTAGGTGATTCAATGGTCTATAAAAAAAAAACGGGGGTTGTCATTAAAAAAAATGTCGATAATGACACAGTTGAAATGCAACACTGGAGGAGACGTAAGTCTTATGCAAAAATGTATATTTAAAAAAAATTAAAGTTGGCGTGTCCGAGCATTTCGTCAAAACACAAATCGCTCAAATGTTAATGAATTTATTCCATAATTTTGCCGCTCATGTATATGCATACATTGAATTAATTTCTATCACAAATCTTATTAAAACAAATAAATTAATCCTTACTAACAAAAACATGTATATATATATATATATATATATATATATATATATATATATATATATATATATATATATATATATATATATATATATATATATCTTTTGGAATGTTGCACTAAACTGTAATCACTTTGAAATATACACTTTATTTGTTTGCTGTACTTTTTGTGATTTTTTATTTGTTTACGTGGACTGCAGTTTCGAACCGTCCTGGTTCATCATCAGGACACTACTGACTATCAGATAGTCAGTATAAATATATACACATACACATATATAATTTAAAACTAACCTCGGGGTTATGGGATCTAGATCCTAGAAGCCAGTTGGAACTCATTTACAGAAATTTCTTCAAAACTTATTTGTCGCGATCACCTCTTGGACTGTGGGGCCAATATTGAAAATATTTGTAGACTAGAGGATTAGCAGGTTTTTGCTTCTCATTATTTACTGTAACCTAGTAAACTTTTCCAAACGAATTATGTTGCGGTAGCCGAAGAAGCGAATCATTACAACTTATTATGTCACCTTCATTCTCTTCTGCTAGAATAAAAAATACAAGAGCCGCGAAACAGAATTATAAAAGTAATCGAGAAATCGTTTTCTTCGCGGAAATCAAGAACTCAGCTTCTCGGAAACTTCATTATCAATCTCTCACTGTTTCCTGTAGTTCCTATTCAAGTGCAAATGCGTGAATTATAAATTGACGTTCTCTTGGTGTGGCACTGACTTCGAAATAAAGGTAATTTATACAGCCGTTATATAATAAAACAAGAAAATATAATGCTTTAAGAATGTGATTTCCAAACTGACAAAGATTGAGCGAGAAATCTAACGTGATTATTCTACTTAAGTCTAACATTTGTTTGAAGGTGTCCCTTATTTTGTATCGCTGTTACTAACTTTTCTCAAATATATAGTCGAACTCATAAGTAACGTAATATTCTCTGCATACAGGTGTTCTTTTCAGGTTCTTTTAAAGTTCTTTACAATTTTATAAATATCTGAGGCAAAAGTAGTTCAGACGATTTACCTATACCCAAAATGTGCTCAGTGAGTTGTTTACAAAACAATTGTCTTTAAAGAGCTTAGCAAAAATCATTTAAAATTTGTAAAAAAACTTAAGGCTGTAGTTGCAAATAGATTTCAATTAAATCTTGAAAAACCTTTTGTCATATTTCACCACTATCTTTTTTCACCTCAGAATACTGACTTCAGTTCTCACAGACCTCCCTCAGAACTGGGTGTGCGTACTACCAGACTTAAAAACAGTCCGTGATATATAAGAGGTGCGGAATTTTGACCCCAGACCTCATTGAGAACTCAGAAACCGTAAGAGATGCAAACTTGTCTAAGGCGGACAAATGTTGCACAATTATAAGACCAACTTTAGGTACTCGCAGATCTCAAAAAATTGTATAACTTCCTAGATAAGCAAAACACCAAAACTGACATTCTTTACTTTATTCAATTCAGGTAATGTGATATAATTTACCATTGTGGTGGCCACGGTGATCAAAACATTTTTTTACATTCATTACTTTCTGACTCGCGATGGTCAACTTTTTTTATAGGCGCCATATTGAATTTTTGCCAGAATATATTTTTCCCGTTACAATGATGTATCACTAAATGGTATCTAGCCCGCATTTTTGTCAAAAATAAACAATTTAAAATTTTTCCCGCCTCGCAGGTTGGTTATGGTTGTCAAATATATGTTAAAACATAAACGTATTCTGTATTTCGCCCTAGGTGTCAATATCGAACTGTTTGCCTGCATTTATGTCAGTCAGTGTTTGTTAATTGGTATTCCTGTTGAACATTGACAACAATGTTTTCAAGCGATGAATTAACGGATGGTTGGTATTTACATCAAGAAGTGTTCCCGTAACAGCTTGTCGGCAAACGTATAATCGGGAATACCTGGAAAGGTCTTAACCACATAAAGCGTTATTTTCGAAAACATAAAGGAACCTTAGAGAATTTGGATATTTCAAAAAGCCCCTTCCGAAAACACGTCCATCCAATAATTCTAACGAAAAAACAATGTTGAGATACAGTAATTATGATCCAACCACATCTACAAATGAAATTTCGGCATAATGTAGTGATGACGAAAAGCCTGTCAGGAAGACTTTGAAAAGGAATATAAGGTTCATTTGGGCCAAGCTTTATATTCCGACGAATCTTTCCGAAGACTAGCATTCTGTAGGTACTTTCAAAACAAAGTCCATTTTGATATCCATTTCATCAAGAAATTTCTCTGGATAGACGAGACCTGGTAATACTAGTATATTACACCGTAATAACTTTCACTATTATTTAAATACAAATTCACGAATTCTTAAAGATACCAAGCATCACGATTTTCGATCAATGTTTGGTGCGAAATACTGTGAAATAGGGCTGATAGGTCCATATTTTTCAGAAAGTAGCTTGATTGGTGAACTCTACCTTTACCTTCTGGTAAATGATTTATAATTTCTTTAAGAGGAATTACCTCTAAGCGTGTTAGGAAATCTTGTTTTTGTCGAACAAAACGGTGCATCAATTAATCGTACATGAATCGTGATCAACTTTCTTTGGTACTAATTGACCTGTGCAGTGGCCTCCTGGGTCACCTGACCTTACATGTCTTGACTTATTCCTTTGGAGTTACCTAAAAAAAATAAAGTTTACAAGAAACTAGCCCATGCTATACAAGAAGTGAAGTAAAGAATTTTTGAAACTTGTCATAATGTCAACAGTGACTTCTTGCTTAACGCAAAAATAATATTATTAAACAGACACGTCTATACATTTAAGTAAATGGCAGGCATTTCGAACAATCACTTAGTTTTTTTTTTCATTTTCTGCCATAATTGTGTTTACGCGTTTGATGCGTTAATCTATTTTGATTTTTTTAATGTTTCTTCGATAATTTTTTGTTCGAAAAGCGTAGTATTATCGATTGCTTTTGTGATAAATCTACAGTGTTAGTAATAATACATATTTTTTTTAATAACACTACCATAGCAACAAACAACTTAATACATTGTATAGCCCTAAATCTTCTGATCATACAATCACTCTGACAACACCTTGACTGTCAGATGCGGTGTATCTAATATCTTTATTCTGTGGAAGCGGTGCAAAATATTTTTGTTTATTATAGCCTCAAAGCCGGGACAAACAAGGGAATCATCTACCTTGTCAGATATAATGTCATTTAATTATTTCATGCATAGTTACAGTGTTGTCAGATTGAAAACTCCATGCTTTGCCATTTATTTAATTACCATGGTAGTTGATCTGAGATCAAAGTTAAGTCTGTATAAACTTTGATCGACGTTTGGAAAACTGACGAGGGGTGTCGTGTTGTCCTGTCTAATTAAAAATTATATTATATACTTTTTGTATGTAAATAGATACTTGACACTATCAAATGAGACATCGTTGTAACCAGAAAAATCATATTTTGGTCGAAAATTTCAATATGGCGCTCATAAAGGAAGTTGGCTATTACGAGTCAGTCAGTAATTAATGTATCAAAAAGTTAAGATCACCGTAACAACCACAATGACTATCTCTACACAAAAAGTCAACTTTATAGCCAACACAGTTTAGGAGATCTTGAAGAAAGAGGAAAATGGCAGTTTTTAGTGAATTTAGAAAACATTTTTTTAAATGAGCGCAAACTAGCGATCCTAGAACACATATCAGGTATCAGTTTTAACTTCTCTCGGTCTGATATATATATATATATATATATATATATATATATATATATATATATATATATATATATATATATATAGTTACAGAGTTTGTGGTTTAATAATTTATTTTAGCGAACTTTCGCTATTGAGGGACCGCCACTTTTGAATTTTTAATAGATTTCTTCACATGACAACGAACTAGGCGTCAGTTTTTATATCCTTACATATATACAGGGTGGCGCATTTCTACAATAAAGCTAAACATATCCGTTATTATATGGGAAGTTGGATCTTATAAAATTAATTTGACAATCACAGTGTGGCCCATAAGTCGTTGGTGATACAAACTTTCTCCTTTTAGTTCATTTTGGTAACAAAGTTTGCAAATGAGGAGATGGCGACATTTGGATTTTGAAAGAATTTCTTAAAATCAGCGCCAACTAGGCCCCCAAAAATATATCCAGTTTTTTTTTGGAAGTTTCGTCGAAAAGCTTTTTGTGAACAATTATATGTTAGCAGGTAGGTAAAACCTTGAAAAGGTTTGTTGGCCAACATTTTTAGTTTATTTTCGGACTAATTTTGCACTTTCGCAAACAATCTAGTTATTTTTATAAACATGGTACATTATATTACTATACATAGCTTATACTGGTAACCAAATTTGATGGCTGGCTCTCAATTACAACCTTTGTCTGATTTTTCCAAGTTTCCAAGTCTTGCGGTTTCCGGGTTCCCAATGATGTCGAGGGTGAGGTGATCATATGTCTTTGACCTCGTAAATGTGCTGTGTGTTGTTTGGCGTTCTGGGTGTATATCATACTTTCAAAAATGTTAAAACACATATCCCATGTTGCAACCTCATCGTAACTTGGCTCCATTTTGTTTTGTTGTCGGTTCCTGTTCAAACCCTATAGCACAAGTGCTATAAAAGTGGATGCGGTTTTACTAATGTATGTTTGTGTATGTTTTGTTTTTTAACGTTGGCCCATTTCCGCAAGTATGGCCAATTACCGACGCCAGGGAGCAGTTTCACCTCACTATCTTGGAAGTTTTGCCGAACCCCTGCCTTTCTGTAAGAAGCGTGGGGATCTTTAACGTGCTCAAACACAATTCCACAACCTGATGTTAATATTACGGTTTATACCGAAAAAGTGAAAGGAGAACCCTGTCATCGAACTCAGTACCCTTCGGTTCAGAGGCACACGTTCTTACCACCGAACCGCCGAGGCTCCTGGTTTTATCAACACAATTTTTATTATTTTTATTTCCTATTTTTACTGGTCGATTGTTTCTGAAAGGAAACTTTATAGTTTTGGTAACAGTAACGACCGTTACTCTTCTTAGATTATATATATATATATATATATATATATATATATATATATATATATATATATATATATATATATATATATATATATATATATATAATTTTATTATAAAAATAACCCATAAGACTTAAACTGACCACGCATATGGGTTCTGGCAGTAGTTTCGGTAATAAAATTTTAAAATTTGTGAGTTAATAGCTTATAATTTGCAAATATATATATATATATATATATATATATATATATATATATATATATATATATATATATATATATATATATATAAACATACAAAGACTTAAACTCACCACGCATATGGGTTATTTTTATACAAAAATTCGCTCCAAATTATAAGCTATTAACTCACAAATTTTATAACCGAAACTACTGCCAGAACCCGTGTATTTGAAATCAATGTTCTGCAAACATTTTAGTAAAATGAAGGACAATAATGATTGAAGCACACTTTATAGTTTTGGTAACAGTAACGACCGTTACTCTTCCTAGATTATATATATATATATAAATATATATATATATATATATATATATATATATATATATATATATATATATATATATATATATATATATATATATATAAACATACAAAGACTTAAACTGACCATGCATATGGGTTATTTTTATAGAAACATTCGCTACAAATTATAAGCTATTAACTCACAAACTTTATAACCGAAACTACTGTCAGAACCCGTGTATTTGAAATCAATGTTCTGCAAACAATTTAGTAAAATGAAGGACAATAATGATTGAAGCAGGAACGTAAGGATTTGTTAAACACACTTTATGAAATTTATTCTACATACCCGGATTCGTTTCATAAACCGTCGATAAATTGTCAATTTTAATCATTTAAATCGCGATTTTGACGTTTTAAAAAGAAAGATCATATAATTTTCAAAGTAACTTTTCCAGTATTTCCAGATCCTACTGGGCCAAGAAAACCTAACCTTGTTTGTATTATTTGATAGATTTTGTTAGGCAAACGAAATATTTTGGTTTTGTGCTATTCAGTGGCACCTACTTTTTTCTTCAAATGTCTACCTTTTTTCTTTTGACTTAAAGTTCTAAATTTTGTTGCCTGGTATTTTTTCCATGATGTTAATATTTGGACTAGGTTCAATTGCCATAGCTTTGATATTTTCGCAGATACAAAGTTTTTTCGAAAGAGAAGGAAACATTTTCTTTAAAAGTTACCTGATTTTCCTGGCTAAATAAGTTATACAAGCCACCTACTAAGGAAAGGCAACTATCACATTTGACAGTAGACGAATTTTTTTTTCATTATATATATATATATATATATATATATATATATATATATATATATATATATATATATATATATATATATATATATATACATATATATCAGACCGATAACTCAAAAATAAGGGGCCTACTCTAGAATGTGAGGATGTGGGCTAGGGGGCCTATTTCGCGCTCATTTAATAAAATTTTTTCAAAGTCAAAAGTCACGCTGGGAAGAAGTTTCACCTCACTATCCTTGAAATTTGGCCAAACCCCGGCCGTTCAGCAAAACGGTTATGGATCTTCAAGGTGACCGACATTGCGTGGACACAGAACCTATGGATTTACGTCCCCTACGAAGAGCGGAACCTGCAGATATTCGACTTGCTCAAATACAATGGCAGAACCTCGATTGATGTTTATGTTACAGTATGTACTGAAAAAGTGAAAAGAGGAACCTGAGAATCTAACCCAGGACCCTTCGATTTATAGGCATACCTTCTTTCCACTGAACGACCGAGGCTCAGCTCTCTTCTTGTTTCTTAATTTTTTCTGCTCTGCCAACGTTCCCTAATACTTTACTAGCTTCTTTATTTTAGAATAATTTTTTAGCGGAACGTTAAATCCTCTTTATGTTTTCCTTCATTTTTGTGTTTGTAATTTGTATTATTATGTGTTTGTGATAAGATGAAGTTTCCTAATCCCACAAACGCTGCCACTAACAATATTTAATCCATAATGTAGTTAGCATAATCTTCTAAAAGGCTCATGCCACACCAGCTACGGATATCATACTGTATAATATTCAGGTTGGTTCCGTATAATATTTTGTTTTGAACTGAAGGGATAAAAGAAAAATAAGTGGAATGTGAATACGAAATAAAAAAGTTGTGCCTCTCTAGCGTCAAGCAGGAATGATGTTTCTCAACTTTCGTATAATAAATAAAAAGAGAATAGAAAATACTTGAGCCGGAACATCAAAGCTGTTTACCTTATTCACTGATGTTTATATTACAACTTAATTTATTTTTGAGTTGAATGTCTGTAGTCCATATTGAACCACTATTCGCCTTTAGGTTCGTCGTAGACTATTTTATGAACAAAAGAACAGCTGATCGAATTTTTATAAAAATGTATTGCAGAAGAGTATGCAATTTATTTACTAAAATAACTGTTATTTTGCAAAAGAGACCCTGGATTTTGTTTACTTCAATTGCCATAGTATGAATAAATAACAAGTAAGAATACATTATTAAGCTGTTTTAACACCTTGTTTAAAAATTTTGTTTACGTGAGATGAGGTGTATCATTTTTAAAGAATTTTTATAAAAAAAGTCAGGAATAGGGAGACGCAAGCTAGGCCCCCTAGAACCCATATCCAGGGCTGGTTACAGTCTTTATATATTTATATATTCACAGGTGTCCCAAAAGTCGCAAATCAAACGTTATACGAAGATATACTAGCTCAAGCCTTTTCATAAAAATCGTATATGATCTCATCAAAAAGTTGACGGTTTTCAAGATATTGATAATATATATATATATATATATATATATATATATATATATATATATATATATATATATATATATATATATATATATATATAATCATGAAAAATGTGAAATTAGAATGTATCTTGCCACCCCCCCCCCCTCACGTGCAGACCAAAAAATTCAGGAATGTGATTTTTGTTCATGTTAATCATCAATAATGCCGTTATCGATTCAATCTGAAATATATTGTGTCATTGTTCAGAAAATTTGACAATAAAATTTAAAAACGGACTTTTTCTCCCCCAATGTTTCTTTAATTGCGAATAAACCTCCTTACAGAAGAATAAATTATAATAAAATTTACTGTCTCAAAAACTTTCCTGTTTTTTCGAGATCCTAAAATGGTATAAAACATTATCCATAGCTCTGAAAATAATTCACTGCCGACTAATGAAAGTAAGCTGGGAAGTAGTTTTTCATAAACTTTATTTAAGCCGCCCTAATAAAAAACTGCACGGCTCTAGTCTCTCCATAAATGAGATCCATGTTCGCATACCCTTGATGGGTGTTTACTCGATTTTCCATTGTATCAAAAAATCCAGAGTAAAAAGTCCAATAGAGAATCAATCTACTGAGAAGTGAGCGCGTGTGTAGCAAGTAAAAATTAATAATCTTACTGACACTGACAGAAATATTTTTGTAAATGTAACAATCTGTTTGTTTTTATTTATTAGCTACCTAATTTCACTTCCTAATTTACATTCAATCGTCGACAGTGGAATATATTTATGTTTTATACCGTTTTAGAATCTCCATAAAACAGAAAAGTTTTTGAAATTATGAGCCAGCAAATTTTATTATAATTTTTTTTCTGTACGGAGGTTTATTCGAAATTAATAAAAATTGAGAAGAAAAACAGACATTTTAATTTTTTTCTCAGATTTTCTGAATAGTAAGACAACATATCTCAGATTGGTTCAATAACGCCATTATTGAAGATTAAGATGCACAATAATCACATTCCAGAAATATCTTTTCTGCATGTGGGAGGACAAAAAGTGTTTTGAATTTGAATATGAAAAGTATACTACCTACCGAACTTTAGATTTCTAGGTTAAAAGAAAAAACGTTGTAGGCATTTATAGAAAAAAAATCGGGAACGACTGATGAGAGGAGAAACGCACAAAACCAATATATTTTGTGTCGATAACAAAATCTACTGTATATAACAAAGAGTACGTTTTTGGCTCAAGAAGCTCAAGAACTACCAAAAAAATTACTTTGAAAACTTTATAGTTTTTCTTCTTAAAACGTCAAAATCGCGGTTTAAATCGTCAAAGCCTCAAATTTCAATTTTATAGTTTCTGGTTTAATAGTTTATAATTTTTAGGAAACTGTTTTAAAATAGTTAGTGTGTTTGCTTTCCACGTGAATTTCAACAAGTGGAAGAAAAAATATATTTTCATATCAGCTGTCAGAAATAAGAACGTTGTTTTTCTGTCTGTCACTTCATTTCAGACTTGTGAAAACAATGTATCAACTACTTAAATATTACAAAAATATAAACATAGATTTAAGATCAAGTTTAATTAATTAATAGTTTTTTACCTTTTTTGTACCAAAGTTAATTTGAATCTTTTATTCTTTTTTTTTAAATTTGCTAAGTAATCTCATCATCCCAGCGGTTATTTTACCGCGTTCAGAACTTTTTTCCCACAAACATGCATTATAGTTCAATGAAAAATAAAAAAGGCAATAATATAAGGACTGTTCGATTAAAAAAGGAGAAAACTTGTATAACCAATGACTTATTGGTCACGGTATGATCGTAAAAATAATTTTGTAAGAGGCAGCTCCAGACAGTCTATAATATATTCAATTTTTCCCGTATCTTGTATAATACCGGATATATTGAGCTTTACCGAAGAAATGCATCACCTTGTATAGACGTAGAAACTGAAAATAACCCCGGATATGGGGTTCTAGGAGGCCTAGTTGGCGTTTACCTCAATACTCAATATCGTATTTTTTCTACTAATATATATATATATATATATATATATATATATATATATATATATATATATATATATATATATATATATATATATATATATATATATATATATATATATATATATAGCAAGTGCGTTATGATAGTGAATTCTCATAAAAAGGTTTTTAATAGAAAATATGTCTTTTTTTTTTAGAAAGCAGGCATCAAATTTGCTTACCAGTATAACCTGTATAGGCGAAACAATGTAGCATATTTCTTCAAAATAACTTTATTGTTGCGTGTGCCTCCCATCACTTTTTTAGTACACACTGTAACATTAACATCAACCGAGGTTCTGGCATTGCATTTGAGCAAGTTGAAATTCTGCACGTTCCGCCCTTCGGAGGGGGCGTAAAGCCGTTGGTCCCGTGTCCATGTGATGTCGGGAACGGTAAATATCCCTACGTTCCTTACATAAATTTATGGGTTTGGCGAAACTTCTAGGACAGTGAGGTGAAACTGCTCTCTGGCGTCGGTGATTGGCCATAGTCGAGGAAATAGACAGACGTTAAAAAAAATTTTGGTTGAAAATGTACACAAATTTTCCAAAAATATACTAAAAATGTTCCAGAGAAAAACAGGTTTCCCGGCCTACGAACCTTATAGGTTAATAGCAAATTGACCTATTCAAATTTGAAGCACTTAATGAAAATTCTCTACCAAAGCGCACTTGCTGCGTCCCGAATTGATTTTCTTACAAACATCCAAAAATGAAATAATATAAGGCGTGTTCGATTAAAAAATAAATCAAATTTGTATCACCAACGACTTATGGGCTACCTGTGATTGTAGAAATGTTTTTCTAAGTTGAAGCTCAAGACGCCCTATAATTAAGGTACACAATTTTTTTCGTATCTTGTTTAATAACGGATATATCGAACTTCATTGATTTTTTACGAAAATGTACTAAAAATTATATACCATTAAACGATAAAATCTGTAGCTAAAACTACTGCCAAAGCATCAGAGAAAGGGTCTACTTTAAATAAATTTTCTGGAAACATTTTAATAAAATGAAGGACAATCACGGTTGAAGCTGACACTCCATGGTTTCTTGCGAAATTTTCTTTACATAGCCCGTATTACTTTCAAGTTTTTGCCTAAATGTTGCAAATTTTGGCGTTTCAAATCGCGAATTTGACGTTTTGAGGAAAATCTTCATTTTTTTTAATGCCTATTATTTTTTGTCTTTAAACGTACAGACCTAAATTTTGGTACATGATTTTATATTACAAACACGCGCACCAAATTTAGTTGGCTTTACGATATCGGTTCCGGAGATAATTTTTTTTTCTGAAAGAAAACACACTATTTTCGGGGAAAACCCGTACCGATTTTTCTGGCTAACGAAATTATCCAAGCCACTAGCAAAAGGAAGGTACTTCGCAAATTTAATCAATATCGGTCCATTATTTTTGAGTTATCGTTGTTATATATATATATATATATATATATATATATATATATATATGTATATATATATATATATATATATATATATATATATATATATATATATATATATATATATATATATATATATATATATATATTGTAATGGTAACTAGGCCTACATAGGGGAGACAAATGTAAAAGAAAATGAAAAGAATATTATTATTTTCCTATTGGTACCGAGATGAAAACAAATACGATAATGGCGGCAGGAAGAGGTACAAATACAATAGGACCGGGGACAGCTACAAAGATAAATTTAAAAGAAAACGAAAAGAAGATGATAAACAATATGATCCCGGACACGGGGAAGAATATGATGATAATGTTCAACGAATAAGGGAACATGATTCAGGAATAAAACCAAGTAGTGGTGTAGAACAGGAAGCCAGAAATGAAAAATTAATTGGAATGAATATGATGGGGATCAGAAACAAGGACGACGGAAAGACAAAGATAATGTCAGATGGTATAATAATGGTGGATGACTACATTGGCAATGCACAACACCGATACAGGTCAGTCATATGTGACGAAAAATACTTGTAAACAAGCAAAAAAACATGACGACAAGACATACACGATGAGACTAACAAACCAGTGGGCATAAATTTTATAAAGGGAAGATACAAAGTAAATTAATCAAAAAAATAATAAAAGTAAGGTAGATACAGCATTAAAAGCCTAAATAAAGATCTTGAAAGTTACTCGACAAAATCAAAAATGGAAATATGGAAATTTAAGAAAAAGGTTAGATAAAACCGTGAAACTAATGGGTCAAATGCAGTAGGAATTCTAATAGATAATCAAAAATTAAATTATGAGGACGTATATGGGATACGGTAAAATAAAGGAATCAGGCGAATTAAATAATTAAGATATATTAATATGAACAATATATATATATATATATATATATATATATATATATATATATATATATATATATATATATATATATATATAAAATACAAATTTAAAACTAGAAATGCAAGACACCCGATACTCTAATAAAAACTGTACTAACAATAACAAATAAAAATAACAGGAGATATACATACACACACACACAGATATATATATATATATATATATATATATATATATATATATATATATATATATATATATATATATATATATATATATATATATATACCCCCTATTCATTTCTGGTCCCGTAACTTTCTTGGGCGCTGTTTGCAAGATTTTTTTTTGTGGTTTGTGTATCCAGAAGGAATGTGCTAATTTGAAAATTTACCGAAAACTTAATTTTTTATTTACAAAACGAGTGTACCTGCCAAATTATAAACGTGGCAGGTATTTTTCCCTATTAGTCGCTTGGATGAGCCGTTTTAGTCCAATCAATCGAAACAGTTTCTGCAAACAAAATAACAACAATGGTTTTCTAAAACAAATTTATCGTTGCCTGTGAAGCTCATTGTGTTATTTTTTAAATTTAGTACCCACGCTGCTTTTACATAGGTTTTAGTATCTATCAAAACTGAAGATTCTAGTTTAATGAGAAATTCAATTATCACCACTTGGAATATTATTACGAAAATTCTATATCATAATGCACTTTCTGCACCTAAACCCCTTTCAAGATTTACTTACTATTGCTGTAGTATCCATACTTTTTGAAAATGAAATAAATAAATATAAATACACAATTTTTAAATAAAAATTTTAATAATTTACATTTGTTTATTGGTATAATTTAAACCACTGCATGTTATTATGTATTTTCATTTACCTCAAAGTTCCCACATACAATATGAAGTGTAAATAATAATGAAAATTCACTAAAAACTAAAAGTAAACAATAAGTACCTTATTCCAGGTTGAGCATTATTTTTTTGTTTATGACGTCTGTAAACAAAGAAGAAGAAGGAGATAACCTCGAATTCGACTCCACCATACTATGAGTTTGCAGACTAACAAATGACAATGGCACATAGCTAACTGGCGTTGTCAGATTTAAATAGGAGAGGGCGATGAGTTTTAAATACTGTGAAGAATGGGAAGCTTAATATGTATACATAATAAAACGTTGTTCTATATTGCCTTTAAACAAATTGAATAATTTCGTATTTTTTTTATTTATTACTATATATTCTCCTGATATCTTCAAAATCAGATGACAGTTCTGGCAAATGGCAACCTCGCTGATTGTTTATTATGACATATTTTTGTAAGATGTTTGTTTGAACTTTAATTTGGAGCAATTGTTAGGAATAGCACCGTAACCCTGATATATCTGTCTGACCTTGTCTAACATTATAGGCACCAACTCAGAGGTAATTTCAGGTTTTATCGTAAATTATTTATTTTTTATTTGGTTATAATTAAGAATCTATTAAACCAGTTAAGTTTATCTCCGATAATTACAAAGCTATTTTCATCAAATTTGGTGGATATGTTCTCTTGGGAAGGTCTTACTAGGCACCAAATCTATATATTATAAGTTTATAGAACATTCAGTTATTCAAATTTTAAACATTTAATGAAAATTCACTACCAAAACGCACTTGCTGCGTCCCGAACTTTTATTTACAATGTTTTTTTTGCTCATATAGAAACATTACTAAAATTTATATTGTGGCCAGTGTCGAGATTATGTTCAGACAGAGCGCAAGTTCTTTTTTGTAGAATACATTGGCCAAACAAGCAGAGTCCTTAAAGATAGATTACACAGCACAAGAGTGACATACGTTTGCAAAAAAGAACTTGCGCTCTGTCTGAACATAATCTCGACACTGGTCATAATATAAATTTTAATAATGTTTCTATTTTACACTGTGAAACCTTAAGTAATAAAAGAATGTGTTTAGAAGAACTTGAAATTACTTTTGACGACAGTGTAATAAACTTAAAGAAAGATAATAATTTTCTAAATCACTACCCCTGTTTATATTTCCTAGACAAAAACAAAAAACAAATTCAAATACATAATAGTTAGCTGCATATGTCAGTTTGAAACTTTTCTACTTTAGTCAAATTTACAAAAAGGTTTTTTCATATTTGTTATTCCATAATTAGTTAAAATAAAACTCGCGTTATATGTAAGTATTTTAAACATTTATATTTTTCCTATGTAAATTGTAAACTTTTTTCTTTCCATGTTGTAGCCTTGGGAATGGAATAAACTTCTCCGAAAGCTCGGCACTTAATACCGAGTTTTTATTTTGCAACTGACGGCTTTCCCACATTTTTTTTAAAAGTATATATATATATATATATATATATATATATATATATATATATATATATATATATATATATATATATATATATTAATATATATTAATAGATAGGTATCCAACCGATAACTCAAAAAATACTTGACCACTCAAAACCAAATTTAGAAGTCCCTTCATCTTGATAGCCTGGATGAGTTCGTTGGACAGTTTTAATACTCAATTACTTGTAGAATAAAAAAATGCAAAAAACTGTTTGAAAACGCAGTACTTTTTGAATTGCTAGAAGTATTAAACTGAAACTTTTTAACTGACCTTGGATTTGTGTTATAGAAGCCCTAATTCGCGCCAATTTTAAGAAAATTTCCAAAAGTCTTACCATTTTCTTTAGGAAAATTCACTAAAAAGGAAATATGAGTGGAAAGTGCGAAAAAACAGCTTAGTTGGACCTCTATATAAGCTGATAGAGTCCCATTTTGCAGCTATACTTCCTAAAATCCTTCATTTGTTTAAAATATTGTTCCAAAGATTAATTTTAGGTTGCCTTGTTTGTAAGTCTCACATAGACAGCTCCATTATTTTATCATTTGAAAAAAGTATAAACACAGCAACAGTAAATAAGTGTTGAAAATGGTCTGGGTGCAGCAAATACGTTATTTGGAAGACAATTTTCGTAAAAATATTTCAAATTTGATAACTCAATTTCCCATTAAGCTAGAATCTTCAATCTTGAGCCACAGTAAAACCTATGTAAACACAGCGTGGGTACTAAATTAAGAAAAATAACATAAGGAACATCGCGAATAACTAAAAATTTTTATTGGAAAACCTTTTTTGTTGCATTGTTTGCAAAAACTAGTTCGATTGGGTTGACTAAAACACAACCGTACAAACAATTAATAAGGAAAACTACCTGCTATATTTATAAATTGGCAGGTACATTTCCATTTAAAATAACATTTTTTTTTCTGGAAAACTATTGTAACTTTAATCAAATTTGTAACACAACTCTTTTAAAGAGACTTGCAGTACTTACATATATGTACCAAATTTTAATTTTCTATCTCCATAGAAAATAGAAATTTCTTCAAGTAATTGCTTACTGGGACCTCTAAAACCGATCTACAAAATTCACTTAAATTTAGTACGAAATTTTATCAAAATCGGCCCATTATTTTTTAAGTTATCGCTGTGATATATATATATATATATATATATATATATATATATATATATATATATATATATATATATATATATATATATATATATATATATATATATGTATATATATATAAAGATATAAAAATTGAAACTGATCCTGGATATCGGTTCTAGCGGGCCTAGTTTGCGCTCATTTGAAGAAATTCAAAATTCAAAAGTCGGGATCTTTTCACTAGTGAATTTTTCTAAGAAACTATATTCCCAAAGCATTAGAGAAAGGGTCTATTTTAAATTAATTTTGTTGCGACTTAAGGAAAATGAAGATAAATGACGGTTGAAGTTGAAACTTCAACAACACACATATTATAACATTTCTTCTACATTACCTGTATTCGTTTCAGATTATTTATCTCAAAGTTACTAATATTGACGTTTCAAATTGCCACTTGGATGTTTTAAGAGAAAAAACTAATAATAATCTTCAAAATAATTTTTCCAGTATTTTGTGGCCCTTTTGAGTAAAGAAAACTCAATCTTTTTCTATAATATACAATAGATTTTGTTATATATATATATATATATATATATATATATATATATATATATATATATATATATATATATATATATATATATATATATATATATATATATATATATATATATATACTATAACCAAATATATAAAAATTATAACAGACTCTATATGTGTTATAGGGGCCGTGGTTGTCGCACACTTAAAGCCATTTTTTAAAAGTCAAAAGTCTACATCTCCTCATTAGTAAATCTTTTCTACGAAAAATCACTAATATTAACTTGATAGCTGGACTGATATATAGGGCATTTTGTTACAAAAACTACAAGTGTGGGTTGACACCTATAAACAGGCGACCCTGTTATGTTGTCCTCCAGACCTTACAGCACAAAACTAAGTAGCCATGGTAACTGGTAATGCGAAAACGATAAAAGGGTAGCGTACAACGTAACAGAGAAAATTTTATTGTTTGTAAAAATACCCATGTATGTATTATCGATTTCTTCAGGTTTATTTGAGTAAGTGTTTAATAGAAATTTATTACTTTCAAATGATGTCACCGTGAGTGCGTATAGCCTAGCAGACATAATGTCTTACTGTAGGAAAGATCATCCTAAGTACTTCTTTAACTTCTTTACGGCTTTGCATTCTGTTTTATGTATCATTAAAGCGAACTGTTATGCCTTTATTGCTGCATAAATCGACAAAATTGCTACTGCTGTATCAATGTTGCTTCTATTTTACATTTTAATCAAATAGCCCTTGCCAAACCAATAACAAAATAATGTAATTCATATATATATATATATATATATATATATATATATATATATATATATATATATATATATATATATATATATATATAACATTTTCGAATGTCAACATCGTTACCTCTTTATTGGTGAATTTGCTTAATGAAAATTCCCTAATAGACACGCAGAAATTTTTTCGCGATATTGCTCTGTTTAAGGTCTTTAAAATAAGGTGACAGACGATATATGTAAGGAAGCATTTCAGATATTTTCATTCTACCTCCCTATAGGAAGCACCCCTTGAAAGTCGACTAAATCTGTAGGGGTGTAAAAGTGGATTCATTTCTCTTTAATCCATACAGACAAATGTATTTTTTAAGCTAATAATATTGGGGATATGCCTATACTAAAACTGTTCGGACACAGTGTAAGAGCGTCAGACATGCTTCAATTAATGTTTGTACAAATGAAGCTATCCAAGCCCTTTTTTTTTGTAACAAGCCTCTAATGACATATTATTTTTATAATTTAAATATTTTTATTAAAAAATCGAAATACACTTTATTTTTACTAAGCGTTCATTGCTTTGATTGGTGTTATTAAAAAGTTATATCGATACGCACTGCTTCTTGAAGAACTAGCAAAAGTCTGGGAGCAGCAAGTACGTAATGCAAGTGAAATTTCATAAAAAGATATTTAATAGTGAATATGTATTTTTTTGATGAAAGCAGGTGTCTAATTTGGTTACCAGTATAACCTATATTATAGTAAAAACAATGTACGGGGTGATTTTTTTAAATGTCTCACCCCTGTAATTTCTTTATTATCAGAGATGCCAAAAAAATCCAACACCATCTGGCAAATTATGATGCGATGAGTTAAAATATTGCGACAGAAAAACAATTGCACATCGCCTTCATAGAAATACATGGCCAACGTTGATTTTCTTAAATGGAACGATATGCCTCAGACACATACAATCGAAGCAGAATCGAAATCTGCATATAACGATGTCACGTTCGCATTTCGGAGTCAAGCCGTTTTGGAGACATGACGTCACAAAATTTCAAAATATTTGTAAATTTTTAAGTTTCTGACTCCTGTAATTTCTTTATTATGAGGGATAACCAAAAAATTGCAACGCCATCTGACAAAAAAAAGTTTTACGTTATTATGCAGTTCGCAGTGAATAAATTACATCTGAATCATTTTGCTTTATGTGCCACATGAACGGCGTTATCTTCCGTTACAGAGCTCTGCCGGACCTGCATATACTGGTTATATTTTAGTTGTATAAAAGTCTGGACGCAGCAAGTGCGTTATGGTAGTGAATTTTCATTAAAATGTTTTTAATAGCAAATATGTGTTTTTTTTTAGAAAACATGCATCAAATTTGATTACCAGTATAACTTATATAGTGAAAACAATGTGCCATGTTTCATCGGAATAACTTTATTGTTTGAAAACGTATAAAGATTTCCGAAAGTAAACTTAAAGTAGTCCCGAAAAAATTCGTTTCTTGGTCCACATTATAGGTTAATAGCAAATTAAGCTATTCAAATTTGAACCATTTAATCAAAATTCGCTACCATAACACACTTGCTGCATCCAGAATTTATTTTCTTACAAACATGCATTATATTTCGATGGAAAATGCAAAAATGCAATCACATAAAGCGTGTTCAGAAATGCGAGCGTGGCATCGTTGTACGCAGCGATGTGCAATTGTTTTTCTGTCACAATATTTTAACTCATCGCATGGTAGTTCGCGTTGGAATTTTTTGGTTATCTCTCATAATAAATAAATTGAGTGAGACACTTAAAAACTTACAACATTTTGAAATTTTGTGACGTCATGTCTCCAAAACGGCTCGACTCAGAAATGCGAGCGTGGCATCGTTGTACGCACATTTCGATTCTGTTTCGACTGTATGTGTATGAGCCCTATCGTTCCATTTAAGAAATTCAACGTTGGCCATGGATTTCTATGAAGGCGATGTGCAATTATTTTTCTGTCGCAATATTTTAACTCATGTGTGTGTGTTTTGTTTCTTTAACGTCTGCCTATTTCTACGACTATGGCCAATCACCGACGCCAGAGAGCATTGCACCTCACTATCCTGGAAATTGTGCCGAACCCCTACCTTTTTGTAAGGAGGATAGGGATATTTAACGTGCCCAACATCGCATGGACACGGGACCGACGACTTTACACCCCCTCCGAAGGGCGGAACGTGCAGACATTCAACTTGCTCAAATACAATGCCAGAACCTCGGTTGATGTTAATATTACAGTTTGTACTGAAGAAGTGAAAGGAGAACCCAGTACCCTTCGGTTCAGAGGCACACGTTTAACTTATAGCATGGTAGTTTTTTCAGATGGCGTTGGCATTTTTTTTGATATCTCTGATAATAAAGAAATTACAGGGGTGAGACAATTAAAAAAATCACACACGTTTTGAAATTTTGTGACGTCATGTCTCGGAAACGGCTTGACTCAGAAATGCGAGCGTGGCATCGTTGTACGCAGATTTCGATTCTGCTACGATTGTATGTGTATGAGGCATGTCGTTACATTTAAGAAAATCAACGTTGGCCATGTATTTCTATGAAGGCGATGTGCAATTGTTCTTCTGTCGCAATATTTTAACTCATCGCATGGTAGTTTGTCAGATGGCGTAGGCATTTTTTTGATATCTCTAATAAAAAAGAAATTACAGAGGTGAGACACTTAAAAAAATCACCCTGTACATACCAAGTGCCATCAAAATAACTTTATGTTTGAAAATGTACAAAAATTTTCAAAAATAAACTTAAAATGTTCCAGAAAAAAATTGTTTCGTAGTCAACAAACCTTAAGTTAATAGCAAATTGAGTTATTAAAATATAAAGGCTTTAATGAAAATTCGAAACACACCAGAACGCATTTTCTGCGTCCGAAATTTATTTTCTCACAAACACGTATTTAGCTGAAAAATGCAAAAATGCATAAGAAGTATTCGATTTAAAAAAAGACAATTTATATCACCAATGAGTTATGAACCACGCTGTGATCGTAATTATTAATTAAATAATTAATTTTATAAGATGCAGCGCAAGACAACCTAAAATTAACAAACAATATACCGGCGGATATGATGAGCTTTTTTGTGCGATAATTCCCTAAAAATTATAGACTATTCAACCGTAAACTCCAGATAAAACTACTGCCAAAGCATCAGAAAAGGCGTATATTTCAAATGCATTTTCTGGGAATATTTTAATAGAATTTAATACAGCAAGTGCGTTATGCTGGCGAATTTTCATAGAGCTGTTTCTAACGCTAACTATTTTTTTAAGAAAGACATTAAATTTTGTAGATAGTGCAACCTTTATAGTAGAAACAATGTACCGTATTTCATAGTAGCTTTTTATTTGGAAAAGTACAAATATTTTCAGAAGATAAAATTAAAATTTTCCCAAAAAACTAGTCTGACTTTCCTGGCCCACAAACCCATCCACGTAATTTACACAAAAACTACACCAGCCAAGATATAATTATTTACAGAAAGATTTTTCACAGAACTTAAAAAATGTTTATATGAAGATTTTTAAACAATCTGTTTCATGAAAATTCGCCATTTTTTCTACAAAGAGTGTATAAGTAATTGGAGAGCGTCCAGTACATCGCATCTCGATTTTTTGGATGAATAATATAATTGAAAACCTCACTAAATGCGTCATTTTTATAGGACTGCGATTTATATTGGCAGAAACGCCGTATCACAATTTCTGATATGTTCCAAAATGTAATAAGTTGAAAAACAATTAAAATAACTCTAAAACAATGGGCGACTTCAATTTTTTCTCTTTACAAGCATGCATTAAAATTGGATTGAAAATACAATAAAGCTACAATAAAAGTGATGTTGCATAAAAAAAAAGAAACTTGTATCACTAACGACTTGTGGGCCACCCTATGTTTGTCAGCATAATTTTATAAGATGCAGCTCAAAACACCCTATAAACAACTATTATAATATTTTCGCGTATCTTGTATAATAACAGGTATATTGAGCTTTGCAGTAAAAATTCACCACCCTGTATATATGTAAACATGTAAAAACTGAAACTCACCCGGGGCCTAGTTCGCACTCGTTTCAAGAAATATTTTTAAAATTCTAAAGTGGCGGTCTTCTCAACAACGAAGTTTTTCTACGAAAAGTCGCGACAAAGTATAGGTTATTAAACCACAAATCATATAACTGAAGCTACTGCTAAATCATCAGAGAAGGGGGTCTATTTGAAATGAATTTTCTGCAAACATTTTAGTAAAATGAAGGACAACGATGTTTAAAGCTGTAACTTAAGGCTTTGTAAAACACATTTATTATGATATCTCCTATGCATAGTCCGTATTTGTTTCAGGTTCTCCGTCTACAAATTGCAAATTTTGACGTATCAAAGTCATTTTAAGCAGAAAAAATATAACATTTTCAAATTTTTGTGTTATCTCTTGACCTTTTTGCGCCAAGAAAACTTAATGTTTGCCTATAATATACAATAGATTTTGTTGTCCACACAAAATATTTTGGTTTTGTGCATCTATCTGGTCATCAGTTGCACCCAAAACTCTTTTCAAAAACGTATGATTTCCTTTCAACTTAGAGATTTGAATTTTGACATGTATGGCAAGTTTAATAGTGTAAACACGAGTACCGAATTTGAGTGCCGTAGCTTTGTTATTTTCGGAGATACAAAAAATTCCGAAATAAAACCCAAAATTTTCCAGGAAAAACTGTTGAGATTTTTCTGGCTAACAAACTTATCCAAGCGACTTACAAAAGGAAGGAACCTATCAAATTTTAATAAAATCGGCCCATTATTTTTTGAGTATTTGACCTGCTATACAACTAGAAACGTGACCTTGGTGACAATATTTTAAACCATAAATTTCCAATTAAAGCTTTTCACAAATTACACTGCTAGATTTCGACGTATTGTGTCGATCTCATTCAACTCTCGTCGCTTTGTTACATGTATTGATCAAATTAAATCACGAATTACTTTATTGTTTGAAGCGCGCAAGTTCTGTTAAGCTGTTTTAAATAGCTTGAGCGTCAAACCACAAAACAGTAATAGCAAGTATTTAGAGGTATTAAATCATTCAAGTTTGAAACACTTGAAGCAACAAAGAAGAAGACATATAAGACAAATATTTCTTTACCTTTGATGATTAAGCATGAAAAAAAAGTCTGGACGCAGCAAGTGCATTATGGTAGTGAATTTTCATTAAAATGTTTTTAATAGCAAATATGTGGGTTTTTTAAGAAAGCATAGCATTTTTCATAACTTGTATAATAACGGATATATTGAATTTTATTGATTTCTTACGAAAATTAGACAAAAATTATATACCATTAAACGATAAACTCTATAGCTAGACTACTGCCAAAACATCAGAGAAAGGGTCTATTTGAAATTAATTTTCTGAAAATATTTTAGTAAAATGAAGGACAATGACGGTTGAAGCTAAGACTTCAGGCTTTGTAAAGTATTTTTCTTCAGATATTTTCCTTTCATAGCCCGTATTAGATTCAAGTTATTTGCCTAAATGTTGCCAATTTGGACGTTTTAAATCGCGACTTTGACGTTTCTAGGAAAACCTCGATTTTATTTAAATGCCTATAACTTTTTTGTCTTTTGATATACACAGCTAAATTTAAATAGGTAATTTACTTATAGCGACGTAAACCTGTGCACCGAATTTGGTTGCCCTTACTTTGTTATTTCCGGGGATATAATTTTTTTTCCAAAGAAAACACATTTTCCTGGAAAACCTCGGCCGATTTTCTTGGCTAACGAACTTATCCAAGCCACTTGCAAATATAAGGTACTCACCACATTTAGTCAAAATCGGCCCATTGTTTTTTGAGTTATCGGTGTGGTATATATATATATATATATATATATATATATATATATATATATATATATATATATATATATATATATATATATATATATATATATATATATATATATATATATATATATATATATATATATATATATATATATATATATATATATATATAAATATACAGTGCTTTCATTTCAAAACTAGCCACCCTTAATAATTTCTTTATCAAGGAAATCTGGTTTGAAAAAAAAACAGGTCAATTGGGATTTCGAGGGGCACGTTCAAAAACAGTATTTTAGGAATTTTACTTTTCACCACCTAAGCCCCAGTCACCCCAACTTAATAATTTTAAATGACACCATCTAGCTTGAGATACATCATTTTAAAGCTATTTAAAATCCTAATCCAACGGCGTTTAGAAATTTAAATCCACCGTCAACTTTTGAATTTAGAAGAAGAAAACCTAATCAAATTCGGAATATTTAAAAAATATATATTTAATAGTTTAAGACAAAAATCTACTTTACACTTTATTAACTGCTCAAAGTGCGCTCCGTTGTTAGCTAAACAATAAAATAGTCAATAGACGAATTCTTGTCCAACCTTTTTAAAATGCTTCTGTAGTAATTTGTCGGCAAGCTTGGGTGATCCTATCTTTTAGAACCTTAATATTCTCTGGTGGAGGATTATGGTACACAACTGATTTTAAATAACCCCAAAGGAAGAAGTCCAGTGGTGTTAAGTCCGGAGATCTGGCGGGCCTTCCAAGGCGCCTCGTCTGCCAATCCATTTGCCGTGAAATCTTTGATTAAGCTACTCGCGAACACGTAAGGCATAGTGTGGTGGTGCACCGTCCTGTTGATAGTGCAATTTTTATTTGATCCAGCAGTGGGTTGCTTTCTTCATTAAGTTGCTTTTATGAGGACGCTGTTATGAATAGGTCAATATAATTTTCCAAAAAAATGAAATACAAATCACCAGTTAAATTATCTTCAATAAAAAAAGGGCCTATTATTTTTCATTTCCAAGAATTCCCGAGCAGACATGAATTTTTTTGTGGAAACTGTGTATGACCCTCTACGAACATTCATGTATTTTGATTATCCCAATATCTACAGTTGTGTTTATTAACAAAACCATTCAGAAAGAACGTTGATTCATCACTAAAGCAAATATTCTTTACCAAATTTCCATCTTCTTGAATTCTGGCAATCATTAATTCACAGAATTGAATCCTTCTATCATAAGCATCCTCGCCGAGTTCATGGAGAAAGGAAATAACCTGTAAAGTTTTAAAACTGTATGTATAGAACCGATGGAAACATTCGTTAATGCAGCGACTTTTCGAATTGAAGTCGTAGGTTCAGCGGCAAAACATCCTAAAACCTCAATTTGTGCAGCTTCGTTAAGAGCTCGTGGTTGCTTATTTGCTTTGTTACATACTGAGCCAGTTTCTTCAAATTTTCGTGCAAGACTTAGCACATATTGGTGTCCCACATTTTTTTCAGGATGACTTTCGTTGAAAACTTGGGCGATATTACGAGCACCTATTCTGAGCACCATACAAGTAAATTATTTCAACTCTTTCTTGTGTATTGTAAACCATGACTGTTAGTTTTATTTGAATTTAATATTTTAAATTGAAATGATTTAAATGAGTTTGAACGTTTCAAAATTTAAAAATTCAATCACAACAGACTCGGTTTTAACTCGTTGCAGCCGTCAAGAAATCGAACACTAAATACGAATAAGTAACAAAGAAATCCAGAAAGTAAAATTGGCTCATTTTCTCTGAAATTTATCGTTAAATTAGACATGGGCGTTATCGTTCCCATATCACCTCGTACCAGGAAAATTGATAGCCGCAAATGGCACCGGGGAGCTAAATTTGCAACAGCATTACGCTCATAAAAAATACTGATAAAAACAATTCAAATGTTAGAAAAAATTCGACAGTCGATTATTTTATTGTTTAGATAACAACGGAGGGCACTTTGAGTACTTAATAAATTAGGTTTTTGTCTTAAACTATTAATTTTTTTTTAATATTCCGATTTTGATGATGTTTTTTTCTTCTAAATTCAAAAGTTGGAGGTGGATTTAAATTTCGTGAACGCCGTTAGATTAGGATTTTAAATACCTTTAAAATGATGTATCTCAAGCTAGGGGGTGTTATTTAAAATTATAAAGTTGGGGTGACTGGGCCTTATATATATATATATATATATATATATATATATATATATATATATATATATATATATATATATATATATATATATATCGAAACTGACCCCAGACATGTGTTCAAGGGGGTCAAATTAGCGCCCATTTGAAAACTTTTTTTTAATTCAAAAGTCGGGATCTCCTCATTAGTGAATTTTTTTTTAAAAAGGTGAAAAGTTATGGGCAGTTAAAGAAAAAAGTATGGACGCAGAAAGTGCGTTATGGTAGTGAATTTCTATAAAAATATTTTTAATAGCAAATATGTGTGTTTTTTGAAAGAAGGCAGGCATTTTGGTTACCAGTATAACCTATATAGTTAAAACAATGTGCCATGTTTAATCAAAATAACTTTATTGTTTGAAAATGTACAAAAATTTTCGAAAGTAAACTTAAACTGTTCCCGAAAAAAAAACCGTTTCTTGGTCAACGCTATAGGTTAATAGCAAATTCAGCTTTTCAAATATGAAGCATTTAATCAAAATTCGCTACCATAACGCACTCGCTGCGTCCAGAATTTATTTTCTTACAAACATGCATTATATGTCAATGGAAAATGCAAAAATGTAATAACATAAGGCGGGTTCGACAAAGAAAAAAAAAAAGAAAATCTGTATCACCACACTTATGGGACACCTGTGATTGTAGAAAGAATTTGACTCTGTAGAAAGATGTAACTCAGGACACCCTAAAATTAATATATACATTTTTTTTCATATATTGTATAATAACGGATATATTGAGCTTTATTGATTTTGTACGAAAATTCGACAAAAGTTATATACCATTAAACGATAAACTCTATAGTTAAGACTACTGCCAAGCATCAGAGAAAGGGTTTATTTGAAATGAATTTTAAGGAAACATTTTAGTAAAATGAAGGACAGTGACGGTTGAAACTAAGACTCCAGGGTTTGTAAAACATTCTTCTTGAGACACATTCTTTCCATAGCCCGTATTAGATTCAAGTTATTTGCCTTAATGTTGCCAATTTTGACCTTTTAAATCGCGACTTTGACGTTTCGAAGAAAGCCCCAATTTACTTTTCTTTAAAGGCCTATAACTTTTTGGTCTTTTGACCTACAAAGCCTAATTTTGGTAGGTAATTTAGCTATAGCGATGTAAACCCGTGTAACAAATTTGGTTGCCCTTACTTTGTTATTTCCGCAGATATAATTTTTTTGTGAAGGAAACAGAATTTTCCGGGAAAACCTCGGCTGATTTTCCTGGCTAACGAATCTATCCAACCCACTTGCAAAAGGGAGTTATTTGCCAAACCTAATCAACATCGGCCCATTATTTTTTGAGTTATCGGTGTGACACACACACACACACACACACACACACATATATATATATATATATATATATATATATATATATATATATATATATATATATATATATATATATATATATATATATATATATATATATATATATATATATATATATATATATATATATATATATATATATATATATATATATATATATATATATAAACATATAAAAATCGGAACTGACCCCGGATATGTATTCTAGGGAGCCAAATTAGCGCTCATTTGAAGAAATTTTTTCAAAATTCAAAAGTCGGGATCTCCTCATTACTGATTTTTTTAAAGAGAATTCACTAATAGAAGATACTGAACACAAAAATGTAATGCAAAAACACATTTACTAAAGTGGGCGTGTCGATTTGTGTTTTTTGTTTTCGATGTGCAGTAGTCTGAAACAGCCAAATGGAATAAATTCAGTATGTCAATTATTTTCCATATCCATTAAAAACCGAAACCCGTTAATTTTAGATTAAAGAATGACGTCCTGCAACGTGAACACTTTACCCCTATATGAAAGCCCTTAGAGTGACAGTTTCAACCCTCAAACTTTTAAATAGGAAGTAGGAGCTTGGATCTCATTCTCATGAAATGAACTTAGAGTCAATGACTTGACCACAAGGAAGATATTCATATGTCTGTACCATACACTTCTGAAACGTTATATTACTCGAGTTTGAAAGAATAAATCTCTACCCCCTAAAGCGATCATACCCAAAAACAACATTAAAGCGTTCCTTTGTCGAGTGCTAATTAAATACCCAATTTTGAAGATGATATCTCAATTCGTTAGAAAGTTAATGCGCCTACTAACAAATAGACACACAGGCCGACAGACCGACCGACCGACCACAGACAGAAAAAATTTCTGTCACCATTATTTAACCCCTAATTTAATTTCAGCACAGAATACCGGATGTTTGAGAAATTGAAAGTTTTCCAATAAACATTAGAATTATATTGCTCGAGTATTAATGAAATAATGTCAATTTTCAGTAAATCACCCCCCATTGATCCCCTACCCCCTAGAGGTATTTCACCCAAAAACAATCCGAATCATTTGTTTGTTGGGTGATAACGGTATACCAAATTTGAAGACGATATCTCAATTCGTTCTAAAGTTATCGTGGCTACAAACAGACATACAGACCGACAAACAATTATTTTTTTCCAAATCATGTTTTCTATATATTTTGATACTTTTGAAATTTTTTTTCGCCGATACCACACTTCTACACGGATTGACGAGGTGGAAGTAAACTTAATAACTAATCGCGCTTCATTCATTAAAATAGTGCTGCAAATTGAATCATAACTTCGAAATAGCTGTAATAATCTATCCTCATTTGAAAGATATTCTCATGAAATAAATTTAGGGTTCATGATTTTACCACAAAGAAAATATTGATATTCCTTACTCGAGTTTTAACGAGCCGCCAATATTCACCAAATCACCCTACATTTATCGCCTACCTCGTAAATCACATGAATCGGTCTCGCAATAAAACAATTGGAAGCGTTCCTTTGTCGAGTGCTAACTGGATACCAAATTTGAAAACACTAAGGTAAAGTTAGCGTGGCTACCAACAGACAGAAATACAGACAGACAAACAAAAAAAATGTTCGTTCCAAAATCATGTTTTCTATATATTTTGAATTTTTTTAAGCGAAAAAAATTCCTGAAATTTTTGTCGCCGATGCCATACTTTTACACGTATTGATGATGCGGAAGTAAAAAAAAAACAACCAAACCCAATTTCAGTGTTCATTTTAGACGATAACAATTAAAAAGAGGACAGAAACAGTTATCAGCATTATTCATAGCTGACAATGTTAGTTTTGTTTAAAACACCTAGCAATTTGGTCTCAGATTGCCACAGTTGTCAGTTGTTAACAGCAATACTGAAAAATGGTTTATTTAATAAAAAGCGTAAAATAACAATTCTACAGATGATTGGTCACGGAGATAAAAGACTATCGGAGATCGAAGTAGCTCGCCTATTTCAAGAGTTTCTCACTTTGCCGCCTACATCCCAAGATATAAAGCAATTACAACAGAAAACCTTCTAAGGCACTGAGTAATGATACCGAATTGGAGGTAATGCCTGAGTTTGAGGAAAACCCACATACTTCGAGTCAGCAACACTGAATGTTAGCCTTTCACGGATCATTTGAATATTGAAAGAAAAGAAAATGCATTCCTATAAACTGATACAAACCCAGAAGCTCACGGAAGATATTTTTAATAGAAGAACGTCTTTGTGAACAAACTATGGAAATAACAATGTTTTAACATTAGAACATGTTTTGTTTTCTGATCATTACAGTTTTGCACTTCACGGCCATGCTAGTTGTCATAATTGTCGCTACTGGTGTAAGTAAAATTCACACCGAATGGAAGAAGCATATACGCAATATTCTGAAGAGGTTAATGTTTGGGCAGGAATAGTTGGAAACCGTGTCACTGGTCCCTCTTCCACTGATGGTAATTTAAATGGAAATCACTATTTTGCGTTTTTCCAAAGTAATGCCGTGCCAACTTTGACAGACTTATATCCTGATTGAGCAAACCCACAAGTTCCAGCGATTGTGATATGCTTCCAGCAGGATGGAGCATCAGCACATTACCAAATCAATGTTCGGCAGTACCTAGACCTAATATTTCTAAATCGGGTGATAGTAAGGTGAGACTCGTTAGAATGGCCAACACGACCACCCTATCCTACATTATTAGACATCTTATAGTGATATCTGAAAAGTATCGTATACAAAACTAAACCATCGATTCAACAGACTTAAATAGAAGAATAACGCTTGCGATCAGGTCGGTCACGTGCCTGGTGTCGATTAACGTCAGAATACATTTTGATTTGGGATTAGGATGCTGCCAAGACGTTTAAGGCATGCAATTTAAATATTTCCTATATTGAGATTGATGGTTTTGTTCTTTTCGTATTATTAAAAGTTTTTAATTATAATTTTTTACTGTGTTCTAGCAAAGGTGTAGGTATCACAAGGTCCTAATTTCTATTTAAAAAGTTGTGGATTGCAACTGTTATTCAAAGGAGGTTGAATGCAGGGGTGAAGTTTTCACGTTGCATGATGTCATTTTAAATTTAAAATTCACGCATTTCGACATTTCTTATGAATATGCCCAATGATTTTCTAACGCCTTACGTGCTTGTCTTTATTTTCCACTGTTATATTTCCAATCATAGACATAGGTGTCATCTATGCCGCACATTTCACTTTCTAGTTCAATTTATTTAAAGTAATAATTTCAAGTATAAACAAAAAATACTTAAATAATTTTATAATCTTTCTCCTGTAAATGTCAAACTGAATATTTGAAACGTGAAAATTAGTATAACAATCGCGATTTATAAATGATAAAAATTACAAGAAATGTGTATTGGAAAGTTCCAGTTTTATGGTACTCTTCTTGTTTTTTAAAATAGGTGCAACAATGCCTCTAAAATAGACCTTACATATAGAACTAAATAATTAAACACCATTATGCGTTATCTACCTTTTATTATACTTTCCTTGCCAAGCATAAGGTAGTCTAGAGGTTAGTCTCGTGTTACTAATATATTACTTTATAACAAATACCATGAGAAGCACGTCCCATAGATAATGAAAGATTTCCGATATTTCCGCAAACGAAATATGTTAATTTTTGTGTCGTTAAACCTCCCTAAATAGTTAGTGACCGACTTCCTGCAGATATATAAGTCGAGTTGTAGATATAGGATATTTAGAATCATTCATCCACTGATGACGCTCACTTAGTTAGTGAAACGGTCGTCAGGTTTTTTAATGTGCCCTGGTGATCTGGGTTATCCAAGTGTGCTTATTATGTATATTAGATTGTTCTAGATTTATGCTACTATTCGCATTTGTTCAAATAGTTGCAAAAAATACCTTTAAAATAGAACTTACATATTAAAAATAAATGACTGAAGTTAATTATGGCTTATCTAGCTTTTACTGCACTTTTCCTGCCAAGCCTCACGGTAGTCAAGGGTTTGGACGGCTGCCTCGTGAGCGAAGGGACGTGGATTCAAATCCCGCTGTTGACTGCATTTCCTTTTCAACTTTTTTTTCCTCATTGATTCAATTTTAACCTTATCTGATCAGATAATGTAATTCCAATATTTTTAGCGACAAAAATAAGGACTTTTGAGACTTTTAATTCAAGTTAAATAGCAGCTGTTGTTGCCCTTAGTTGGTAAAAGCGATCCACAGTTAACAGAGACCTAGATATTTGTGACTTCAGAAGAGTCTGTTTTCTTCTCTACAACTGTATTCAATTTTTAAAGCATTGACAAGCAAAATAATTTTCCCTGTGAAGCCACAGAAAAATGATCTACTTCTGTATTTAGATCAGATTTTAAATATGTTTTAATTTAGTTAATTTAACTTTCTTATAAATGGATTTAATGAATTTTCTTTGAAGTAAAATTTGTTGCAAATTTTGGTATGAAAAATTATTCAATTGATGGAATATTTTTTAAACAAAATTCGTCGAAAAAAAAAGGTTTTAATGGATTTTTGTGCAAACAAATTATTTTATTTGAACTTTATATATTCTCTAAGCAAAATTTTGTGTAAAAAAGTACATAGCCAGTTTTCGCGGAACTTTTTTGTGCTTCAGTAGAAATCATTTTTGGTAAGATTTGTTTGGGAAATTTTCATAATTAATGAATTAATGTTTAACAAGCTATTATAAAAATGTTTTTTTCAGATTTGCAAATTTTCATGAATTTTTTCGTGTGTAAATAATTATATTTTGATGGGTGGGTAAATAACCCGAAGAGGTTCGTTGACCAAGAAAATCGGACAAGTTTTTTCGGAAATATTTTAGGTTACATTTAGGAAACATTTTGTACATTTTCAAACAATAAATTTGTTTTGATGAAATATGGTACCTTGTTTCTCCTATATGGGTAACCAAATTTGATGGCTGCTTTCATTAATAAATAAAACTCTGGACGCAGCAAGTGCGTTATGGTAGTGAATTTTCATAAAACTATTTTTTAATAGCAATAATGTGTTTTTTTAAGAAAGCAGGCATCACATTTGGTTACCAGTAAAATCTATATAGTAAAAACAATGTGCCATGTTTCATCAAAATAACTTTATTGTTTGAAAATGTAAAAAAAAATCCGAAAGTAAATTTAAAGTGTTCCCGAAAAAACTCGTTTTTTGGTCAACCTTATAGGTTAATAGCAAATTGAACTATTCAAATATTAAGCATTTGATCAAAATTCGCTACCATAACGCACTTACTGCGTCCAGAATTTTTGTTCTTACAAACATGCATTATATTTCGATGGAAAATGCAAAAATGCAATAACATAACGCGTGTTTGATTAAAAAAAAAAGAAAATTTGTATCACCAACGACTTATGGGCCACCCTGTGATTGTAGAAATAATTTTTTAAGATGTAGCTCAAGACACCCTATAATTAATATATACAAATTTTTTTCATATCTTGTGTAATAACAGATATATTGAGCTTTATTGATTTTTTTTAACGAAAATTCTACAAAAATTATATACCATTAACGATAAACTCTATAGCTAAGACTAGTGACAAGCGTCAGAGAAAGGGTATATTTGAAATGAATTTTCTGGAAACATTTTATTAAAATGAAGGACAATGACGGTTGAAACTAAGACTTCAGGGTTTGTAAAACATTCTTCTTGAGAGATTTTATTTCCATAGCCCGTATTAGATACAAGTTCTTTTCCTAAATGTTGCCAATTTTGACGTTTAAATCGCAACTTTGACGTTTTGTGAAAAACCCCAATTTATTTTTGTTTAAATGCCTATAACTTTTTTGTCTTCTGACCTACAGAGCTAAATTTTGGTAGGTAGGTTGCCTATAATGATATAAAAATTTTCCGGGAAAACCTCGTCGGATTTTCCTGGATAACGAACATATCCATGCCACTTGCAAAACAAAGGTACTCACCAATTTTGACGTTTAAAATCGCGATTTTGACGTTTTGAGGAGAACCCAAATTTATTTTTATTTGAATGCCTGTAACTATTTTGTCCTTTAACCTACGGAGCTAAATTTTGGTATGTAACTTGCCAATAGTGATATAAACCCGCGTATGGAATTTGGTTGCCCTTACTTTGTTAATTTTGAAAATATAAAAAAAATCGATTTTTTTCGAAATAAAACACAAAATTTTCCGGGAAAACCTCGGCGGATTTTCCTGGATAACGAACTTATTCAAGCCATTTCGGTCCATTATTTTTTAAGTTATAGGTGTGACACATAAATATATAAATATATATATATATATATATATATATATATATATATATATATATATATATATATATATATATATATATATATATATATATATATATATATATATATATATAAACATATAAAGTCTGAAACTGACCTCGGATTTGGGTTCCGGGGGTTCTAAATAGCGCTCATTCGAAGAAATTTTTTCAAAATTCGAAAGTCGAGATCTCCTCATTAGTGAATTTTTTTTAAGAAAATTCACTAAAAGGCATATTTTCTATTATTTTTTTATGAAAATTCACTACCATAACGCACTTGCTGCGTCCAGACTTTTATTAATTTAATGCTTATAGAAGTCACTTTTCTATAGGCATTATATAATATGTGTGTGTGTGTGTGTGTGTTTTGTTTTTAACGTCGGCCTATTTCCGCGACTACGGCCAATCAGGGACGCCAGGGAGCAGTTTCACCTCACTAGCCTGGAAATTTTGCCGAACCCCAGCCTTTCTGTAAGGAGGGTAGGGATATTTAACGTGCCCAACATCTCATGGACACGGGACCAACGGCTTTACGCCCCCTCCGAAGGGCGGAACGTGCAGACATTCAACTTGCTCAAATACAAAGGCATTATATAATATAAGCACACCGATGAGGCTTTGAAAATGCCGGTTGCGAGGTCGGGCGGTTCTTTCTGAAGGGTTTTATACATCTTGTTTTATTCTCTGCACAAACCTTATTAAACCTTGGGTTTTGTAAGAATATTTTTTATGTTTCTTGGTTTATTTTTTTTTTTGGCTTTAATTTTCTATTTTTATTCTTGTCTCAAAACGTTTAGTGTATATATTTATTTACACACACACATACAGCCACACACATACGCACACACACACAGGCATTCACAAGCGCATAAAGATGTGTGTAGACAAGGTGTTTCGCATAAAAGCCGACACAAAGCAGAGGCATGTAAAATGTATGGTGATTTAACGCAACTTACCCTAATATTAAGTTGCACCTCCGAGAAGTTATAGGCCTTCAAAGTGGGGTTTCAAGTTAAAAAAAACTTAGTAATACCTCAGCTTGGAAAAACCGAATTCGGTGCACCTTCTGAGCGTACCAAGAGCATTAATCAATGGTAAGTAGAGTTCAATTGAAGCATTTCAAAGGCTTGAATAGGGGTAATTTACGCTTACAATATAAATAAAAGTTTTAACCTGTTGGTGCATTTAGAAAACTGTTACTTCATTTTATGCGGGATTTAATTTTATACCTTTTTTTGCTACCGTTGTTTTTCAAAACACTTGTCACTTTCATTAAAAACCCGGATAATTTAGGATACGTGTTTTATTAATGTTATTTAAAATCATCCAAAATGTAACAGCTGCCGATGAAATTATACGTCAAACTTGACAATCAGGAAATACAGTCGTTTCCGTTTTAATAATTCTTTGCTGACTGTAGTTAAAATGGACGAAAAGGTTTTATTTAGCGAAAAAAAATTAAACTAAATTGATATGGTATTTATTTTAGGTCTATGTGGAGCAATCTGTAGAAAAAGTGTTAAAGAATATCGAAGATTTCCCAATCGTGTGGTCTCCCAAAGAGATACATTTTCCAATGTTGAGAGACGAACACGAGAAAAAAGCAAGTTGCGCACTTAAGAACATGCTATTGCACAAGACGAAGAACTAATTTTGAACACAATTAAAGATAAACGATTTATTAGTATTAGAATTTTATGCCGACAAACGGGTAAATCGCAAACTTCTGTGAACTGAGTTATCAGACGTACTACACCCATATCATGTCACCAAAAAGTACAAGAATTGTTACTGGAAGATTTGTTCAAGCGAGTGACTTCCTGCCAGTTTATATTTGAAGACAGGTTTCAAAATTGCATAGTCGCGCGATTTCCTCATTAGTAATTTTTTTCTACGAAAATTCACTAAAATGTAATTAGATATGTCTACTATTACATAGTGTTTGTATTTTTTTAAAAGCATTATAGCAACATTTGCTTTTTTCCAATTTTAGGGGGCCTAATAGTCAAATCAACTGTTATTGCAAATGCACCAAAATAAATTGTACTTGAGTGTCAGAGGTTTTTGCTCTTTAGTTATCAGTTTTATTGATACTGCAACATATTTATAACTCCTAGATTTTACGGAACCCAACACTACTTTCCAACAAGTAGCCGAAGGTTTTTCAGCTAAAGTTTTATTTTCGCCATGTAAGAGCTACACATATTACAGTATCCGCTAACGCAAGAATTTTGTGATAAAACCCCTTATCCCATATCGATTATTGTTATCGCTCTATTCAAGCCACAAATTCTAGACCCCTTATAATAAAAAAAGATGTTATATGAAGATTATTCAACAAGATGTCGCCTTCTAATAATGGAGATGAAAGGCTTACCCCTCCTAGCCTCCAAGATCGATAAATATATTATATGCTAAGTTCTTGTATCGCTTAGGTAAACGAAATGTATAAAAACTATAGGTTTCCACTCGTACCTTATCAAAGGAGAATCAGTTGTCATGCTTATAAAGAGAACAGAATAATATTAGATTTAAGATAACATTCAAACCTCTACTTTTTAATGCAAGTAAATGTTTAGTAAGGCAAGATTGAAACCTGTCATGACATGTACAATTTGGCAAACCCAAATGACCACAACACATTTTCAGAACGGTCGCTTCACTAACAAGGTTATTCTTCTTAGTAGTCATCAAATAGCTTTGTGTAAATTTTTTAGAAATATGAACTTAGATTTATAAAATCAAACCCTGTAAATAATAGTTATAAATAGTACATTTCTACCAGGCATCGTGTTACATTAGTTGTAGTTATATAGTAATGTATGCATGTGAATATAGGTGCTCAATGGCCTATATAGAATTATGCAAATTAATTTTAAGTATCCGAATGTCTGTCCTATTGTTTTCCCCACCTGTCCATGGCTTAGTCTTGTTTGTCTGTTAGCCTTGACGATCCCCTAGACCACAGTGTCCTCGTTTTGATCCCTAACAAAAAAAAAAAAATACAAAAAAAATACAAAAAAAAACACAATGTTAAAAAAACACTTCCTTAATAAGATATTAATAATATTAATATACATAATTTATAGTTAATAACAAAAGATGTTATTTTTATTTACATTATATTTATGTACTATCAACTTGTAAAGCTATGGTCAAATACGAGGCTCACTGAAAGACATATGATTGTATCCGCGAAACCAAACAAACAAAAATCTTCAAAAGTCTGTGACCAATGAACTTAAGCTGCCGAGGTCATCCCAAACACGCGCACACACAACAAGGTTATTGTCATCACAGGCTACATAATCTAGCGACTTTAACTTCTAAAATAGTACTTACATTTCGTGTCAGGTCATCAAGAACAACCAGCCCCCGTTGGAGTGATTTTCAAATTAACTTTCACTATTTATGTTGACACAAAGTAAAACATATTTTTATTTACTGGGTCCAGTTTTTACAGCACAGCAAAAAGATCAATTCCACTTCGCAGCATACTTACTACATACCGACGAAACACATAATTAAGAAGTTTATAGCCTTCACGAAGCACTTAAGTGCTTGAAGTTATTGTTATCAGAGGCTTCATAATCTAGCGACCTAACTTCTAAAATAGTACTTACATTTGGAGTCAGGTAATGGAGAACAACCAGTCCGTTTGCAGTGGTTTCCAAATTAACTTTCACTATTTATGTTGAGAGAAAGTAAAAAGCATTTTTATTTATTGGGTCAAGTTTTTGCAACACAACATAAAGATCAATTCCACTTCGCAGCATAATTACTACATACACACGAAGGTAGGTAGGTGAACATATATAGGAAGATAAAAAGGAAAACAAAAAAAATCATACAAAAATAAAAATACAAAAGAAGTGTAGTATATAACTAATTAAAATATCAAACTAACTTAAAGTTATTTTTTATGTGTACACACAATAAGTTACTGCACACCACAACTGATGTAATGCGAGACAAAAGCAGCATGAATAAAACTGCAAATCTTCATACCTGCATATCAACACTCAGCATCACCCACACTCACGCATACATAAAAGCAGAACATATGACAAGCAATTACCAAGTGGAACTGCAACACTGTATAAATAAAAGCAGCAATCTTAGACAAGACATTAGTGCAGAAGCAACAGTGATGTAGCAAAACGCCAATCATTTATTTTATATTCTCTATTTTGCATTATTTGATGTACCCGGTTGTCATCCCAGTTTGATCCAAAATTTCACACGGTTCTAAATACTTTAGGCACATACGAACACCTTACTAATGCCGGTAATTAGTCATAAAGGTTTTGACCACCCTAAACAAACTTTCTTTAACCAGCCGCTATCTCCATCTCTTTTGCCTGTAAATACTTCATCGGTTTAAGAAGTTATATCTTATAAAAATTATTTTTAAAATTAATTTCTGGACAATCTCAAGTTACTTCATTGGTTTGATAAGTGCTATCCTTATTAAAAATTATTTTAAAAATCAATTTCTCGACAATCTCAAGTGACCTCGCACTGTTAGCCATAGCTTAAACGTGTCTTAACAAAGCGTAATATAAAACTTTCATTTGCGGAAGGCTAAAAAATTGTGAACATCCTAGAACATCTAGAAGTCAGAATGCGCCACTTGCTCCAGTTAGTTGACGCGCTGGGTACGTCCTTCATTTACAGAAATGAAACTCAACAAGGAATCCAGAGAAGTAGTCCCAAAGTCTGTATGTAGTATGGACCAGTTTCACCAAGTAAGGGCAACAACAATCAATGAATGGCAGATTTACTTTCAGCGAGCGTTATAAATATTTGTTGCATGCAGATTTTCGCACACAAAAACCATACTGATTTTTAGAAGGTACTGCACTTTTGTCCAGAAAATGTACTAATCTTTCCTTAACCGCTTTTTTTAGAGATGTTACCAAACAGTCTTTGGACGATAGTTTCTTACTTCTTCCTTATATCTGGTCTTATGTAAGCTTTATGACACCAGACTCCAAAGTTATTGATCATACTAATGTTACTATTATTGTGTTTTCAAAGTAGACGTTGGGTTGATGATACAGTATGTTATTATTGTCAGGGTTTCGGGTCTCACAACATCTGCTCCCAGATCCCTTCCAGATTTTGGTTCTTGGATAATGTTGCTAATTTCAGTCTTGATTACTAGGTTATGATAGATACTTCAATTTTGACAGATGCTGTATATTACTAATTTTCTTTTTCAGGCAACCCTTTTTTAGTGAATCATCGAAGAAAAAGTTTACCAATGGGGAGATCCTGACTTTTGATTTATGACTATGTAAAAACTGGAACCGGTTCATCGACTACTATAGTCAATATTTCGCAGTACTCTACAGGGCGTTCGAAACTTCAAGTTTTATTATCAAAGCAGATTATTTCATTTATTTCAAATAGAACACCCTCTATTTTTTGCTGCATTTTATAGAGAAAATAATTCTCTTTCATATACCCAAAAGCAGCGGTTCTGGCGGTATTCACACTTGTATTATTGTTTTTGCATAAATAAGAATTTCTAATTTTTAACAACAAATCTAACTTGTTTTGTTTGAAATTCAATCTGGAAACTAATCCAAGGTAAAGAGATGATAAAAATAAGAAAAGAAAAACCAAGAGTAATTTCAATAAGCATAATTCTACAAATGTTCAAACTGATGTTCATCCTGTTCAATGCATAATGGTAGCCTCTTTGTTTCATGTCATCTTGTGTGCGCGGAGGCATTTTGTATAGGATTTTCCTAACATGTACCCACAAGAAAAAAATCAAGACATGTTAGGTCTGGCGATCTGGCTGAACAGTTCTGTGGACCTCCTCGTTCTACACATTTATTGGGAAAATGTCTAGTAAGTTATTGTCGCACTCTGATTTTAAAATGTGCCGGAGCACCATCCAGTTGTAGCCACATCCACCTTATAATGGATAGTGGGACGTCTTCCAAAACTTCAGGAAAACTTTGACGAAACACATGAAACGTATCTCCATTTAGGTGTTTATTGAAAAAGTAAGGACCTGTTACTCTTGTCCTTAATATTCCACCCCACATAGTAATATACCAACGATTCTGACGGTCAATACTGCGGCTAAAATGTGGATTTTCATCAGCGTAGTAATAAAAATTATGTCTGTTTACCAAGCCGTTACTATCGAAAGTATATTTGTCTATAAACAGCACACAATCTAAAAAGTGTTCATTCTCACTCAACATCTCTAATGCCCACATATAGAAATCAAGTCGTCGATTGAAGTCAGCATCTGAAAATTCATGATTTAATTGGATATGTTAGGGATGAAATTTGTGTTTTCTAAATATTCTCGCCAATGCTCTGCCTGCTCAATGCCGTTTTCTGGCTGACTTTTCGCTGGCAACTGGGGGCGTTTTCTATATGGGATCCAATGACCCCAAACACATTTTCTTCACTTCTGGTAATTGGACTCCAATTCTTCGAAAAACTCCTAACAATCTTTCAAAACTTCGTCTGAATGGATGATTTCGTGCTGGATATTTTTTGTGTGTGAGACTCTCGAAGCCAGTAAACAATTTTCATGACATATACCAATAGTTAGAATCATATCGATTCATTACTGTATAGGATACGTTTTCATTTCAAACACAATAATTTTAGAAATGATAAAATTAAAAAGAGAGTGGCGATATAATTAAAGAATTAGAAGTTGTGCAGTAGGTAATCACAAACAAGACTTGACAAATGTCATAGGCATATGTACAATCAAGTAACCATGTACGTTTCATTCATTTAAATATCCGATGCAGAGAATTTGTTATCAAGAAAAAAGTCTTATCTACGCAAAAACGGTTACAGTTAGCCATAAGAAAATCTCATGTAGTTTTTAAGGCAATCGAATATCGCTTTAGATTAGCCTATAAAATACAGGCTGGTTCATTTGAAATGAACACAATAATCAACTTTACATGTGTAAACAATAATAAAGGAGTGAATAGCGCCAGAACCGCTGCCCTTGGGTATAATAGGGAACCCTAGCATCATATGAAAGAAAATTATTCTGTCTATGAAATTCAGCAAAAACTGTGGTGTGTTCCATTTTAAATAAAGGAGATAATATGCTTTGAATGTGCTGATAATAAAAATTGAATTCTTGAAAGCCCCGCAAAAATTGAATTCTTGAAAGCCCCGCAGAGTATTGCGAAATATTGGCTACAGTAGCTGGTGAAGTACCAAATCCATTATCAAAATCTAGTGAGGTTTTTTACGATATCACCTGACAATGGAAATAAGATTTTTTTTCGAAAACCTCACATTCGTCGAAAAATAAAGATATCTGGGAAACCGTAATAGCTCGGTATAGCGATCCTTGGAAAAGGTGAAGCTTATTATTGTCGTAAAATTTAAAATCGTTGTCAAATACCGGGTGTTCTATAAGGGAACAACATAAGTTTGAGGCGTCACACTTTTTTGGATCATTCTGTATATTTGAAAATAATTTTAGGTTGATGTCCTTTTCAGCCTACATAATCTTCGTTTGAAATGAATTCGAAATAACGAAAAATGTAAACGTGAGAGCCCGTTGCGTATGTGGTGGGCTACCCTGTATATATATATATATATATATATATATATATATATATATATATATATATATATATATATATATATATATATATATGTGTGTGTGTGTGTGTGTGTGCCTGCGCAGAGGTGTGTGTCTGTGCGCGCGGGCGTGTATGTCACCAATAACTCAAAACATAATGTGCCGATTTTGATGATGAAATTCGGCAGGTACCGTCCTTTCGTGAGTGGCTTGGATAAGTTCGTTATCCAGAGAAACAAAATCAGGTTTTCCGGAAAATTTTTGTGTTTTTTTTTTCGAAAAAAAAATTTATCCCCGGAAATCACGAATTTCTGGTAACCAAATATAGGTTGACATAGGTTGACGTTATAAAAGGTAAACCTCATACCAAAATTTAGATCTCTAAGTTATAAGAAAAAAAGTTATAAGAATTAACACAAATGTTTCTATGAAAATTCTAGACCGCGCACTTGCTGCCTCCGGACGTTTATTTTATTGGCTAGTTTTCTTCCGAATGTACTACAATGTTCGATAAAAGCATCTCCTATTTTCTTCGGATTACTTACACTACTCCAATCAGTACTTTTTACCGATTCTATTTATGTGTGCTTCCTTTTTGTATCTTTATATACTATTCTCAAACATTCATATATTTGATTGAGGTTAGTGTCTTTGTCTAGACACATTTTTCGAATAATGACATGCCTTTGCCTATTTCAATCACGAATTTAGTCGTTTTTTTTATGTTAAAATTGACGTATTTCAGGATTTTCTTATAAATATTTATAACAATGAAGATATCGAATCTATTTCATTTGACTGTTACACACTGTATACGTATTGCTCATAAGTAAAGTAACAAGGCCATAATTTTTCAACCGAGAAAGGCATCGGACTCAAAATTTGTAGGATTTCATAACAGATTATTTGCGACTACTTAGTGGCATTATATATATTTTTTGAAGAACCTATTTTTTGTTGGGGGACAACCCTTTAATTTCTTAAATAGCAACATTGGTCATGCTAAACATTTTTGGAAAGCATATTCGGCGTACTCTTTGATGGTATTAATTATCTCTAAGCTACCTTTCGCAAGTACGAAAACAGTTGGCTTCTAATGAAAATAAATAAAGTAAAATAAAGACTATTCAGGTACTTTTATCTCTGTTCAAAACGCCCTACATACATGGCCTTATCAAACTTGTAATTTATTTAAGCAATAATACAGGCTACACTGTAATAATTTCCCTCAGAAAATCAGTTTTGTCAAAATCATTAGCCTGCTCTTCTACTGGTGCAAGCGTTTTGGTTTGTGAATTAAAGCAACAGTGTTTTTGTTAATCTGCTTCATTTATTTCTTTGTGAAATGGCTCACATAAGTGAACAAGAACGTATATTAGTTTAAATGGTGATCGGTTATGGTGATCGTAAAAGGATCTATGATGACATTTGTTATATATTTAATGAGGTTTACCCTGACCTTCCACACCTTAACATGTTTGCGGCAAGCCAACTTCAACACAAGTTTACTGTAACAGGGAGCGTAAAGATCGCTTCAGGTCCGGCCGCCCTGTAACTGCTACCTTTATGAAAAGACGCTGGATCTATTGCTTGCCTTGCAAGAAACTCCCTAAACTTCTGCATTGAAACTTGTAAAACGAACTACATCTCCAGACCTGCTGTACAGCGGATTTTGCATCAGGAAAATTATTTTCCCCGTAAGGTTCATTACATACAAAAACTTTTTGCGTAGGATTTTGAGAAACGGATCGAATTTTCTGAACATATAATTCAGATTATTCAACAAAATGGACATTTTTAAACTACGTTGGCTTCTGTGATAAATCTGCCTTTTGCAGTGTAAATAGACATAATGGTCGATATTGGTTTGTTAATACACCCCTCCCCTCCCCATTGGATATCAAAAATCCTTAAAAGCGGAACGTATGGGCCGGAGTTATTAGTTATCATGTAATAAATCCTTTTTCTCTGAAAGGACTTTAACAAGCCTACGCTATCTAAAATGATTATGAAAATATGCTGTGCCCTGCATCAGAGATCAGAGAGTTGTCTCAAAATGATTTCCCCAATATCTACTTCCACAGGATAGCGCCCCACCACATTTCAATCGAGAGGCAAGGGAATTCTTCAACGTGACATTTCCTGACCGTTGGATAGCCAGAAGAGGATCCATTGAGTGGCCAGTTAGGTCTCCGGATTTTTCTTCACACAATTTTGTTCTCTGGGGTCATTTCAGGAATGTTGTTTACAACAATCGGCCTGTGAAGTTGGAACAGCTGCGAGACCGGAATATAATGGCCTTTTAACAAGTGCCTAACGGACCAGTGCAAAATTCGATTCACCAGTTCGACAAGAGGCTCTACTATTGTCAAGAAGTTCAAGGGGCTCAATTTAAGCATCTTCTTCAGTAAAGAAAGATGTTACTATTCTCTAAATTAATTTCATGAAACGCCGATTGTTTTCGTCGTGCCAAAGGTATATTAAAAAATAATTATTGAAACCATCAAAAATACGCTGAATACGCTTTCGAAAAATGTGTCGCATGACCCATGTTGCTATTAAAGGAATTAAATGGTCATTACCCTCCAAAAAGAAGTGCCTAAAAAGTCTATAATGCCAGCAATTAGTCGCAAAAAATCTGTTCTGCAACCCTTCATATTTTGAGCTTGATACCTTACTCGCTTTAAAAGTTATGGCTTTAATGCGCAATTCCGTATAATAACCAAATAATAATTTGAAAAAAAACAACGCCTTCATCCCACTAGTCTGAAGACATAGCATAATGTCGCGAGAAAACAAAATACTAAATTACAAAATACTAAATTACATAACTGTTATCAGAGCAGCTTTAACCTACATTATTCCAGCATGGAGACATATAGCCAAACTTATCTAAACTTAATACAAATAGTCCAAAGCAAATGCTTACGACTCATATTTAATGCCCCATGGTACATCCTGAACACTCAACTACACCGAGATGCTGATTTACTAACTATAAAAGAATACGCCAAGACAGTCACCGAAACAACATACAGAAAATTGGAAAGCTACGAAATTCCGCTGCTACAAGAAATCGCAAGCTACGACCCCAACACCGAAACAAAATACAAGCGACCTAAATAAATGCTACTAAACAACGAAAAAACTACAAATGTTAAGCCAAGGGCACAAAACCCTACACAATAAACATCAAAGCCAAACCACGGAAAACTCAGACAAGCGGGCCTACAGACCAAGTCTGGCCCAAGAATGCCATACGGTTCATAGTCATAGTAGCTGACTACAATATCAGGGTTAAGTAGAAGCATCCAGCGGAGTTTAATCCGACTGTCAGCTTAACAATTAAACGGAAAATTAAGTCAATTAAACGGACTCCATATAAAGATATGTACTTTTATTTGTAACGGCAGTTTTGCTGACTGGGGCATGTGCCCCAGTTCCTAAAGAACAGTTTGCTTTATTACAGCATTGAAAACACATACACAATAAAACTATATTTATAAAACAGCAAAATTAGTAAGTAACCACAGAATCTTCAAAGCTATGTATCTTGGAAGACCCTGTGGTTATTTACTAATTTTCCTGTTTTATAAATATAGATATTAATATAAAACACGAAAATTGGTAAGTAACCACAATGTCTTCAGAGATATGTATCTTTGCAGACCATGTGGTTATTTACTAATTTTCGTGCTTCATAAATATAGTTTTAATGTATATGTGTTTCCAATACCTTAATAAAACAGACGGTTCTTTAGGAAGGGTACATAATAAAATGTTTTTCTGTAATATCTCAAATCAACGCCATTTCTAAGATGCCAGTGAGAATGTAGATCACCTGTAAAAACAACTCATTTATCTTGAGAAGGTGGTAAGAATATCAAATGTGTTTGGAGTAGGACAATATTTGGGCTGATAGATTAACTGCATGAAGTCAAAGTGCAAAGGGAAGAAACACCTAATAACGTGTGATTTACGGCCTCGGGAACCCTAAATTCGCCGAATGCGGTACGCCCCCTATATGTCCTACCCTTTACAAGCCGCGGCGCTGATTTACCCGCGTGCTCGCAAAGGAATATCGCGAGAGGAACTGGATAATAGATATGGAGTCAGATACTGGGCACCTCAGAGATTCGAAAAAAGGTCGCTCGTTTTTTGTTTTAGATAGAGAGCGCATTCATACTCGTAGGAATTTTCTACTTTTTATCGCCTTCAGCCCGCAGTTAACATTTTAAACACTGAAAATACTGAGAATTTTAAGTGACACTACGTAATAATATAAAGTAATACTTTGTATATATATATATATATATATATATATATATATATATATATATATATATATATATATATATATATATATATATATATATATATATATATATATATGGTGTTTCAAAAATGTCTGCCAAAATGTCTAGGACGTATAGTACACTAGAAAATAAGTGCGGTGTATTTTATAAAACTATTTCCGAAAATGCACCCCTGAGGTGTGTTATGTAAAACAAATGTTGCTTTGGGATTTTCGAGAAATGTATTAGATAAAACCATGCATGAAAAGGATATGAAAATTGAACCATTTCGGCCTCCTTGTAAGTTCCGTTACTGAATGAAATATGACGATTCTAACAAACTCGTAATACTTCTCATAAAAAACTTGGCCCCTGTGCAGTGTGTTGTTCATTAAGTTGCCTATAGTAGTTTTGAAGAAAATAGTAACAAAAAAATTTTCAGTCTTCTCCCAGGAGCTGTAGCTCCTTGGAGGTGAATTTTAGGAAATACTTTTACAGAGTAAACTACAATTACGATACGATTATTACAGTTTGTAACAGTATGTCTATGCTGGTGAACGAAAATGACAGACCATCCTGAATGCACCAAACAAAAAAGTGATGATGCAGCCAGTGCCCTATGGTAGTTAATTTTCATATAAATGTTTTTATAGCAAATGAAAGCAGCGATAAAATTTGGTTACCAATATAACATATATAGTAGAAACCACATACTATATTTTATCAAAATACCTATTGTATGACAAAGTACTACAAATTTCCGAAAAAATAGCCAACGAACCTCTTCAAGTTATTTACAGAACTATAATATATAATTACTTACAAAAAGTTTTTCAACAAAACCTACAAAAAAATGTTTTAGTGGAAATAAGCAAAAAATTATGTCATGAAAATCCGAAATCATTTTATTTTATAATGGATTTTAACATTTGTTGCTATATACCAAAATTTCACAGAAATCTTACAACAACAAAAAATGATTCTACGGAGACACTAAAAAAATTGTGCTTAAACAGACTACATATTTTTTATACGATACTACTAAAAGAATACGTAAAATTCAAATTATATACCTAATGTATAATTAGAATTCACACAAAGAAAATTTTTTTAAAATTTTTTTACGGAAATTTAAATCAGTGAAAGTAAAGAAAAATATAAGCGAAATACACCATATTTTCATGTCAGAAGCTGTCAGAAATAAGAGCTTTACTTAAATCTGTCACTTTATAATTTTATTTGACGTTTGTGAAAACAATTTATTAACTAATTATATATTATAAAAATGTAAACATAGATCATTCCATCAAATTAAGTATTTATCACCTTTTTTGTGGTAAAGTTAATTTAGATATTTTAGTATTTAAAATTTGCTAAATAATCACCTCATCTGATCGGTTCTTGTGATTCAATGAAAAAAATTAAAATTAAAAAAACTGATCCCTATATGAATAATGTTTGCGATTATGAATGTAAATATTTCCAAAACTAGAGTTTGTAGGCATAGAGAGTGGTATACAAGAGCAGAGGACATGCCCTTCACTTCTGAGTCATAAAATATAGGCTGTTTTATATGAAAAAAATATATTTACGGCTGTTTGAATTTTTTCAAATTCAGTCACTATTTGAGAGCACCCTGTAAACGCCGTCTCGATTCCACGACTAATATAAACCTCCCTTATTGCGTCATTCTCATGGGCATTTGCTATCTATATGCCAAAAAATGTGAGAAGTTTCAAAACAATTAAAATAACTCGAAAACGATAGCAGCTATAAATTTTTTTGGAGGTACTCAAAAACATGCATTAAAATAATATAACTTGCGTTGGTTAAAAAGAAGTACATTTTTGTCACCAACGACTTATGGGCCACCTTGCTATTGTCAAAATAATTTTATAAGGTGCAGCTCCAGACACCCTATAAAAAGCGTATAGAATTTTTTCTCGTATCTTACATAATAACGTATTATTTTGTTTTTCCTTAGAAATACGTCACACTGTAGACTAGCCCGTAATGAATAAGCCATAGAATAACTGTAGATTCTAGATTTGAAAATAATACGACTTCGCCAAATATGCCTTAGTAAAATGTTGCTCGTTTAAAAGATACATGCTAATATTGATTTTAAATTCGATATTTATTGCATGATTTCACAGTTTTTAAGAAAATGTCGTCAAAACTCCAAACTGGGTTCTGGATGGTGAGAAATTTGAATCTAGACTCAGTTTCTGGGTTGGTTGTAGAGGGCGGTAGCTACACACTTTCAAAGACAAATTGTTCATCATACCTTTTTTATGCAAAACTCCTTTACGATTTTGAATGAAAACTCAGATAAAGTGATTATTTTTAAGCAGCAAAGGTATATACTTGTTTGATATCGATAAGACACGCCGGTGTCAAGATATTCGCATTTTAATCATTCCATGTACGTGAATTTTCTGATCACTGCCAATATTATTTCCTTGCTAATCCAAGTAGCCTTTGACTTAAGCAACATACGATAACGCGGATAAATTAAACAGTGTGCCTTTTCTTGACAACTTACGTCAACAGTTGCAGAAAACATTATTCTTTAGTAACTTTTACGTTATAAAAGTCTTAAAAAATGCCGAGGCATAACACATTTACAAATTTCTAAATACGTGATATGATTTGTGTACATGCACAAATCAATTATAATGGCCGTTCCGCAGCCAGAAGATATTTCGAACTGCAGCCGAACCGCAGGCAGTCAGATCATAAAATTGTTTAAAGACTTTTTAGCCGATCGGGGGAAACGGGTGCACTTCATCCTAAGCACAGTACTAGTCGTCCAAAGATGGTAACTGCTCAGCAGGAAGAAGAAATTTTAGTGCGTGTAGCAGAAAATTCGAATATAAGCACCAGGCGCTTGCATACGGCAACAGGGATTAACAAAACCACAATACTCAAAATTCTTCATAATGAAGGACTTTATCCGTACAATTTTACTTCTATCCACAATTTATTGCCTAATGACCTACCTGCACGACTAAACTCGTGCAACTTTTTAATAGAAAAAGAAGGTAATGAAGCTGAATTTTTAAACAAGTATTTACGAACAAAGTCACTTTCACGAGACATGGTGCTTTGAGTTGTAAAAACAATCGCACTGGGACCAAAAAAAATCGGCACTTAATTAGCGAAAGTGATTTTGGGCAGGAATTCTCCATAAATGTTTGGTGTGGCATTATCGATAATTTAAAATTGGTCCATATGCATTGCCAGCGTGACTTAATGGTAAAGATTATTTGTAGCTTTTGCAAAACAATTTGTCATAGATGAGTTAAACGACCTTGCACTAGACATTAGGCAAAATATGTGGTATATACATGATGGCGCACACTCACATTACACTTTACTAGTTCGAAGCTTTTTGAACAAAAGTTTTCCACACCGATGGTTGGGTCGTGGCAGCGAATTTTCTTGGCAAGCTCGTAGCCTTGATCTGAATCCCTAAGATTTTTACTTTTGGGACCATTTAAAGGAGTTCGTTTATAAGGAAGGTATTGTATCGCATGAGTATCAGGTACAAAAGATTCATGAAGGGGTTAATGCCATTCGTAAGAGAGAAGGAGTTTTATTTAAAGTAAAACGTTAGTTACATAGGGCAATAAGAAAATGTATCGGTGTTAGTGGTAGGCATCTCTTGCATTTATTAAAATAATTGTTATTGGTAATATTATTTTACTGTTGCATATTTCTTGTTTGTTAATTAAAATTTATGTGTAGGAATTATGCTTTTTCTAATAGTCAATGCCTTCTTCGGTTAATAAGGTGTGAATATCTAGACACCGGCGTATTTTATCAATATCAGACGGTTATACCTTTGTTCTTTAATCTGTTTATCTGCATTTTCATTCCAAATCGTGATAAAGTTGTGCATAAAAAAGTTATGGTAAACAATTTGTATTCGACAGTGTGTAACTAGCGCTTTTTACAACCAACCCAAAAACTAAGTTTAGATTCGGATTTTCTACCATCGAGAAACCTCGTTCCCAGTTTTCGCACGACATTTTCTTAAAATCAATAAAAAGCCTCTGTCAAAAAATCATTAATCCTACACACCCATACGTTGACAGATAACTAATGTTGAAATCTGGATTCTATTATTGCGAGAGTGTTTTAATCGGACCAATCGGGGTAGTTTTGAGGCAGTAAAGCTTAAACTTAAGCTTTATCTAGGGGTATAACTGTCGATCTTTGAGGATCGACCATATATGTTGATTAATTATGTTTAAATTGCTAGCTACTTGTATGGTGCTTGTCTGAGGGCTTTCTTTGATTTCCTACCTTATAACAAAAACTTAGAAAGAAGGTTATTATTATTATATAGGAAACATTGCCTCCCAAAAATCAATAAACCGCGAAAATCAATAAAACCTATTTTTCGGATATAGATTCTCTGACATATAACTTAGTAAAGTGGCTGTCAAATGAGTTTAAAAGCTTGCCTGTTAAACAACACAGTTTTTCCGTGTCAAATTCACTTGAATTTATTAATGAAGTTAAAGATGTTAAAATGGTTGAAGGCGAGGTTTAGATATCATTTGATGTAGCGTCTTTGTTTCCCAGCGTGCGCACGAACCAAACGCTAACGTATTTAGAGCGATTGTGGAAATTGAACAACATGAGTAAAGAGGTTTTCAAAGAATATTTAACTTTAACAAACCTTTGTATAAAAAATATTACTCAATTTAACAATGAGTTTTTTTAACAAACCCTAGGCACGGCAATGGGCAAACCAACTCTCTCCATTCATTGCGGACCTTTTCATGAGTAGATTTGAAACGGATTTAGACAATGAAAATGAGTATTGTCGTGGGGTATGGTTTCGTTAGTGGACGATGTTTTTGCAGTATTCAACACAAATATATGCAAGTAGATGATTTTATTCATAGACTCAACTGTCAATTTGATTCAATAAAATTCACCCACGAATTAGAAATTAAACTTCCTTTTCTGGATGTACCAGTTATTAAAAATTATGATTTTCTTAAAATCTATGTCCCCAGGAAGGAAACTACCACTCTAAATTACATTCCAAACGACTCGCATTATACGTTTACACCACACCAAAAAAAAAAACGATCAGTTTAAAATCCTTAGTAAATAGATTAATAAAATTTTCCTTAAGTAAAAGTAGGTCTAGTAGATAATTAGAGTTCATTTAAAACACGGCTAAATCTAACGGACAATAGGATTACTTAGTGGAAAAATTAATTAATAGACACAGAACAAAGAAAATGCTATTGGAATCCAGGACATTCAGGATATATAAAATATAAAAAAGTTTTGTTTGCCTACTATTTCAACCACGTATCACAGGATATATTGTCACAGATAAAGATGAAGCCACTGAAATGCCAGGTATCTGAGGTAAAGATTGCAATCTTAAATACGTTGGGCAGACTAAAATTGAAACCAGGTTCAGGGCACATCTGGCACAGCTGAGATACGGTACTGTAGACAAGTTATGCGTGGCATAATACTATTTGGATAATAATCACCACACACACACACACACACACGCGCGCGTACACAGCTGCACGCACGCACACACCCAAATATATATATATATATATATATATATATATATATATATATATATATATATATATATATATATATATATATATATACATATATTTCTAAGGCAATAAAAAATAAAAGTTCCTTGAACCTTCCGCCAGTGGTCTATAATCATTAGTTTACACTTTCTCTTTGACAAAGAAGAGATTCCGAAAACTTGATAGTAAAGTTATAACGGAAGTTAAAAAAAATCTGGACGCAGAAAGTGCGTTATGGATGTGAATTTTCATTAAATGTTTTTAACTGCAAATATATCTTTTTAAACGCAAACAGGTATCAAATTTAGTTACCGGTATAAGTCGCGGTCTCTTTATTAATGACTTTTTTCTACGACAAATACCTACAAATTATAGACCGTTAAACCACAAACTTAACCAAAACTACTGTCAAAGCATCAGAGAAAGGGTACATTTAAAATTAGTTTTCTGGAAATACTTTAGTAAAATGCAAGACAATGACGGTTAAAGCTGAAACCTAAGGGGGTGTAAAACACCCTTCTTGTGAAATTTTCTCTACACAACCCGTATTTGTTTCAAAATCGGCCTATTACTTTTTGGGATATCGGTTTGATACATACATACATATATATATATATATATATATATATATATATATATATATATATATATATATATATATATATATATATATATATATATATATATATATATATATATATATATATATATATATATATATATAAACATATTAAAAATTAAAACTAACCTCAGATATGGATTCTAGGAGGCCTAGTTCGGTTTATTTAAAGAAATTTTTTCAAAACCAAAAGTCGAAGATCTCCTTATTAGTGAATTTTTTAAAGAAAATCCACTAAAACTCATCTAGCAATTAAAATACAATACACAGAAAATTTTCCTGGGATTTCGTCCCTCTCTTTATCGGTCTTCACCTAAGACGTAGTATAAAAGGTGATGTTAAGTTGTAAGTAGTTTATAATTCTTCATCTTCTGATGACGCTAACTTTGTTAGTGAAACGATCGAGAGGTCTTTAAAAGATGTGTTGTGATGATTTGTGTTCTCCAAGTGTGCTTTCCTAGCTACTTTTAATTGTTGCGTTCTAACTGGCAAAGAACGAATCGCATTTAATACCCTTTTGAATGATCCTGACTTTAAAAAAATATTTTTGAAGGTTTCGGAATTCGGAATTACATGATTTGGAAATCTTCACATAAATTAGCCTAGCCTCATAACAATTACGATCCACAAGACCATGAACATAAACCATATTAGCCATTTCTGCATTTGTGTAAGTTTCCATAATAATTAATAAGTGAAATCAAATTCGGTTTTAAATTTGAACAAAAGCTTAAATATTCCACTAAACTAACAAACTCTTATCAAGCAAATAATGAATTTTTAACTGGCACTTTAAGTAAGCTGCAAATTTCATATTTTATATGTAGCATCATACTAAAAACCTATGCCAAATTGGTTGTTGGCGCCGCTGTGCGATATATTTCCGTTAATTATGTTTAAATAGTAGTTTTGGCTAGAATAATTTTTATTTTGATTTATCGAGAGACAGATGGCAACCCCTGTATTGTTTTTAAATTAAACTGAAGTTCAAAAACTATCTTATCGTACCTGTGGGCGATAAGCTGCCAAGAACAGTCGTTTTGTAGACGTCTTAAGCAGTTTTACTAGAAATATTACTAACTTTTTTTCCTCTCGAAACTGCAGACGTATATATGTGTGTTTTGTTAGTCGGCATATTTTTTATTAAGTGAATTGTTAGTACCTCCATCCTAACTAGTCTATCCCTTTCCTTTCTGGAAGCATTTACCAAGAAGTCAAACCGCAGTTGACCGGTAAGTTTTTCTTTGTTATATCATATCATCATATTTATAATACATGTATATATGTTTGCTTCATACGGACTCGAGGTATTACATTTGATTTATTTGTAGTCGTTAGTTTTCGCATACAGTCCATTTTTTCGTCAGATCATATGTGTCAATTTAGTTTAGACTGATTTAAACCCAGCGGCCGACACATAATATTTGGTCCTTCGAGCCGGATCATTAGAGTTTGAATCGATATTAGAGTGCAACGTTGTTTTGTAAATTTGTTTAAAATACTTCGAGTCAGTTGTTTTTGTAAATAGGAGAGCAGTTTTTAGTACATACGCTAGGTATTTGCACAGTTTAAACTAATATTGGGTTGCATTCTGTCTATCAAGGATTTGATTAGTTTTAGAGGTGTATGGTTATTTCCGAAGGATTAGAATAATATTTGCTTCGATTCGCGAACATTTTTTGGTTTGTTTCTTTCCGTTTGGAGATAATTTGGTGGTAAATCATACACCAGTCGTTTCTCTTATAGTGTACTTATCTAGATAGTTTTTTCTTTGCGTGCAAAGAATAACATTAAAATTTTGTACTTAATTTTTCGAATTTATATTGGCTCGTTTTCATATTCATTTATTTAATATTTGTTATTAGGTTCATAACTATGGTCTTTCTTTCAATTTAATCGTAATTATGACTGATCAACAGGTACTAGAACGTCAACTGAAAATTTTAACGTCGAAAAAAGAAACTTATTTTTTGCGTTTACAAACATTATACGAATTCGGTAAAAAAATAAACGATGCCGCTTCTCTAAAAAACTTTGTAGCTAAGCTAAAATTGTTGGAAAAAACTAAAGATGAATTTACGCAGATTATTGACTCGCTTAATGAGATACAAATACAGTTGGATTCAAAATATGTGCCGAGTTTTCAGGCATTAGATGCGTTTGACGACTTATATTGTCATATATTAGTAACGGCTGAAGATCCGCGTGTAACAGCAAGCAGAATGATTGACTCAAACCAGAATACGCAGGGTCAAAATAAAGAAAAACGTCAAACTGTTCCTCAGTTGCCGAAGTTAAGTTTGCCTAGGTTTTCAGGTAATATTAGGGAATGGGAAGTCTTTTACGAATGTTTTAAAAGTCTCATTCATGAAAGCTCGGACTTAACTGACGTCGACAAGGTAAATTATTTGGTGGGACAGTTGTCAGGTAAAGCTTTGAATATTTGTTCGGGATTACCTCCGACTAGTACTAATTACAAAATTATTTGGGACACTCTTGTTGAAAAATTTCAAAATCGTCGTGTTTTAGCAACTAGTTATTTGGAACAAATTTTAGATTTAAAACCGGCCCAATCTGCGTCGTCTAATAGTTTAAACAATATTTTAGAGAAGTGTGATACGGCATTTAAAGCTTTGCAAAACTTAAAACTTGATGACTTATTAGATTTTACGTATGCATATTTAATTTGGTCTAAAATGGATGTCGAAACTAGAAGTCTTTTTGAAAACTCTCGTAGAACATCAGATATTTTCACATACAAGGAAGTTCTAGGGTTTATTAAAGACCAAGCGCATATTTATACCATAACTCCGAATTTGCATAAATTGAATAAGTCAGTTTCTTTACAGTGTAATAATAAAGCGAAATCTCAAGCATTTTTTGTTGAAAATAAGAAAGAGTTCAATGATAAGAATTGTATTTGCTGTCGTGTAAAACAACATTCTTTGACTTTGTGTGATAAGTTTTTGTCGAAATCGCCTGTAGATAGATTTAAATTTATAAAGGATCAATACTTATGTATTAATTGTTTTGCTAAACATAAAGTTATTGCTTGTAAAAGTGCAGTATCTTGTAGAATTTGCAAACATAAGCATCACACACTTTTACACTTTGTCAAAAATCAGAATGATAATACTAAATTATCTACAGATAATGAACAGAGTGTTAGGAAAAATATTTCTGGCAGAATTGGTCTAGAAGATTGTAATAAATCATGAGAAAACTCAGAGTCACTCCAAAGTAGCTTAAACCCATCCACATTTTGTTCGACTTTACAATCTGCATCTGACTTTGGGTTGACGGTTTTGTTATCTACTGCGATTATAAACATTTTTGGTCAAGATGGTAGGGGTCATAGAGCAAGATTCTTATTAGATTCGTGTAGCCAAGCACATTTCTTGACTGCTAACTTGGCCAGAAAACTGGATTTGGAAATTTCTAATTGTGATTCGTTTGTTAAAGGCATGGGTGCTAATGATAATTCGGTATTAGGTAAAGCATCAGTTGTCATTTCGTCTATTTTAGATTCCAATATTCAATATTCGTTAGATGCTTTATTAGTTGAGAAAATAACTGACAGATTGCCTGCTTTTAAGGTTCATAGAGAATCTGTCAACCATTTCTTTGAGCTGCCGTTAGCAGATGTTACTTTTGACCAACCAGGTGCTATTGACGGAATAATCGGAGCACAATTGTTCCCATGTTTGTTGGGTTCCCATAAGGTAACAGGCTCTGTAGATATGCCTGTTGCAGTTGAAACTAAACTGGGTTACGTCATTATGGGTTCAGCTCCAGCGATCATTTCGGAATCCAGAAGTTTTCACTCGTTTCACACTACTGTTGAACCTTCCTTGAATAGTCTCGTGGTAAAGTTTTGGGAAATGGAGGAGATTCCAGTTCAAAGATTCGAACATCCCGATGATCTAGAATGTGAAAAAATATACTCGTCTACCCTCAAAAGAGAATCTTCTGGGAAATATGTCGTAAAACTTCCCTTTAAATTGAGTCCTGACAAATTGGGAGACTCTTATGCTATGGCATTAAAACGTTCCCAAAATTTAAGGAACAGTATAGTTCTGTTATTCGTGAATATTTACAAGAAGGATATATGTCTCTCTCGAAAGAAATTTATTTTCCTAATTATTTTATTCCGCATCACGGTGTGTTTAAGCCTGAAAGCACTTCTACTCCTCTTCGTTGTGTTTTTGACGCCTCTTGCAAGTCGGCGACAGAATTTAGTTTGAATGATTTGTTGTACACAGGCCCAAAATTACAGTCTGATGTACTTGATATTTTTCTCAATTTTCGTTTGTTTCCGGTAGCCTTTACAGCAGACATTCGTCAAATGTATTTGCGAATTGGAATGAATGCTGAACATCAAAGGTTTCAACAAATATTGTGGAGATTTTCTCAAGATGAGCCTATTCGAACCTATCAGTTAAATTCCGTCACTTTCGGCGTGAAGTCATCACCTTTTTTATCGTTGAGAACACTTAGACAGTTGGCTCACGATGAATCGGAAAAATATCCATTAGCTTCGAAAGTCGTACATCGTGATTTTTATATGGACGACTTGGTTTCGAGTGTTGAAAGTTTAGAAAAGGCAAGGGTTCTTTATCAAGAATTAGTTGGTTTATTTTTTGCTGGCGATTTTCAGCTTACTAAATGGGCTGTAAATTCTGAGGAGCTTCTATCGGAAATTCCACGGGCTGAACGTTCACCAAAGGTAGTTAGTTTCGATTTAGATAGCCTGAAAGTATTGGGATTACAGTGGTTTTCCAGCGAGGATGTTTTTTCGTTTGCTATACATGTGGAACACAGGATATGTACAAAACGGAACGTTTTATCCACTGTGGCTAGATTGTTTGATCCACTTGGTCTTCTGGCTCCTGTTACTTTAATGCTGAAACGAATTGTAAAGGAGCTGTGGAAACTAAAGTTGGACTGGGATGAAGTTCCCACTGGCAAAATTCTTAATCAGTGGCAAAAAATCCAGAGTGAATTGCCGTTTCTATCAGATTTTCGAATGTTTCGTCATTCGGGTGTTTTTACAGATTCTGAGGTGACATTGATTGGTTTTTGCGATGCTTGTGAAGAATCATACGGGGCTGTGGTCTACATCAAGGGAGTGACGCCAGATTGTTTTGTTCAGGTTTCGCTTGCTTGTGCTAAAACTAAGGTGTCTCCTATGAAGGTGCAATCAATTCCACGATTAGAACTGTGCGCAGCCGTATTATTAGCTAGATTGTTGAAATTTGTAAAAAGCAGTTTCGAATCTCGTATCACTATACGACAAATATTTGCTTTGTGACTTTGAGCTGGATCGCTTCGCCTCCTTATAGATGGCATGTGTTTGTAGCTAATAGAGTGTCACTCATTCAAGAGTTGGTTAGTTCGGAAAACTGGTGTCATGTGGAAGGTTCTGATAATATAAGTGATTGCTTGTCTCGTGGTATGCAACCTTCACAGTTCATGAAATCAGATGTTTGGAAATCAGGTCCAGAATGGTTGAAGTTAAGTGTGTCGCAGTGGCCGATTATTTCGATTGCTGCTACCGATGAGAAATTGCCCGAGGAAAAGGTTATTTTAATGGTAACCACCGAGGTAGAGCCACACCCATTATATCAATTGATTTCTCGTTGTTCGTCCTTTAGTAAGTTGATCCTTACAACTGTTTATGTTTTACGATTTTCTAGAATTCTGAAAACCTCAGGAATTATTTCAAGTTCTGATTTGGAAACGGCTGAACTGCGTTTAATCAAAGTAGTTCAGCGGCATTATTTTAATTCCGAAATCTTATTGTTGGAAAAGAACAAATTGTCTTCTCCCCGTCTTCGTCTTTTGTGTCCATTTTTGGAAGATGGTTTGATTAGGGTGGGAGGTAGACTTAGTAACTCAAGTTTAGAATTCGATCGGCAGCATCCCTTTCTCTTGCCTAGAAACGATCACTTTGTGAATTTGCTAATTGATGACTGTCATCGATAAAATTTGCATACTGGACCACATTTGGTTTTGTCGATTTTACGTCAAAAGTATTGGATTACTAGTGGTCGAAATGCCGTTAGATATCGCCTTCAAAAATGCAATCATTGCTTTCGTCAACATCCCAAGCCGACGTTTCCAAAAATGGCAGATCTCCCTGCGGTACGAGTTTCAGAAGCCAAACCCTTCTTACATTGTGGTGTTGATTATGGGGGGCCTTTCTTCCTAACTTTGGGGAAAAGGAGGGGAGTTAAAAGTCAGAAGGCCTACATTTGTTTATTTATTTGTTTGAGAACTAAAGCTCTGCATGTGGAATTAGTGTCGGACTTATCGACCGACATGTTTTTGGCTGCATTTAAGCGTTTTTTGTCACGTCGTGGGGCATGCTCAGTCATGTATTCGGACGGAGCCACAAACTTCATCGGGGCTAAACATAAATTAGATGCCCTTTATAACTTTGTTAATTCTGATTCGTATAACCACGCACTACAAACCGAATTCACTCCGAATAAAATCGTTTGGAAATTTCAACCTCCTTTGAGTCCTCATTTCTCCGGAGTTTGGGAGTCCCAAATTAAGGCTGTTAAAACTCATCTCTATAAAGTCATTGGTTCTCAAATTTTGACCTATGAGGAACTTAATACTGTTCTGACACAAATAGAGGGGTTGTTAAATAGTAGACCTCTTAGTTGGCTTAGTACTGACCCTTCGGACCCACTTCCTTTAACTCCAGCACATTTTCTTACTCTTACCCCATTAAAGTCTTTGCCTCTTGTTGATGAAGAGACTGCTGCTAGGAGTTTGTTCGATCGTAAAAATTTGATAGACCACATGGTACATACATTTTGGAAAAAATGGCACAATGAATATCTCACGCAACTTCAAATGAGGCAGAAGTGGAATGTCCCAAGCATGCCCATAAAGATCTGAACATTAGTTATACTAAAACAAGATAATGTGCCGCCATTTCGTGGCCGGTTGGCGTTGTCGAAGAGGTTTTTCCGGGTACTGATGGTGTAGTAAGAGTCGCTAAGGTCAGAACAAAAACTGGCGTTTACAAAAGACCTGTAGTGCGACTATGGCCACTACCATCCCAATGACCTTTTACTTCTTATTAGTCTTGTAGTATTTTTATTAGTTTTCAGTTAGAATTTGTTATTTTGTTTGTTTTAATTTCAATGGTACGTTCTGAAACAGTCTTTCAGGGCGGGGGGTGTGTTGGCGCCGCTGTGCGATATATTTCCGTTAATTATGTTTAAATAGTAGTTTTGGCTAGAATAATTTTTATTTTGATTTATCGAGAGACAGATGGCAACCCCTGTATTGTTTTTAAATTAAACTGAAGTTCAAAAATTATCTTATCGTACCTGTGGGCGATAAGCTGCCAAGAACAGTCGTTTTGTAGACGTCTTAAGCAGTTTTACTAGAAATATTACTAACTTTTTTTCCTCTCGAAACTGCAGACGTATATATGTGTGTTTTGTTAGTCGACATATTTTTTATTAAGTGAATTGTTAGTGCCTCCAGATTCCTTACGTCTTAACTAGTCTATCCCTTTCCTTTCTGAAAGCATTTACCAAGAAGTCAAACCGCAGTTGACCGGTAAGTTTTTCTTTGTTATATCATATCATCATATTTATAATACATGTATATATGTTTGCTTCATACGGACTCGAGGTATTACATTTGATTTATTTGTAGTCGTTAGTTTTCGCATACAGTCCATTTTTTCGACAGATCATATGTGTCAATTTAGTTTAGACTGATTTAAACCCAGCGGCCGACACAGACGTTATGAATTTTAAATTGATTTTTTTTATCATTTTTATATCTCGAAAATGACGGCCTTCGGCCCTACATTTATTTAACAAAATTACCTTAATTTTCTCTATAAACACACAGATAGGCAACACCCTGTATAACAATAATAACAACAATATTAGTGCCTACGGATCCTTATTATGCATCCCGAACTGATTTAACTGCTTAAAATAAAGTGTCTTCCGATTCTGGACATTTTAAAGTGACCCTATATTTTGCCATACATTGGTGCATCTAAAACGCATTGCTACAAATTAAATCAAATAATTGAACGTTACAAACGCACTTTATGGATGATGTTTTTTTCGTAGAAACAATTCACTAATGAGGAAATAGCGACTTTTAAATTTTGAGAAATTGCTTTAGACGAGCGGGAACTAAGCCGCATAGAACACATATCAGGGTTCAGTTTCAATTTGTATATTATGTAATTTTAGCAAATTTTCATTAAGAAAAATTCGCTGATAGAGAGGTCACAATGAAAAGCTTTTGAAAAAAATTTTTTCAGATAAGCGCGAACTTGGGTCTCTAGAACACAAAACATTTTTTTCTTAATTTTTGTCAAGCAACTTTTAATGAATAATTATATCATCTTGGCAGGTGTGTAAATAGCTTGAAGAGGTTAGTTGGCCAGGAACATTTTTGTACTTTTTCCAACAATAAAGTTTTCTTGATGAAATATGGAACGTTGTTTCTACTATATAGGTCATATTGGTAACCAAATTGGGTGCCTGCTTTCATTAAAACTGACATATTTGCTATTTAAAGCATTTTTATGAAAATTCACTACCATAACACACTTGCTACATCCAGTCTTTTTTTTCTCATTCGAAATTGTGTGGCACTTCATTTAATGTATATATGTATATATACAGGGTATACCAAACTTGATGCCTTTTATTAAAAAAGAGATATGTGTCATTAAAAACATTTTAATGAAAATCCACTACCATCGCGCACTTGCTGCTCTAGACTTTTTTACTCTCTCAGACTAAAGCGAAGCGCTGGCTAATCTCTTTCGAGCGCCCGCGCAGTTGCTCCAGAAACATCATATGCCCCAATAACCAGTGGTGCCAACCTCTACACCCTCTATCCACAATTGCAAACTGTGATAAGTTATCATCAGTTATTGTTATTGCTCGTAATGGAGTGAAATTTATGGCTGACACGTCCGCTAAAAATAGCCATACTCTGAATGTACTTTGGAAAGCCCAGCCAGCTAAGTTACCCGTACATATAACTGTGTATAAAAGACTTCCCTGTTTATGTCAATAAATAAATTTTTTCAGCACAAACTAGACAACTGTCTGCTCCTGCAAATAATACATAAGATTGTCTTAAGTCGTTCAATTTGATTAAAAAATATGAGGGCTTCGAAAATTTTTAATTTTAAGACACTCAGGTTGTCTTAAATTCATTAATTTGCAGATGACATAGAACACGCATAACATCTGGAAGTATAACTAACAGTTGCTGTTCCATAACCAATAAGTGGCATGTACTTTTTTCTTAGCTAATATTTTACCGATTAGTGAATTGTAGAAAAAAAGTTTTAATTTGTATTATGTGATATAAAGTATGAAATATCATTGGTCGTTAGGAGTTAGGGTACTTTGATTCAAAATACAGAAGTAGAGCCTTCTTCTGTGGCTGTCCAAGTGTGTTTTTCTTCTCTATAACCAGTTTAGCTGCTTGACAGCATCATCAGACAGGGAAAAGTTGAATGATGCTGTCAAGCAGCGAAACTGGTTACAGAGAAGAAAACCAACACATGTTAAGCCAAACAAGAAGTCGCTACTTCTTTATTTAGTATGGAACGGTTTTACCAAGTAGGGGCAACAATTAATAAATTTTCAATGCGAGCGACAACTTAAAAGCAATGGATATGCGGGATTTCACACAAACATAATTTGCATCAAATTTTTCACCTTATCGTCCCTGGGAATAAATAAAAGCCTGGACGCAGCAAGTGCGTTATGGTAGTGAATTTTCATAGAAATGATCTGGCACAAAATATTTTATTATAACTTTTTTTTTCTTGTAGCATACGAATCTAAATTTTTGTGTGTAGCTTACTTTTTGTATCATAAACATACCTAGCAAATTTAGTTATCATAGCTTTTTTATTTTTTGAGATAATTTTTTTTTTAAAGAAAACTCAAAATTTTTCCGGAAAACCTCGTTAAATTTTCCTGACTAATGAACTTATCCAAGCCATTCACAAAATAAAGGTACGTACCAAATTTTATTTAAATCGGTTCATTATTTTTTGAGTTATTGGTGTGACATATACTTCTACACTCGCAATCCTGGACTCCATTCAAAAGAGAGCTATACGTCTCATAGGTAACCCTACCCATACCGAAAGGTTGCCATCCCTTGCCCACCGACGTGCCGTTGGTGACCTCTCTCTCTCTTTTATATATATATATATATATATATATATATATATATATATATATATATATATATATATATATATATATATATATATATATATATATATATATATATATATATATATATGCACGGGCACTGCTCAGAGGAGCTTTCCTCCATAGTTCCCCCACCTGCTGCCCCCAAAAGATCTACCAGGGGAACAGAGCGAATGCACCCTTTTACTGTCCAGGTCACCAGACATAGAACATCTTGTTACGCCCGTTCTTTTGTCCCGAGGACTTCCAAGTTGTGGAATTCCTTGCCGGCACATGTTTTTCCTTCTCCTCCGAACCTCCAAACCTCCAAGTCCAGAATTAACAAGTTGCCTCTTTCCTTCTTGTCAACACCCACGGTACGATAGTATTTAGGCTGTAAGCCCTCGTGGTGTGTTGTTGAAATTAAATATATATATATATATATATATATATATATATATATATATATATATATATATATATATATATATATATATATATATATATATGTATATATATAGTATTAAATTTTTGTGTGGGTAATAGTGTTATTTATCAAAGCATTGTGGGAAAGCCGTCAGTTGTAGAATAAAACTCTTTATTATAGGCCGAGCTTTCGGAAAAATTTATTCCTTTCTCAAGGATATAATGTGAGTTCTACTAAACTAATTATGTAAGAACAAACATGAAAAGAGAACATTTTTATGAATTTGAGTGAAGTAGACTCATATATATATATATATATATATATATATATATATATATATATATATATATATATATATATATATATATATATATATATATATATATATATATAAATAAATATATATATATATATATATATATATATATATATATATATATATATATATATAAACATATAAAAATTGAAACTGACCCCGGATATCGGTTCTAGGGGTCCTAGTTCGCGCTCGTTTGCAAAAATTTTTTCCAAATTCAAAAGTCGGTTTCTCCCCATTGGGGAATTTTTTTTCTACGAAAATTTACTAAAATGGCGAAGAAGAAATGACTTTTCAGTGATACCAATATTTCTATTTTAGAAAAAAAAACTAGATTCTGAACCCCTCATTCTATATTTGGCCAAGAAAATCTTTGAATAAGCAGGATATGAAGAAAAAAAGGCTTTTCAAATTAAAAAGGCAGTTACCTTAATAGGTAAATAAAAGTCTGCTGGAAGAAATTAAAAGGATATAGACGCAGCAAGTGCATTATGGTATCGAACTTTTAGTAAATGCTTCAAATTTTATTTGACTCAATTTTCCATTAACCTAGCAATGCCAGTTTTAGTGAATTAAAAAAATCACTAATGAGGAGATCGCGACTTTTGAATTAAAACAAAATAATATTCAAATGAGCGCGATTTAGGACCCCTGTAACCCAAATCCGAGGTCGGTTTCAATTTATATATATATATATATATATATATATATATATATATATATATATATATATATATATATATATATATATATATATATATATATATTTGTGTGTGTGTGTGTGTCACACCGATAACTCAAAAATAAGAGGCCCATTCTGATGAAATTTGTTGGGTACCTTCATTTTCCAAGTGGCTTGGCTTATCCAAGCCACTTGGAAAAGGAAGGTACCCACCAAGTGTCATCAGAAGGGGCAGTCAGTCGTCGCACAGGAAAATCTGCTCACTTCAAGTAGATTAAAAATTGCTTTGCTTTAATTGGATAGCCGGATTGCCCCGGTCCGCCCCAGTTCTGAGCTTACCTTTAATGTATCGAATTTCGACGATGAAATTATAATGCATGTTTCTAAGAAAAGAAATTCGGGACGCAGCAAGTGCCTTATGGTAGCGAATTTTTATTAAATTCTTCAAATTCAAATAGCTCAATATGCTATTAACCTATGAGGTTCGTTGGCCCGGAAACTAGTTTTTTCGTGAACATTTTACGTTTATTTTCGACAATTTTTTGTTGATTTTCAAACAATAAAGTTATTTTGATGAAATATGGGACACCGTTTCTGCTATATAGGTTATACTGGTAACCAAATTTGATTCCTGCTTTCTTAGAAAAAAACAACATATTTGTTCATAGAACAGAAAACTATCGTGAAAATATATTTAATATTAAATTCATATTACAATAGTTATACGAAAAGTCGCTACCATAAACCCAAGTAATATAGTTTTTAATTAAGTAGGTCGCATAGAAATTATAATTATTGACCTGGAATTGCTCATATTACATAAATAATAAACAAGTTGAAATTGCAGACTACAGTATAAGGAATGCTGACTGATTAGGTTTGCAATTTGTGAATTATGTAGACCAAGCAAAGGTTATAAGTAATGGTGTTGGTAAACATTAGCGAGACTTTTGATTTAAATTATCTAGAGTAGATACTTTAACTTTTGCTTTTAAAATGTAGAGGCTGATATCAGAGATTTTTTGATTTGATTCTTAAAATGTAAAGACGCGAGATTTTTAATTTAATTATGTACAGATTTGGTTTTAAATTTATTCGGTTACGTTAGTTTTCAAAAGTTGTTAATTCGTTTTATTGTTTATTAAATTTTTATTTAAAATTACATCGTTACCATGTCCATATTATCGCAGTTATAAACAAGTTATTTCCTAATTAGCCTCCGCTCCTTAAACAAGATTTGCTATTTAAAACATTTTTATGAAAATTCACTACCATAACTTACTTGCTGCGTCTAGACTTTTTTATAATAGTAAAGACTTTATCAGGGGATTATGGCTACTGAATTTCACCAAAATAGCCTTGTGAAGATACAAAAAACATCTAGAAGTTAATTGAAGTCAAGTTTTAAAATATAGAAGTTTTTAATTGAAATGGAGAAATTGATTTCACATACTGTTCAAATCCATGTTTCTGGAAATTGGAATGGTACGACTAGATGCATTCTCGCAACAATTAGAACCGTAGACCGGTCTACGGTTCTAATTGTTGCGAGAATGCATCTAGTCTTACATACTTTGTCCCTATATTGGGGTAGAAATGGGCCAGGGCTAACAATTTTTCAAATTGTTAGTTAGTTGTATACTGTCTCTATTTTTAACAATCTGTGTTATTTGGAGCGGGCGTGACAACATAGTACTTGGTTCCGAACTAGGTGGCGACACGTTCACCACTCACTTAGTGTTGGAATGGTACATAATGAGGTGAGGTAATTTTGGAGATTAGAATTCAGATGACAGAACTTAAGAACAATTGACATTTAGATTAAAATTTCATCAAAATTGCATCATTTGCAGCCCCAGGTGTAGACTTATTTGTAGGATGCTTTGTATTATTTATATAACAATAAACTATAAACAATAAACTACAAATTACAAAAATTGGTGTCAAAAGAATTAATTTTTTTTTGGTTGTTGAAAATCGGGTGTGATTGCGCTGGCTAACTAACCCGTCCAAGCTATCAACAGAAGAAAGACACCCGAGTTACCTTTCGGGTTAACAATATTGACTTTCTAAAATAATTTTATTTTACTATTACAAAAATATACTAAGTTATACATATAAAATACAAATAATAAAATACTGATATCAACATAAATTTAATATAGATTTAAGAGACTCAGCGGTTCAGTGGTAAGAACGTGTGCCTCTGAACAGAAGGGTACTCCTTTGGGTTTTTCAGCCAGTCGTGCTGGGGGCCATGCACTGTATTTCTTTATTCTGTAAACGACTAGTTACCTTCTATGGTTATTAACGGAAAGGCGATCCAATGTATATGGGTTGGCATGACTGAATTTGTAGCGCATTTATACGTGGAGACGACGGCTGTCACATCTCCGCCTCTGTAGAGCTTCTTCTGGTTTCCGCTGTTGCAGTGACAAGTGCTATGGTAACCGTGGCCATTTGTGACGGTTTATTTTCAAACACCGTCACAAATTTGCACCTCTGGTTTAAACCTATTAATTCTGAGCAGATGTGTTCCGTAGAACTCACTTATATGCAACCTTAAACACTCCTAGTGGGTATAGCGGGTTTTATACCTACGCCGATTCAGCCCTTCTCTGAAAATTTGTGGCTTGATTTCAGCTATCTGCTTCTGATGAACAATGGCGTACCCTATCTACAGGTCTTATTTTTCAATTAAAAGAGCGTGTGATTCACGTCGGTAAATGCAGCCTCTTAATCGGCGCACCCATGGCGAATTTTATTTTTCATCAACAATTTATTTGTTAAATAAAACTTGAGCGAAATTCTACCTGTTGCTATGCAAATTATCTATTAATGGGCCGTCTCTGAGGAATCGAATCACTATAAAAATTGGGAGAAAGAAAAGGTTTCCTTTTTTTTTAATTATTATTTGATAGTAGGAAAAATTCAGAATAAGTGCGAAGAGAAATGAACGAACTTTCGGCCAGAAAACATCTTGTTTTGAGAAATTTTATGTACGAAAATTCAATTAGCGGCTCCTCAAGAACAGAAATATTGTATGGGTAATTGTTTATTTGAGAAGATATTTGAGAAGATTCTATTAGAAAGGTTTTGTCGATGCCAGTTTACAGCCGTATAGAAAAGTTGTACATATTATTTGATAAATTTTAAGGGTAACCTTGTTGGAAAACTTCTATGAATTTGGAAAGTCGTCGAGCTGGTCATTGATTTTATTGGTGTGTTGCATTCCTAGTCTATTCTACAGACTTTTTTTTAATGGAATTATGTAAATTTGAGATGGACCTGGAATTTTAGTCGTCTGTAATACCCGTAGAAGCCTTCATACTGTTGTCATAGAAGATCATCAAGCCGTTTCAACATAGCGAATGTTGAATTAGGTTCACTGAGACACATAGGTGTCCCGAATGATGGTAGTTTGTATGGAAATTGGTCATTAGTAAATTGGTGTAATCTTAACACTGTTATATGGTATGCAGGTATATATGAATATTTAGTTGCATATGGCAGTAAGGAATTTGTGATCTATGGCATTATAAACATATGCCTTATAGGAAGATCTAATGGTTTTGTTCCAAGCATAATCCACTTCCAAAAGTGAAGGTGAGAATTTTTCTTTTAACATCTAGTCAGCCTTTGTTGTAGCATGCACCATTTGGAATTATGTATTCCTCCATTTGATTGGGATTAAGTGTGTGTCTGCAACTAACTGGTGTTCGACACATTTTGGTGTTGCTGTGTAGCAGTTTGGCCCGTGTCGAACCCCTAATCTACACCAGTAGGAATTGTAAAGCTGTACTACCGTAATAAATTGGATCAAATCGATTAATTACTTCCTGTATAAGCCAATTTTTTTTATAACATCAGCCGAAGGAAATCAGCAATCACAGGTTTGCCTTACCATTTTAATTTATGTGCGTCCCTTAAGAACTAACGTAATACTTGATGCAGCAATAGCGGCTTGTAAATTTGTACAATTTTTCAAATTTAGTGAGTTATAATTAGAGTCATGCCTTCAGCCAATATTTTTGATCTGATAAATTAAATTCCCTTCAGGACAGGTAAATTAGTTAGTTTGTCTTTTTTTGGCTTGTTATCTAGCAGTAATTTACTTTAAGATTGAAGTAATATTAGAACATTTTTGTTGAGACTTATTGGAATCACTTAATTTTTTTTTAAGTACAAGATTAGTGGACATTTAAATTTTGTAGTTTCCACTGTAAACCTTACGAGATCTCGAATGGCATAATAAACTTTGTAAGTTAATAATTATCTTAGTTAATGATAGTTGAGACCTTAGAAAATATTTTGGTGCGTTTTCTCTTTTTTTTTATATATAGCGATATTTGTGTACATATGATTTTATTGTTGTATTTAATTAAATAACTAACGTGTTATATCCCACTGATGCCCACAGCGTTTTTTTTATACGTTGTGTATATATCTATTAGCGACCATCTGGTCTGCGATTTATATTGTACAGATTTTGGTTGTTAGTAATAGAGGTACCAATTGTTGTTTTCATTAGTATTGACTTTTGATCATTTGGTTATTGCTTGATAATTTGTAGGTCCCCAAGCGTGCTACCTTTAGGTAAAGGTGATTTGTTAAGACCTGGGTTGATTTGTAGTGTTGTGCTCCAGCATTGGGGTTGTGTCTGCGTGTGTGCCTTCATACCACCTGGAACCTTCTGGCCAGGGTGCTTTGGTCAGTGGCGCCCCTCGGAAATCAATTGAGATTGGTGGTTGGCCACTAGGCCATTATTATTATTTTATTTTATTTGATCCTTAGACCCACCCCATCTCCACTAGAGCTGCTTGGCATGCAACGTCACACATAGCGGTCGCACGTTGACACCACTCCAAGCGCGTGGACCTAGAGCGAATTGTATATATAGAGCCTTGAGGGTTATTTACCTTCCAGCTGGCGTTGCATCACAATTATTTGTTGCAAAAAAAAGCGTGGCAAATAATTATTTGGCGCCCAACGTGGGGCCTCGTTTTGTAAGGCCTCGTTTAGTAGGGCTTCGTTTGGTTACGCTTTCAGAAGTTAGCCATCGATTGATTAGGTCTTGTCGCTTTTCAGAATTTTTTTTTACCAGCTAGCTTCACTTCTGGTGGGGAATAATTCGCCCTCGATTTTGTTGGGACGTCTGGTTAGGCCTGAGTTTGCTACGTCGTTTTGGTGTACGCGTTTTATTGCTCCAATTTTCTTGGGCAATTTTGGTCGCTTGTCCGCTGGCTTGGTTTGTGTTTAGTAGGTTTGAAGAAATAAATATTAACTAGTCATTCGTTTGGGAATTCGTTGTTGTTGATTTTTTTTTGTAAATATGGAGGGAAAATTGGACGTGAACCGACTTGACCGTTCAGAATTGGAATACGAATTAAAGTGTAGGGGCTGTGTGGACGATCTTACTGTGCAGGAGATGAGGAGTAGGTTGAGGTCCTTTTTCAGGTTGGAGCGAGCGTCCGATATGAAGTATCCGAAGCATCTTTTTTCCTTTGCCGACGATAGTGACGTTTTGACAGCTAAGATGGAAGAAATCAGGACTATGGTTGGCGCGTTCTCTGACTCTGATACATCACCATCTTATTTAAAAATTTCCACTAAACTTTTGCATTACTTTGGTAGGGCAGGAAGGTCCATAGCAACTACGGACGAGGAACAGAACCAACGTACTAATTTTCTGGCCTCTCTTTTGGAGTTGCGTTCACGGTTGAGGTCTAAGGCCAGGAGGCATTCTAGATCCTTGCGGCCTGAGGGTACTAGCGTTCTTGAGGCGAGTCTATTTGGTGGTGAGGAAAATTCAGTTGCTTCTGCATCTGAGGACTCTTCAGATGAGGATGTAGCAGAACCCCTTTTAGCGAATAACACTTCTATTCGAGAAACCCCAGTAGCTCTCCAGCCTCGGGGTGTGCCCGTGTCCAAGTGGAACGTTACTAAATTCACTGGTGATACATCCCGAATGTCATTAAATGCTTTTCTAGAGGAGATTGAAGAGCTGCGAATTTCCAGGAATGTATCCAGGGAGCAGTTACTTCACTCTGCTTCTGATTTGTTTGTAGGGAAAGCCTTAATTTGGTATCGGTCCATTAGGTCGAAGGTGTCAACTTGGTCAGGCTTAGTGTCCGAACTTCGTCTGCAATTCCAGCCTGCAGATTATAACGATAAACTCTTCGATGAGATCAAAAGAAGGACTCAGGGTCCGAGCGAGAATATGGGTATGTACCTGGCTGTCATGGACAACATGTTCAATAGGTTGACGATATCGGTTGTTGAAAAGACACGTCTCAATATCTTGCTGAAGAATATTTCTCCCTTTTATCAGTCAGTTGGGTCTTGTCAGTGTGGAGTCGGTCAATCATCTGTTAGAGTTGGGTAGGAAGTTGAAGGCTAGAAAGGAGAGTATAGAAACATTTACTCCTCCGACTCGTGGTAGGTTAGGGATGATGGAGCCGGACTTGGCTTACATTAGTAATGACCCAGTTTCGGTTTCCTTGGCTCAGTTGAACATGGTGTGTTTGGAATTGTCAGGGCTCAGGCCATAGAGCTGTTGACTGCGATAGACCACGCAGGAAACATTGCTACAGGTGTGGTACCCCCAATCATACTTTGAGATCTTGTCCTAAGTGTACTCGTTCTTCTTCGGGAAACGGGGTAAGGCGTTAGTGGGCGACCGGCTTTCGTCTTCATCGCAGCCGGCCGTATCTGAGTCTAGGATAAGACATGTTTTAGACTATGTCTTGTCTCAGGTCCCCAACGATCAGCGACCTTATGTTGAAGTTTCTATTTTGGGTACGAATATTTTGGGTCTCTTAGATTCTGGTGCTAGTAATACTATATTGGGTAGCAAGGGTTGGAATCTTCTGCGCAACTTAGGAGTTTCCAAACTGGATTCGTCTGCTAGTAGGAGTGTCATAGTCGCAAACGGAGAGCGTTGTCAGGTGCTTGGTTCACTGCAGGTCCCTATTAGGTTACGTGACCGCGACAAGGTCATCAGTGTTCTCGTCATTCCAGAGTTGGCTCATACTCTCATATTGGGTATTGATTTTTGGATCAGGATGGGCATTGTCCCAGACTTTCGTGACTGGACTTTTTCCTTGTGTGAACCAGTGCAGCTCGTGGAGGCGTTGAAACCACGTAGTTCTTTGACTCCGGAACAGGAAAAGCTTTTGAACGACTTTGTTGATAAGTCCTTTAATGGGATGGGTTCTGGTCTCGGTTGTACTGGTCTTGTCGAGCATGTCATCGTAACAGATTCACCCCCTATTAAGCAAAGATACTATCCTGTGTCACCAACAGTTCAGGCGTATATCGACGCCGAAATTAAGGAGATGCTGGAGAAAGACATAATTGAACCTTCAGACAGTCCATGGTCTAGTCCTGTTGTCATGGTCAGGAAACGTGACGGTACTTTTAGATTTTGCATTGACTATCGCAAGCTTAATAGAGTCACCCGTCGTGATGCGTACCTTCTTCCCCCGATTAACTCTATTTTTGATAGATTGCGCGATGCTAGGTTTCTGTCGACTTTGGACGTAAAATCCGCCTTTTTCCAAATCAAGGTTGTTGAGGAATCTAGGCCTCTTACAGCCTTTTCAGTGTTCAAAGGTCATTATCAGTTCAAGAGAATGCCCTTTGGGTTGTCAAATTCACCAGCTACGTGGCAGCGCCTGATCGACAGAGTTTTAGGTTGCGATTTGGAACCCCACGTGTTTTGTTATCTTGATGACATAGTTGTGGTAACTCAGACTTTCGAGGAGCATATGCGCATTCTCTCTGAGGTGTTCTCTCGTCTTACTAAAGCTGGAATCACGTTGAGTAGAGACAAGTGTAATTTTTGTAGGCAGGAGCTTAGGTACTTGGGCTATATTGTCAATGAGAGTGGCCTGCATGTCGACCCGGAAAAGATAAACGCCATTCTTCAGATTCCAACGCCGACTAAAGTTCAGGAGGTTCGTAGGATAATTGGTACAGCAAGTTGGTATCGTAGGTTTGTTCCAAGCTTTTCTAGCTTAATAGCTCCTTTAACAGGCCTTCTTAAGAAGAACGCCAAGTTTGTTTGGATGCCTAAGCATGACGAAGCGTTTAACTCAATCAAGGAATGTCTTGTTTCCGCCCCAATTTTGTCCTGCCCCAATTTCGAACTACCTTTCTTTGTCCAGACAGATGCATCAGCTTATGGCTTGGGTGCAGTTTTGTCACAAAAACATCCTGATGGATCTGAGAGGGTTATCGCTTATCTGAGCCGCTCGTTGTCTAGACTTGAGCGCAAATATTCCACCACTGAGCGAGAATGTCTTGCAGTGATTTGGGCGATAGAGAAACTTCGTCCATATATTGAGGGTTCACATTTTACTGTTGTCACTGATCATTGGTCTCTGATTTGGTTGAACAATTTGCAGGAACCTTCGGGCAGATTGGCCCGTTGGGCTTTGAAGTTACAGGAATACGATTTTGACATAGTCCATAGGAAGGGGAGAGAACACGTTGTGCCCGATATCTTGTCTCGTTCTGTACCTGTTGTCGACTCTTTGGGTGCTTTCTACCGCCAACCTGGTGGCACTGGCTCAGGTGATCGGTGGATTGATGGGATGTTGGACAGGATCGCCAAGAGTCCTCGCAGATTTCCACAGTGGCGCGTAGATGAACATAGACTGTTCAAGAGAGTCATTCCCAAGTATCCTGAGTTGGCTTGCGACTCGGACTGTTGGAGGGAAGTTGTTCCTAAACATGCTCGGCGGAAGCTTATTTCCGACACGCATGAGTCTAACTTGCATGTTGGAGTATTTAGGACCTTCAGTAAGTTGGCAGGAAGTTATTATTGGCCTAAGATGCGGTTTGATGTGGCCTCAGTCGTTCGGCGTTGTCCGGTATGTCAGGCCATAAAACCTGTGCAGCAGAAACCTGCCGGCTTAATGGCTAGCACTCAGCCTTTTGTGTCTCGTCCCTTCCAACTTATGTGTGCGGACATAATGGGTCCTCTGCCGAGGTCCAGCTCTGGAAACCAGTATATCCTTGTCGTCGCAGATACTTTTAGCAAATTTTCGCTTTTGTTTCCTATGCGATCCGCTACATCGTCCAACATATGTAAGTTGCTTGCTTTTCATGTCTTACCTGTGTTCGGCGCATGTGACGCCATTATTGTGGACAATGGACCGCAGTTTAAATCTTCCGAGTTTGTCTCCCTGATGAAGTCTTACAACATTTCGATCAAATACACCGCCTATTATCACGCACAGGCGAATCCTTGCGAAAGGGTAAATAAGGTCATCAAGACTATGCTTAGGTCCTACGTGTCTGACAATCATAAGACATGGGATAATAATTTGTAGAAGGTTGGCTACGTTATTCGTTCGACCAGACATGAGGTCACTGGATTCACTCCAAACTTTATTGTGTTTGGGCGCGAAATCCCCGATAAGGGCTCATGCTTTAGAGAGGGGGAAATTAAGTTTGATCGGCGAAATGTTGATGGCAGACAGTCTTCCTTGGTCAGGGTATGTGAGGATGTTAAGAGACGTTTAGTAAAGGCTTATGAAAGGAATAAGAGGGTCTACGATTTAAGACGCCGTGACGTACAGTATGGTAAGGATCAATTAGTTTGGCGTAGGAACTACGTTTTGTCGGATGCTGCCAAGCATTTTTCAGCTAAGTTGGCCCCTCGCTATGTAGGTCCCTTTGTGGTTTCCAAACGTGTGTCACCCTGGACTTATGAGTTGAAAGATCGTAATGGTGAGTTCAGGGGTGTCTGGCACGGATCTTAAGGCTCATCCTCCTGAGGACGAGAGTTAGTTTGTTCTTTTTTGGCGGAGAGAAAAGCCTTTTTTTTTTAGTGGGGGGAGAGTTGTGACGGTTTATTTTCAAACACCGTCACAAATTTGCACCTCTGGTTTAAACCTATTAATTCTGAGCAGATGTGTTCCGTAGAACTCACTTATATGCAACCTTAAACACTCCTAGTGGGTATAGCGGGTTTTCTACCTACGCCGATTCAGCCCTTCTCTGAAAATTTGTGGCATGATTTCAGCTATCTGCCTCTGATGAACAATGGCGTACCCTATCTACAGGTCTTATTTTGCAATTAAAAGAGCGTGTGATTCACGTCGGTAAATGCAGCCTCTTAATCGGCGCACCCATGGCGAATTTTATTTTTCATCAACAATTTATTTGTTAAATAAAACTTGAGCGAAATTCTACCTGTTGCTATGCAAATTATCTATTAATGGGCCGTCTCTGAGGAATCGAATCACTATAAAAATTAGGAGAAAGAAAAGGTTTCCTTTTTTTTAATTATTATTTGATAGTAGGAAAAATTCAGAATAAGTGCGAAGAGAAATGAACGAACTTTCGACCAGAAAACATCTTGTTTTGAGAAATTTTATGTACGAAAATTTAATTAGCGGCTCCTCAAGCACAGAAATATTGTATGGGTAATTGTTTATTTGAGAAGATATTTGAGAAGATTCTATTAGAAAGGTTTTGTCGATGCCAGTTTACAGCCGTATAGAAAAGTTGTACATATTATTTGATAAATTTTAAGGGTAACCTTGTTGGAAAACTTCTATGAATTTGGAAAGTCGTTGTCGAGCTGGTCATTGATTTTATTGGTGTGTTGCATTCCTAGTCTATTCTACAGACTTTTTTTTAATGGAATTATGTAAATTTGAGATGGACCTGGAATTTTAGTCGTCTGTAATACCCGTAGAAGCCTTCATACTGTTGTCATAGAAGATCATCAAGCCGTTTCAACATAGCGAATGTTGAATTAGGTTCACTGAGACACATAGGTGTCCCGAATGATGGTAGTTTGTATGGAAATTGGTCACTAGTAAATTGGTGTAATCTTAACACTGTTATATGGTATGCAGATATATATGAATATTTAGTTGCATATGGCAGTAAGGAATTTGTGATCTATGGCATTATAAACATATGCCTTATAGGAAGATCTAATGGTTTTGTTCCAAGCATAATCCACTTCCAAAAGTGAAGGTGAGAATTTTTCTTTTAACATCTAGTCAGCCTTTGTTGTAGCATGCACCATTTGGAATTATGTATTCCTCCATTTGATTGGGATTAAGTGTGTGTCTGCAACTAACTGGTGTTCGACACATTTTGGTGTTGCTGTGTAGCAGTTTGGCCCGTGTCGAACCCCGAATCTACACCAGTAGGAATTATAAAGCTGTACTACCGTAATAAATTGGATCAAATCGATTAATTACTTCCTGTATAAGCCAATTTTTTTTATAACATCAGCCGAAGGAAATCAGCAATCACAGGTTTGCCTTACCATTTTAATTTATGTGCGTCCCTTAAGAACTAACGTAATACTTGATGCAGCAATAGCGGCTTGTAAATTTGTACAACTTTTCAAATTTAGTGAGTTATAATTAGAGTCATGCCTTCAGCCAATATTTTTGATCTGATAAATTAAATTCCCTTCAGGACAGGTAAATTAGTTAGTTTGTCTTTTTTTTTTTGGCTTGTTATCTAGCAGTAATTTACTTTAAGATTAAAGTAATATTAGAACATTTTTGTTGAGACTTATTGGAATCACTTAATTTTTTTTTAAGTACAAGATTAGTGGACATTTAAATTTTGTAGTTTCCACTGTAAACCTTACGAGATCTCGAATGGCATAATAAACTTTGTAAGTTAATAATTATCTTAGTTAATGATAGTTGAGACCTTAGAAAATATTTTGGTGCGTTTTCTCTTTTTTTTTTATATATAGCGATATTTGTGTACATATGATTTTATTGTTGTATTTAATTAAATATCTAACGTGTTATATCCCACTGACGCCCACAGCGTTTTTTTTATACGTTGTGTATATATCTATTAGCGACCATCTGGTCTGCGATTTATATTGTACAGATTTTGGTTGTTAGTAATAAAGGTACCAATTGTTGTTTTCATTAGTATTGACTTTTGATCATTTGGTTATTGCTTGATAATTTGTAGGTCCCCAAGCGTGCTACCTTTAGGTAAAGGTGATTTGTTAAGACCTGGGTTGATTTGTAGTGTTGTGCTCCAGCATTGGGGTTGTGTCTGCGTGTGTGCCTTCATACCACCTGGAACCTTCTGGCCAGGGTGCTTTGGTCAGTGGCGCCCCTCGGAAATCAATTGAGATTGGTGGTTGGCCACTAGGCCATTATTATTATTTTATTTTATTTGATCCTTAGACCCACCCCATCTCCACTAGAGCTGCTTGGCATGCAACGTCACACATAGCGGTCGCACGTTGACACCACTCCAAGCGCGTGGACCTAGAGCGAATTGTATATATAGAGCCTTGAGGGTTATTTACCTTCCAGCTGGCGTTGCATCGCAATTATTTGTTGCAAAAAAAAAGCGTGGCACATTTTGTGGATTGTTGTCACCACATTGAGCCTATAAAATAAAGCCGTCCTTCAGGGCGGGCTGGTACCTACAGCCAGTATATTATTGTACGCATTTTAGGGTCACTGCCACTCCAGTGTAATTGATAGTAACGTATATGGTCGTTACAGTGGGTAAGCCGCCGCTGTTTGGTTGGTAACGAGCGTGCCTTGATGCTCCTGGTCGTGTAAGCCGGCATGGTGTACACTGGGGAAGCTGGTCTCGCAGATGAGTATTAACAACAACAATCTCATTGAGGCGTTCTAATCTCAGTCAGTTGTGTGAATTAAGTATCGTGCCATTGTCTACGATAAGATATAATTTTTTGTGTGCGCTTTATCTTAAATGTCAGTTAAATTTGCGTGACATACAGCGACTGTTAACATCATTGCCCTGTCGATACAGTCGGTGGACCTGGTGGTCGTCACCATACCGTGATCATTTAGTGAACATACTGTGTACCACTTGTTGCCAGTAATATAACCTTATTATTTGATATTATTATTTATGATTTCTAACCTATAGGATCGTCTAACGTCATAAGGACATAAACCCCACGAAGAGGCTTCACCTCCAAGTGTTTAATTAAATCAACCTCACCCAGCCAGTGAAGTTTATTATTGTTTACCTTTGATTCTCAGAGTGTGCCTGACTTGTTACGAAGATAGCATTAATTTCGAACGTTACTTTCATTGTTCAGGCCCCTCAGACAGACCATTTGAACCTGTTTAAGTTATCATACCATATGTAAATTGTTAGTGAGCTCACGGACAAGTGATTGAACGCTGATGTTAATAAATAGCTGGTGATATTAACTACCGGTGGTTACCCATATAATATGTGGACCTAACTGTATTTATATCGCTCCCTTTTACCATACAGCATATTGTTTTATCGTAGCATAATTCTATGCTACCGCTGTCTATGAATTTGTGAATATATGGGTCAATTCCTTATCTGGCATTATTATTTGCTGACTATACCATTGCTTCTGTTTGTGTCGTTCGAACTCACGTTCTGTTGATTACAGAAGTATTATAGTGCTGATAACCCCTTAGTTTACGTAGTACCTTGTTTGATTATTGATCTGGCACCTTGCGCGTTGTGATGTTGATTCTAAGTCATCGAGCCATCATAGTTTCCCTCTTAGGTACTAATAACATCCTGAACCTTGCCACGGGTTGCGGAATGGTGGCTGGCGCCTATTAAATTAAGTATCTAAGACTTTATTAGACTCAGAGTGTTAATATAGCATCAGAACCCCTCTGAGATGTCTCCATACTCAAGCTTTGCATAGGCCTCCGCTACTTATTGAGGGAATTGTGGTGTTTCCACCTTTCTGGTACTTAGTAGCGAGTAGTAGTAACAACATATATACGAGAACATATTAATGACCGCAGAAAGCTACAGTGTAAATCGCCAGATGTGTCGCAATGCATTTTATAGCAAAGAATATAAGTACTACATTCATGAAGAAAATGGGACACTTGTTTTTGACCTGGTAGTCAGGTCTCATTGCGGATGCTTGGCGAATTTGTGTAATTGATGTTTCAGGCATCTGATTAAAATTCTAAATTTCTTGTGAAGGTGAAATAGGTAGTTCAGTGACTAAATCTGAAACAATTATTTCCTCAAAATTTTGTGGGAGACTGATACGGAAACTATCGCGATAGCTCGCAAAATTATGATTATTAAAATTTTATACTAAATAAATAAGTAGTTTTATAAATAATCAATTATTGGTGACTTAAAAGGAGGTGTTTCCAAGCAAGTGAACAATGTAATAATATTTCATTAATCTAACAGGAGTAAATCTTATAAACTAAGTGTAGCTTAGCTAACTGTTCACATGCGGATTTCGTAATTGGATTCTGTCAAAGCTTGCTGAAACATAACTATCGGGGTTGAAGTCGAACTGGACTGTCGGGATCATATTTAATAACGAAGCTTACTTTAACACATTAAAAGAACGAAGGCAAGGTTAGTGTTCAAAAACAAGCTTATATCTTACCCCGTATATCGTATGTTAAAATACTAAATGATTTTTCAATTTCTGTAGTGTACGTGAGTAGGGTAAACTGTTTCGATATTTGTACTCAGTCGGAAAATTAGGCAAACGTATGAAATAAAATAATTTAAATCTTAAAAAACCATACAGGATGTTACGTATTTCAAACACATAAGAGTGCTATTATTGTAGTGTTCAAGTCGAATAGCAAAATATTAAATTTCACATTGTTAGCGTTTTGAGCGGATTTAGTTTAGAGTTGATAATCGCATGTAGAGAGTACGTAAATTGTTATAGATATTACGAGTATTAATATGTAGATAATTAAGCTGAACATAACTAGGCGCCTGTTTGCCCAACTACAAACAATTTATATTCGATTGATGTGTAATGATTGCAGAGACTTATTCTACTGTAACCTGATTGTTACCAACATCACATACAGGTGAGTCAGTTAAATAAATGGGTAGTGTTTTAGCTTTGGTTATGGGTAGAAATAAAAAAATTATTTTTAAAACGGTGAAACCGGTTACAGGGAAGAACACGTTTAATTGTGAAGCCAGTAGTCACTACGTTTTAAAGGTAGATACATTAAATAAAGTGTCACACAATTTGAGGGACCTTTCATATTGAATTAGAAAAAACTCTGCACGCAGCAAGTGTGTTATGGTAGTGAATATTCATGAAAATGCTTTGAATAGCAAATATGTCGGTTTTAATGAAATCAGGTATCCAATTCGGTTACCAATGTGACCTATATATTAGAAAAAAATGTAAAATATTTCATCAAAATAACTTTATTGTTTGAAAAAGTACAACACTTTTCGAAAATTAACTGAAAATGTTCCTGAAAACAACAGGTCTGATTTGCCTGGCAAACCAACCTCCTCAAACTATTTACCCCCCTACCAGGATATAATTGTTTACACAAAAAGATTTTCGACGAAAAAAATTCATGAAAATTTGCAAACAATTTTTTCAAGTAAATCCGAAAAAAATTTTTTTACAATAACTTATTAAACATTTATTATTAGTTACCAAAATTTCACAATTTTTTTTATCCATGTTATTAGGTTAGTTTGTAATTTCCAGGTGGTCAAGGTATGTTTATGTGTACATATTAAGTATTAACTTAAATATTACCCTTGGTATTAACAACCGGTAAAAATCATGGTTATTAATTAACGAAATTATTGGGTTTGCTTCCATTAATTATCTGTAACTAATTCAGTCAAGATTTTTTTATCAAAAGCATATGATAGACTTGAGGTTATGTTGTTGTCGTGTCATGTTGAGTTCATTCTAAGCAAAATATATTACAAATGTCATGAATAAATACATGATATACTTGGCTAAATAAACGTTCAACTAGCATTCACTTATTTACACATACCTTCCAGTTTTGCTTATTTTATTTCAGCGCTTATGAAATCTGGATTCTCACCAAAGAATTAAGTCATCATAAATGAGTCAATTCTTGGCAAGTTGTCTGATTGTGCCTGTTATAAACCTTTGTCTCCCAATTTATTACGCACAAATTACACTATTCAACCAGAAGAAACGCAATAAACGAATAACATTCAACACGAGGTTGAGAAACAAGCGACAATACTTTTCATACCACAAGGCAAATGTAAACACGATATTTATTTATTATTCAACTAGCTCACGATAACTAGCAGAGCGTTGGCGGTCGCCTGACAATAATTTGTTTTTTTTTTAATTTTAATTTTTTTTCTGTCCACTATATATGTTTTTGGGTATTCTCATGTATGTATTAGTGTTCTAAGTATGAAAAACTATTAGGCAAATCTTAAGTTCATGCAATGGGAAATTATGTAAATTGTCTATTGTAAATATTATGCTACTTGTAACAGTAAATCCGGTTAAGTTATAGGTCAGTATATTTGAACTGTTACGTGTCTAATAATTTATTCCCCCTTTCTGGTGATGGGTTGGATACGTCATTTCGCCTTCCTTCTGGTGTCTCTCCTCCATGTTGTCTTGTGGTTGCTTCCCCTGCTGAATGAGTTGAAGAACTGTCTCTGCTTTGCTTGCAGAGCTCTTCCCACTCCACAAAATCCAGCCACGCCGACCCTGAGTCGTTTTGGAGTGCTTTACCATTGAACCTTGACTTAACGTGATGACGCAGTGGCCATTGTTTGGTTGTTACCATGTACCCTGCGTGTACTTTCTTCCTCTTGAACTTCCATCTAAACCTGTGCTTCCATTGGCGAACATGCACCTTATACCCATATACCTTGTACTTTTGCTCTGTTCGTGAGCCCTCCATATTTACTGGATGGCCCTTGTATACTTTGTGGCCTCTGCCCATTTTTGCTTGTCCCTGCATCTGACCTCCATACACCACTCCAGTGTGTGTAAATACCTGGGTGGTTGTACTTCTTATCGTTCTTACTTTACCCATCAACTGTTTCCTGGTTTCTTTCTTGGAAGCATTGGTCAAACCATTCACTTTTACCTTTGATGTGGTCGCTGTTTATTCCCCCCCTGGTTGACTCCCCAAAAATTTGGGAATTTCCAGCTTGGCAACCATCTGAGATTTGTTGCTGGACCATTTTCTTAACTTGAACCCACCCCATTTGAACATTTTGTTGGGTTCTGTTTATGCTACTTTTCTTTGTTGCTTTGGTTCCTTTCCAGATTGAATCTTCTCCATATATTCTTTATTCCCTATCTTCGTTTCTATTGGGATTTTTTCTATTTGTACTACTGCTTGTTTTACTTCTTGTACCTCTTTCTTCCCCTTTATCATTGATACCTCAAAATTTAATAAATTGCTCTTTCTACTTACATTTGATTTCTCCGCCTCTGAATTAGCTCCAGATATGAGATTATCTGGATAATTTTTTAAATTAACTCTTTTCTGCTCGTCTTTGGCTTCTTCTATCTCTGGTACCTAATTGCTTAAATTTAAATTAAATATTTCTTGCTCGTTTTTGGCTTTTTCTACTTCTTTACTTAACTTTAAATTTAATATTTCTTGCTTTTTTGTGGCTTCTTCTACTTCTGGTATCTCTTTACTTGAGTTTAAATTAAATATTTCATGTTCGTTTTAGGCTTCTTCTACTTCTGGCATTTCTTTACTTAAATTTAAATTAATTCTTTCTTGCTCGTTTTTGACGCTGTTTTTGCGTAGAGTTCCTTAACTGTTGAATCTATTGCCTTCTGGACTCGTTCTTGGCATTCTGTCCCTTTCTTGAACTTGCATGTAAAGATTGGTAATTTGACTGCTGGAAACTCTGAATAGCGGTCTGTTTGTTTGTCAATTACTCTTTTCAGCTTGACCAAGGCGTTATTATACCATTGGCTTAGCGTCAAATGAGCTTCATCCAGACTTTCTGATTCTGTTATTATTTTTATATCCATTATGTTATCATCAATTCTATCCCATTGCCTATCTATGTTTCATATCATGATTTTATATTTGATAAGTATATCGTCATCGTCCATTTTTTAGTGAATTTTCTTTAAAAAAATTCACTAATGAGGAGATCCCGACTTTTGAATTTTGAAAAAATTTCTTCAAATGAGCGCTAATTAGGCCCCCCAGAACACATATCCGGGGTCGGTTTAAATTTTTATATATTTATATATATATATATATATATATATATATATATATATATATATATATATATATATATATATATATATATATATATATATATATATATATATATATATATATATGTATCACACCGATAACTCAAAAAATAATAGGCAGATTTTGATTAAATTTGGTGAATAAATTCCTTTTGCAAATGGCTTGGATAAGTTCGTTAGCCAGGAAAATCGGTCCAGGTTTTCCCGGAAAATTTTGTGTTTTCTTTCGAAAAAAAATTATATCTCCGGAATTAACAAAGTAAGGGCAACCAAATTTAATATGCGGATTTATATCATTATAGGCAAGTTATCTACCAAAATTTAGCTCCGTAGGTTAAAGGATAAAAAAGTTACAGGCATTCAAAGAAAAATAAATTTGGATTTTCCTCAAAACGTCAAAATTGCGATTTTAAACGTCAAAATTGGTGAGTACATTCCTTTCGCAAGTCGCTTAAATAATTTTGTTAGCCAGGAAAATCCGCCGAGGTTTTCCCGGAAAAATTTGTGTTTTCTTTCGCAAAATATTTATATCTCCAAAACTAACAAAGTAAGGGCAACGAAATTTGGTAAGCTGGTTTATATCGTTATAGGTGTGCCACTTACCAAAATTTAGCTCTGTAGGTCAAAAGACAAAAAAGTTATGGGCATTTAAAGAAAAATAAATTGGGGGTTTCCTCAAAACGTCAAAGTGACAATTGAAAACGTCAAAAATCGCAACATTTAGGCAAATAACTTGAATCTAATACGGGCTATGGCAAGAAAATGTCTCAAGAAGAATGTTTTACATACACCGAACTCTTAGTTTCAACCGTCATTGTCCTTCATTTTACTAAAATATTTCCAGAAAATTCATTTCTAATAGACCCTTCCTCTGATGCTTGGCAGTAGCCTTAGCTATAGAGTTTATTGTTTAATGGTATATAATTTTTGTCGAATTTTTGTAAAAAATCAATAAAGCTCAATATATTCGTTATTATACAAGATATGAAAAAATATTGTATACATTAATTATACGGTGTTTTGAGCTACATCTTAAAAAATTATTGCGACAATCATAGGGTGGCCCATAAGTCGTTGGTGATACAAATAATTTTTTTTTGTCGAAAACGCCTTATGTTTTTGCATTTTCCATCGAAATATAATGCATGTTTGTAAGTTAAGAAATTCTGGAGGCAGCAAGTGCGTTGTGGTTGCGAATTTTGATTAAATGCTTCATATTTGAAAAGCTCAATTTGCTATTAACCTATAAGGTTGACCAAGAAACGGATTTTTTCAGTAACACTTTTGGTTTACTTTTGGAAATTTCTGTACGTTTTCAAACAATCAAGTTATTTTGATGAAACATGGCACATTGTTTTTACTATATATGTTATACTGGTAATCAAATTTGATGCCTGCTTTTTCTATATAGGTTATACTGGTAACCAAAATTGATGTCTGCTTTCTTAAAAAGAAAACACACATATTTGCAATAAAAACATTTTTATGAAAATTCACTACCATAACGCACTTGCTGCGTCCCGAGATTTTTCTGATTCTTCTAATTTTTGGATAAATTTGTTTACCCGTAATTTTAGTTCTCTCGAACGTCTTGTGATTTTTATTTTTAGTTCTTCCATTGCTTCCTTAATTTTAATTGATTTAATAAATATTTGTGGTTTTGTTACCTTGTCTTATGCTTAGTTCTTCTTTGATGTTGATTATTGGTTGCCTGTGACCTATATCTTGCCTTTAACCCTGTATTGTTGTCTTTGAACCTGTATCTGCTTTACTGGAACTGAACTTCTTTTGGTACAGCCCTGGACGTTTTCTGTCCTGTATATTTGCTTTATTGGAACTGACCTTCTTCTGGTACTGCCCTGGACGTTTCTGTCCTGTATATTTGCTTTATTGGAACTGACCTTCTTCTGGTACTGCCCTGGACGTTTCTGTCCTGTATATTTGCTATATTGGAACTGACCTTCTTCTGGTACTGCCCTGGTTATTTTTATTAAAATAAAGGGTATTTTTAGACTTGGGTTAAAGGATGTTTGATAAGGTTTAAGTGAGCACTGTATTTTCACTGGCACTGGTTATCTTTTTCCTCGAAGGACTATCTTCTTCAACTACTCTTCGAAGGACCATGTTCAGGAAGCGGAGGATAAATCATAGGATAAAATCGTCGAACTAGGCAAATATAGACATAGGTAAGGGTATAATGGTAACTATATTAAACTCACAAAACTCAACAATAACATTATAACTAACAAATTAATGAACCTAACGTAGACTGTTACATCGTGACTCTAATTCAACAGTATTTTATGTTTACATAATTAAATTACAAGTATCGCGTCGTTACATCTGAAGCAAACTAAAGTAACCGTCTACATCGTAAAAACTTATTTAACTGACTCGATGCAATGCTGACCTCTATTTATTTGCAATATTTACATTCCTTGCTGTAAAGAATTAAACTGAACTACTTTTAATTATTATTTTAGTGTTTTTAACAATTATGTTTCTACTTCTATTACGGCCCTTCTGAAAACCTTTCCTGTTCTCTGAACAATGTGCATTTTCTACCTATTTCGTAAGCCTAAGATGTTAGAATTTAAAAGAGTAGTCACTCTATATTCTGATTTATGTTGTAAATATAGTGTGACCCATTTGTTTGCGAGTCATTCTACAAAATCTTTATTTATAGTGCGATTTTAACACTTAAGTGCTAATGCTACGTCTCAGAGACGGGATGACATTATACAATATGTGTAATACGCATGCTCTTGGGACTTTTGACGATTAGCTTCTATAATTTATCATCGTTTAGTTTACCATCGGTATTCCAAGAGTGGTGACCGTACAGTGTTTACTTTTTGGAATATTACGCATCAAAGTGAAAAAGCCGTCTCCCAGACGTACAGTTAGTGTTAACGTGCCTATAAAAGTCAAAAGCCGTCACTCAGACGTAGGATTAGTTTTTAACAAATTAAAAGGAATTGGCTATGAATTCCCGATCCAGTACTTCTAGAGCGGTGAAATTCTCAGACTCTAATTAAGAAGAACAGTTACTGGAATGGTTCGAAGAAAGTCTTAGTGATACCAGTGATGTTCAACAAGAATGTGATGAGGAATTTCACATAAACAATGACCACAATACGGACTCCAAAGAAGAAGGTAAATACTTCTTAGATGATAACAATTTAATATATTGTTTTTTCTGAAATCGATCGGGAATGTCTAGAATTTGTTTATAATATTGATTGCGTTTTTCAGAAAAAATAGAATGTGCACCTTGTAGTAAAAGCACACCAACAGACGCTGGCCGGACGACGAAATAATAATTTACATCGTCGTCCGGGAATGTATTGCGTTTACTTCTAGATGCACAATGTAATATTTTTTTACTGTATACAGCTGGAGTTAATGAAGATAGCGACAAGAGAAACGAGAACACAGATGAGGAAGTTCCAAGCTACTATTATGGCAAAAAGCGGTTCGTGGTCCAATAAACCCGCTGTTATGGTAGGGGACATCGTTTACAGGAAAATATCGTTGTTCATTTACCTGACTTACGTCCGTCAGATACAGCAAAAGCACTGGGAAGAAAAGCAAGTCCTCTTCAAATCTGGAAACTGCTTTTTACAGAAGAAATGTGCAATATAATACTTCAGTGAACGAATCATAAAATTAAAGAGGAAAGAGACCGCTACAAAAATAAAAATTCTGCCACATTAAAGGACTTGGATAAAACAGAATTGTATGCATTTTAAGTCTTCTGGCATACACGGCCCTGTTCAAGTCAAATAATGAGAGTATACGTACGCTATTTGCTACAGGTGGAACTGGTAGAGACATAATTAGGTGCATCGTGAGTAACATTTGCTTTCTTGCTCATATGATTTAGATTTGACAATCCTAACGATAGTCCAATGAGAAGATTGGGTGATCCAGCGGCTGGCATATGTCAAGTATTTGACCTCTTTGTGCAGAACTGTCAGACTTGTTATACTATCGGAGAATCAGCTTGCATCGATGAGATGTTGGTCGGCTTCAGAGGGAGATGCAAGCTTAAAATGTATATCCCGAATAAGCCTGATAAATACGGGATAAAACTCATGTGTTGTACAGACGCTCGTACTGTATACTTTACAACGGCTACATTTACACAGGCAAAGACTCAGATGGAAGAAGTTTGCCAAATGAAGATAAAAAATATAGTAAACCAGCCCAAAGTGTTCTGCGGCTTACACAACCAATCTACAAAACAAATAGAGGTGTCACATTTGACAATTGGTTTACATCCGTTGAACTTGTAACAGTAATGAAGGAAAGGGGACTGACCTGTATCGGGACAATAAGGAAGAATAAAAAAGAAATTCCACCGGAGTTTTTACCGAAAAAAACCAGACAGTCTGGTGCGGCACTGTACGGTTTTACCAAAGATATCACATTAGTTCCTTATGTACCAAAAAAAAAGCCGTTCTTTTGCTATCCTCTTCGCATCACCATGAAATCTACGATCCAGAGTCTTGAAAACCAGATATTATACTCGACTATAATTCTACAAAAAGCGGGGTGGACACACTTGATGGAAAACGTTCAAAACTGTCATCCAGTCGCAGAAGTCGTCGATGGCCGATGACAATATTCTACAGAAGGTTTGACATTAGTACTGTCAATTCCTATATTATTCACAACTCTTACCCAAAAAATCCTAAAATAGAAAGAGGTGAATTCGTGAAACAACTTGCTTTACAATTAGTGACACCCCCACTTACAAAGGAGAGGCAATAATCCATCTGTAAGCCGAAAACTGCGACTCAGTATTTTTTAGATATTAGGTAAAGATTACATCAAAAATGTTCCCCAAACAAGAGTGGAAAAGTTGGAAATACGAAAAAATTGTTCTATTTGTCCATATCAAAAAAGGAGACAAACGTCATATATTTGTCTTGACTGTCAAAGTCCTATATGCTTAGAGTGTGCCAAAAAAGTTTGGCCAGATTTTGCCTATCTACATAGTTTTAGGACGTCGTCAGTTTTTTTATTTTTTATTGTTTTTCTTTATTTCTGTCACATATACTTAGTTTCATTTTTGCGTGTACTAAATAAAATTCGTGTATTGCAAATATTAATGTTTTAATTTTACTTTTAGTATTTTAAGAACTCGATGTCGATATACAGAAATTTCGACACTTCTTAAACATAACATGTTTTTTTAATAACTTTTGTTATTATTTTAATTTTAAACGCCATTATCATATTGCCAAATATACTAACAACTTTCAAAAAAACGTTAACACACACACACACACATATATATATATATATATATATATATATATATATATATATATATATATATATATATATATATATATATATATATATATATAGCCGTCTGTAAGACGTTGGGTTAGAAACAACGTTACATATTCAAGACGTTAGTAGTTAAAGGTTAACCGGATTTTCTCTAACGAGTAGATGTTGATGAACTGTATTTTTTGACCAATAAGCGCCATATTTCTAGAAAATCAAAGACCTACTTCGTAAGTTTTCAGGAAAGTTTTAAGAAACCTTAATGGAGATTTTTTTTATAAGAAATTTGTTCAGGTCACTAGATTCATCATCCCCACACGGCTCTGTACTAAAGCGCATCGAAAAATTTCGAGTAGGACCGATTTTGTATCAAATTAAAAATGCATAATACATTATTCTCATAAATTTATTCTGCAGTTATTCATTAGTAAAACATTGACATAAGATTCAACTGGTAGTAACATAGTCTAAATATTCTTATGCATAGTGTTGACAAATAATAGAAACGTAAAGACAAAAAAAGCAAAATACTTAGAAAGTTCACAAGATTCTTAGTAATTATATTTTCTTTACTTTTAATCCACCACTTATTTTAATACACTTGTCAATTATTTTACGTTCGTTCGCAATTACCTAGTATTTGGTCTGGAGTCATGGCTGCGCAGGCTTGTATTATCCTAGCCGGTAGTTCTTGTGTAGTTTGTGGCCTTTGTAAACTTTTTAATTAGTAAAGTACAAATCTGGTGGCCCCGGGTCTGGAGATGTTGGCGGCCACTCAATCAAAAGACTGTTTCGTCCAATCCATATCCTACCGAAATGTTCATTTAGCCATTTTCTCACTCTAACTGCGTTATAAACAGCGATACAATCTATCTGAAACATTAAATTAGGGAAATTCTGTACTGGTAAATCATCTAATGCATTGCAGAACTCGTTTCCAAGAAAATTAAAAAACCTATTCGCTTTCAAATTACCCCCAAAGAAAAAAGGGCAAATTATTCTGTCATTCAGTATACCACACCAAATGTTAATTTTTCGCGAACACTGCCTCTTTGCATTTATGATGAATTCCGGATTCTTTGCTGACCAGTGACTTGAAACCACTCCATTAGTAGTAAATGTGGCTTCAACGTTAAATAACATTTCATTAAAAAAATTATGATTATTGAGATATTCCCCTTGTAGCCAATAGCAAAACTCTAATCGTCTTTCCTCATCTCCCAGTTCAAATGTATGCCAAATTTTTGATTTGAAAGCCTTTTTTCCAGACATCGCCTAATACTTTCTCTGGGAATATTTAGGCTTAGGCTAGCCAACCTAATATTGGTTGTTGTTAAAATATTCTAAAGTTTCTTTATTATTTCTTTAAATTCCACGACGTCCATTATCCCTGGCTTTAAGCATATTTTTTGAAACAGACCCAGTTTCATTGAAAACTGTATTAACGAGTTGTACAGCACTCCGACTTACTTGTCTCTCTGGGTGTTTATTATTAAACTCTCTCGCAGCTTCTCTTGTCGAAACCACATTAACGACAACAAGATGCACAATTTCTACTTTGTCTCTCAAAGTGAGGTTTCCTATGATTATTAACACTAGAGATACTGTCAAACTGTAATAACTTTCCTACACTTTAATGTTATTTTTGACAATTAACACTTTAAATATTTTTTCATGGATAACTTGGCAGAATAAATTTATGAAAGCAATGTATTATGCTTTTAATTTGACTAGAAAATCATTCCTACTCTAAATTTTTCGATGAAATTTAGTACAGGAGCGTTTTGGAGGATAGTGAATCTAGGGGCGTGAACATATCTCTTATAAAAAATCCCTAATAAGGATTCTTAAAATTTTACTCCTGAAAACTGACGAAGTAGGCCTTGAATTTTGTAAAAGGATGGCTCTTTTGGCTCCAAAAATAGGGTTTATCAAGATCTACAATTTAAAGAGATTCCGGTTAAAATTTCACTATAAATAAAGATTTTACAGGCTGACCCTCTAACAAGTGGGTCACACTGTATATACAAAGGATAAGGAACCTAAAACAATGAATTAAAATCAAATCTGATGGGTCAAATTTGCTGGTATCTTTTCAGTCAATTCCATAATTGGTAAATTTACTTATAGTCAGTTGAGCACTTACAGTATAAACTAATCTAACCCTTATTTTACAGGATTTGTCGCCGCAAAAATACAGCCTGCCAAAATCAAGCAACTGGTACCCTAATCGGAACAAATGCCAATGATTACTTCTCCGTCATTAATAGCGTTTTACTTCAAAATGGACTCAATCTGTGAGAGTGTTTACATCTTCGTTCATAACCTTCACTCATCTCGGTAGCAATAGACCAAAACTGAAACCGTTTTTGTAGCTGAATAAGTAGAGTACAATGACTGATATAAAATTAGATTATCAATTGTGATGAGCACCAAATCGTTAACCAGTTTACAGTGTTTAGTGTAAGTGCAATCGCGATGCATCATAAGGTCACCATTTTGGTGGCGCCTTCTTTACAGAACAGCAGTTGCTCCCATCCGCGTTATAATCATGTAACATTCTTGTCAGCTCTTGGAGTTGGTGACGTGATACAGGCCTTCATAGTGTTAATGTTGACTTTTGGAATATTGGCTGCTAACATGCTCCTTATCGTGGTCATTAATAGCAGGAGGTACTCCAAATACATACATTCACAGGTGAGCCCGACATTTTAATAAGAGTAATATTAATTATTTGTTACAAGTTGCTAGTTTATGCTTTTTAATTTTTATTACTTAAATTATACTTAAGTCGCCCTTCCTAACTCGAGGTATCTCATTTTTGTACGTTATTAGATGTATGTGCTCCACAGGCACTGGCTATAGAAAGTGAAGTAAAATGAGATGAATAAGTCGAATAATAATAAAATTATAAAACATTCTAATAACAAAATACAGACAAATAAAAAAGTCTGGATACAGCAGGTACATTATGGTAGAGAATTTTCATAAAAATTAATAGCACACATGTCTTTTTTAATGAAATCAGCCATCAAGTTTAGTTACCTATATAGAAGAAACAATGTACCATATTTCATCAAAGTAATTTTATTGTTTAAAAAACTACAAAATGTTTCCGAAAAAACTGGTCCGATTTTCTTGGACAAAGAACCTCTTCGAATTATTTACCCACCTATCAAAATATAATTATTCACAAAAACCTTTCCGATGAAACTTTGGAAACAGTTTTTCTCAAGAAAATCCGAAAACATTTTTTTATAATAATTTATAGAACATAGATCATTCATTACCAACATTTCATAAAAAAATCTTATATAAATTGATTTCTAGGAAAGCACGACAAAATTTTTGTGAAAACTGGCCAGATAGGTTTTTACAAAAAATGTTGCTAAAAGGACACATAAAATTTAAATTACAGACCTAATCTGTAATTAAAATTGAAAATTTGCACGAAAATTCATTAAAACCTTATTTTTGACGAATTTCGTTCAAAAAATGTTCCATCAATTGAGTAATTTTTCATACAAAAATTCACGGCAAATGTTTCTTCAAAGAAAATTCGTTAAAGTTATTTTATAAGTAAATTCACTATTAAAAGAACATTTTATAGAAAAAAATCGCCAATAAAAGTAAATTAAATTAACTAAAAATATTAACTAATTTGGACCAAATTTGGGAATTCCCTTTTTTTTTGTTAATGGCTTGGTGAGTTCCTTCATCAAATCTTAACGGCCAATTTTTCTTAATAAAAAATTAAAAAGTATCTTTTAAAACGCAATGTCCCTCAAATTATTAGAGTGATTTAAACGAAAATTTACAACTTAAAGAACAGAGACAGACGTAATTGTGCACATACTTTCAAGTCTTTTGATCAAAGGAAAATAAAGTTATTCGAAACTAATTATAAAATAATCCCCGACATCCCCTTAGATTCTGAAATACAATATCTACAATGTTGGACAAAGAGAGATGAGGTTATCTGTACTGCTATGCGATTTAAAAAAATCGTAGATAAAAATCTAAGCGATGAAAAATATTGCAAGATGTCAAGATAAAGTACATTGTGAGACATACGACATGGACACCATCTCGGTGCGCGACCAGGTGGTATGTTGTCACGATAGCTCTAGTTTACACAAAACTTTATAGATAGAGACGGATACATTGTACAACCAACTAACATATTTGTAGATTGTCAGTCTTGGACCATTTCTTTCCTAATACGGGGACACTGTTTGCCTCCAAAAGCGCTAAAATTTGGCATGGAAATGTATACTAATAAATACTTTTTTTATGAAAGTGAATAAATTTGTTTAAAAGCAATCGAGAATTACGTTTTATTATGTATAAATATTAAGCTTCCCATTTTCACGTTCGCGGTGTTTAAAACTAAAAGCCATCTCTCTCCCTAGTTTAATCTGACCACACGTCGCTATTTGTCACAAAGAATCGTGTACGCTCTTCGCATCGCATAACCTCGAAATCGACTCCGCTGAGGCTAATTGCTAATACCTTATTAGAATCTTATAATATAAATCAACTAGATACCTATATTCTAAGGTTAGTACAAATAGTAGGTAAACACTAACCCAACTTTTAATTTTAACTTCACTTTAACAAATTTCCTCAGCAGTCGACTGTAGTAGTATACTATAATTTTAACATGCAATGAACCAAATATGAAATAGGTAAACTGCATGTAGATTGTAGATATTGTATGTATTACCTAGAGAACTCTATACAGAATTCACTGGTAGGTATTAACCTACCAGTGAATTCTGTATAGAGTTCTCTACGTAAGTATAGAGTTCTGTAGGTAATACATAGAATAATTTGGTTTAAGACTCTTAGCCGCTTTTAGCCTTGAGTTGACCACCAGTCGAGTAACAACGCGCCAACGTACCTGAAGGTCCGAGAGACCCCAACTTGGTTGTAAAGTTATAAAGTTTGTACGTTTGCAATAAAGTGTTTTACGTTGTTTGACGTAACAAAACTACGAATTTACATATAAAGGTAAGTGGTTACCTTGATACAAATTAAAGTATACTGTTTACAATAACATAATTTAATTTACAGCATGTCATATTACGAAAAAAACAAGCCAAACTTATGGCGCTTTGGGAAGAATACAAAGATGACGAGGAGGAATTTATAAACTCTGAGGATAATGATGAAGTTGATCGTTTAACCGTCCACAGTTGCTATTCTAATAGTGAAATTATAGAAAATGGCCCTGAAAATTCTGAAGAAGTGTCTAAAAATGAAATAAGTGAGTATAGAGGTGGATATTATGTGGGTAAGGAGTCTATTACAAAATGGAGCAAGCAGTATAGTAATACCAGAGTACAAACTAGGACATAAAATATAATTTCAAAATTACCAAGATGCAAACCTTATGTTAGTGTTGCGAAAACCGGTTAATTGCTGGCTTTTGTTTTTTGACTCAACCATTCTTGACAGCGTTACAGATTGTACAAACCTTATAATAGCCAAAAAGCTGTAGGCTATAAAGATAAAGAATATTGTAGCAATACCAATGTAACTGAAATAGGCTTTATTTGGTAATATGTACCTTACTGATGTATACAGAATGAGTGATCGCCATCTAAAAGAACTCCGGAGAGCAAATGGAGAGGGCATTGGTATATTTCGACTTTCAATAGATTCACATTTTTGCTTCAAAGTTTACGTTTTGACAACGTAGACAACAGACAAGAACGCCTGAAATTAGATAGACTCGTAGCTATACGGGCTGTGTTTGAAAAGTTTCTTTTAAATTGTCAACAGGCATATACAGCAGGACTGATGCAGTTAACGATAGATGAAACATTAGAGGCTTTTTGAGGTCTCTCTCCAATAAGCCTGCTAAATATGGGATAAAAATCCAGGCTATGGTAAACCCTCGCACATTTTATGTGCTTAATATGAAAGTTTATATAGGCACTCAGCCGGATGGGGTTTATCAATGAAGCAACAAACTTGTTGATATTGTGCAAAGATTAGTAGCACCGATTTTTGGTAGTAATCGAAATGTAACCTTTTATAACTGGTACACTTACTATAAACTTGTGAATATTTTACGTAAAAAGCGTAGTTTAACGTCGGTAGGAACTCTTAGGAAAACAAACCGTTAGCGCTACGAGAAATAAAGAATAGACCATCTAAGAGTTTAATGTTTGCATTCCAGAAACAAAACACAATGGTATCGTACGTACCAAAGAAGGGCAGAAATGTTATTTTGCTCTCCTCTCTTCATCATGATGACGAGATATATGAATCTACGGGAAATAAAACAAACTACCCGAAATTGTAAGTTTTTACAATTTTACCAAAGGCGGTGTAAACATTGTCGATGAATTGTCGGGAAGGTACAGTGTAGCTCGGAATTGCAGAAGATGGCCACTGACAATATTTTACTCTCCAATGGATACAGCAGGAATTAATAGCCAGGCTATTTATAGGACTGGGTCTGACTTCGATAGAGCAACAAAGAAAAAATAATCCTCGACTCACAAGAGAACTTCGATTCAAAATTACCAGGATGCTAGGCGAGACAAATGCTCCCGTGCATAAAATACAAAAAACAGGACGTGGTAGATGTGAAAAATGTCCCAGAAACAAAGACAGAAAATCGAGGTATTCCTGTGAGCAGTGCGAAAAATATCTATGGTTAGAACACCTCCATTTTTTATGTGAAAATTCCAGCCAATTACGTGCCGACTAGTTTTATTATGTTTCTTTTGTCTGACACACCATTTGAAGATTGTATAGTTTGAACCTTTTTTTTGCTGTTTCCGAAACATTTACTATTTTGAGGCATAATTTTTCTGTTTCTGAATTTTTTTTTAAAAGCCATGTTTGTCAAGTATACAAACCTCTATATTTTCTGTTTTTAACTATTCACACAATAAATGTAGTGTTTTTATCAAGTTTGTGTTTTTTTTTATAGGTAGCAAGATTCCTTTGCACAAAAACAACAAAAATAAATATTTTTTTTATCATTTTAAAGTTACAGCCCAGCAGACCCACCTGGGTGATGACTTAATACCGGAAATACGTCTTCTCCGAATTATAGGCGCACAAAAAAATTAAAAAATTGGTTTTCCTCAAATATTATGAAAATGATTTAGGATATTACATTGAGCGTTTGATATTATCAAGACTGGTATACAAAGATGTATTACTGACTAAATAATTTTAAAAATATTTACAAAAAAATGGTTTTCTATATTTTTTGTCGCCCTCTAACTCGGAAAGTATTTCCACACACTTGTTTGTATACGCTTTTTGCTTATTTCGCTGGTAATGAGCGGGAGGTATAAATCCTGAAACCCGAAGTCAATCTCAAATTTAAATCTATATATATATATATATATATATATATATATATATATATATATATATATATATATATATATATATATATATTTATATATACATATATATATATATATATATATATATATATATATATATATATATATATATATATATATATATATATATATAAATTTAAATTTGAAACTGATTGGGGGTTTCAGGGTTCATACCTTCCGCTTATTAGTAGCGAATGTTTCTAAAAAATTCCCTAAAATGCATAGGTTAAAGGTGTTGAATGCTAAGATGTTCCTGGTAACCGGTAAATACAAATAAATTTAGGACGCTAGAAATCCAGATGTAATCTAAAGATAAATCGCGAAATGTAGAATGCATGATATTACATTACTTTATATACACATGATTTATTCAAATCCTCCAGATAATTGTAGAACATAATCACTTGTACAAGAAAGGATTTCAGTGATTGATGAGTTAAACAGCTGAATGGAATGTCTGCGTTGTAAGAACCGCTGGGATCGTAAAATCAATTATTCTCAGGAAAAAGCCCATCAATCATCTTCAGTGGCCAACTGTACAAAGATTGAAGAGTTACTGATGACTTTATAATGACTTATTAGCTATTGACATAATTTCATATTTATCCAGTTACGTAACCCCATTGTCCATGGATTATTAGCTTTTTTTCTTTGTTCCCGAACCAGCCTTCCCCATTTTTCATATATACACATACACTGGGGAACATTACACATCTACACTCAGTATTAAAATCACATTTATAGTTGGCACCAAATGTAATTCTGGAGCAATCTAAATAGGAAAAATTTATACAGGTGATCCACACAATATTTACACACCCTAACTTTTTAGTAAATTTTCAACTCACTAACGAGGAGAATTTGAATTTTAAAAGAATTTTTTCAAATGAGCGCGGCATAGACCCTCTAGAACACATATTCGGGGTAAGCTTAAATATGTATATATATATATATATATATATATATATATATATATATATATATATATATATATATATATATATATATATATATATATATATATATATATATATATATATATAATTGTTGTGCAACATGACTTACGCGATTTTTGTAAAAAAATTACAAATTGATCTTGAGTAAAATTATTCATAGAAACATGTTTTTTTTTGAAGTTCTATCAGAGAATGTAAATAATTATATCTTGGCAGGTTTGTAAATAGCTTGAAAAGGTCGTTGGCAAGGAATTTTGAAAACATTTAATTCAAAATTTTCAAAAATTTTTCTACTGTTTAAAACAATATATTTATTTTGATGTAATATGGTACAGTGTTTTTATTATAGGGGTTATACTGTTAATCAAATGTTATGTTTTTTATTAACAAAAAGACCTAGTTGCCATAAAGAAAATTTTTATCAAAATTCACTTACATAATGCACTTGCTGCGCCTAGACTTTTTAATATTGTGCTCTTCTTTTAATAAGAAAAACATAAATGCCTAAAACTCAATTTCCTATCAAGCTAAAAAAATTAAAAATTGGTATATGTAGGTCTCTTTAAAAGAAAATTGTGTTAGAAATTTCAATATTTAAAAAAAATATATTTACAAAAGGAATATACCTGCCAAATTATAAACGTGGCAGGTATTTTTTCTTGTTAATCACTTGGATGATTTAGTTTTACCTTTCCTGATCCAACCGATTTTTCAAACCAAACAGAAAGAAGCTTTTTGATGACAAATTTGTAGCTATCTTCGAAACTCCTTACGTTATTTAAAAAACTAAGTACCCGTTCTGCGTTTATATAGATTTTAATAATGTGTCAAAAGTGAAGAATCTAGCCTAATGGGAATTTGAGTTATTACCATTTCGAATATTTGTATAAAAATTCGCTACCATAACGCAGTTGCTGCGTAAGAAATGTCTTTAGCACAATTAACTAACAATTTTTTTAAAGAAATCAATTATGGTAAGAATTTTCGCAACATTACCACACGTGCTGTATCCATACTTTTTGAAACCGATAAAACACTGCAGCTCTCCATATAAAACTGACAAAAAAGCAACTTCAAATTCATTTTTTGCAAATAAATTAAATCAGTTTACAATTTAGCCAGATATCTTTCAAGAACTTATCAAACTAATGCAAAGCAATGTCATGTTCTCCAGAAGACGTACTTGTTTTAGAATATATTTCTCAACCTTTTAGCAAACCTTTTTTGCAAATAAATTGTGTGTGAGCTTTGTTTCTTTAACGTCGGCCTATTTCCGCGACTATGGCCAATCACCGACGCCAGGGAGCAGTTTCACCTGACTATCTTGGAAATTTTGCTGGACCCCTGATTTTCTGTAAGGAGGGTAGGGATCTTTAACGTGCCCAACATCGCATGGACACGGGACCGACAGCTTTACGCAAACTCCGAAGGGCGGAACGTGCAAACATTCAACTTGCTCAAATACACTGCCAGAACCTCCGTTGATGTTGATGTTACAGTTTGTACTGAAAAAGTGAAAGGAGAACCCTGCGATCGAACCCAGTAAACTTCGGTTCAGAGGCACGCGTTCTTGCCCCTGAACCACCGAGGCTCTCTTAAAATAAATTAAATAAGTTAACAATTTAAACAGATATTTTTAAGGACTTATCAAACACATGAAAAGCAATGTCATGTGCTCCAGACGACGTATTTGTTTCAGAATATATTTCTGAACCTTTTAGTACTCGCGAGTTAATTTTCACTCAGAATTCTAACACCCTCCCTCCCCCGCCTTACGTCTACCATAGCGAACATTCTTGCGGTTCCGCGAGAAGATACAATTCTAGGACATCTGCGTGGCGTATATAAGTGATATAACTGCTGCATCTCGTTCAGTTTACCCCAGTCTCAGTCGAGTCGATCCTTAAGGTATTCGAGTAACAGTATATTTCCGCAGTGCATACAGAATCATGGATAAAATTTTAAGTGGGCGTAAGCGAGCATTTGACGATAGTAGGGCATCAACAAATGGACAGACGATAGTGGTTCTGAAACAAAAATCAAGAAAATATTCCCAAGAATATTTATTGTTTGGGTTTACCAGCACAGAAATAAATAGAGAAAAAAACTGTGTGTCATTTGCATAAAAATTTTGGCAGCAGACAGCATGAGACCTAATAAACTTAAACGACATTTAAAAACGCTTCATAGTGAGTGCGTTAGCAAACCCCGAGAATTCTTCTAATTGCAATTAAAACTATATGAAAAGCAACAATCATTAAAAAAACTTTGCCTGTCAATGAAAAAGCTTTACTTGCCTCTTACAAAGTTTCATATCAAATAACCAGACGTGAAAAACCTCACACCATTGGTGAAAAGCTTATTATGCAAGCTGCAATTGAAATCGTTGTAAATATGTTTTGAGATAATTTTTCCAAACAATTTCACTCTATACTTTTATCAAATGATACTGTTGCCCGTCGAATGGTGATATAGCTAGAGATGTACAGCTTTCACTTTTCGGGGGAGTTGCGTGACAATTTTTTCAGCTTGATGAGGCAACAAATAGCATTAAAGATGTTAATTTAATTATGTATGCTCGATTTTGTGATGGTATGTCAGCAGTAGAAGAACTACTATTCTGCAAACTAATAGAACTGAAAGCAACAGCACTTGCATCATTTGCTATTTTAACATTATTTTCTGAACGAAGCAAACACAAATTGGAAAAATTGCGTCGGAATATGCACTGGCGGTGCTCATACAATATCCGGAAGGTTCCAAAGTATATAAGCACGTGTGAAACAAGAATCTCCACAGTGTGTATTGAAACATTGTATGATCTCCAGAAAAGCTCCGGTTGAGTCCTGGTCTGAATATTGTGGTAACCTTAGTAAATTATATAAAAATAAGACCCCTGATATAAAGAATATTTTTTGCAGCTTGCAAAGACTTGGGTGCACTACATTCAGCGTTACTAGTCAATTGCGAGGCGAGATGATTATCACGTGGGATATTTTTGCAACGTGTTTCTGAATTAAGATATCAGATCACCTTTTTGCTAAAACAGAAAAACCGGTCGGTAGCCGAGAAGTTTCGAAATGAATAATTTGTGATGAAACTGAGCTAGTTGGTTGACATATCGAGAAATTACCTAGAGTCTTGAAGTCCAACGAGCAACACACATATGTTGGATAAAAGTGATAGAGGAAATGCGTTTTGTAGAAAACTTGAATCATGGAGCAGAAATGTAAACAAAAGGCATAGAAATGTTTGCAAATGTGGATGAATGTATCAAAACTTACAAGGCTAAAGAACAACATGCGAAAGTTGTTTTTTTTTACAAAAGTATTTTCTTGCTCATTTCAACTTTATGGAGTGTTACGAGAGGGCTAGCGACGCATTTCAAAAGATACCCCCGAAGGTGTATCAATTGCTAAAGAAGAAACCATGATACACTTCACAGCAAGTGGAGAAATCAAAAGACAATTAAGTAATAAATCACTTTGATTTTTGGGCAGTGTTGGACGTAAGTTTTCTGCACTGAAAACAAGAGCATTTCCATTACTATTTTCAGCTTTTTACCTTTGCGAAACCGGATTTTCTGCTGTGGATGTTTTAAAGACCAAATAAAGATCTCGGCTAAATATAGATAAAGAACTCAGAGTCTAAATATTTAATATTAAACTTTCTTAAGAAAAGCTTTGCTCTGCAAGCCAGGTTCAAGGGAGTGGCTAATAATTATTAATCTTGTGTTTAATTTAATATTGATAAATTAATTATTAAATACATTGTGCAGTACTGAGGCAATCCTGTCTGCTTTTCTTTCAGTAAATAAAATTATTTTTATAATAATAATTTTCTTCTCAACATACTCGCTCCCCATTTAGTTTTATCACACCCCCCATGTAGGAGGACAGGTTCAGAATCTTTGAATTAATGAGAAATTTTCAATCTATCATCCCTCAAGGTTTAATCGACTGCCCCCTGTCTCCTCGCTTCAAATTGAAACTTACAGACGGAATTTATTTGAAATAAATTGTCTGCAAACATTTTACTAAAATGAACATATGCAACTACTGGAACACAAACTTAAGGTTTGTGAAACACAAATTATCTGTTAACGCCCAACATATTTTTATTTTGAAGACATCTGGAAAAATTTAATATGTTGTTGCTACCGGCTTCCCAAGGTCACAAGCAGTGTTCAAAATGACAAAAAATATAGGTTTTTTAATGCTCTCATTTAAATAAGACGCTGGGATCATATGTATACAGTTGTGGGAAATAAACATTAAAATTGTAAGCTAATAAAAATATTTATTAAAAAAACTAAAAAAATAAATGAATTCTATGGGTCTAAATCCGATACCATATATAAAGAATAAAATATAAATAAACAAGATGTATCAAAAAATTAGTCATGGCTTGCGGCGTATTTAGGGAAACATAGGGTGCATAAGGTAACGGTGAACTTGCTGCTGAATCTAATTGGTTTAAATGAGCAATTTTCGCACTGACAGCGGCGTTGTTTTTCACGCTTTTCTATGAAATGCCCTCTATCATCACACCTAACACCATCAGAAACCTTTGACCTCGAAATTGAAGGGAAACTAAGAGGTCTACCGTTTAGAACTCGTCTACCATGTTCGAGTTTTAGGTAATCGACTGGAATTGTTCTTCTCAAATCCTTTGTGGAAATTGACTTCTTGCCATGAACGTTTCGACACAAACTAAACGCATTTACTAGGGCTATATGAATAATTCGTGTCACTAGGGACCAATACGACTTTTTCCCCACACTAAGATACTGTGATTTTACAAAAGCCAATCACAATCTACACGTCCCATCTACCGGTTATAACTGTAAATTAATCTTGGCCGAAAAAGAGCAACTCGCTCTTTTTAGTGAATTTTTATTTTAAAAAAATCACTAATAGAGAGGTATCGATGGTAAGACTTTACAAAAAAATTTTCAAATGAGCGCGATTTAGGACCCCTAGAACCCATATCCGAGGTCAGTTTCAATTCTAATATGTTTATATATATATATATATATATATATATATATATATATATATATATATATATATATATATATATATATAGGTATCCAACCGATAACTCAAAATATAATTAACTGATTTCGATAAAACACGGCAAGTGCCTTTCTTTTATTAATGGCTTGGATAAGTTCGTTAGCCAGTAATCTGACTAGGTTTTCCTGGAAAATGTTGAATTTTTTTCTCTGAAAATTACAAAGATATTTTATTGAAAATTGGTGGATATATTGCCTTGAGAAACAGCTTAGTACATACAAAAATTTAGATTTCTAAGATGATAGAAAATTGAGTTTTTCTAATTTTAAATTTTCTTTATAAATTTTTTTTTCTCCTAAAATTACAGTTATTTTCATGACACTTGTTCGATATGTTGCACTAGGAAAGACCTTACTACATACCAAAATCAACTTCCTAAGATTATTGAAAATTGAGTTATCCACGTTTGAAGCATTTAATAAAAATTCACTGCCATAACGCACTTGCTGCGTCGCGAACTTTTTTTTCTTCGCTCCATCGAGGAGCAGACGCTAATATTTCAACTCTGTCAAAACTTGTGTCAAATTTTACACATTTAATATGTTTTCACTAAACTCCCTGCATCACAATCAGTTAAATAGAAATAATCTCAGGCGATCTCCAAAGTTCTAAACATTTTCTTACACATTATTTTTGCTTTAGAATAAAATCAGAAACAACAATTGCATAATATAAGATCGTGCCTAAAGTTGGCAAATAGTCATTGTAAAGTCCAGCGTCATATTTATATGACACCAACAATCACAAATTCATACACAGAAAATAAGCCACAACCGAACTGAATTTATATTTGCCATAGTAAACTTGATCTAGTACCTGGCCAAAGTAATAAATAAAATGTATTTATCTCTTATAGTTTTCACAAAATCACTTAGCCAAACACATCGCGCACAAGAAGTTAAAATAGATTATGTCCAGTTAAAATAGAATATGAAGCGATCGGTAATAACTAATTCGGGCGAACTAATAGAAGGTTGTCACACTGTTGTGTATCCATTCCTAGTCAGGGAATACCCGATATTCATCATGTATCGGGAAGTGCCAATAATAAATTAAAAATGCGCCGTCCTGTAAATAGGACATTGGGCGCTAATGGCTTAATGCAACGCTTATTAGTTACCACGTTTTTTTTTAAATTGCCAATTTTGACATTTAATTGTGACAAAATCAACACTTTCTTCTCTCCATGACCCCTTAACCCGCCGACTATTTTAGAGAATATTATTCATTATCGTTTTGACCTGGTAAAATATGGTTTATAAAAAGCCCAAAGACAGTAAGTGCCTTAAATTACATATTTATTTCAAACTTTTTTTTTCAAATAAAAAAAAAGGTCTGGCTGCGGCAATACACCATTCGCACAATATCATGTTTTATTATATCTGGAGTTCCAGTTTATTCTGCTATTATTTCTCTTTTATTTATAAACCAGAATATTACCTTACAATTTTTAACTAATATATCTAATTAGCATAACATAAATTTTATATTTATGTAAGCAGGCTGCTTACCTGTTTAAGTATCTAATTTTAGGAAATTTCTCCATACATAAATGTTTGGAGCAGATCTAAATGAATTACTGGTCCAGGCCTCTCAAATTTCATGACATTCATTTTATTTAATTAAGACAACATAATTATGTAGGCTGTGGTTATGTTGAAATTATATCATAATAATCACGACGCAAAAAAAAAAATTAACTACAAAGTTATAATAATGCAGCTGTTGGCCTAGATGGTATTCGAATGGCCTAGCTAGCATAAAGATTCCAGCCAAACGGTCAGTTTGACATATTGTAAAAAGTAATTTTAAACTTGCTGAGTGGTGATATTAAAGCAAGTGGCCAACTTCTAAGCAGGTCATTTTAGTTTAAACAGGAAATCCACCTAGGTGGTTAGTCGGCAGTTTTCAACCGTTGAAACAGCAAACTCAGGGTTCTTGAGTAACGGCCCTCTCGAAGCATGGTGTCTGGGGGAGAACCTCTGATTGGTTTAGAATATGACCCGATTTTAAGGACATGATAAAAACATGGTGACTGAGCTTCAAAATGACACGACTGAGAAAAGTGTCGGATGCAAATTTTAATTGGTGGAGAAAAAATTATTAACAAATAGAGAGTATATATTCATGAGGGGACAGATAAAGAAATTTAAAGTTAGTGGGCTCCGGGCCCCGATCGAGACAAAGGTGACCGCGAAAATAACACCGGGTCGTCGCGGCGGTTTATCAGGGTTTTGAATAATGTAGGATTAAATTAGCATTTTAAGTGGAGTTACGCGACAAGTGATAGTGTGCAAAATAGGGTCTAAAGGGTCACGTAGGGTTTTAGAGAGGCCGGTTTTGGAACGAGGGGTTTTACCGCAGATATATGTGGGGTAGTTTAATCCCAGTGATAGTTGAGTGCGATAACAAATATACTGGGCTGGCTTAGCCTATACATTTGGGATTATTTTACTTGTCAAGTGAGTTCGTTTCATGACGTATATTATTTTAAGAGATAGCTGTCTCGAGTACTATAGCGATGTGTATAGAATATTAGTATAGGTTCTGAGCCGTAACGGCTCGACTGAAACCTTAAGTGTTTTGATGTTAGCTAAGCAAAAATGTCATAGTTAAACAATTTTTTTAAGTAACAGAATTTGACAAAGTGGGAAGATCATGAGGGATTTTGGATAGAATTAAAATATATCAGCACTGAATTAACGTGTAGTGGCTGATTTCTGTGAGATTATAGATATGAAGGGCTCTAAACCTATTTAGACCTTTTCTTGGAATGTACTGTAAGTGAAAGTAACCCTTAACTCTACTCCAGGCTTAACTATTTTTACTGCCAGTTGGAAGCAGTTGTACGGATCCAAACCAACACAGAGCAGCTTGCTGCCGCTGTCGTTTAGAGGAAAACTCTGCTCCTTGAACAATCGCTGCCGTTCGTACCGTTCTCTTTTAACGGATTGCTGGTACTGCAACGTCTGTTGTTCTAGTTGCAGCCAAGCCTCTTCCGGGATTTGGATGTTTTCTTCGTTTGTAAAAACATCTTAAGCTCTGTTTTCAATCTGGTATGCCGGTAACTCTTCCTCCACGTCTACCAATTGGCTGGTGGCACTGTCGTAGGGCCTGCTACGGCGTTTTCGACGATTAATTACAGCAGATTTTTCTACTTGCGACGAAGAGGAAGTCATTGCTAATAATAATAATAATAATAATAATAATAATAATAATAATAATAATAATAATAATAATAATAATAATAATAATAATAATAATAATAATAATAATAATAATAATAATAATAATAATAATAATAATAATAATAATAATATTGTCAGAAAATGTTTGCAACAGTAATAAGTGCTTGGTCTAAGACCCGCAAATACATACCAGTAATCTACTGAGACAATACAAGGAGTAAATATAATAATAATATCAAAACTTTTAGGTTGGAATACTATTTACTTACTTAACAAGAAATGAAAGACTGAGGCCAATTCCAAATTTATTTCTTGCTTATATGCATACTGAGATACATTCATATCTCGTTACCAATGCTGTTAGCTTACGATGGTAATAGAAGATCAATTAAAAAGTTTCCATACAAATTTTAAAGAGATTATCATTCTTAGACGCTTAAAGAATGCGAAAAGTAACATTGAATTTCAAATATGCTACGTCAGATATAAATTAGAAGTGATTTTAACCTGCAATCAGTAATATTACAACAATTAGAAAGACGTCATAGATCATTAAAATTGCGATAATTAAAAACTAGTTAACGACCTTCACAACGTCATTAAAGAGTAATTAATAGCTTTATAATTATCCAAGATGGCGGACAGTCGTGCTCTTTTACTGAAGTGTAAAAACGTTTCAGGATCTGGAAGAAAAAGGAGTTTTCAACTGACACAATACCCATCACTGGGCTATAGAAAATCTATAGCTCACCTCACCAAGACGATATCAAACAAAATTTGGATTAAACGTCTAGTACTGTATAATAGGTAGTTATATAACGCGATCTGAATTTAAACATGACGTTATTAAAAGTATAACTTGGAGGAAATCAATTGATTGAAGCATTCGTTCTTAATTTTAATTTGAATGCAGCAGGATATCTTCAGCTCTTGCAAGAGCAAATAATCCCAGCTGTAGGAAACTTGGATCAAACTTGGTTTGTGCAGGATGGTTGTCCAGAACTATTTAGAAGAAAACTCTCCCACTAGATTAATTGCGAATAGTGGCGATATCTTGTGGTATGTTAGATCCCCTGATATAAATTCCCTTGAGGTCTTTTTATGAGGATGCATTAAGAACAAAACTTACACGCTTGAAGCTCCCGAAAATCTTGCAAATTTAGAAGAAATAATCCTAAACGCTATGCGTCCACGGAATATAAAACATTCATCGGGGCAAACATCTCTGCAAAATCTTGTATTGATCAAGATGGTGTCCATATATAACAATTTATTTAAATTGAATGGTTCATATATAAACTTCGTTTGTATAAGCTTGTACTTTGAATTGTCACAAAATTACCGCAAAATACCTGTTTTTACATTCATTCAATAAACTTATCGCTAATAATGCAATAATAATTTCCTCGTTGCCTAGCTAGTGTAGAGTGAAGCATTCAACCGCCTACTGAAGTGAGTGAACGTATCAAAAATTGGACGTTATGGTGAACTAGAGCCTAACTAGATTATTAATTTCTCTTGCGAGTTACAGTAACTAATATTTGTCTCTTATTTCTGTAATAGAAGATACCATGTTGTGACATTTTTTAAAAGGGTATAACAATACTATTTAGTGCAATAAAAGTGCAATGTGGCGTCCATAATAAAAACAAAGTTATGACCATTAACCCGAAAGCCGTAAAATATATTCTTTTCTTATATTTATTATTGCAAAGACCTCAAAAAAGTACCCCTACAATGTTCAAACCAAAATACTGTATGTTGTTGGATAAACGAGATACGGGGGCTTGTTAAAAACGCACCATTTTGGTTTTTCGAGATTATTTCAAAAACAAAAAACAAATGATAAAATGTGATGCCAGTTCTGAATTCGTAATAGGATCCTTATAGATACTACCCATTTAACCGACTCTGTATATCTTATAATAACCGAGATAGCAATACATGTAATACCAATCTGGGACACAGCGTATAGAGTTTGTTAGAGAAACAATTACATATTAAGACTAACAGATTTTTAACATCGAAACTAAACACTATTATGCGGTTAGACGGTTGGTAAGCTTCGGGCCGATCGCTTAAGATATTTAGTTAATCTAAACCAAATACATGTTCTATAATTGTCACGTACAGGCTCTTATTACATTCTAGTTCAGTATCTGGACTATCATTAACAATCTCACTAATTCCCTCTAGCTATTTGCTAGTTCTTATACCAAAACACGTCATACTAATTATTACACCCTGTTAATGAAGCACATCAAAGCATTTTGAGTAATACCTACGTCGCTAATCATTAAAAATGTTGTAGTAGTGAATTTTCATAAGAATTGCACACTATTAGTATGTTATATTATTAAAACTAATGCTTTAGATTCAAATGTACCTAGGAGATAGATTATAGAAGTCCCAGTTAGCGATTACTTGAAGAAACTTCCATTCTCTATGGAGCTAGAAAGTTAGAATTTGGTACAGATATATGTAAGTACTGCAAGTCTCTTTAAAAAAATTGTGTTACAAATTTCATTAAAGTTACAAAAGTTTTCCAGACAAAAATTAACTATTAATAAAGGAAATGTACCTGCCAAATTATAAATATGGCAGGTATTTTTGCTTATTAATTGCTTGGAGAGTTCTGTTTTAGTCAACCCAATCGCACAAGTTTTTGCAAAAAAAAAAAACAACAAAAAAAAAGGTTTTTTAAAACCAATTTGTAGTTATCTGTGAAGCTCACTATGCTAGTTTTCTTTAATTTAGTACCCACACTGCGTTGAAATATTTTTAAAAAACTATCTACCATAAAGTACTTGCTGCATCCAGACACTTTTCCACACTTATTTACTGTTGCTATAGCCGCACTTTTTGAAAATGATGAAATATTGTAGCTCCCTATGTGAAACTGATAAACAAGGCAACCTCAATTTCATTTTTAGAAAAATATTTTAAACCAATAAAATGGGGTAACAATTTAAACATAAATTGAAAATCTTGTTTCGCTGCTTTGTTGCGGGGGTTCTCATTCCGCTTCTGCATGCCTACAACTAACCTTAATGTATAAACAAGATCAATGTAAACAAGACAAATTTCTTGGGAAACACCCCGAAGAAAGTGACGGCACCTTAGGCAAATATAGGATTTCTGGGCATTGTAAACAGGATTTGAAGAAGATATAGCTGCAAAATGGGAAAAAACAGCTTACAGAAGTCCAACTAATCTGTTTTTTAGGACTTTCTGCTCACATTTTCTTTTTACATTCTTCCCCACCAAGCACTCCTATCAACTCCTGGCCCTGTAACTTTTTTGGGGGCTTTTTGCAAGAATTATTTCTTGTGGTCTGCGCTTTCAGAAGGAGATCTAAGCACGTTTCTGAATTTTTTTCCAAAAAAAAACACCGTGTCCTAATCTGAAAATTTACCAAAAATTTATTTTTTATTTACAAAAGAAGTGTACCTGCCAAATTATAAACGTGGAAGGTATTTTTTCCTATTAGTCGCTTGGATGATCCGTTTTAGTCAACACAATCGAACCAGTTTCTGCAAACAAAATAACGCAAATGGTTTTTGAAACCAATTTGTGGTTGCCTGTGAAGTTCATTTGGTTATTTTTTTAATTTAGTACTCATGCTACTTTTATATTGGTTTTAGTATGTATCAAAACTGAAGATTTTAGTTTAATGGGAAATTGAATTATCACCATTTGAAATATTTTTGAGAATTCGCTACCATAAAGCACTGCACGTAGAATTTTTTCAACACTTATTGCTGTATCCATACTTTTGGGAAATGAATCAAATAAATATAAACACAAAATTGTGAAATTAAAATTTTAATAATTTTCACTGAACATCTCTTTATAAGTTTAATTTAAACCACTGTATGATATTATGTAGTCTCATTTACCTCAAATTTTACATACACTACTTGAAGAGTAAAAACTAAAAATAAACAATAAGTACTTTATCCTTAAATACTAATGGCCTAGCACAGTCGATTTCGAGGCTATCTTCGTCTTCTTTGTTTATGAAATGTACACAAAAGAGAAGTAGAAGAAGATAACCTCGAATTTGACTCCGCCCCTACAGCAGAGCGCACACGATTCTCCCATGACTGCTGTCTGCTGCCAGTTAGCAAAGTAACAAATGACTCCAATATATCTGCCTGACCTTGCTTAACATTATATGCACCCATTCAGCGTAATTTCAGGTCATATCGTAAATTATTTATTTTTTATTTAGTTATAAGTCAAGATTTACTGAACCAATGGAATTACAATTTGGTAGGTAGAACCATTTATACGATATCTACGTGCGTGGAAAGTTTTAGTTTCATATTATTAGTAATTTAAAAGATATTCCGCTTTCAAACAGTTTTCGAAATTTTTTCTAACAGTGTCAAAACTGTCTAACGAACTCATGCAAGCTATTAAAGAAATTAAGGGAATTTACAAATTTCGTTTCGATTGGTGAAGTATTTGTTTGTGTTATCGGACACCTACACACACACAGATATATATATATATATATATATATATATATATATATATATATATATATATATATATATATATATATATATATATATATATATATAACCATTTCAACTCACCTTGGGTTTGGGTTCTAGTGGCCCTAAATCGCGCTCATTTGAAGAAAATTTTCAAAAGTCTTACCATCGATACCTCTCTATTAGTGAATGTTCTTAATGAAAATTTACTTAAAAGTACCGTTGCGTCGCTGACACTATATTTTGCCATCAATTATTTGTTACCACATGAGCGGTTATTTAAAATACAAACTTAGCTTAGATGTGTCTACGTTTACAGGGGTCAGTTTTTGGTAGGCTGTAGTGTATATTATCATCGTATTTTATAATTATATGAATAAAGGCAAATAACGCCTCTGCTTAGCAGTAATCGCCAAAAATTTTCAGTACTCTGAATTAACAAATATTCTATTTAGGCTTTACTAGTTGACCAGTTATTAAAATAATATAAAGTAATTATTCAGCAAACAAAGTAGAACTTACAAAATATATAATTTTCATACATTCAATTTAGGCGACGTAGCCTAAAATTTGTTCACTAAAGCTAACTTGAAACCTTTTTTTTAAATCAGCGCCAACTAGGCGCTCTATAACATATATACGTTTTAGTTTCAGTAGCAGTTTAAATTTTTATATGTTTATATATATATATATATATATATATATATATATATATATATATATATATATATATATATATATATATATATATATATATATATATATATATATATATATATATATATATATATATATATATACATCCCAATGTTGTTTCGGCGTTTTCACAAAACCATTCTGCTTCTGCGTCTGGTCAAGTATACAACTTTTTTAGATGAAAATGATGCAAAGCAAGCTACTGTGACAGGGAACGTAAAGAAACTGAGAATTATACTGAATTATTTTCTAGAAAAAGCAAAGGTTAACATTACCCCACTTTTGGGTGTCAAACCAAATTCATCTGTTTGAGCGTCCAGTGTATATTTAAAAATATCGTCAACTATGCAGCTTTTATGACGACCGCTTGAATATTTATTTCCAGCTTGGCGATAATTCTGCACCCAGATAGTGTTGCCGCGTGAGGGTGAGGGTCTACTAAAAAAAGGAAATATGAATTTAATAGTTATGCTTTAGTAACAACATACAACTCACGTTATATTGGTGGCAAGGTCTTACGGCGCGATTCAAGTAAACGTCATATGATGCCATGTAGTAAAGTAGCAGTTGTATTATGTAGGTTTGTTCTTTTTTAGTTTATAAGAATATAAAAATTTACAACTTAACTATGTTTATATTTAAAATAAATCTAAAATACTACTTGAAACAGGATTCCCTCACTAGTTGGAAGGTTGTCAATTTCTCCTGTCAGGTCAAGTAGGTCCGGTCAGGTATAAAAATTTAGCCTCTAGCTACGAATAATTATTCGTCAGTAACTTCAATAATAGTAAAAGACCTAATAACATTCTGCCTGATTTTATGAAGCATCATCTTCATTAGGAACCACAAGTCCACAAGTATATATATATATATATATATATATATATATATATATATATATATATATATATATATATATATATATATATATATATATATATATATAGATCTACATCCCAAAACCTTTTGGACGCCCGTACTTTGTATTATTACGTATTATTCTGCGTCTACCGACTTTATGCGTCAGACGCAGAAAATGTTTCTCTTGTTTCCTAGGGGTTATCACACGGCTTGTGCTTGAACTATTAGTCCTTCTGTACGGATATTGCAAAAAATAAGTGAAATTACTTTAACGACAAAGATTTATCGAATTTTTGTATGGTGTGCGCAATGTCTTGTTATCTACTTTTTAGACAAACTTCTAGTTCAGCAGTTTGCTACTAGTGGTGCTCTTCTTTCATTGTATACCTTGAGTGAGTGCCGTTTACATATATGCAATGTTTAAACGTCTGGGAAAGTGGCAACATTTAAAATGCAGTTAACTGAATTTAGTGCCATGCTACTAAACATTCGCTAGAATTCAGATTCCAAGAACCTGTTTGAGTGTTTGTTATTGATTATCCTAATATTATATTTTGCACCTGTGGTAATATCTTTACGACAGCGAACTATTATAGCGTGTCTTATTAAAGTGTTTTGTTAAAACAATTAGCAAGAGTCTGGACGCAGTAAGTGCGTTGCGGTAGCAAATATTTTAATGTAAATAATTTTATTGTAAAAAAATGTTTTTTTTTTTGAAATAAGAACATAAAATCTAGTCACAACTATAATCATTATACTAGAAACCATGTACCATATCACATTAATATAACTTTATTATTTGAAAAAGTGCAAAATTCTGCCGACCATGATCTTGAAAATTTTCAGAAAAAACTGGTTGAAGTTCGCTGGCTAACAAACCTATCCGAGCAATTAACGCAAAACTGCATCTGCGATATATAATAAAATTTGATTTGTAGGTTTATAATATGGAAATATATATATATATATATATATATATATATATATATATATATATATATATATATATATATATATATATATATATATATATATATATACTAGTATTAATGTACCATATTGTTTCATTTCATGTTTTCATTTGCAATTTCTTTCACAAAAATTCACAATTTTGAGTGAATGTTCTAAAAATAAAAATTCACTAAAGAAAAGATCGCGACTTTTAAAGTTGGAAATCTCTTCAAATGATCGCAAACTAGGACTCCTAGAACCTATATCCGGCGTCAGTTTCAATTCAATATATATATATATATATATATATATATATATATATATATATATATATATATATATATATATATATATATATATATATATATATATATATGTATGTATCAAACCGATAACTCAAAAAATAATGGGCCGATCTTGTCAAATTTGGTGAGTACCTAATTTTGTAGCTTGGACAAGTTTGTTAACCAGGAAAATCCGCCGCGGTTTTCCCGGAAAATGTTGTATTTTCTTTCGGACAATTTGTATATCTCTAAAAATAACAAAGTTAGTGCAACCAAATTTGGTACTCGTGTTTTAATTATAAAAAGTAACCTATGTACCAAAATTAGGTCTGTAGGTTAAAAAACAAAAAAGTTACAGGCATTTAAAGGGAAAAAATAGGGATTTCTCAAAACGTCAAAATCGCGACTTGAGATATCAAAATGGGCAACATTTAGGCAAAGAACCTAAAACGAATACGGCTTATGTAGAGAAAATTTCGCAAGAAGAGTGTTTTACATACCCTTAAGTTTCAGCTTCAACAGTCATTGTCCTTCACTTTACTAAAATGTTTCCAGAAAACTGATTTTAAATAGACCCTTTTTCTAATGCCTCGGCAGTAGTTTAAGTTAGGTGTCTGGTTCGGTCTATAATTTTTAGATATTTTTTTGTGGAGAAATTTCGTTAATGAGGAGAGCGCGACTTTTGAATGTAGATTGTAATTATTAATTAACATTTTACAAAAATCCCACAAAAATGATTTCTACAGACACTAAAAAACTTTCTGCGAAAGGTTTTAAAATTCCTCCACTACTTGAGGGCTCCTGTATATGGCAGCTCGATTTTTTCCACAAGTACTACAAACAAAAAGCTCTCTGAATGCGTCATTTCCATGGGGCTCCGCTATATATTGGTAAAAACGCCGTATCACAATTTGTAATATTATGTGTTTGTGATATGTGCCAAAAACGGTAAAAGTTGCAAAGCAATTAGAATAACTCAAAAAGGACAAACGACATAAACTTTTTTTCTTTACAGACGTGCATTATAATTCGATGAAAATGCAACAAATGCAACAATGCAATGACTTACGATGTCCTCTATTAAAAAAGGAACGTGTTTATCTCCAACGACTTATGAGCCAGCCTGTGATTGTCAAACGAGGTTTATAAAAAGCACCTTGAGACACCCTATAATTAACGTATATAATTTTTTCTGCTATCTTGTATAACAACGGAAATACAATTTTCGTGCGAATTATTGTGAAAGAAATTATTCGAAAAAAGTTTTTTAATTTTTTTGTTGTCAAAATGTCTTTGTAAATAATTTTATCTTGGCAGGTGTGCTAATAGCTTAAAATTGTTTTTTGGCCAGGAAAATTGGACCAGTTCTTTTGGGATTATTTTAAGTTTATTTTCGGGATCTTTTTGTACTTTTTCAAACAATACATTTATTTTAATGAAATATGATACATTGTCTCCACTATATAGGTTATACCAAATGTTATAGTATGTTCAATATGTAAAAAAAAATCAAAAATACATATTTGCCATTAAACACATTTAGATGAACATTTACGATCACAACACACTTACTGCGTCCAGACTTTTTATTTTTTATTTCACACCAAACACAAATATATATTTTTTTATTTATAATATAAGTACCTCAACAACTAAGATCATTGACACTAACGACACTTTAAATAATTACATAACAAAATTATATATAAAAAAGGAACTAATAAATACACTTAAATACTATTATATAAATTAGACTGTCTTAAAAATCTAAGGTAACAGTTTACATTCGTAAAATTTAGACCTAAAATTTCAGACAAGTTTCTTTCACCAAAATTTTCAAATCGTGGATAGGCATATAAGGGACATTCCAATAGTAGCGCATATTATAATATCTTTGATATTATAATATGCGCTACTAAAAATAGAACATTTAATGTCTTTATTAGTTGATTTGCCTTAGCCAAACAAAATATGACTTCAATGGTTGCACTACGATTACATTACACGCGCCTATGTTATCTTTTCTTCCATAATTGAATTTACAAAACTTATACCGAATTTAGAGATATGTAATTTCTAAAACTTCCATTCACGTTCAAATCAAGAGACGACAAAAATAGGGCAGCTGCCTTTTGATCTACGTAAGATCACATTTTGATTAAAAATTCCAGAAATCTATTACTGAAAGAACATCTGCTAGGACGTGGGCTAAAACGAAAATAATGTCACATAATATAAAATGCAATATTTCTGGTTCGAAAAGTTCAGTCTGATATCAATTTCTTGATTTAATTCGTTTCAGCTTATAGATTGAATTATCTATTAGCCTAAGAAACAGCTGCCAGGTTCAGGAAAATTAACATAATTCGGAGGTCAGGGTAAAGCAATTTAAAAGTGTTTTAATTAAAATTCAGAGGGCCAAGATTTATAGACCACTTTATATATATATATATATATATATATATATATATATATATATATATATATATATATATATATATATATATATATATATATATATATATATATATATATATATATATATATATAGAAATGATAAAAAGTTTCAAACAAAACTTACAGTTTGCATGAAATGGTGAAAGTATTTTTTTGTAAATTGTATTTCCTGTCAGTGAATCTCCAAAGCCATTCCGATACAAATCATTCATATTACACCACAGTAGACACGTGAAAACCATGAATAACAATACATTGTCACCAGACATACTCTTTGCTACTGTTAGTACTGGATGCATGTGATATGAATAAGCTAAAAGAAAATATTGTATTTAAATTATTATTGAAACTTAATATATAACCTAAATATAATGTGGAACAATATTAATAGAGAGTAATAAGCTACATACCTAAAGGTGTATGAATAGCGTGAAGTTTGAAAACAGGTTAATTTCGAACCAAATAAAAAATTGTCAACAAATTCACATAACTTAAAAACAAAAATGTATTAAAAACATTCTCTATAGTATTAAGTAGTGAAATGAACACTCGTAAAAGACAGCAGTGGTTTTTATATTAAAACGACTTCCAAAGCAAGAATGAACATTTTAAGGTGTTTTAGTTGCGTTAACAGTCATTATTTACACATGTAATTAGTTAGGTTATCCAAATGTCATGTTTAAGGTTTAGTAATTTTCTGTTTGTAAATAACATTTAAGTGAATAATTTGAATTTGGCGGGTGCCTACATTAGACATACCTGTAAAGAGCCAAAACAACAGTCATTTTTCGTACAATACTAGATGTCGATGTTATGCAGCTGAGTGCGATAAAGAGGAACAATGAAATTTTGAAAATAAATTTCCAGATTGTTTGCCATGAATTATGATATCGGAAGCGGAAATGAACTTCGAGATTATTTTTCGACAATATCCGTTTTCCGTTTGAGAAAAAAAGTTGTTGTTTGATAAACTCCGAGGGGAGAGCGTCATATTTTGTTTTCCAAGTATATCATGGAATTTTAAGTGATTTGTGCCTAAATAATATTAAATGTGTCCAACAAGTAAACCAACAAGCCAGTATATCTTCTAGACAACACAATCACGACAAGAAATAAATGTACAGGTGATAAGCAGCAGAATATTACCTGTATGAACTTGGCAGACGCTAAAGGTACCCAAAAATTCACTTAATTAATATAAATGACAATTAAAGCAAGTTTCCTATATGCGTTAATCTAAATAAACGATCCATCTATTATTGAGAGATAAATGTTTCGATCATAAAAGCAGATTTCACACCACGGAATTTGGTTCGAACATTAGTAACACGATCCCTTAGACTAACGGACAACAACAACAAACAGACAGAATTAAACTTTTTAAGACAAACATTGCTAGAAAACGGATACGACAACAATCACATACTACGAAACATTAGAAACGCACAACAACAAACCACTACACCACAACAAGAACAAACAGCGTCCACACAACAACACACAGCGTTTTTACCATACATTAAAGGTGTCACCGACAAAATCAGCCGAATTTTCAGAACCCATAATATCAAAACCGTATTCACAACAGACCAAAAACTGTCAAATCTTATAAAAACTCCCAAGGATACGATTCCAAACGAATCCCATGGAGTTTACAAAATTCCTTGTTCCGACTGTTCCCGAACTTACGGAGGACAAACAAACAGACGCATCCACAATAGAATATACGATATACGATATACCCTCGCAGTTAGAAAATCCGACCCCTCATCGGCGCTGGCGATGCATCATGTTCATACAGGGCACAAAATAGACTTCGATAATGCCAAAACAATAGCACCGGTTTACAATTTCAAAACGAGAATTATCCGCGAAGCAATCGAGATTGAAAAACGTCCCGATTGTTTAAATAAGAGAGATGATGGTCTTCGCCTTCCGACTACTTGGAAACCTATTATATCTTCTTTACAAACACACAAAAAGGAAATAAATTCCACAGACAATTTTAGTGCATCATTATCTGACTCAACAAATGCCGGTGACCCTCTTAATCCTCCTCTAGATACCGTGACCAAAGCCCCCCACTTAATTGACGGTGACCCCACTACCTTCACTGATGACAGGTAGACAGAACGACATATATAAGACAAGACTTGCAACGAACTGCCAGATCTCTCTGAGGCCTAGGGTTGAACACACTGAGACCTTACAGACGATCTCCGGCGAGATTTGGGGAGTAGGCAGATTGAGGCCCCGTAACCGAGCTACAACAACCCAACCTACCTTCATCCACCGCTCTAAGGAGTAGGCAGATTGAGGCCTTAGAGTGTCCTTACATATTTCCTTTACCTACCTTTGTCCACCACTCTAAGGAGTAGGCAGATTGAGGCCTTAGAGTGTCCTTACATATTTTCTTTACCCACCTTTGTCCATCACTCTAAGGAGTAGGCAGATTGAGGCCTTAGAGTGTCCTTACATATTTCCTTTACCCACCTTTGTCCACCACTCTGAAGAGTAGGCAGATTGAGGCCTTAGAGTGTCCTTACATATTTCCTTTACCCACCTTTGTCCATCACTCTGAGGAGTAGGCAGATTGAGGCCTTAGAGTGTCCTTACATATTTCCTTTACCTCTTGAAAATGGCTCCAAAACAGGAGCCGAAACGTCGAGTTTCCATAAATTCTGGACGCGGTTTAACCCGAGAACCAAGCATGTCTCACATTAAAGACCGCGGAAATCTTTCTGAACATATATATATATATATATATATATATATATATATATATATATATATATATATATATATATATATATATATATATATATTCAGTCACTATTAGTAGTTAAATGACAGGTCAATTGTTATAATAAAAATTAATTGCAAACCTCTAAATTAGTGTTGTCCAAGATTCCTCAGATTTATTGAACTCTCATCAAATACTAGTAGATTTAAGGGTACTAAGTGCTCGATTCTAGATAGATGCAATGGATGCCAGGTTTCATGACTTATCTAGTTGTTAATGATAACTCCCCTCCTAAAGCCACTTAAGAATGTCCCTGTAACAGAAACTTCACTGCACAAGTAGGGTGGAATGAATAAACACAATAAAGCAAAGATAAACAATTGTAACAAATGTATTTTTTGCAGTTGTTATTATAAGTAATTGGTTTTATTCAATGTAGTTTGCCTGCCTGTTTGTATCTTAAATAAAAACTTCAATAATTTTGGAATACGTTATTATATATATATATATATATATATATATATATATATATATATATATATATATATATATATATATATATATATATATATATATATATATATATATATACATATAAGTATCACACCCACAACTAAAAAATAATGGCCCGATTTTCTTAAATTTGGCATGTACCTTCCTTTTATAAGTGGCTTAGATAAGTTCGTTAGCCAAGAAAATCAAACCAGGTTTTCCGGGAAAATTAGGGATTTTCTTTCGGAAAAAGTTTTTATCTCAAAAAAAAAGAGAAACGCTATGACAACCAAATTTGGTACGTAAGTTTACAATATTAAAAGGAAACTATATACCAAAATGTATATTTCTATGTTAAAAGAAAAAAAGTTATATTTGTCATTCAACCGACTTCGTATCTGTCTCTAGTATCCGAGATACTCATAGTGAGCGACCTTAAGCTAGGCATATCCTATAAACATTTATAAATTCAAATTAACTTTGTTATTGCTCTCAGGGCTTCTAACTTGCGCTCATTTAAATTATATATTGTGTCAATTGCTTGAATTTGCTTCTTATGGTTTAGGGAATTAGGGAACGGTCGACTAACATCAATCAGAAATAAAAAAAGGCGCACACCACAAGAAAGCGTATGTATCGTAGAGCAATAATGAGAAAAAAACCTCGCAGGAAATCCATGTATAAGAGATGAATTGAGAAATGCAACTTATCAACAACACACGATTTGTACGTTTCGAACTGTCAATATTCAGCTGCGTTGCCATATTTAAGTAGCAACGGGGTCGTTGGCAAAAATTTTTCATGTGGTTTATGTATTGTGGGTGGCTGTAAGCATGCGGGAGGGGAAGGAAAACCTTCACCTGACCCGAGATGACCCCAATATTTTTGACAAAGAAAGCAACAAACTTAGAACGAATGCCAGCTTCACAAGCGTCTCGCAACAGTAAAAACTAGGGTTGTGACTCATTATCTTTTTGTCGTTTTAACGAAATAAAATACCCCCTGAGGTGTTGTTTGTCCACAATCCTGTCAACTGATCTTTCTGACCTGCCCTGACACCAGTTTTCCTGATTAAAATCTAAAAGAAGGAAAGCCAACCCTGTCATAGATCAAGGTCATATGAGCATAAGGTATACTTTTCTTATGCGAAAACTCCTCACAACCAAGTTTTTACCGTCGTGAGAAGCTCGCAAAGTTTGCACTTTTATTAGTCATTGTGCCTTATAGTTACAACTGAAAATTTTCCAGTATCAGTATAATCTATGTTGGAATACAGTTCACTGAAACGGAGAAAGATAGTCCTCAGAAATAACAAAACCATTTTGAATCTGACAACACCGCCTACCTGCAACAGATATGTCAACGAAAAGGCACCCACAACCTCCGGCACAAAACTATACGTTTTTGTGTTGTTGACCTTGAAAACTTATTATAAACGAAATCTACCATATTGTTAAACTTTATGAAAGTCTGTACAACTGATTTTAGTCGATATTCTGTTATACATTTCTTAATATGAAGTTGACGTTAAGTCGACCGTACCCGTGAATTTTTCTACGAAAATTTGCATTTGCTTGCATAAAGTTATATGAAAATATTATAATAACCATTGAAGTGCCCTAATTAGACTATTTTAATTTTAAAATTAAAACGGTGTCATCAGTTTTTGTCACTTTCACAAACATTGGTAAATGACTAGATTATCACCTGAATTTTGTTATTTCATTTAAGAATACAAATGACATAGATGGGTCGACATTCCTTTATCTAATTATCATTCCACACATGTTGAACCAATTCTGATTTATCTATTTCCCGGCTGCGTGACAGATTTTCATTTCATTTAACTCTGACATATAAAAGCCATGCAGCTGGAAACAAAGCGGTCCCTGCGCTCTATAAAATTCAATATAGGACAGGACAGAACAATCATTGTTATCGCTGAATCAATTACGCTACAATTGCTGTTTACTTTCTGTTGTGATTCAATTCGTTGAATAGGATTAAGCATAAGAAAAAGCAAAAATATGTTGTGAGTCGTGATTTCTTCTGGATAAAAAAGGACCAGAAATGTCAATAACTACACAGTTATAGCTGTTTAAACCATCAGAGATATGAGACATATTATTAAGCCCGTATATATTTGACGTTGTAAAAAAGATATATTGTAATAGAAATGTTTTGTTAGTCATATTGAAAAAATGTTTTCACAGACATGCGCTGCTGACATTTTTCTCTTCACATTTAACAACAGCGTAAAATAGAGTCCACTGACTTTGCTGCTTTGTTACCACAAGCGAGATTTTTGTCAAATTTAAACAGTTTTAATTCTTATACATAGTTTAAAATAACGACCAGCTTTCTCGAAACCACTTACAAGTTTATTATTATTATTATTATTATTATTATTATTATTATTATTATTATTATTATTATTATTATTATTATTATTATTATTATTATTATTAATATAACCTTAGCATGTGGCTTTCAAACTCCCTTAAAGTAGAACATTTACTTTTCCCAAGTATCTCAGATATTAATGTGCTCAGATGGGGCCCTTTCTAAGTTGTCGGGTCCTAACGCAAAAGTTCCTCAATTTATAGAAATTTCCGCACGATGTGAGCAGTTGAAGGCATAACGCTTTTTGCATAGCCTTATAAATGTACTCTCCAACGCTTAGTCTCATGATGATGATGATTCTTAGTCACCACATTAGTTGACCGTTACTCGGTCGCTATCTGCTCTGCACCGCCTTTACTTGAATCTCCAGGTATTTGATGATTTTTTAGTTGTAATTTGTTTCAAAATTATTGGGTTAATCAGCTTCAGTTGTTTGCAGTACTTCTCCACTACTATTAAAATGACCCAGCAGTATATCTAAAAGCTGCTTACCAGAGCAATGTCCCCTAAACAACAGTTTTAATGTTATTAAAGGCAATAAGATGCTTTCCTCCAAAAGTTTAGTAGTTCAAAGTGTATGTGTAATACACTTTAAAAAACATTATTTTTTTGTCGTTGGATTTTAAATTAATATAACATCGACGAAAACCCAACAGTCAATAATAATTTTGAATAGACAAGGTAAATTTACCAAGTGTTGAATCTTTACAGAAAAATGTTCATTATTATGCATTTGAAAAATCAAACTTTATGGGCGAAAGACGATTTATAAATTTAATTTCATGCAATGTATATAATAGCAGTTACACTGGTGGGGTATTTTTCTTTGATGGATGGTCAAATGGAGGGGCGTCTGTAGAGTGTCTACAAGAATATTGTGAGAATATGTTGGATAATTTCCCACTGCACACACAGAAAAAGAGAAACACAAAAGATCCAACATGATGGAGCTATTCTCACTAACCATCCCTTCGTTTGTGAATATTTAGAGAGCATATCCTCAAAGTAGTTGTGGTAATGATGTTTCAACTAAATATCTGCATAATGTAGCTACAATTATCACTTTACATTTGCTGCACTGCTTGGCCATCGCGGTCTCCTAACTTTTATTGTTCGAATTTATGTTTTGGGGATATGGTAAAGATATTGTTTATACGCAGACCTGTAATAATATTTAAGATTCACATAGTGCCATCACGAGAACATGCACGGTTTAACTCCAGTTGTTTTAAAATGTGCTGGCTGATATTTTTTTGAGTATCTCCAGTAGTAAAGGATTTATCTTTGTTGTTTATTGTCAAATTTAGTTAACTTATAGAAATCTAGCTAGTTTATTGTTTATCTTAGGTATATGTGGAGAATTAGTTATTAATCGATAATTATATATATATATATATATATATATATATATATATATATATATATATATATATATATATATATATATATATATATATAGGGTTATTCACGTTAAACTCCAGGCCACATAGGCTGGTAACGAGTAGGAATGTCTCAACTTTGTAAAAAACAAATGACTGCGGCCATCAGTGACTACGTTCAGCAGACTAACGTATATATGTAATATGCAGGTTATGGGTAGCGCTGGCGTCGAAAGAAATTACTCGGTGGCAGGGACTTTCAAAAGTTCTGTGTATGATATATTACAACTTTATATTCAAGTAATGAGAAAGTGAAGCGGATTTTAAATTGAAATTATAATACAGAGTGTTTTATGTGAAATATATAACTTGGATATGGCCCGGTGTTATCAGACAACCTGTAGCATTGTAACTAATTTTAAATTATGTATCTTAATGCTTACTGCAATACTCTAATCTTCTAAATGTTTATTTTGATACCTCAAAAGACGTAGTGTATACTTGACTTTATCATAATAATCAATCACCCCGTATATATATATATATATATATATATATATATATATATATATATATATATATATATATATATATATATATATATATATATATATATATATATATATATATATCAAGGTGACTCACCTAAAGCTCCTAGGCCACATATTTTGCAAAAAAATTTCTTTTGCAAAAATTCACCTTTTTTTTTTCAGAAATTGCCTTTAGTAATGTTATACTAAATTACTAAATTAGATTTTTCACAAAAAATTGACAACTTAGTCTTTACAATAACTTACTAAACATCTATTATTAATTATCAATATAACAAAAAATAATTTATACGGAAACACTAAAAACATTTCTGCAAAAACTTGTCATATTCTGCCACTATTTGAGAGTGCCTGTATACGGCAGTTGGATCTTTTCGATTAGTATTACCAGCAAAAACTCTCTGAATGCATCATTTCCATGGGGCTCCCCTCTCACAATTTGTGATATGTGCCAAAAAGTGAAAATTTTAAAATAATTGAAATAACTCAAAAACAATAAACGATATCGTTTTTTTTTTCCTTACAAATATGCATTATAATTCGATGGAAAATGTAATAGCATAAGGAGTGTTCTATTAAAAAAATTAAGTGTGTATGGGCCACCCTGTGATTGTGAAAGTATGTTTATAAGATGGAGCTCGAGACACCCTATAATTAACGTAAATAATGTTTTAACATATCTTATATAATAACGGATATATTTAGCTTTACCGTAGAAATGCGTCACCGTGTATATGTGTAACCAGACAAAAGCTGAAACTGACTAGGCATATGGGCTTCTAGTTAGCGCTCATTTGAAGAAATCTTTTTAAAATTCATAAGCTGCAGTCTTCTAAATAATGAATTTTTCTACGAAAATTTGCTAAAATATAGACGATTAAACCATAAACTCTATAGCTGAAACTACCGCCAAAGAATCAGAAAGAGGGTCTATTTGAAATGGATTTTCCGAAAACATTTTAGTAGAATGAAAGACAATGATTGTTGAAATGAGAACTTAAGGTTTTGTAAAACACACTTATTATGACATTTGTTCTACATAATCCTTATTTTTACAGATTATTTATCTGAAAATTACAAATTTTGACGTTTCAAATCGCGACTTTGAGGTTTCAAGAAGGAAAATTATAAAATTTCCAAAACATTTTTCTGCCACTTATTGACCTTTTTTTCGTCAAGAAAACTTAACCGTGTGTGTAATATTCAATTAGTTTTGTTAACCAGACAAAATATTTTGTTCTTGTGCTTTCCTCTGATCACCAGAGGCACCAACATTTTTTTTCTCCGAATGCCTATAACTATTTTTCGTTCTAACTTAGAGTTCTAAGCTTAGGTATTTAAGGTAAGTTTGATAGTAGAAACGTATACGCCAAATTTATTTGTCATAGCTCTGTTATTGTCAGAGATACCAAAATTTTCCGAAAGAAAATCCAAAATTTTCCTGGAAAGACTAGTCCATGTGCTAACGAACCTCTCCAAGCTAGTTACAAAAGGAAGGTACTTACCAAATTTCATCAAAATCGGCCTATTATTTTTTGAGTTATGGGTACGATATATATATATATATATATATATATATATATATATATATATATATATATATATATATATATATATATATATATATATATATATATATATATATATAAACAGATCTCGTCAGTAGTGAATTTTTCGTCTCACGAAAAATTCGCTAAAAGGGTGTTCTGCAAACCCATAAGTTTCAACTTCAATCGTCATGGTCCTTGATTTCACTAAAATATCTCCAGAAAATACATTTCATTCTGGTCCTTTAGCAATAGTTTTAGTTAAGTTTATGGTTTAACGGTCTATAATTCTGAGCTAATCTTCGTAGAGAAAATTCGTTAATGGGGAGACCACAACTTTTGAATTTTAAAAAGATAAAGAAATACCTAAGGGGGGTGTGTCGGTTTTAGGGAGTTGTATTATGGACAATAGTAGTACGCTTCGATAGTTTCAGTATCTCAACTTGTTCTATGTAGGTTTAACAATATAAATTACCGTTGAATTATAAATTCCTGCAAAATGCTTGCCTCCGTTATTTGCCTCTTAAGAGTGAATTTCAGTAGACGATTTGAGAAGTAATCGTAATTCCTCTAGATTATTGACATTCAGCAACATGTCATTCACGTCTCAACTTTTATGCAGAGTTTTTTGTGTCAACACTTTTTCTGATTTTCTTATGACTTATGTAAACTCCTATATTAAATATTAAACAGAAAAAACAATAAAGTCTTCGTTTGTAGATTTATATGTCGACGTTTTTGACATTTCTCGCTGGAGTGCGAGCTCTGCTTTTTATAGAACCAAATATAGAAAACATGGAAGAGCAAATATATACTAAAATATTGTTTCGTGAACCGATATTATTCGCAGCTGTAAGTCTAGTTTTTAAAACTAAAAATTATAACTTAGAATCTGGAGTTTTTCACTATAAACCATTTTCCTTTTCAGTTAAATTATTTAAGTCTTTAGCTGCCTCGTGGCGCAGGTTGCTAGGTGTCAGTCTGCAAAGCGAGAGGTGCCGAGTTCGATTCCAAGGCGGGTCAATCAAAAATAGACCTTGTGTGGATAGACTAATTAAATGAAAACTAATGGCCTGAGATACCCCAGGCATTAACTAAATTTAAAAAAATCAAGTACTCACTCAGCAAGTGTGCTCTGTTATGGAATTGTGGATAATATTTGATTTTTCTTAAAGATATGGGTAGTTGATCTAGCAAAAGTCTGAACGAAGCAAGTGGTGGTAGTAAATTTTCATCGAAATGATCTGACACTAAACATTTTTTTAATTAGATGCTTACAACTTTTTTTTCTTGCAATAAAGAAAGATAGATTCTGGTAGAAAATTGAGTTCTAATAACGGACACATACGTACAAAATTTGATTATCATAGCTGTTAGTTTCAAAGATACGACTTTTTTTCAAAAGAAAAAAGAAAACCCTGGTCCGATTTTCCTGGCCAGCGAACTTATACAAGCCATTTAAAAAGGGAAGTTATCTACCAAATTTTATTAAATTGGCTAATTTTTTTTTGAGTTATCGGTGTGATACACACACACACACATACAAATATATATATATATATATATATATATATATATATATATATATATATATATATATATATATATATATATATATATATATATAGTTGGTGGTGGTGGTGATGGAGGTATTTATGACCTTGGAACAGTAATTCCATCAGCCACAGACTTTTGCTATTTTATAGGCACAAATATATACAAATACCATAATAATCTAAAAGATCATTTTAAATATATACTTTATTTGTTTGCTGTACTTTTTGTGATTTATTATAGGTTTGCGTGGACTGCATTTTCGAACCGTCCCGGTTCATCATCGGCACGCTACTGACTGTGATCGCTCCTGTGTGGTCTACGTCTGAGATTGTACGTGGCGCCTGCGCGTTGATCTTCTGCTGGTCGGTTTACTGTTCTCTGATTGGATGTGCCTTCTGACTGTGTCGTGTGTATCGGTTTCCTGTCTTGATCATTGTGGTTTGGTAATTTGTCTATTTGTATGGCCCTTATTAAGTTTTGTTTAAATGTTTGTACCTGGATTTGTTCTAGAATTAATTGTTTCTTATTGTTTGTTTGTTGAATGTAGTATTGTTCCCAGATCTCCATTTTTTCTGGTCTTTAACAAGTTTGATTAGTTGTAATTTGGTGATATCTGGTTTTTCGTGTTTTGTGTTGTGAATGTGTGTAGCTACAAATCAAACATAGCTACACACATTCACATCACAAAACACCAAAAACCAGATATCACCCAATTACAACGAATGAAACATGTTCAAGACAACAACAAAAATCGAAATCTGGGAACAATACTACATTCAACAAACAAACAATAAAAAAACAGTTAATGCCAGAACAAATCCAGGTACAAACATTTAAACAGAACTTAATAAGGGCCATACAAATAGACAAATTACCAAACCACAGTGACAGGGGACCGATACACACGACACAATCAGAAGGCACATTCAATCAGAGAACAGTAAACCGACCAGCAGAAGATCTCAACGCGTAGGCGCCACGTACAATCTCCGACGTAGACCACACAGGAGCGATCACAGTCAGTAGTGTGCTGATGATGAACCGGGACGGTTCGAAACTGCAGTCCACGCAAACCAATAATAAATCACAAAAAGTACAGCAAACAAATAAAGTATATATATATATATATATATATATATATATATATATATATATATATATATATATATATATATATATATATATATATATATATATATATATATATATATATATATATATATATATATATATATTTGAAAACTTTTTTTCAAAATGACTAGGAGACCAGGCAGATCGGGATATTTGTAAATGATTGTTTTTGTTATCGGTTAAAGAAACATTTTTTTTTAAGTGTGACAAAACTAAATCTCACCTTTCTCGTATCTTTTCTTCAGATTACACCGTAAATTAAAAAAATAATGGGCTCATTTTGATCAATTCTGGTCAGAACCTTCTCCTTTTGCAAGTAGCTTGGACAATTTCGTTAGTGAGGGAAACCGGCCAAGTTTTTGCCGGAAAATGTTATTTCCTTTCGGAAAATTTCAATATCTCCGGAAATAACAAAGCTATGGCAACCAAATTTGGTACGCTGGTTTATTATATCAAAAAAATTGGGAACGCAGCAAGTGCCTTCTGATAGTGAAATTTCATGGAAATGAGCACCAAATTATTAAATGTTTCTACCTTTTTGTCTTATAATGGAAATATCTAAATTTTGGTATGTAGTTTACCATTTATAACTTCAACCTAGGTGCTAAATTTGGTTAACCTGTCTTTGTTATTTTCGGCGATACAAAATTTTGCCGAAAGAAAAAATTATATATATATATATATATATATATATATATATATATATATATATATATATATATATATATGTATATATATATATATATATATATATATATATATATATATATATATATATATATATATATATATATATATATATATATATATATGCAATGCGCGTCAAAATAAGGAATAAATTGGATAAAACTGAAGTGATTTTTTTTTAGCAAACTAAAAGAACAATTCAGTTTTGTTAAAAAATGGCCTACATTTTGACAAACTATAAATTATACAGAGCGACGAGCTACAGAATGGTGCCTTCACGGCGACAAAACTTTTATGTTGCCTTACATAAGGAAAATTTCGAGAAAAATAATTTTTTAAATCGGAAATGTGAATAATACTGCCAATTTTGATCGATTAAAAATAATCGCACTAATATGACTATTTTATCACTTGGGTAGATAAGAACATAACGCCGTATTCTGTTCTCTGAAATACACTTACCTGTTTTTGTAAGCGATACTTTAATTAGTTTCCATCTCGCATTACGGCTAAGTTAAGTGAAACGCAGAGATTTGAAATACTGATTATGATAGAATGTGGTGACAAAACCAGAAACCACCTCTAAAATGTGCTATTCGGCCTGTTTATATATATATATATATATATATATATATATATATATATATATATATATATATATATATATATATATATATATATATATATATATATATATATATATATATATATATATATATATATATATATATATATATATATATATATATATATATATATATATATATATATATATATATATATATATATATATATATATATATATATATATATATATATATATATATATATATATATATATATATATATATATATATATATATATATATATATATATATATATATATATATATATATATATATATATATATATATATATATATAGTCTTAGTTCACCCTTATTTAACACAATTTTTTCAAATTTCAAAAGTTGGGATCTCCCTTCTTGTAAATATTTGCTACGAAAATTCACTAAAAGTAAACTGTGTCAAAATTTAGATCTGTAAGTTAAAAAAAAGTCTGGACGCAGCAAGTGTGTTATAGTAGCGAATTTTGGTAAAAATTGTTTTAATGTCACTTATGTATTGTTTTTAAAAGGACATTTGGTTGGCAGTATAACCGATATTGTAGTTACAATTTCACATTTCATTAAAATACCATGTTGTTTCAAAACGTACAAACATTTTCCGAAAATGAACTTAAATTTACAGAAAAAAACTTGTCCAATTTTCCTGGCCAACGAACGTCTTCAAGCTATTTATTTACACACCTGCCATTATTAACAAACAGCTTTATGACCCAAGTAGAAAATTTCTTTTTATGAAATCTTGCAAAAAATTATTTTACAAAAATTCACCTTTTTTGGCCGAAATTGACTACAATAATATTACACTATATTATATTTTTCACAAAAGCTTGACAACTCTTATTTACAATAACTTACTAAACATTTATTATTAATTACCCACATTTCACAAAAATGTTACAAAAAATGACTTCTATGGAAACACTAAAAACATTTCTGCGAAAACTTTTCAGCCACTATTTGAAAGTGCCTATATACGGCAGCTCGATTTTTTCGACAAGTAATACAAACAAAAAACTCTTTGAATGTGTCATTCCCATAAGGCTCAGCTCTCTATTGGTACAAACGCCTTTTTACAATTTGTGATATGTGTTTGTGCAATAGGCCAAAAACTGGAAAAGCTGCAGAAAAATTTAAATAACTCAAAAACGATGAACGATATCAATGTTTTTGCTTGCAAACATACATTATAATTCAATGGCAAATGCAAACATGCAATAACATACGGGTGTTCTGTTAAATAAAGACACTGTATATCCCAACGACTTATGGGCCAGCCTGTGATTATCAGAAACACCCTGTAATTAACGTATACAATTTTTGCTCGTATCTGGTATATAAACAAAAATATTACGCTTTGCCGTCACCCTGTATATGTGCGAACAGACAAAAACTGAAAGTTACCCCGTATATGGGTTTTAGGGTTTGTAGTTCGCGCTCATTTGAAGAAATCATTTCAAAATTCCTACGAAAATTTTCTAAAATATAGACTATTAAACCATAAACTCTATAGCTGAAACTACTGCCAAAGCATCAGAAAGAGGGTCTATGTGAAATGGATTTTCCGACAACATTTTAGTAAAATTAAGGACAAGGTTGGTTGAAACTGAAACTTAAGGCTGCGTAAAACACAACTATTACGACATTTATTCTGCACAGTCCGTATTTTTTAAAGATGATATATCTGAAGATTGCAAATTGTGACGTTTCTAATCGTGACTTTGACGTTTTAAGAAGAAAAATTATAAAATTTTCAAAATATTTTACCCATTTTATGCAGGTGTTTCTTGACGGCTATGTGTCCTATGAAGAGACCTGTTGTGTTTCTGAGCTGTCCTCTGCTAAGATTTAGCAGCCCCACAGCACTATTTGAACTGGGTCCGTCAATTATTGACTTCTCATGTCTGATAGTTAATTTTTCGTTTTACGGAAAATTAGCTAAAAGCTATTTGTAATTAAAGAAATAAAATTTCGGGTTTTCCTCTTAAAACGTTGCGATTTTAAACCTTATAACCGGCAACCTTTAGGCAAATAACTTCAAAATGGGTTGTGTAAAAAAAATGTCGCAAAAAATGTTTTACAAACTCTTAAGCTTTAGCTTCAACTATCATTCACTTTCATTTTACTAAAATATTTCTAGAAAATTCTTTTCAGATAGGCCCTAGTGCTTTGGCAGTAGTTTTAATCTTAGAACTTATCGTTCAATAGTCTGCAATTTTTAGAGAATTTCAGTAGAAAACATTTTGCTCTTAAAACGTCAAAATCGCGATTTGATGTGTCAGAATTCACAATAGTTAGGCAAAGACCTTGAAAACGGGTTGTGTAGAGAAATTGTCGTGTTTTACACACCCATAAGTTTTAGCTTATACCGTCATTGTTTTAATTTTACTAAGATATTTCCAGAAAATTCATTTCAAATATACCCTTTCTCTGATGCTTTGGCAGTAGCTTTAGTTATAGAGTTTATACACATTATATAATATATATATATATATATATATATATATATATATATATATATATATATATATATATATATATATATATATTTATGTGTGTGTGTGTGTGTATTACACCGATAACTTAAAAAATAATTTGGATAATAGATTATAGATTAATAATAAGATAATTAGTAGTTTGGTGGGTACCTTTGTAAGTGACTTGGAAATGTTTGTTAGCCAGAAATCGGACCAAATTTTTTTGGTGTCCTCTCGGAAATTTTTTTATCTCTAAAGATAACAAAGCTAAGACAAACAAATTTAGTACGTAGGTTTAGACTATAAAGATATATATATATATATATATATATATATATATATATATATATATATATATATATATATATATATATATATATATCTGCCAAAAGGTGATGTCAAAGTCGTGCCTAAATAAACTTGAAATTTTTGTAAATATTTGGCAGTAAATAAAGCTGATGTTTGGTGTAAACTGACCAGCATTTATGGCAGAGGTGTTGATCAGGGACAGTTCTCAGTAAAAATACGATCAGGAATATAATTTTAAGTATGATGCTTAAAGATAAATTTTTGACACTCAAGCAGTTTGGAAGGTACCTACATAGGCAAGCTATAGCTTCTTTGTATGGCCTCCTGTAAAATTGTAAGTGACAAATAAATTATTATCGACTTTGGCCTGAATGCCTCTTACATTCCCTCAAAGGGAAATATGGACTAATTCCAGGTATCTCGGAGACCAAAGGAACTGAGCTCAGATGAAGTTCTTTACAAGCTATCGCGCCCTGAACGACAACGGGACACATCCTCATTTCCTGAACATCTCCGCACGGTGTAGTGTGGGAAGTTGCAAATATTTCCGCCTAAAAATGATTATTATTATTATAATTATTATCATTATTATATATTTTTTCCCATAAAGTGTAAATTATTTCTTTGTAAATTCGTTGCCATAGCGCACTTGTTGCGTCATGACTTTCATTCTGTGCAGCGTGCATAGCAAAGTAATCACGCATTTAGAAAACCTATTTTATATAGGCGTAAGTCGCTTAATACCTTACCTCTTATTTTATTTCATCCTCTAAATTATCGCACCTTTCTACCGTATCTAGAAACTAAATCCTGAAATTATTTCCTTCTTTTTTTGTTCCAGCCGCGCTATCTCCTGACTTCTCTGGCAAGTAACGACTTGGCAATGGGTCTTTTCGTAACACCGTTCGCAATCGTCCCTTCTTTGCGACACTGCTGGCCTTACGGAGAATTGGTCTGTCAGATCCAGGTGAGTAAAGTAGTCGCCTCGATTGTTATTGATTGAGCCTTTTGGTTTTTATACAGCCGCATCGGACGGCCAGCAGTACATTCAATTTGTAGATGGCGAAAAGAACTATTAATCAATCTACGTTACAATGCTACTGTACATAAGACTGCCATCTAATACCTTTTAGTGAAAAGATGTGACTCGGCGTGAAAACAGCTCTATAAATTGCACGAGCAATTTTTCACGGACTTTTTGTTAGATGTTTGCAGAGATGCGATAATCTTTGGATGATATGAAGGCAAAAAAATGTCTCAATTGTCTAGATCTGAAAATAATGTGTGTGCAATGTTTGTGTATTGTACCTAAGATATAGGATCATCAGCATGGAGCTAGAAATCAATGTTTTATCACGTGTGTGATTTTCCCTACCTTGCAATTATTAGCTCAAATAAGTCAACCATTTAATTATTGGTTAGGTGTACTTTGTATTGTAGCTTGTTTAGCCCCTGCAGGCCCAGCATAGAGGACCAAGTGACATGTAGTTTCTTTCTTTTTAAGTGCAGTACCTTGCACATATCTGCAGGTTTCTTAGAGAAATTACGACTCTATACAATAATTTACTTTCTTTGCGTCTTTAGTAAATTTTCATTAGGAAAAATTGACAAAGTTTATTCAAATGAGCGCGAATTAGGGCTCCTTAAACCCATATTCAAGGCCCGTGTTAAACTTTATATGTTTATATATATATATATATATATATATATATATATATATATATATATATATATATATATATATATATATATATATATATATATATATATAATAACGTATTCCAATTTTATTGGAATCTTTTAAAAAAGGGTTTATTTAAGATATAAACAGACAGGCAAACTACATTCAATAACTAATTACTTATAATAATATAAATGCTCTGAATTTTACAAGTGTTGTATAAATTACAGGAGCGAATGAAGATTACAGTGAACACGTCTAATGTTTCCGTAATAATGATTATAACGTCTCTAGCAAGATCACACACTCCGTGCTGGGTAGAAACACTATCACATGCGAAGTAACTTAATATGCTGAGTAAGCTGTTCATTGCACTTTCCTTATGATGACTGGTTGAGATCGACTAGGCCAAAGGGTTTCGTTCTAACTTAACTCCTCCATCATCAGATACAAGAACGCCCTCGTTCTTTCGATTATGCTTGATTTTTGGTAAACTGCTTCTTCTTCTGTAACCTATTATTGCTATTATCACAAGAAACAAAATAATAAAGATGGTTATTCCTATATGGGTGCTGTGTATCAGTGGGTGTATACGGGTAGAGTGAATCTTCTGAAGATGTTGTTTTAGCTTGACGTTGTCCTTGAGATGTATTGGTCTATATTGGATCGTCGCTATTGATTTATCGAGGGGAATCAATGTTTTTTGTTCCCAGGTTATATTTTGATGGGTGTCTTCATAGGTATTTCCATTGATTATTATTCTGCATTCGGCTACGGCAGTTAGCACGCTGGTTTCTTCTAAACGATGTCTTTTCAAACTTTGTGGGCACTGTTCTGTGAACTCTTGAGGTTGATTGGTTATTGCCAGGACGTTGCCATTGTAGAGCTGCACTGAGTATGAAAATTGGTTGATTACTTTGGCAAGGGTGCAGTTCTTGAGCTGGTTCAGGAAACAGTCTTCTTCGAAGAATTCATCTTTGCATATTATAGCTTCTTCAATTCTAGGGCAGTGTTCTTTGGTCCACAAGTTCTTATCGGGAGTCTCTAAGTAATAAGAGCTCGGAGGTACAAGAAGGGTATTTTGGTAAGGGACAGGTATAATGTGGTAATAGGAGCCAGAGGTCGGATGTAAAATCGGGATTTTTAATTGACATACAATAGTGTCCCTAAATGCAATTAAATTAAGTTGAGTAAATTCTAAAATTTTAAATATGTGATTGCGGTCAAAGCTTATCAGTTCAGCATTGCTATAGATTAGTTTTAAATGGTCACTTATGTGGGTTAAATCACGAGAAGTGAAAATCTCTATATTAGTAAGGCCATTAAAAGCAAGACAAATTGTTCTCTGAAGGATTTTTATGTGCTCTAAAAGATTATCGTTTAGAGATTTTTGAAAGCTGTATAAACCTATCTGATGTTGAAACTCCTTAAGCTCTTTAAAAGATTGTTTAATGAGATCAAGGTTTTTATTGATCACGTCTTGTTCATGTTCAAATCTATCAGTTATTAGAGAAGCAAAAGATACCAAGTCGGAAACTTGTGACATAAGTCCATTTTGATTTGAAAACAACAAATCTAAATTTTTGTTAATTTCTTTGAGATCGTCCTGATCGAGATTACCTGTTATTGTTTTGATCACAGATCCTAGACCGTTAATTAGACCTCTTTTGTTACGAGAGTGAGTTAATTTAGAAAGTTCATTTTCGATATCGTTTATTTGCTTATTGATTATTTGTTGATAGGGGTAAGAATGTTTACTAAGCAATTCTCTATTTCTGATACAATTTTGATAATTTTCTTCCAATAAAGTAAGGTTGAAATAAAAATAGATTCGATGAAAATGATTGATTATTTTAGCGACACCTATCGGGTCTTTAAAATATCCATTAGTTTTAGCGGGATGAATTTGAAGGGCCGGGATCGGACGTACCAGGAGCGCTAGTATCGTTCTGAAACACAAATTTTTTCCTTACTCGTTTTACATTACTAACGTGTGCTTGTTTCTTTCTGCTAAGGGGTAGACTAATTTTTATACCCTTTTGTTTTACATTTTTGTGAAGTTTGTAAGGGGAATCTAGTTTTTTCACTCGAGGAGTTTTTATAGCTAGTTTTTCTTCATTTATAATGGGTACATTTTCTCGCGCTTCATTTAATTTTTATAAATTTTTGCTTAATTTTTCTTTAGTTTTCTTATATATCTGATCATAAAAGGGGATGATTTCTTTAAGTCTTTTGGAATTATATTCCTCATAAACTGTAGCTGTGGGATCTATAGGATCTAATTTATCAAAGGGTCCATATAGGAGGTGAAAAGGTGTATAGCCTGTTGTGGAGTGTATTGACTGATTATAAATTATAAGTGCGGTAGTTACTAGTTCTAAAATATCTTCTTTAGGATTATCTATTAATAAACATCTTACTTTCTCGATGAGTGTTGAGTGAAATCTCTCAATGGGTGAATTTGAATTTGGATTCTGAGGGGACGTAACGTGTAGTTGTATTTTAAAGGTCTTTAGGTATTCTTTTAGTACATTATTATCGAATTCCTTACCGGGGTCGCAAACTACCCTTAAAGTGTAATTATGGTGCGTAAAATAGTGTCTTAACTTTTTAACTATAGTAAGACCGGTTCCGTCTTTTATAAAATATGCTTGGGCATATTTGCTAAAAAGATCCATAATCGTAAGGAACTTATAATTATTAAAAGAAAAGGTATCAATATGTATGACCTCAAAGGGTCTTTTCGCAACCAAAGGGCCTTGGAAAGGAACCTTATATGGATTTCGTTCGTATTTACCTTTCAAACAAGTTTCACATTTATTAATAATATCGTTTATGTGATCTTTCATCTTGGGCCAATAATATTCGTTTCTGAAATGATTAAACGTTTCGTTAACGCCATTATGATTCGACTTATGATAATCTATGATAAGCGCTTGTTGATCTAAATGGTTTTCTAGGTCTTTAAGCATTTTATTACACCTTACTAATTTAATTGAGGAATTTAGATTGTTTCTTACGTAATTTATAGTTTCTAACATTAATTCTTCATTCAAAAAATAAAATGCAGTAAGAGCGTTGGGGTTAAGATATTCTTTCATAAATCGTTCTTTCCTTAGTTTTAAATATCTTCTGTTTTTGTATAGAGTGTTTTTGACCATATTTGAAAATAACTTGGTGCGAGTAAACGTTAAGTGGTTTTTCTGTCAATGGTATAACACCTACAGGGTGTTCCTGAGAAGAGTGCACGGTAGCATCTGTTTCGGGATCTCTCGAAATGGGTAATTCTATGCCAAGACTTTGTAAATCTTCGTCGGTAAGTTCTTGCAAATCTTCGGCGTTATTTAGTAGTGACATAAGGTCTAAGGAGTCATCTTCAATAGCGTTAATTTCTTGAGTCGGAATTCGCGAAAGGGCATCGGCAACAACGTTGTCTTTTCCTTTTTTGTATTTAATATCATATTCGAATTCCTCTAGTTTAAGACGCCATTTTACTAGTCTAGAGTTCGGTTCTTTGATAGAGAAAAGCCAAACTAGGGGCTTGTGATCGGTTTCGATGCTGAATTTTCTGCCAAATAAATAAGGGCGAAAATGTTTGCAGGCTGTTACAATAGCAAGCAACTCTTTTTCGATGGTGGAATAATTTTTCTCTGCACTATTGAGAGCTCTGGAATAAAAAGCGATAGGCTTTTGTTCTTGGGACAAAACCGCTCCGATTGCTGTGTTGCTAGCATCGGTCGTTAAATAGAATTCTTTTTCAAAGTCAGGGTAAGCAAGAATAGGAGAGTTAGAAATTAATTCTTTTGCATGATCGAAATCTTGGATGTATAGGGGATCATCTATGTTCATAGGAGTGTCTTTTTTGAGGCGTTTAGTTAATGGATGGACGATTTTTGCGAAATTTTTTATAAATCTTCGGTAATATCCAATCAAACCTAAGAAGGATTTTATCTGCTTTTGATTTTTCGGAAGAGGGTAGTTTCGAATAGCCACAATTTTATTGGGATTTGGTCTTATCCCGTCCCGTGATATCACATGTCCGAGAAAAGCTACCTCTTTACGCAAAAATTCACACTTATCAAGTTGTACCTTTAAATTTACTTCCCTTAGTTTTTGGAAAACTTGTTTTATGTGTATAAGATGTTCTTGGATGGACTTAGAGAAAATTACGATATCGTCCATGTAGACGAAACAAAATTTATGCAAGTATTCCCGGAAAATATTATCGATCATGCGTTCAAAACTGCTCGGCGCGTTCTTTAATCCGAACGGGATCCGAAGGTACTCATAATGCCCATTGTTAACGGTAAAGGCAGTTTTTTCAATACTCTCGGGTGTGAGTTCTATCTGATGGAACCCTTGAGCAAGATCAATAGTGCTAAAATATGTGCATTTTCCGAGATTGTCCAATATTTCCTCTATGCGTGGTAAAGGGTACTTGTCATCTATAGTATTGGCATTTAGTTTTCTATAGTCTATAACAAGTCTCCATTTGCGTTTACCGCTAGAATCGATTTTCTTGGGGATGATCCACACCGGAGCTGAATAGGGCGAGATGGAAGGGCGTATTATTTTATTATCTAAAAGTTTTTGAATTTGGGACTGAATCTCGTTTTTTAAATGAAAAGGATATCTATATGACTTTACATGAATGGGAGTTTCATCTCGTGTTCTTATATGATGTTTAACAGTGTGTGTAAACGTTAAATCCGAATTTTCATTATAAAAAATGTCTTTATATTTTTTACATAAATGTAGTAGTTTTCCTTTTTCTTCATCATTAAGATGAGATGTTCTTATAAGGCTAGCCAAATCGATATAAGTATCATCTTTGTTTTCTTTAGGTAACTGGGATTGTACGTCATAAGCTACAATTGGTTCGACTTCCATTGGCTCGTAAAAATTTATTGGAATTAAATTTGGAGTTTTTCTTTCTATAGGAACCGTACAAATACCATTACACGCTAAAGCAATTGAATTTTGGGTGCTAAAGGTTGACTCATTCATTTCGGGTAGCAGAACGGAGCCATTCTCTACATTTACCGGAATTTTAATAGTATCTCGACAAATTTGTTTAAATGGTTTAAAATTCGCGGGATTCAAGTCGAAAAAAAATGGTATTTCGATGTTATTGATTTTTAGAACTTGGTTTTCATAATCTAATTTTGCTTTTAATTCTCTAAATAATGAGGAACCTATTAAAGCATCAAATCTATTATGCCATTCGGCAACGCAGAATGTAATTTTGTTATTAATGCCAAATTCTTTAAAAATAGGGGCAATTAATCTATAATTACCTTGTACTGTACCAGCTATAGATTTTAATATAAACGGGTCATTAGTAAAATAATTTTTGCTAAAACATTCGGCAACATTAGGGTTAATAACACTGTTCGATGCCCCCGTATCCAGGAGAATTTTCATATTTAAAGATGGACACACTATAAATGGGAGTTTTGGGGCACCTGATATATAATTTATATCTATGAATTCTGTTCTTCCGAGGCTTCTTTGAGAAAATCCTCATCTTGTAAATTATTGTCAAAATATTCTTGATCTGAAAATTGATTTTCGAAATCTGTATCGTCGGCATAATTTTCGTACGATTCATTTCCAAACTGCTCAGGAGGGTCTTCATGAAAATGAAGCTCTTCATGACCTAATGCTCTAGGAAATTTTTGTTGAAAATAATTATTTATTCTAGAGGGTCTTGAGGGAGGTTTAGTATTTCTAGTAGATATCGACATAGGGGTTGGACCTTGTTGAGAAATATTTTGAGGCCTGTTATAGGTTATCGGTCTTTGATTACTTCCACTAGCTCTAGGAGTTGGGTTACTTTGATTAACACGGGGTATTATGTTTTGTGGTTGTGTAAAATTGTAAGGGTTTCTTTGAAAAGTGTTATTATTAAAGTTTTGATTTTTATATGGGGTTCTAGTAGGGTTTGGAACATATTTATTAGATGATTGTGCTTTTTGTCTTAAAGAATTTAAAAAATTCGCTTGCATTTGCTCATTATCGTGTTTATGGCATTCTAGTAAAGCTGCTTCTAAAGAAGTTATATGTGCAAATCTTAAATAACTATGGTATGGCTCTATGATACCTGCTTTGAAAGTATTTAGTGCCAGATTCTCAAAATATTGCTTTTTATACAAAATAATTGCTGTAGGTAAATTCTGTAAATTGATATGCTCTACTAAAGACTGTAATTTAGTTTTAATTAAATTATGATAATCTATAAAGGAATGTGCTTTTTGCATGAAGCAAGTAGTCAAGTCGTTTAACAAAAGGTCTTCGGATCTAGCATCCGCAAACTGTGCCTTGAGACTTTCTTTAAGAGAGCTCCAGGACTGTTCAGGTAAACTAATTAGGACATCTCTAGCATCACCTGTAATTTTTGATTTTATAAATTCTAAAATCATTGAATTAATGTGTGAAGCATTAGGAGAACTGTCGTCCTGTCTATAGGTTTCTATAAATAGTTCGCATTGGTTTAAAAAATAATTTAAATGTTTCCTACCCCCTGTATAGGGTGGAACCATAACTGACGCTTGCACTATCTGCGTAAGTTCATTTTGTGAGTGAAGTAACGTGGTTTGGTTTGGTTGAGTCATTTTAAAATTAATAGGAGATCTATCTCTTTCAACCATAAAATAAAATAAAACACAGAAAAAATATTTTTCCCAATATGAGATTAGTTATAAAAATATTTTCAGCTATAATTTTTGAATTGATCACTTTAAATAATGATTATTCAATTAAGCAAGCTAAGAAATAAATTATATGTGTTTGACTGACTGTTAAAATTTCTTAAATAGTAATATTACAAAAGGACACGAGTAAATCAATCAAAAATTAAGGAAGGAGTACTTACAGGGATTTCAGCATACTGTCTGTACCAGTCTTCTTACTTCTGGACCACTTGTGATGCGAATGAGTGAGGTTCTTCGTATACCAGCAAATTGTTGAAACAATCCGACGCTTAAATTGAACTTTTATGTGTTAATTAAGGCCGTCTGGTATCCGGGTAGCAGCGCCAATAACGTATTCCAATTTTATTGGAATCTTTTAAAAAAGGTTTTATTTAAGATATAAACAGACAGGCAAACTACATTCAATAACTAATTACTTATAATAATATAAATGCTCTGAATTTTACAAGTGTTGTATAAATTACAGGAGCGAATGAAGATTACAGTGAACACGTCTAATGTTTCCGTAATAATGATTATAACGTCTCTAGCAAGATCACACACTCCGTGCTGGGTAGAAACATTATCACATGCGAAGTAACTTAATATGCTGAGTAAGCTGTTCATTGCACTTTCCTTATGATGACTGGTTGAGATCGACTAGGCCAAAGGGTTTCGTTCTAACTTAACTATATATATATATATATATATATATATATATATATATATATATATATATATATATATATATATATATATATATATATATATATATATATGTTTGTATACATGTATGTAATACTCAACAGATTTGAACGAAACTTGGCATATTACTGGATTTTGCTGAGACCGCGGCCATGTTCGTAAATCATCTAGCTATAACGAACATTTTTCCCTTCAAAACTATACAAAAAGATTTTTACATACGCTGTATTTTTTAAAGTATTTTAGTAACTGGTATAAAACTGTATATGTGGCTAGAAACAGTGTAAATGAATCCCTGTTGTGAATTTTAAGAATTTTGACCTGGAAGCCATAATTCACTATGTAAAAACTGGAACCGGTGATGAGCACAGATAAGTACACTTAGAGAACCCAAATCACCACAATACATATTTCAAAGACCTTACGATCGTTTCCTTGACAATGTCAACGTCATCAGAGGATTAAAAGTTATAAAATTAAACTCAACAGCTACAGTGTGTTTATATCGCGTCTAGGTAACGAACTAGTCCGAAGTAAAATTGTCGTCGACGACCTATCGCTTGTCTATTGTATAGTGAACCTACGAGGTCGAAGATCTGCTTTAATCTTCTGGTTGACAAATTTATGAGGTTTCATCAAATGTAAGGATAATGGGCTTAAAAAGAAAGGTACCGACTTATTTAAGGAAGCTGCACGTTCCTTTTGATCTAGAAATGTATTATGCGAATATTGGAGCAAGCCGACAGGCACATCTGTCAGACAAATTAGGAGTGTTTAACTGGTCAAATGCAAAGTTAAAATCAAGGGCTTGAAATTACAGATTCCGCACGATTCAATGAAGTTTTGTTCTTAATCGACCTTGATATATAAATACTTTCTAAGGAATCAAGCATAGCTTGATGTCTAACATTTTTGACAAGTTTCAAATGTTCTTTGTCAATGTGGTGATTATTATCCCATATATGTTGTGCCACACACGATTTGTCCACCGTACCATGTCGTAAATGTGCGAGATGTTCACGAAATCTGGTGGCTATGTTTCTCCTCGTTGGACCCACGTATTTAAGATTGCAATCTTTGCCACTTATTTCATAAATACCGGACATTTCAGTGACTTTGTCCTTGTCTTTCATATTACGCAATAAATTTTTTAAATTACTTTTTGTCGAAAAAGTCAACTGTAAATCGGCTCCCTTAAAAATACTTTCCAAACCCTTTGTGATTCGTGGTTCATAAGGTAGACACACAATTTTTTTCTCTATTTATCTTTCTTAAATGTCGTATATTTAGATATCATTTTGTTTGTTCTGTGTTTGTTAACCAATTTGTCTACTAAACCATCCGAGTAACCGTTATATCGCCACGTTTTTTATGTACTTTAATTGTGTATTAAATCTATTTTTACTTAACGGAAAATGTATCAATCTGTTTACTAGGAAATTCAAACTGGCCGTTTTTTGTGCAAACGTTGTGAGTCGTTAGGAATATAACTAGTAGTGGCAGTTTTCTTCCTGTAGACAGCGAATTCAAGCGAGCCATTATTTTTATTTTTAATAACTTATGAACCACGAATAACAAAGGGTTTGGGAAGTATTTTTAAGAAAGCTGTTTACCATTTGACTTTTTCGACGAAAAGTAATTTAAAAAATTTGTTGGGTAATATGAAAGACAAAGTCACTGAAATGTTCGTTATTTATGAGATAAGTTGCAAAGATTGCAATCTTAGATACGTGGGTCTAACCAGGATAAACATAGCCACCAGATTTCGTGAATATCTTGCACATTTACGATATGGTACGGTGGACAAATCGTGTGTGGCACAACATATATGGGATAATAATCACCACATTGACAAAGAAAATTTGAAACTTGTCAAAAATGTTAGACATCAAACTATGCTTGATTCCTTAGGAAGTATTTATATATCAAGGTCGATTAATAACAAAACTTCATTGAATCGTGCGGCACCTTTAATTTCAAGCGCTTTATCTTAACTTTGCATTTGACCAGTTAAACACTCCTAATTTTTCTGGCAGAATAATAAATTATTGTCAATAACTTGGCCGGTCTATACAGATACTAATCTCTGCGTTTGTCTTGACTTAAAGACCCCCTTTCGTTTCTTTGTATCTAAGAAGTCAATATAAATACTTGTTTTTTACATAAAAAAATCAATATAAATATTGTTTTTGTGTAGAATTTAGTTGAATTATTTATCCCTAGTGAGAGTTAACATTGTGAGCCAAACGCTAGGTTTGTATTTTATAAAAAAGATGAACGGCTGTTATGGTGTTTGTTTCGCCAGATGTGCCTGTCGGCTTGCTCCAATATTCACATTTCTAGATCAAAAGGAACGTGTAGCTTCCGTAAATAAGTCGGTACCTTTCTTTTTAAGCCCATTATCCTTACATTAGATAAAAGCTCATAAATTTGTCAACCAGAAAATTAAAGCAGCTTTTCGACCTCGTAGGTTTACTACAAAATATACAAACGTCGACGACAATTTTACTTCGGACTAGTTCGCTACCTAGACGCGATATAAATACACTGTAGAGTTTAATTTTAGAATTATTGATCCTCTGATGACGTTTACATTGTCAACGAAACGATCGTAAGGTCTTTGAAATGTGTGTTGTGGTGATTTGGGTTCTCCAAGTGTACTTATCAGTGCTCATCACAGGTTCCAGTTTTCACATAGTTCACATTGTTGCGTTGAAACAAATCTCATCGTTTTCCGATGCCGCTACATCGAGTCAATGTCGACGTTAGTGGACTTTCGGCTTTTGATGTTCGATGTTCGTGCTATTCGTGTCGTATTTTTCATTACGAATTCGATGTAGTAAATACACAACATGCGCCATGAAAAACTTCTAGTTTCTAGCGCTTCTTTGTTGTTGCTAGTTGCTATGTGAAGTAGAAATTGTTTTTGCTTAACCTTTTTATAAAATCATAAAAAGATGGATAAGATGGCGAGATCATTTTACTGCCTTGTTCAGAGCATTCTGCTGTGTGTTTTCTGCGAGGAGAGTTTTAAAGAAAACTCTAACTGTGTAATAGACGAATACAATACCTCCTTGAATTTTATGCTAAATTATTGGTATATGGTAAATTGGAAAATTTTCTTGATTTAGTTAGTTCTGCTACATATCTTTTTAGGGAAAACAAAGGATGAGAAAAAAACAGGAATCACATAGAACTACGTTGAGGCCAAACGACAAGTAAGGTAATTACAGTTAGGAATTATTTTCATTATGCAGTTAGAAATGTTTTATAACACATTTATTGCAATTTTTTTAGTGAATTTTCGTAGAAAAATTCACTAATGGGGAGATCCCGACTTTTGAATTTTGAAAAAAATTTTGCAAATGAGCGCGATCTAGGACCCCTAGAACCCATATCCGGGGTCAGTTTCAATTTTTATATGTTTATATATATATATATATATATATATATATATATATATATATATATATATATATATATATATATATATACATATATATATATATATATATATATATATATATATATATATATATTTATATATATATATATATATTGCTATGGTATTCTACTTTACTTTATGGGTAGTATATACCTGCAAAAATTTATTATAGAGCTGAGAACATATGTCTTAATCATCAGGTTGGGTTCTTTACAATTACAGCTAGCTTCTACTAATTAAAATTCACTAATATGTGTTATTTAAATTCATTTATTGATTTTCACTTGATCAAAATTACTATCGCTTTGCACAGATGGCTATATAACAATTTTGCTGATTAAATATCAACCAAAAACAATACTTCCGTTAATTACAATCTGTTATACATTCCATTTAACTCATTACACAAATTTTACGGTGTCTATTTGACACACATTAAATACAAACAGAAACGTTTAAAGCATTCAATACATAAACATAAATTGAAAAATCCTATTAAAACATTTAACTGTGCCGATATGACACTTTTTAAATACAAAGAGATATTTTAAAACATTCTTTACATAAATATAACTTGAAAAATCCTATTAAAAAAACATTCTGGTAACATTATAACTAATTACACAATTAATTAAACATGGATACTACATAATCAATATACATCGATAATTCTACAGAGATCACGGTCTCTTTCCGTTTATTTCAAACAAAATTTTTGTTTTTGAAATTTATTAGCACAAAAATATTTGATTGTTGTTGTAAAAATGGTGAAATTCCACCCGCACTGGTCAATTTAAGAAAATGTTACACTTACTGACATATTTTCCATTGGATTATTTATTGTTCTTCCATTAATACGGACCTTGATTAATTATTATTATCTTTCTCATTTGTCCATGCCATTGATTATTAACGGATTTACTTCGTTAACATATTGATATATTTATTCCATAGTCGTAGCACTCTGGAGGTGTTTTATACCCTCACTTCGATGCACTCTGGAATCTCTTATGTCGACTTACATAATTATGACGATGATCACCTGGTCTGGTAAAGTGATACAGATGATTTCACTGGATGGAAAAGACAAGACAAGCCCGGACCCTCTCGGACCGTTGCTTTTATTAACTCTCCTACAGGTGAAAAAACGCTATTGTTCGTCACACCACCTGTGTTTAAGTTTTCCTTCAAACCTTTAACGTCTTTTTACGTTTTTTTCTCACACGCACCTTAACTTAATACTACACAAACTTCTGTTTTTTACAAATAACCTCCGCTCTTTTAATATGGTGAGTCTTTAGCTAGCTTGGTCATATCTATTTTTTCTTATACAATAAAATCAACAGAACTACAATTATATTATCTACAATCTCATTCTCCCTACAAAACTGAAGCATTGTTCTTGGTTTCTTTGTGGATATTTAGTATATAATATAGTTTTTTATTACTCGAATGTAACTTAACATCGAGGGTTGCTACATGGGTCACTGACATTCATGTCGGGCGTTGACATCTCCTGCCAAAACTCTTTCATTGCTACATTAGGGTGTATACACTTATTTTATATATACTAGTATGCATAAATTTCCCGTTTTCCTATTAAAATTTCGTAATATTTCCTATCATTTGCTATCTATAGCAATTCCCCCTTTCTAAAAGTGAGTCTGGATACTGTTTGCTAGTCAGATCATCTTTATTCATTGACTAAAATATTTTGTTCAAAATCGCCTTTTTTGACATTCCAAAATTTTATTTTATTCTAAATCGACTTTTATGACATTTCAATCATTACAACCCTTTATTTTATTTAAAATTGCCTTTCATGACATTCTAATATATATAAAACTCTTAAATTTAATTCATAATCGACTTGTATGACACTTTAATAATTAAAACATTTTATTTCATTCAACACCGCTTTTTATGGCTCACCAATTGGTTTTATATATTTCTTCCTTTTGGCAAATCAATTGCTTGTTCTATATGATCTAAATTTATGCCATCCCCTGGTTATTTCGACTTATTTAACGTTCTCTCAGAATTCATTTCAATAAATGACAGTTATTGGTATTTTTATTTGTCATATTTTTATGGGGTTTCTTTCCTTTCAATCTTATTTCATTATGCTAAATTATCATATCTTTATACTACCATGGAATAGGACTATGTAATACTTCTATTATTTATCAACTTCTAATAATTTATTTTTTCTACATAACATAAACGGTCTCCCTACTTCTGACTTTTCACATACCCCCTATACATATTTCACTATTACTTGCATCATATTATATTTTCATTATTCATTCTATATACTTTCAATATTCTTTTCAATATTCTATTCACATATATACTTCAATAATTCGGGACCGACCTCTTTGGGATCGCCCATATACTATACTTCATTTTAAATGACCGATATCTTTGTATCGTTAATCATTTTACTTCAACTTTTTCATATTTCAATGTTATCGCTACACCATCTATACAAATTCTTTCCTATCAATCCGACCCTTATATATTCTATCTTTTTGCTAATTATAATTATTTTTCGGTACTTAACCGGTTTCTGTTTTTTTAGACCTTTTACATATTTTTCTCGTCTACTGATTCCATGTTTCCTATTACTCAATAATGATAATAATAATTTTCTATTTTATTTTAACTTATTTCCCCCTTTCTACCGTTGAATTATGATTATATTAATTGACTTATCCAATAACTGCATCTAATTCGAGCACTGCTCCTTATTTATTATCATTTAAATTTTCTTATGAAATTTCGCTTTTCTGATTCGTATTTCTTTGCGTCATTATTTAAATGCCTACTTGTTTTATTTTCTATACTCAGGGTATAAATTCTTCGGGTTATTTAAATGCCTACTTGTTATATTTTCTGTACTCAGGGTATATATACTGTAATTTTTATTTTAAATTGACCAACTTTTCGTCATATAGTTCTAATTAATCAATTTTATTTATTTTAGGAGAAAATTCTTTGTCTGGTAATTTTACTATTTATTTTGTACATTAAAATTCGTCTATTCGGCATGCGATTATCCTTTTCATTGCTTAGGTCATCATATTATTAATTCAATTAAAATTGCAATCAGATTAATTTTTATTAATTCTATGTTTTTTCTTCTTGCTTCTTATATTAAAATTATTGTAATTACAACATCGTGTCTTGTTATTTAAATTATTATGCCAAATATGTCTGTTCTTAATTTCCGGCTTATACCTTTTAAATTTATCATAATTTCCAGAATCTTTGTTTTTATAAAACTTCTGACTATGACTGGATTTGTATTCATCGTGAAAATTATTGTTTTTAACGAGAAGGTTTCTAAATTTATAATTGCGGCTATTGCTATTATTTTCTGCATAATTTTTATTACATTGAAGCATAGTTTCATTTTTCTGGTCATTTCCAATATTGATACAGTAAAAATAATGTGTTGCCCTTATTAATTTTTCTTCGGCAGTATATATGAATTTTTCCGGGCTCATTTCTAGTATATTTTCGTCCGGTAGTAATTCCTCTTCTATGTATTTTTCTGGGCTTGTTTCTGGTATATTTTCTTCGATTTTAATTAGTTGTTCATCAGTTTCCTGCTCGACTCGGGCTTCATTTCCGTCAATTGGCTCCATACGCGTTTCGACCTTTTTAATGTCGTACCTCATCATTTCCGTTTCTTCCTGTATTTCGTCACGGCACGACTGTATTACCGTGTCCAGTTCCGTCTTGATTATTTCATGGGTTTCTTGGCATTTTTCTAGCGTTACTGTTACCTCAGTATCCAGTTGATAAATTTTATTCACTTCTGTTAAAATCTCCGTTTTGTTTTGTTGTTTTTCCAACTTGTCAATATCTTGTTTAATTTCGTTTTTATTTTCTTCGAATTTATTATTTATTTCTTTTCCCCATTTGGAAATATTTTGTTGGTATTCTTCGAATTTATTATTTCTTTCTTTTTTATCTTCTTCCATTTTCTTGAACAAAATGGCGAATAACTTCTCCATTTTTGATTCTTGCTCCTGTCCTTTTACTGTTTGCTCCCCGGACATTTTCAAGCTTGATTTATTTAATTTCCTTGTGAATTTAAAATTTAATTGTCCCCCTTTCTAAGCTTTGACCCTTTCAAATACACCACCTATATTTATTTTTCATAAAACCATTGGTTATGTGTGCAACTTACTGTTTCATATATTAAAATATCATACGGTATTAGAATTTTTGCTAATTTTCAATAAATCGGTTGAATTGATTTATTTAAATTTACTGTATTTAAATGAGTCGTGCTAATTTATTTAAAATTGGTTTACTGCTAAATCCCTTGTATTAAAATACTATTACGTTTTTATGAAAATTTGCTTTATTCTAACGTAATCAAAATTTTATTAAAATTTAACAGAAACCCTGTATTTGTGCCAATCATGTGCTATATTGCGAACAAATGTTTATTTTGTTAAAATTTTCTATGAAAATGAATTTATTTTTGGCACAAAAAAATTTTTTTTTATGCACCACTGTTGGGCCATTTTTGCTAATTTCTTGGCGAACCAACTTGATTTTAAGTTATGATGGTTTGAAACTAATTTTTTCTTCTCTATGAAAATAAATTAACTTAGACCAAAAAAAATTTTGATAATTATATGATTATGTATTTTTTTTAAAGCCCTTTAGTTGCGGCGCCATTTTGCTAATTGGCGACCTGCAACGTTTATTTTATTTGAATTTTTCTATGAAAATAAATTTATTTTTGGCACAAAAAAAAATTTTTATGCACCACTGTTGGGCCGCCATTTTGCTATGGTATTCTACTTTACTTTATGGGTAGTATATACCTGCAAAAATTTATTATAGAGCTGAGAACATATGTCTTAATCATCAGGTTGGGTTCCTTACAATTACAGCTAGCTTCTACTAATTAAAATTCACTAATATGTGTTATTTAAATTCATTAATTGATTTTCACTTGATCAAAATTACTATCGCTTTGCACAGATGGCTATATAACAATTTTGCTGATTAAATATCAACCAAAAACAATACTTCCGTTAATTACAATTGCGTTATACATTCCATTTAACTCATTACACAAATTTTACGGTGTCTATTTGACACACATTAAATACAAACAGAAACGTTTAAAGCATTCAATACATAAACATAAATTGAAAAATCCTATTAAAACATTTAACTGTGCCGATATGACACTTGTTAAATACAAAGAGATATTTTAAAACATTCTTTACATAAATATAACTTGAAAAATCCTATTAAAAAAACATTCTGGTAACATTATAACTAATTACACAATTAATTAAACATGGATACTACATAATCAATATACATCGATAATTCTACAGAGATCACGGTCTCTTTCCGTTTATTTCAAACAAAATTTTTGTTTTTGAAATTTATTAGCACAAAAATATTTGATTGTTGTTGTAAAAATGGTGAAATTCCACCCGCACTGGTCAATTTAAGAAAAGGTAACACTTACTGACATATTTTCCATTGGATTATTTATTGTTCTTCCATTAATACGGACCTTGATTAATTATTATTATCTTTCTCATTTGTCCATGCCATTGATTATTAACGGATTTACTTCGTTAACATATTGATATATTTATTCCATAGTCGTAGCACTCTGGAGGTGTTTTATACCCTCACTTCGATGCACTCTGGAATCTCTTATGTCGACTTACATAATTATGACGATGATCACCTGGTCTGGTAAAGTGATACAGATGATTTCACTGGATGGAAAAGACAAGACAAGCCCGGACCCTCTCGGACCGTTGCTTTTATTAACTCTCCTACAGGTGAAAAAACGCTATTGTTCGTCACACCACCTGTGTTTAAGTTTTCCTTCAAACCTTTAACGTCTTTTTACGTTTTTTTCTCACACGCACCTTAACTTAATACTACACAAACTTCTGTTTTTTACAAATAACCTCCGCTCTTTTAATATGGTGAGTCTTTAGCTAGCTTGGTCATATCTATTTTTTCTTATACAATAAAATCAACAGAACTACAATTATATTATCTACAATCTCATTCTCCCTACAAAACTGAAGCATTGTTCTTGGTTTCTTTGTGGATATTTAGTATATAATATAGTTTTTTATTACTCGAATGTAACTTAACATCGAGGGTTGCTACATGGGTCACTGACATTCATGTCGGGCGTTGACATCTCCTGCCAAAACTCTTTCATTGCTACATTAGGGTGTATACACTTATTTTATATATACTAGTATGCATAAATTTCCCGTTTTCCTATTAAAATTTCGTAATATTTCCTATCATTTGCTATCTATAGCAATATATATATATATATATATATATATATATATATATATATATATATATATATATATATATATATATATATATATATATATATATGTATCACACCGATAACTCAAAAAATAATAGGCCGATTTTGATAAAATTTGGCATGTACCTTCCGTTTGTAAATGGCTTGGATAAGTTCGTTAGTCAGAAAAATCGGATGAGGTTTTCCCGGAAAATTTTGAGTTTTCATTCGAAAAAAATTCTTATCTGAAAAAGTAATAAGCCGATTTTAATAAAATTTTGCATGTACTTTCCTTTTGTAAATAGCTTTGACAAGTTCGTTAGTCAGGAAAATCGGATGATGTTTTCCTGGAAAATTTTGAGTTTTCATTCGACAAAAATTCCTAACTCAAAAAGTAATAAGCCGATTTTAATAAAATTTGGCATGTACCTTCCTTTTGTAAATGGATTTGACAAGTTTGTTAGTCAGGAAAATAAGACGAGGTTTTCCGGAAAAATTTTGAGTTTTCATTCGAAAAAAAATTTTATCTCAAAGAATAATGGGCAGATTTTGATATAATTTGGCATGTACCTTCCTTTTGTAAATAGCTTTGATAAGTTCTTTAATCAGAAAAATCGGACGAGGTTTTCCGGAAAAATTTTGAGTTTTCATTTGAAAAAAAATTTTATCTTAAAAAATAAAAAATCTATGATAACCAAATTTGGTAGGTAGGTTTACGATATAAAAAGTAAACTATACACCAAAATCTAGATTTCTATGTTACAAGAAAAAAAAGTTATAATAAAATATTTTGTGCCAGATCATTTCTATGAAAATTCACTACCATAACGCACTTGCTGCGTCCAGGCTTTTTTTGTACTTCTTTTAGGCCTCCTTTCATGCTGTAATTTTATGGCGTCTTTATAAGATATTTTTGTTTAAATATTTTTGATGCCCTTACACTTACTGCCACTGTATATGGTTAAAAATAACTTAGTCAAAGTAACTCTGTGAAATTGTTGGATGCTTGTTTGGTTTGTATTCCTTTGAATTACTGGAGACACGTTAAATAGTAGCCCTCATCCACCTGGCATTGTGACGACCACAGCTAAGGTGACACTGATCAATTGAGGAGGTGAAGTCCAATAAGCGGTCAGGATATACAGAGTGAACCAGTCGAAAATTAGAACAAAAACTGGCAACGCCACTCTTTAACTTTATTTATTTTGAGTTATATCTGTCAACTTGGAACATATCATGAAGCCCATTTGAGTGAGAACCGTTAAGTGTTATTTTTGTCATATTTCTAAGAATTCATTTTATTAACAAAATTAATATACCTATACTGTGGACTTAAACAAGTTAAGGACTCTGCCGAAATTCTTTATGCATTGAGGGTGGTTGTATGCATGCAGAAGGGGAAAGGGAACCTCTGCAACAAAGCAGCGAACCAAGATTTTTAATTTATGTATAAATTGTTACCCCATTTCATTTGTTTAAAATATTTTTCCAAAAATGAAATTTAGGTGCTTTGTTTGTCCAGTCTTACGTAGAGAGCTACAATATTTCATCACTTTGAAAAAGTGTAGATACAGCAACAGTAAATAAGTGTTGAAAAAGGTCTGGGTGCAGCAAACACGTTATGGTAGAGTTTTTGTAACTCAATATTCTATTATGCTAGAATCTTCAATCTGGAACCATAGTAACACATATGTAAACGCAGCCTGGGTGCTTAATTAAAGAAAGCATAATGAGCTTCGCGGATAACTACAAGTTGGTTTTAAAAAACATGTTTTGTTGTTTTGTTTGCAAAAACTAGTTCGATTGGGTGGACTAAAACAAAACCATCAAAGCAATTAAAAGGAAAATTACCTTCCATATTTATGATTTGGCGGGTACATTCCCTTAAATAATTAATTTTTTTCTAGAAAACTTTTGTGACTTAAATGAAATTTATAACACAATTTTTTTTGAAGAGACTTTCAGTACTTTCATATATCTCTACTAAACTATAATTTTCTAGCTCCATAGAAAATAGAAACTTTTTCAAATAGGCGCTAACTGGGACCTCTTAAACCGGTCTAGTGTACCTTACTAATAGTGTACAATTCTTATGAAAATTCACTACTATAATGCACTGGCTGCGTCCCGAAAATTTTGTTCTAATCTAGCGGTTACGTACTTTTCAGGATTGACATACACATTGCCTCTTCGGACGTTCTTCTCTTAGGACAGGCACACGGCAGGCCGTACAGCACACGTTGCTAGATTTAATAATTACTAGTCCTGTCTGTTAGCATTCCCTCTTGTTCCCATATCAAGCGATACCATTTAGGATTGACAAACACCTTGCCCCGTCAGACGTTCGTCTCTAAGGACAAGTAAATACCAGCCTATATAGCACACGTTGCTAGTTGCCCTAACGGTTACAGCGATACTACAAACATCACCTTCACTTGTACCTCAATAACCCTTAATTAGGCAAAATTCGAGCAGTGATCAGTTATTCGCCATCAACTTCAATATTCCGAACACCAGTGTAAATTATCTGTCTGTAAAGGCGATGGAGTTAAATATCTGAATACGCTGTAACTATAACAACCTCGTTGAATATAACCTGGATCGACTCTTTGGATTTACTTGTGTTGCACTGGTGGTCTGACGCACGCAAGCAGAAAATAATCCTTTCACAGTAACCTGCATTGAAAGATTAAAGCAATATATCCAAGAAATCTTTATTACAGCGATGCACGCTAAACCGATATCTAATCAGAACGAGAAGCAGAAGACTTCCTACCTTAGCACAGCAAGCCCAAAGCATATCCCCATCTTCGCGTATATCACGGCGCTGTCATGACAACCTGCGTTGCCCACATTATGTCTGCAATCACATGCTAATATGAATAAACAAACGCTCGCCTATACCAAGAAACTAACGGGACGCAGCAAGTGCGTTATGGTAGTGAATTTTTATTAAATGCTTCAAATGTTAATAACTCAATGTTATATAAACTTAGAAAGTTTAAATTTGGTGTGTAGTAAGGCCTTTCCTAAGGAAAGATATCCACCAAATTTCATTTAAATAATTTTATAATTTTCGGAGAAAAAAATTTTTTTTGAAAGAAAATTAAACATTTGAATAACTCAATTTTCTATAAAGTTAGGAAGTTGAATTTTGGTACGTAGTAAGGTCTCTCCTAAGGCAATATATACGTTAAATTTCATTAGAACAGTCTTGTAATTTTCTGAGAAAAATTTTTTTTTTGAAAGAAAACTTAAACTTTTTCCGGAAAACCCCGTCCTATTTTCTTGACTAACGAACTCATCCAAGCCATTAATAAAAGAAAGGTACTTGCCGAGTTTCATCGAAATCGGTTAATTATTTTTTGAGTTATCAGACGGATACTTATATATATATATATATATATATATATATATATATATATATATATATATATATATATATATATATATATATATATAAACATATAAAAATTCGAACTGACCCCGGATATGGGTTCTAGGGGTCCTAATTCGCGCTCATTTGAAAAAATTTTTGCAAAGTCTCACCGTCGATACCTCTCTATTAGTGAATTTTTTTAAATAAAAATTCACTAAATATAAATTTGCATGCGATCGGAATTTATTTTGTAACATTTTCTAGTTAAATAGCCCAAATAAATTCTCTCTTCATTACACACGTTTACCACAATATATCTGTTATCTGCTCCAAACACAAAGTCGTTAGGGAATGGGAATTAAACTTGAACTAAGGGATGACGCAGGTTCAAATCCTAAGTGTTTGTGAACTTTCGTTAAAACAAATAATTTTCAATATTTTTTAACGTTATATGATTAGATTAGGGAATTTCAATAAATTATAAGCGAATTTTTATTAAAAAAACTTCATTAATGAGATGGTGAGTGTTAAGACATTTAATTACATTTTAATAGCAGATAGGTTGTTTTTGTTGCTCCTAACTTGCTGAAACCATTCCATACTTATTACAGCCGTATAGGCTTTTTCTGTGGCTCCACAAGTGCCCGCTTTTTGTGTCTGCAGTTGGTTTCGCTTTTTACGGCATCGTCAGCCAAAGAAATTTTTGCTTGTGGACACGCAGATGAGTTCTCTACGTCTATATTATGTATACCTTTTAGTTTACTTCATACAGCGAACTTTTATGTACAAAATGTTCTTTTAATAACAACTTTTCCTACACAATTTGTGTATGAAAGAATATTAAGCAAAGTTTTGATGGGATATTTTTTAAAGAAAAATCGTGAAAAATAATGAGTTAATAAATTTCGTGCAATTTGTTGTCGAACTAGTTTCAAGCGAAAATGTATACTGGATTTTTTGAAACTTTTTTAGCACATTTTTCAGGATTTTTGATCAAATTTTCGTTAAGAACGTATCGAATTTGCATAGAAAAAAATCGTCTATGACGATATCGCGACTTTGAGACTTTTGGGAGATTTTTTTAACTAGTAACGATAGTACAGTACACTATATTATATAATTCACTGTCATAATATATATATATATATATATATATATATATATATATATATATATATATATATATATATATATATATATATATATATATATATATATATATATATATATATATATATATAATAAAAAGTGTAGATCATTGCAATGAAAACTCACTACTATAACGCACTTTTTACGTCCAGTTTGGGAACGCAAATTTTTAGTTTCTTTATTTTGTTGTATGTTGCACAATTTTAACAGCTTGACTTCAGGGCATGCAAACAGGCTTACTTCAAAAGCCCTTGACATTTATATTTGCTGAAGGTATGGACTTAGGGTTAATATGTATAGTTGATTTAATGGTTGAGCAGATTTCCTTTGATTATAGACTTGTAACTAAATTTGCTCTTCACCAAACAGTAACTAGCGATATAGAGGTTTTTGAAGTTGTGCAGATTCTACGTATCACTAATACACAAAACAGTGTCTATTCTGTTCGCATAGGTAACATTTCTATTCATATCAGATATTAGAATATCCTAGCAGAGCAGGTATGTTATGGTAAAAAAAATTGTTTGGTGCACAATGTAGAAATTGTAAAGCCAAGATCTATGCCAATTAAATTGCTTTCGGTAGTTTTTTAAAATCCTGATAATCGTAGCTAGAAAACTAGTCTGAGTCGAATGGCTAACAAACTGATACAAGCTATAGAAAAAAAGAAAAGTCTTGAGGCAGCAAGTGCACCACGGTAGTGAATTTTCATAAAAATATTTTTAATAGCAATTATGCCTTTTTTTAAGCAGACACCAAAGTTGGTTACCAGTATAACCTATATAGTACTAAGTGAAGATTCTTACCTATGATGAGCACTGAAAAGTACACTTGGAAAACCAAATCACCACAACACATCTTTTTAAAGACCTGACGAAAATAACTTCACAAAAATCCGAAAACATTTTTTTTTTGCATTTTTTTAATAGCAAATATGTATTTTTTTGTTAGCAAGTTGCGCTATTAAAATTTGAAGCATTTAATTAACATTCGCCACCATAACGTACCTGCTGCGTCCTAAATTTCTTCTCTTCCGAACACGCATTATATTTCTATGGGAAATGCAAAAATGAAATAATAGAAGGCGTGCGCGATTAAAAAAAAAGAAAATTTGTATCAGCCAACGACTTATGTACAGTCGATTGTGAAAAGAAGTTTATAAGATGCAGCTCAAGACACCCTATAATTAACGTATAAAATTTTTACTTGTATCTTGTATAATAACGGATATATTGAGCTTTACCATAGAAATGCGCCACCCTGTATATATGAAAGCAGATAAAAACTGAAACTAATCCCGGATATTGGTTCTCGGGAGCATAGTTCGTGCTTATTGGAAGAAGTATTTTCAGAATTGAAAAGTGACGTTCTTCCCAACAGCGAATTTTTTCTACTACGAATTTGCAAAGAATTCTAGACCATTAAACAATAAACTCTATAACTAAATCTACTATCAAAGCGTCAGCAAAAGGGCTTATTTGAAATTAATTTTCTAGAAAAAATTTAGTAAAATGAAGGACAGTGATGGTAGCGTAAATGTTGCCAATTTTGACGTTTCCAATCGCAACTTTGGCGTTTTAAAAGGAAAATCCCAGTTGTTCTTAATCGCTGTAACTTTCTTGTCCTTTAATTTACATGTCTGAGCTTCAGTAGATAGTTGAAATTTTAGGATATAAACACGCTTACCAAATTCAGTTGCCACAACTTTGTTATTTCCGGGGATATAGAAGGTGTTTTAAAGAAAACACCAATTTTTTTGGGGAAAACCGTTCAATTTTCCCGGCTTACAAACTTGGGAAAACACTGGGAAGGTACACCCAAATTTTTTCCAAGTTTAAGAGAAGCGATCTCCTCGTTAGTGAAAAGAATCACTAATAGATATATTTTTTCTGAAGCATACAGAAACTACAAAAAAATATACATGTGTACATATACCGACTTTCACAAAAATCCAAAGACCCAGTAAGAGTTGATCAATTCTTATAAAATTTGTACATAATGTGTGGTTAATCAAACTCAGAATAGGACTATATTTTCGAACAAAAATATTGAAAAACAATAAAGTTATTTGATAATGAGTGGGTCCGCCGCGGTTTCTTATCCATTCAATAACTCTTCGAGGCATAGTCGAAATTGAATGATTTATGGTATCCTGAGCAATATCATCCCAGGCTTCTTCGGTGACTAAGAAAAACTAGGTGATTTGGTAATTGAAGTAAATTTCCCAGTCGATTGGTAATCATATGCCACGTACATTCGAATGTTGACAGATTTGGGGAGCGAGAACGCTACGGAAGCAAGCTCACGTTATGTTATTTTATGCAGCTTGTAGTAACTCCTGCTGTGCGTTGTTTTGTTGGGAAGGGGGTTCAATTAACCCTCATAGGTATGGCAGTACAACAGGCTGCACTACGCTTCGTATGCAGTCTGCTATATATGGTTGTCATAGCGACTCTTGTAAAACTCTCAAGCAAGCATTTGCAACCGACCAAGCTGTGGAAAGTCTGTCTTGTAAAGCCATAATCCTCAAACGACGATTTTCCGGTGTTCAAGTTTGTCTATGTCGCCTGGATCCATGAGGATGACTATGGATTACAACTTCAGGCCACCTGGACCAACACTGTAACACTGTTGACGAACTGCGTCCTATGCGGTCGGAAATTTGTCTGATTGAAAACCGGCTTGCTGCATACCAAGATCGTGCCCTCTTTCGAATTCACTTGTATGATTGTAATTCTTTCGTAAACACCGCCTAAGCATTAAAACTTAATGACATAATAATTTGAGTACAAATCACTACGAAATTTTGCTTTAAACTGCAAGAAATGCAAAGTGTTCATCTGTACAAAAAATTTGCATTATTGCATTTGGTCGACTCTTAATCTGTGTACGGATTTTTTGGAATATATATAAGAACAAAACAGGCCTATATATATATATATATATATATATATATATATATATATATATATATATATATATATATATATATATATATATATATATATATAGCATCAAGTCAGCCTTAGCGAAGCCATTGCCGTAATATGTAATGAAGGATAGCACCAAGCGCCATATCTGGTATTGTGGCGGTTTTATGATTCCACAACAGCTTTCAGGTACATACGGTACAGCAAGAAGGAAGCTGCGGGAAGAAAACGAGAAAATACAACAAATCCCGTGGCTAATACCATGACGAGCATTGCATTACGTCACTAGCTAGCCACCAGCAATTTAGTCCTGCCAGAACTTCGGGAAAATATATAGAAGGAGACATAGACCGGTTTTGTCCTTCTTAGGACTCCTTAATATACCATATCAGGAATGGTATATTGAGGGCTCCTAAGTAGAACGACTTGATCTGTGTATCCTGCTATAAAACTTATTAAGAACAAGAACATTAATTTTATAAGTTGTTAACGAAATCATAAATAGCACAATGTAAATATATCATAGATAATTTTTTTGGGGATTGTTTCCCGTTCCTCCTTAACATATTTTAATGAAAGAAACTAGGAAGTTTCAGTTGAATATTACTCCATTTTTGACATTTTCGGTCGTAGGCAACTAAGTATGACTAGATATCTGATGAATATAAAGTAAAAATCAGTATATCTCGGATATGGCAAGAGCTAAATATAAGAAAGTGTTAACAAATTTAAAAAATACTTTAGTGTACAATTAGACCAAACAGGCAACTATGGACTAAATTGCTCGATTTGGGCGTTTAGTATAAAATGCTCTGTATGAGTTACTTATAATATTAAGTGTCTTTTACTTAGAACAAAGCTTCCTTGCTGAGGCAGATCGCCGATCTTGGTTAATAGCTCAGACATGTCTTATCAATCGTAGTAGTGACATTTGGAAATTTTTTGAAAAAATCGAAATAAACCGAAAACGACTCATTTTTGACATAGGATGCCGTTATAAGGTTTGATCTACAATTCGATGCGGAATCTAAAAATTCCATGTCTAGTGTGTTCTATTTAAAATAACGGAGTACATGGTATTTTAGTTTAGCCAGATGCGCCATATGCCTGAAAGTAATTTCACTGGATTCTACATAACTGTTTATGACCATATTTGCTCCTTTAAATTCCGAATAGAAGGTCATAAACTTCAAATGGACTCGACTCGCCAAGAGCCTGTATATATATATATATATATATATATATATATATATATATATATATATATATATATATATATATATATATATATATGGTCTAATATTACAGTTTTTAATGCAGGGTGGAAATTTAATACCGGAATATTAAAACTAAACAGTTTACCCTGAAATGCAAATTTCGAAATAAACTTAATAAAAACGTACCTTTCTTATAATAAATGTTCAAAATGTTCTCCATTCACTTGCACACAACGAAATAATCTGCTCTGGAATTCTTCCCTAACTCCGTTCAACACGTGAGGCGTTACGTTCCTAATCTCTGTTGTTATTTTCATTTTCAAATCATCTGAGTCAGCAGGTTGCGCTTTATACATTCTGTTTTTAAGGTATCCCCATAAAAAGAAATCAAGAGGTGTACGATCTGATAATCTAGCGGGTCATTCTACGAACCTCTTCGTCCAATCCATCTTTGTAGAAAGACTTCGTGTAAATACGCCCATACTTGAAGAGCAATGTGGGGCGGTGCACCGTCTTGTTGAAGCCATATTCTTTAACGGGGAATATTATGTTCCATTATATTTGGATACAATTCTGATAACATTGGGACAACCTGTCCTCTTAGCATCTCTAAATATCATGGATTGTGTAGATTTTCTATAGAAACAAGTCCAACTACGTGATCACCAATGATACCAGCCCAAAAGTTCACTTCTGAGGACGCCGAGTGTGTGTTTGTGGCATCCACTGGGTGTTTCCGGGAGCCCAGTATCTGCAATTTTGCCTGTTTAAATCCCCGTTTAATAGAAATGTTGCTTCTTTGGAAAACAGAACGTCAGCAGACGAAATAACATTTCTATGTAACATGTCCAGCAGTTGTTCATAAAATTACAGTCTTCCATAAGAAATTTAAGATAAGAGTCAGTGCAGAAATCCAGAGCAGATGATTTCGTTGTGTGCAAGTGAATGGAGAACATTTTGAACATTCATTATAAGAAAGGGACGTTTTTATTAAGTTTATGTTCGAAAATTGAATTTCAGGGTAAACTGTTTAGTTTTAATATTCCGGTATTAAATTTCCACCCTGTATTGAAAACTGTAGTGCTATATATATATATATATATATATATATATATATATATATATATATATATATATATATATATATATATATATATATATATATATATATATATATATATATATAGTGTGAAACACACTTATGGAATAAAATTCATCATTCAGCAAAAAATAGTTTTTGTGGAAACCGCTGAGACACGTAAACTTTAGTTTGTAGAATATTATGTTATAATCATAGTTAAAAAAATTAAACTCTCACCATTTTACCCCCACCACTTTATTCTTTTTTATAATAGCAACCCTACAATTCTTCATCACAATTCGATGGATCACCTTTTTCTGAATGCGGAGATACCCCATATCTAGCACTACAGTTTTCAATACAGGGTGGAAATTTAATACCGGAATATTAAAACTAAAGAGTTTACCCTGAAATTCAATTTTCGAACATAAACTCAATAAAAACGTCCCTTTCTATATATATATATATATATATATATATATATATATATATATATATATATATATATATATATATATATATATATATATATATATATACATATATATATATAAGTATATATATATATATATATATATATATATATATATATATATATATATATATATATATATATATATATATATATATATATATATATATATATATATATATACATCGGAAAAGTCTAGGGATATTTTTAAATAATACAAAAAAGGAAACACATTGATTTTGGAATCGGTCAAATTGCACTCACCGTATGTATTTAATCAATCACTCAATATAAAACTATCTGTTGTTGAAAAAAGTTAAAATGATATCAAAATTGATAAACCCGATATATGATAAAAGTATAATTATCATATGTACCGTTGAATATAGTTGCGAATTCAGTCATTCCTCAGTTGTAGTTTAGTAGCGGCATTTAAAATATTGTGCTTTACCATGGAACGGCGACGTTTGGCTTTAGATGAAATGAATCGAGAGGTAGGCCTTATTCAAGCGGACATGCGACAGAATGAAGTAGCTGAGCGGATGGGGGTTTCCCAAAGTGTGATAAGTCGTTTATGGAGGCATTTTAGGGAAACTGGCAGTCCGGCCGAGCGACATCCAGGACGAGGACGCTCAGCGACGGCAGGTCAGGATAGATTTTTATGTTTAACTGCCAGAAGGCAGCCTACAATTACGGCACCTAAATTGGTTACGACTCTGCAAAGGGCGCATAATGTAACCATTAGCCGAGATACTGTAAGAAATCGTCTTCACGAAGCAAACCTCTCTAGGATACGTCCACTCAGATGTCCACCTATTTCCAGAGGCAATCGCGCTGCAAGATTGGACTGGTGTCAAAATTATATGAATTGGACTGCAGATAACTGGGCCAGTGTTTTATTCACAGAAATATCTAGGTTTGGCTTCCATCCGGATTCTCGTCAAATAAGGGTGTGGAGACGATCTGGAAATGCGAAACGCTTAAGACATATTCAGGAAGTGTACACATACAGAGGTGGTACAATAATGGCATGCGGCGGAATAATTATTGGTGGCAGAACTGAACTCGTTTTTCCAAATCGCTTCCTAACAGCTCAGCTATATCTGGATACCATTCTTCAACCCATCGTGCATCCATTTGCATGCTCTGTTGGTCAAAACTTCCGCCTAATGCATGATAATGCCCGTCCACATACCGCACGCATCGTAACCAACTGGTTAGATAACGCAGGAATTGAAGTTTTACCATGGCGAGCACAATCCCCGGACCTGAATCCGATCGAGCATGTCTGGGATATACTTAAACGAAGAATTACTCCACATATGGGTAACATCAACAATGCGTTTACATTCCAGGAGGTTTTGACAACAGAGTGGACACGATTACCACAAGCAGACCTTGACAATCTCATTTTGTCTATGAGCAATAGATGTATAGCTGTAATTACTCAAGGTGGAGGTAATACTTTGTATGAAACTTTTTTCTCACATGTTCGAAAAGTTTTGAAAATTATATATATCAAGAAAAAAATACGTGCATTTTTAACAATATCCCTAGACTTTTCCGATGTGTGTATTTGTATAGATAAACATAAATATTAAAACGGACCCCAGATATCTGTTCTAGAGGGGTTAGTTTGCGGTCATTTGTAGAAATTTTTTTATAATTCAAAAGCCGTCATCTCCTTACTAGTGAATGTTTTCTACAAAAATACACTAAAAATAGAGTGACGAAATTAAAATTATTATGCACAAGTTTTAATATCACATAACGTTTAATGCACAAGAAGCCTCACGGCTTTTTCCAAATACTGTTATTATCTTATAAAGATTTTATTGTTCATTCGCTATCACCTGCTGTAGTAAGTATCCCGACACTGTGTGTGGTGTATGCCGTGATCGGACGAGCTGATTCCACCGCTCAATCAGTTCTCTATCACACACCATTAGCCACAGCAAATGGAACAAAATGCATACGTTGTTCGTTCAGAGGTCCAGAGGGTCAGTACGCGGTGACACTGATGTATACCTACAGAGCACTTTAGTGGAATTTTACTTAGCATGTAACAGGATGTTTCTATTAAACTACTCTTCTGTTCAAACAATTTCTGCGAGCTTTGCCTTTAACACGCAAGTATGTCTTGTTGATACGACGTGCGTTCACCCAGGAACTTGAAATACTTAATGTGGAAACATGGCAGGAACATTATACAATGTGGAACAGATAAATAGAATAAATTCCGTATCTCAATTGCTGTGTACATTTATAACAATTGCGTTCTTCTCTCAGCCAGTGTGGATCTTCTTCTGACTAGTGGGGATTATTTTGATAATTTACATGGCCGTCAAGTGTAAAACTGCACTCAATGGAAAGCAAAACATGTTCTAGTTTATAATATTGTTAATTAATATTTCCACTATATGTGAACAAAAAGACGCTCTCCTATCAAACTTTTGTTCCATGAGCTACTTAACTTGTACCAATTTAGAGGAATGCAATTTGTTTTCATTTAATATTCGAATAATTCATGAATGTCTAAGATCTAATGTCGTGGCTGCTTGTCGACTAAATGTATGTGAGTTTTCGTCAAACTCAAGCATTACATTCAATTTGGTATCATTACTTATTGGATTAGAAGGTTTATTTTTGTATCTGCCTCACATTTCCAAGCTTGCGCAATTGAATCGGTGGTTTCGAAAACCGCACGAGTTTAAAAACGTCATTGTAAGAAAATCAGAACCTATCAACCCTTGAACCAATTATTTGAGAGCATTGTATACAGAGAAATGTTTTAGATCTGGTGATTTTGGATTGATTTATTGCAAAAATCTTTTCGAAAAACAATGTGGCCCACCAGATACAGCTAAAAGAAGCTAATGGACTTGTTTGGTATTTTAACTCAACTGTCTGAAAAAAAAAGTGAACATTAAACAAGTTATTTGAATATCATATTGAAATAGAAAAAATAAGCTTTTAGTTTTAGAAACATAACATCTAGTCGCCCCTTTTGTCATTTGTAGTTGCCCAGGATGTTACATATTAGTAAAATTTCAACTATTCACCAGTGATATATGAAATTTTTATTAATATGCGCGATTTTCTTGTCTCTGATAGAAGCTGGTTATCTATATGCGACATTATTGAGTAGAGGGGGGTTTTCCACATGTTCTTTTAGTATTTTAAAAGTGTTGGAATGAAAACCACTTACATATTCCCACGCACGTTGTTTCATAAGAAAAGTTTCTTTTCTGGTGAAATGGTACATCTTTTTTTGTAGGCAGCAGGCCACCAGTTTTCAAAATCAATAATGCCGTAATATTGGGTTTGTTACGCAGTAAATTGCTGTTTTTTTCTTGAAGATATTTTCATCTCTTCATATTCTTCTGTGATGTAAGTTCGATCGTGTTTTTCAATAATTCTTTTTACACAACCAAAATCCCTGCCAAAAGCCAAAAACGAATGTCTTATAGGAAAATAGTGATAGATTTTGTTAAATCGTTTGGTCGCCGGCAATGCTAGTAAAAACCGGACTGTGGTTTGGTTACAGTTTTGCCCCGCACATCGATCGGAAAACAAGTGGAGCTCACTTACTAGGTCCTTTTCGAGCGTGGCCTTTGGGGTAGGTATAAAAATGACCAGAATTTGCCTTAAAGTTATATATTTGAAATGCGTGTATCCAAAGCTACCTAAAATAAAAATATTCCTGTACGGGAATATGTGGAAGAGGCATATTTTGTATATAGTCAAGCGATAGGCCCATTACTTCTGCTCATTCATTACACAGCGATCGCACTCCTTTCGTTTTATTATAAAACTTCCTTGCACGCCTTTAATGGATCAAGAGTTCCGCTGCAGCTACCCTCTTTGCATTATCGTTTTGGTTACTGTATTTAAGCCTAGCCCCAAGTTTCTCACATTCCGAGTTAATATCAACCCATGGTCTTCGAAACTTAAGAATGTAGTCTTCATTATAATATTTTAAGTAGAATTCGTATTTCACAAAATTCTCTAACTCTGGATATTTCGCTAGAAAAAGATCATTGGATTTGCTTTATGTTTAAAGCTGCATCTAAATATTTAATGTCTTTAGAGGAGTAATGGGAAACCTTTACTGGAAACAACTCAATGAGATCGTTAATTTTCAGAGTCCACTCATCGCATATTGCACGGGGTCTATGGTTATGCCCGCCTCTTAGGACCTTTGGCGGTTTTGCTGCTAAAAGTAGGGTGTTTAATCGCCGAAATTGTCAATGTCATATGGCATGAAGACATATAAAAGTCTGCTTGCAAACGGAAATTTGATTTAAATGTTTCAAAGCAAAGTATGAAACCGTCGATTTTCTGTTTTTAGGTGTATCATCTCTTACTAGATGTCTCTGAATTGGTTTTGAATACATAAATCCCTGCACATATGTGTCCGCTTCGTTTTCGGCCCACCGTCGTACAAGATAGATATTATTTTTGTCCTTTCGACCTCAGCAAACTGCTATATGCATTTTTTCCGGCTTAAAAATATAAAAGGTACTTTATCATTTAAGCAAAAACATGTTTTTCCTTTTCATATATGACTTACCTTGCACACGTACTTTTGTTATTTTGAATTTTTTTCAACCATCCACATTCTCTTAGCGAATTTTTCGTAAAACGAAAAGTTCACTAATGAGGAGAACTGTGTTTATCTATGTATATATCACACCGATAACTCAAAAAATAATGGACTGCTTTTGGTGAAACTAGCACGTGCCTTCCTTTTGTAAGTGGCTTGGATAAATTCGTTAGCCAGGAAAATCGGTCCAGTTTTTCGGGAAAATGTTGAGTGTTCTTTCGGAAAATTTTTGTATCCCGAAAATAACAGAGCGATGACAATCAGGATTAGCACATACGTTTCTACTATCAAGCTTACCACATACCGAAATTTAGATCTCTAAGTTAAAAGAAAGAAAAAGCTATAAGCATAAAAAAAGTTTGGGTGCCACCGGTGATCAGATGAAAGCACAATAACAAAACATTTTGTGTGATTAACAAAACAAATTGAATATTACACACCACGGTTAAGCTTTCTTGATGCAAAAAGCTCAAGGAGTAGCAGAAAAAAATATTTGTCGTAATACAAAGCTTTAAGTTTCAGCTTCAAACACCATTGTCCTTCATTCTACTAAAATATTTTCGGAAAATATATTCCAAATAAACCCCCTTTCTGATGCTTTTGCAGTAGTTTCAGCTATAAAGTTTTTGGCTTAATAGTCTATATTTTTTCGTAGGAAAAATTCGTTATTGAGGAGACCGCGACTTGTGAATTTTAAAAAGATTTCTTTAAATGAGCGCGAACTGGAACCCCTAGAACCCATATATAAGGTCAGTTTAAGTTTTTCTCTGTTTACAAATATACAGGGTGACGCATCTCTACGGTAAAGCTCAATAAATCCGTTATTATACAAGATATGAGAAAAAATTATATACGTTAATTATATGGTGTCTCGAGCTGCATCTTATACACCCATCTTGACTATCACATCGTGGACCATAAGTTGTTAGTGAAACATACTTGCGTTTTTAATAGACACCCATTATCTTATTGCATTTTTGTATTTTCCATCGAACTATAATGCATGTTTGTAAGGAAAAAATTGATATCGTTCATCGTTTTTGAGTTATTTCAATTGTTTGGCAACTTTTCACGTTTTTGGTACACATCACAAACACATATCACAAATTGTGATACGTCGTTTTTACCACTAGGTAAACTGATTAGAACATCTCTAGCATCACTTGTTATTTTCTATATAATAAATTCTGAGACATGGCACTATTGAGAAATATTGTAGTGCTCAGCATATCTGGGCTAATAATTATCATGTAGATAGAGAAAATCTAATGTAAATAAGAAATGTCAGGTACACGCGACAGTTAGATGATTACGAAATTATATATATATATATATATATATATATATATATATATATATATATATATATATATATATATATATATATATATATATATATATATATATATATATGTATATATATATTCAAAATAATTCTCTAATAGGGGGGCATCGATGGAGAAGCTAATTTTTTCAAATGATATATATATATATATATATATATATATATATATATATATATATATATATATATATATATATATAGCAGGCTGATAGGGAATAACGGTCGTTATTGTTAGTTTCCAAAATTTAAAGTCTCAACAAAGGCGATCGACCTCAGAAATCTATGTGCATTGAAAAAACGCAAGCTCTTTTATAAAACATGCTCTATATTTCGCGCCTACTTTGGCACTTCATCAGGAGCCTGGAAAGAGTTACAGATATGATATACAAAGCTAACTTGGTTTAACTCAGCTTTCGGTACGTAATTCTAAGTTAACTTTGGATTGTATCTCTTAGCTGTAACTCTTTCTATGCTCCTGATGAAGTGCTAAAGAATGTGCGAAATATAGCGCATGTTTCAGGAAAGAACTTGTGTTTTTCATTGCTCATAGATTTTTAAGATTGATAGCCTTTATTGAAACTATATATATATATATATATATATATATATATATATATATATATATATATATATATATATATATATATAAAGTTAAAAATTTTAAATCATAAATGACAATTGCGTTTATGGGGCTTCAAAGAGCTATTAATGACATTACCCAGCCATATTTTCTTAATTGTTGTAATTTTAATAACCTGTTCTTGTGTTTTTACAAATACCCTGCCAAAATTTAAAGAACTTTGTTTGCATGTTTATATAGGAAAACATACTTGAGCTCTCTAGAAAAATATGCCAACATAAACGATGATACGAAACGACGTGATACAGGACAACGCAGTAACAGGCAAATATTTCTGATACTAATTCAATTTACTAATTTGTCTTAGCGTTTAATTACGTCTTATAGTTCCGAAACAGTGTTGCTTATTTTTAGATATCTTTCAGACGTTTTACCCAACAAAAAAACATATATTATTGTTGGGATGTTGTAAACCCTTGTTGACAGCCTCATGAAACTTTCCAAGTTTCCTTAATGTGTATATATGGTGACGCTCCAAGATAGAGGATTTTATGGGGGTCGCTGTAGTAAAATATGCGTTTGCTTTTGCCTGTAGGTTTTTTGTAAGTGTTTCACCTCACTGTCCTGGTCCTTTCATTCTGAATGCGGTAATCTATGTAGTTTATTATTTTAGCAGACATACGTTTAGTTTGAAATGTATACATGCTACATTTAATGTGAGTACAGGAATTAGGATATGTTGCAAGATGATTGATGAAGTGTTTTTATGAAATATGTTTTTACACCCACCTATTTTATTTATTTTAAGACAACAAAAATGTAATGGTAGATATTTTTTAAGCCCAAGCTTAGGAATATATTCTAGCTAATTGAACAGGGTGAGCAACTGAGAAAGGCCGTTGGCCATATCATAGGAACGGTTCACTGTAAAGCTTGCATGACAGAGCATCGTTGGTTCAGTGGCAAGAACGTGTGCCTTTGAACCGAAGGGTACTGGGTTCGATCCTAGGTACTCTTTTCACTTTTTCAGTACATACTGTACAACTAACATCAACCGAGGTTGTGGCATTGTATTTGAGCAAGTTGAATGTCTGCACGTTCCACCCTTCGAAGGGGGCGTAAAGACGTCGGTACCGTGTCCATGCGATCTTGAGCATGTTAAAGATCCCTACTCTCCTTACAGAAAGGCAGAGCTTTGGAAAAATTTCGAGGATATGGAGGTGAGACTGCTCCCTGGCGTCGGAGGTCGGCCATAGTCGCGGAAATAGGCCGACGTTAAAGAACTAAAAAGACACACACACAATGCATGTCTTGTGGATAAATTAGTTAGCAAACAGAAAACAAAGAAAATGTTAGCGTAATAAACGACTTTTAGAAGCGAGAAAGCCGAAAAAACCTTGCTTGCTCGGCAAAATATACTTTAATGAACTTGGTAGGTAACCCAAAAAAAAAGGATAGTGCTGCCAAAATGTCGGGAATTTATTAAATAAATCGTAAAAGATTCTGATCTTAAAGACGTCGGACAAACATAAATATCTATTGGAATTAGATTCAAAGAATATTTAGCACAACTAAGATACGGTACTGTAGATATATCTTCCGTCTCTCGACATATTTGGTATAATAATCACCACCTTAATGAAGAGAATTTAAAATTAATAAAATATGTATGAAACCCGCTTCACCGCCTATGGGCAGTCTCGTTATGGATTACTTTATAAAATAAATACCACCAGAAGCTCGTCCGATAGATAATAAAAGAAATCAGATATTTTCGCCAAACTGAATATGTTAATTTTGGTGTCGTTGAACCTCCCTATATCGTTAGTGACCGACTGCCTGCAGAAGAACATGAATATAGGTGTGGATATAAGATATTTAGAATTATTCAACCTCTGATGATGGGAACTGGGATAGTGAAACGATCGTCAGGTTCTTTGAAGTGTGTTGTGGTGATTTGGGTTCTCCAAGTGTGCTTAACTATAACTTTAGAACGAATTGAGATATCGTCTTCATAGGGTTATGCTCAGTTTACATTGGGTTTTGGGATCACCACTTTTTTTAGCGGCCACCAATGAAACTAACATACTTTGATAGTACCTCATACAGCATATTATGTAATAGCGGTAAAAGCGGATTTCAAAAGTGTATCGGAGCCGAGATATACAGGGTGATTCATTAGGTGAGCGCCATTCATATCTCGGTAACTATGGCAACTAAAGCTTCTGGAAAAACACTATTGGAAAAGTTTTTTCAAATACAATTCATGCAATATTTTTTCATTTTCTTATTTTTGCCACCATGTGGCCCTTTTTCGTATGAAACTTTTCGAAGGCTGTTATCTCAAAATATTTCTATTACAATGTAATCTTCTTTTTACTTTTCCTGAAACCCATAATTTTGTGTTATATTTTTGGTGCGAGTTGAGACCCTATTATACAGGGTGTTCACGGGAATAGCTTAGAATAGCTATCTCCGTTATTATTGGAGGTACAATGCGGTTGAAATGGGGAAAGTTATTCACCCTTTCCCAAGCATCTCGATTTTATGAAGCTAACACGTTCTATTCGATTCTGCATAGTTCCAGAGATGTGTAAATCTGGATATGCTTGTTCACGGCAATTGTTGCCAATAGTAATTTCCGTTATTATTGAAGCTACAATGTGGTTCAAATGGGGAAAGTTGTTTAATCTTTCACAAGCGTCTCGATTCTTACGTCCACAAGACATTTGCTCAGAGAAGTCCCAAAAGAGGTATGGTAAATTTACAATAGGTTTTCGGAAGATCACTTTTTTTACCGGCCACAAAGCAAACTAGCACGCCTAGATAGTACATCATACAACATATGTAATATCGGTAAAAACAGATTTCAAAAGTGCATCGGAGCCGATATATACAGGGTGATTCATTAGGTGAGCGACATGTATCTCTGTCTCTTAGTAGCCACGATAACTTTAAAACGAATTGAGATATCGTCTTAAAATTTGGTACACAGTTGGCACTCGACAAACAAACGGTTCGGATTGTCTTTAGGAAAAATTTCTCTAGGGCTTAGCGGACGATGGGGGTGTTTTAGTGAAAATTGACATATTTTCGTTAAAACTTGAGTAATATAATGTTTTAGGGTTTGTTTATTAGAAAACTTTCATTTTCGTCAAACATCTCGTATTCTGTGTTGAAATAAAATTAGGGGTAGAATGTGTGGGGATGAAATATTGGTGACCGAAGTTCCAATTATTTTTTTTGCGAAAACGGCGTAAAAGTCTCAGAACATATAGAAAATTTTTTGTCTGTCGGTTTGTCGAGCTGTATGTCTTTTGAACGAATTGAGATATCATCTTCAAATTTGGTACACAGTTAGCAGCCGACAAAGCAACGCTTCGAATATTTTTGGATAAAATCGTTCCAGGGGGTAAGAGATAAATGAGGGGTTAACGCTTTCACATTGTTGGTAAAGGTAAGTGTTGTATTCTTCACACCTAGCCATCAAATAACAGCTTGAGTTTCCAAAAGCATAGAAAATCCTCTTAATGAATTTTCCTCTGAGATGCATAAACACTCTTTGTTTTTGGTACCACCAAAGCAATGTGTGTACTTCGAAAAGTTTCCTTGATTCGGCGTTGCTGTAGATATCTGTCTGATACTGGCAATGAGGGTTTGTAACATTCTTGGTGTCATGACCACCTATCTGATTTCTTCACTCATACTGATTCTTTCTGCAGACTGATCCAATGTCGCTATAGATTACTAGACATCGCTTAATAGAAGTCTCAAATAACGGTAAAACTCGCAAAAACAGTAAAAGTTCACAAAATATACCCAGTGTTCCTCGTATACATGTGACCACAAAGATTAATTTGCTCAACGTCCATGCACAAAAATACGTATCGTTATATGGCACAAATTACGAAAAAGCTTTAGAACATAGAAATAAGATATAAGTAAATATTTATCAATGCTTTTTATTAATCGCCAATTCGACACACCATAAAAGTTTATCAGCTGAAATAAATTCCCACATATCTGCGTTTTTTGAAAACTGAAAAGTTAAGTACAGCCAAATAAAGTCTTTACATATTTATTTCGATAAGAACTGATTGTCCCAGTGCCCAAAATTTTATAAAAGAAGCAATTGTCTTTATATAAAATACAGCACTAACAGTCTTGTAACATGAACTAAAATCTGAATTTATTCAGTCTCTAAATAACAGGAAAGTTTTTGTTTACATTAAGAAATACCGGTTCATTAATCATGGTGAGTCCCATTTAAATAAAGAAAATGTATTACCTGATTCTTGATAATCTAAGGCTTTTTTTTCTGACCAAACCTTTTGCTTAAACTCACAGCAAGTAGGGTGCAGGGAAATTTTCTTTCAATATGACAACTTATGTCGCCGTCTTTCTAAATTACTGGACTTTTTGACTTTTCTGCAGCAAGGGGAGTGCGGGAAAATCGCCTCGTTTTGCAGCAAGGAAAGCGCAGGGAAATTTTGTGTTTCTTAATTATTTGACTTACTGTTCCTTTACAGTAAGGGGGGTGCGGGGAAATTTTTCCCAGTAAAACACTATAGTTTTTAGTACATTAGACATTAATTGGACACAAGTTGAAGCACACTTATGTGTCAGAATGCGGGAAATCTTCTCTTTCCAATAGAGCACTAATTAATGGTTTGCATTTTGGCACTAAACATAATTATTACAGCACATGTTAGCCAACCATTTTCGACGGGGCGAGGGAAAACTGTCTTTGCAAACGAGGCACCAAAAGTTCACTGTTCACAAAAAAATGTGAGGTCACCAAGAATGGTTAGCCTTATTATAACAAATAAAATGATGGGCCAACATAACATGGGAGTGCTAAAAAATAATATTAACGTGAAACAATTATTGTGATAAAACATCGTGAGAGGGGACGACACGCAATCTTAACTTTAAAGTCTGTCATTATTTATGTTCATGTGTGACTTGCGCCCTGCGACACCGTCGACGCACTTCCCTCTCCTTAATTGTGGACTTCCGGCTGATGTTGCCACCTATCGTATAGGGCGCCGGAACCTCTTCAGGTAAGGTCAGGTCAGGTCAGCTTTTCAGGTACCTGCTGCCTTACAAGGTTGTTATTTTAAATTTGTTTTGACTTACTCTGAGTATATATTTTTGTATTTGAATGGTAAATTAATTCAGTGAAGATTGGAACCTGTGATGAGCACTGATAAGTACACTTGGAGAACCCAAATCAGCACAACACATTTTAAAACACCTGACGATTGTTTCACGAACCAAGTTAATTTCATCAGAGGATGAAACATCAGATAATGTTTCATCCTCTGATGACACTAACGTAGTTAGTGAAACGATCGTCAGGTCTTTTAAAATGTGTTGTGGTGATTTGGGTTCTCTAAGTGTACTTATGGTAAATTAATGTAAGTATAATATTTTTTTACAATAAATAAAGCAGGAATAATCCAACTATTTTAAAAATTATTTGGTTTTAGTTACTTAGTCGTATATTTTAAATTGTCAATGTATTAAAATCAGGTTAACTAACATACCTATGTTGTTCAAGTAACACATAAGGCAATATGTTTTTCAAAACAATACGAAAGCTAGTTTAATTTCATCGAAACAGCTCACTTTCACATCAAGGGTTACAATTTTAATCAATTTGTCCTAAGCGTCAGAATTGCTATCTGAGCCTGAACCATGAGTCGTCAACAGAACAGCTTTATGAAAGTTCCTGACCGCACCTGGTTGATTTAATTTATCGTCGTCGTGTCTGTTAACATGCGGCGATTATGTCCAGTTATGAGTGACCATAATGCCAGGAAATGTTGCCTAATATATCAACTGGTGAAATTTTGGATTTCAGAGCTAGTAAAACACAATTGGATTGTGTAAACGTCAAGCGCTAAGTGAAAACAGATTGAATATTAACGCTACGTTAACGAATTAGAAATTGTTTGATAATATGTGTAAAGTGAGATATGTCATAGTCGGAAATGTTTACTGAGTGGTTAGTTTTGTAAGCGTATACGTATGCATTTCCGTAAGAGTTTTTAAAATAATGATATATTTATACGAGTTATCATAAACTTCCGGAAAAGTCAATTATGGATCCTAACATAAAATGTATTGAAAAATATTTCCAATGAAATATATATGGGCAATATGGTCCCATGTTTATAAAGTAATAGTAGTTGCCCAATATGGTATCTAATTGAGTTGTATAAATACAAAGGATAGCGCATTATTCTGCGATATTTAATATATCCGATTATATGCAAAATATCAGAAAAAGTTGTATACAAAAATTATAGACAATCTAGAGCGCCAGCAATAAAATGAATAATAAATATAATTAATTGCTTTACCTTGAAAAGGATTAAAAAAATTAATTATCATTTATGAAATTATAAATTCATAATCTCTCAAATTAGACAAAACGTATTTCTTCTAAATCAAAACCTAGGTTTTTAGATGTTTTGATAGTTTACTTACCTATTTTACTTGACACGCCTCATTTAGTAACATGCGATTAATCACAATAAGTAAATTATTTAGGTTTATAATATTTAGGTAGGTATGCATTTGTACTTACATATAGTAGGCCTATATTTTATGGAATAAATTTCCAGCAAAAAACTCATACATCTTATATTTAATTTTAAAATAATAGTAAATTATGCTAGCGAAATAAGTTAATAATATGGTTATAATAATACTTACAAATTTGCACATCAGCTCACGGAAGCCTTTTAGAATGTTTTTTCAGAAACATGTTTAGAACTCCCCCCCCCCCCCCATGCATAAACCACAAGACAAATTTCTTGCAAACAACCCCCAAGAAAATTACGTGACCTGGAGTAAATAGGTGTGATGGGCAGGGGCAAAGAAACAAAAGTAGGTATATAAGAGCAGTTCTGGGCCCACCACCGGAGGTGCTCTACCACCAGGTTAATACGCAGGCGTGTGACGTCTCAGCGACGAAACAATATAGTGATTGGTTAGAGTATTGCGCGAGGTCTAACCTGAAATGACGTTATGCAGGATGGCGTCCAATATGGCGATTTTTGGCATTAAAATTGGTTGTCTTGGTTGGTTGTTTGCTTCGTTGGTTGTCTGTCTGTCTATCATTGGGTGCCCGCACCGAGCAGCGCCGATGTTTCACGACAACAGGCGATAAATAATGATGCGATATCTATATATATATATATATATATATATATATATATATATATATATATATATATATATATATATATATATATATATATATATATATATAGAGTGGAATAGTCTTAGTGTACACCGTTAGTATGCTATGGACTTTCATCTTGTTCGCCTTGTTTTTATAAGATGATTTCCATATCAAAAGCTGACTACCCGAGTTTGCTGAAAGTTAATTGCATTAAGGCGATTCCACCACAAGAAATGACTAAATATTACAAAGAGTGTGCTACACAGTAGTTTCATCTTCTCCTAAATGAGCCAGATTTTAACTTACTAGTTTGAGTACCAAATATTAAGTGGTATTCGATTTGTCGATGTCATTTAGAAGCAGATGATGGAAGTGTGGCGCATGAACACATGCACGCTTTGATATATTCTACAAACGGGTCTAAGGTTAAGGAATTTAAGAAGAATCTGCAACGTTCAAGGCGTCGTTTGCAATCTAAAACCACTCTCAAGAAAATAATGTGTCTAGCTCACGCTGTTGGGGTGTTAAAGTATGTTGTTTGTGTAGATGGACAGAAACCTCTTCAAAGAGTTGGGGATGGTCTTCGTGGAACGCCGCACTCGCATATTTTAGGCGAGTTTACTGTAATTCTTGGATGCATGGCAGAGGAAGAACATGTACTTCTGGGAGAAAGGAAATATCTTGTCTAGCGTCGACAGGAGTTGAAAAATCAATTTAAGCACCAGTAAAAGAACTGCACAATAAAGAGACTTGCCAGAGCGACAGAGGGGCATCGGGTATTCGTAGAAGACAAGAAGCTGCTGCAAAACGAAGACTGTTCTACCAAACAGAAAAAGGCACTCAGAAAAGCGTACAGGGAAAAACAAGTTTAAAAGAAGCAGCTGTTCAAGCAGTTAATAGAACCGGGTCTAAATAAAAAGCAGATTTGCAAAGAGAGACAATTTTAAAATTATTCAATATGTTGTAGTGTACACATAAGTAAATATATTATATTTTATATTTCAACACTATTTTTATTAGTAATAATACCTTGTCCATACCCGACCCCCGCGAAATAATTCAATCTATCTGCATTTAAACACCGTTATAATTATGTCCAGGGTTGACATAAATGTCGACAAATAGACGTGGTTGTCCATGCTACACTACAAAATTTACATGTATGTAACTGGAGTGGATCCTATAGATTAAAAGTGCATAGCGACATAATCAATATGTCACAAGGACCGAAGGTATCTTGTAACGGATGATAGTTTTATAAAATTAGTTGATCACATAAAACCACACAACGTCTGGTCGAAACTTTAAGTTCTCATAACTTCTAAACGGCTTGAGCTAAAAATAAATGAGATGTGACATGTGGCTGCCAGCATCAGGATATATTGAACTAAATATGTTTATTTCGACAGATCCGATCAAATCTCAACTAAACCTTCTAATTATTCTTCTTTGCATACCAACAACCGTAATCCTAGACGCCATATTGGATTACGTCATCTCAGGTTAGAACTCTTGAAATACTCTATCCAGCCACCATCTTTGTTTCGTCACTGTGACGTCACACGCATGCGTATTAACCCGGCAGAGGAGCACTTCCGGTGGAGGTCGCAGAACCGCGCTCCTATACCTAATAACAAAAAATGTTTAACAGTTTAGCCGAATCTGTTTCCTTTATTTCACTTTGCAGCTATACCTCCTTAAAATCCTGTTTACTCCGCACAGAACCCCTATTCGCTCCCCGTAAAGTTCTTGAGGGCTGTTCTCAATATATTTTTCTTGTGGTTTACGCGTTGAGGGTGGTTGTGTGCATGGAGAAGGGGAAGAAAACCCCCAAGTACGAAGCACTCAACCCACCTTCACACTTGTCTCAGGCCGGCTGACACCCCCGAAATAGGTAAAGGTTCTTCTTCGCCTTCTGTATGCCTGCAACCGCCCTTAATAATAACAATAATAATAAACCATAAAATTTTTCTTTTGGTTTATGCATCCGTGCGGGTTCTAAGCATGTTTCTGAATTTTTTTCTACAAACCCTCTGTGAGCTCATCTGCAAATTTACCTAAAACTTTTTTGTTACTTCTTTTGGAAAAGACAAGAAGGAAACTTGATCTCCACTGTCCATTTCCCTTTCAAAATTATTTGTTCAAATTAATATACTACAAACAACTCCATCGAGCATCAAAACAGATATTAAGGTTGAGTTATATTTATTGAGTTCTTGTACATTAAATACATACATATCTACCTTTAAGACGATTCGTTAAATATAAAAATAATCTTGAATAAATAACGTCCAATCCCTAATAGCGTTGATTCACTATGCAGTTATGTTTACAACAGAACACATCAAAAAATAAAATATTATCTTTAAAACAATATTTTCGATTTAACTGCTATTTCACACAGAAAACCATTAAAATAAATCTGGAAGTGATCGTATTAGAATTTTTTTAGCAAATTCATTCAAAGCTACACAAATTTAAAAAAAATGTTATTTAAAATACCAAAACGCAATATGAAACCATAGGAAATATGCGGATCTGAAATACACATGACGTACTACACTCGCCACGCGTCTCTCCCTTCTCAGTGTTGCCAGTCAACTTATCTAATTTATAAACCTTGACTGAAAACCAACTATTTGCCTGTTAGAATACATCCCAGATGCCGATTCAACAATTTCGTTACATAATATAATAAAAGTTAACCTATCGTATTTCACAAAATGTTAGAAAATTTGGTTTACTGCAATAGTCACAAACATACCATCACACAATAAATAAATACAAAAAAGCCACATTTGAAAATGAAACACAAAATTTATATAATTAAGACAAGCAGTGACACGGCTGGAACAAATTTTGGGAACAACCGCTTGCTTCCAAGTAAACGATAAACATCAGCATTTTTTGCATAGCATACTGCAAAATTTTGATTGAAAATTATGACATTTAGGATTTTTTTCATTGTTTGTTAAAATAGACCCATAATATTATATATTTTTGAAAAACCTGTGAACATTCAAATTAATTTCTTGAAAAATATGTAGGGTGTCCCATTAAAAAAACATTGCTCAATATTTCAAAAACAGTAATATTTAGAGAAAAGCTAACTACACCACTAAATTCTACGTAAAAATTTCCAAAAGGACTCGTTTTTGCCTTTGTGACAAGTTGTCAGAAAACTAAAGTACAAAGGGTACCTGAAAATGCAATATTTTTAATATCGCATTGTAGCTCGGTAACTAAGAACGCTTTGACAATTTTGAAAAAAAGTAGCTCACGTTCGCGAAAACCGCAAGTTTCTAACTTTATTAATAACCGAGATACCCAACAATTACAACCAAAATGGGACACCTGTACAATGAAGAACTAAAACTTTAAACGCTAGAGAACTTTACGTACCCTGCATCAGTTATTCATTAAAGTTAGTAATTAAATATGTGGCAAAATATCCTTTGTAAGCAGCGATTTTTTTTCAATATGGGTCAGAAGCTTTATATATTTGTTTGTATCACCGACATTTCGGCTGGCATTGTTACCAAAACACCTCAATACGCTTACATTGACACCATTGAGCAGCACTCGGTGAGAAATTTATATAAATTATCTAAAATCTTCACGTTTTCAAATAGGAAATATTCCCGATGGTTTAAATATTTACGAAAAAGCCAAAATCGATAATATAATTTAAGATGAGGCTAGCGGTTTATTGGCCACAATAAAAAAAAATTAAGTTTTGATGTTCGATCATTAATTGGTATTATATTTTTAGTCATTTTAACCCGATGATAAGTAAGCTAATTTAATCGCAAACCACTGATTTATTAATACATTAGTTCTTTTAAATAATTAAGATCTGATAAATGCTTCGACAACACTACCTGAGAAGCTGAACATTTTTCTAGCAAAGTCGACGTAGAAAAAAACTTTGAATTGACAACAAAACCTTATCCTGTTTGAACTAAAAAACGAAATTTTTCATATGAATGTTTTAACAAACTTATACAGGATCCAATACAGAAATCTAAAATACAATTATTTCCTTCACTATACAGATCAGTGCATTGTAGCCGAGATTCTACTCACTGAATAGTCATAACAACTCTTTCGATTTTTATATGATGTTCACAAACAAATAGAAGCCTCGGTGGTTCAGGGGTAAGAACGTGTGCCTCTGAACGGAAGGGTACTGGGTTCGATCCCAGGGTTTTCCTTTCACTTTTTCAGTACAAACTGTAACATTAACATCAATCGAGGTTCTGGCATTGTATTCGAGCAAGTTATATATCTGCACGTTCCTCCCTTCGGAAAGGGCGTAAATCTGTCGGTCCCGTGTCCATGCAATGTTGGGCACGTTAAAGATTCATACCCTCCTTACAGAAAGACAGGGGTTCGGCAGAATTTCCAGGATAATGAGGTGAAACTGCTCACTGGCATTGGTTATTGGTCATAGTCGCGGAAATAGGCCGACGTTAAAGAAACAAGACACACACTCACACAAACAAAGACATGTGTAAAAATGAATTACTGGCACAATATAAATACCTGGAAACGGTCTTGACAGACGGTGATGCCTCCTGTCTTAACGTTTTCGAATTGGCTGACCAAATAGACCTCGTTTCTTCAGTTTTCAAAAAAGTCTGAAGGCAGCAATTGTGTTAGGATAGTGAATTTTCATAGAAATGATCTGGCACCAAACATTTTTTGGAAACTTTTTTTTTCTTGTAACATAGAAATAGAAGTTTTGTTATGTGGTTTCATTTTAATATCATAAACTTGGTGTGACATACACATTGATATATTGATTTCTATTTTATAGGTGAATTCACTGTCTAGTTTGGCAATAAAACCATCTAATATGCATAGATTTGTATTAAATTCTGCAAAAACGTCGTCCACCTAACGAAACCATACACTAGGAAAATAGTCATTTTCTTTTGCTAGGTCTGTTTGAAATCTACTAATGAAAAGATATGCAATGGATGAAGAAATGAGGTTTCATAATGCTGTGCCCTGGGTTTGTTCAATTTTTTTTTAGTTTTCAGAAAACAGCTCGTTTGAGTTTTCTAGTTTATAGATTAATACAGTTTCCCATAAATAAAGAAAGAACAGATAACTTAAATATATTAAAAAAAGTTCGGGGCGCAGCAAGCGCATTATAAGAGTGAATTTTCCTAAGAAATTTACACTACTCTTTACATTTAAATAAACCTTGGAGATATGTTTTATAGGCCCCAGTAAGCAATTACTTGAGAAAATTTCTATTTTCTATGAAAATGGAAATTAAAAAATGGAACATGTATGTAAGTACTGTAAGTCTCTTTAAAAAAGTTATGTGACAAATTTCATTAGTCACAAAAGTTTTCCAGAAAAAAGTGTTATTATTTACAAGGGTAATGTACCTGCCAAATTATAAATATAGCAGGTACTTTTCTTTCACCTTTCTAGTTGCTTGGGCGGTTTTGTTTTAGTCAACCAATTCACACTGGTTTTTGCAAACAGAACAACAAAAAGGGTTTTTCAAAACAAATTATTAGTTATTCGCGAAGCTCATTATGTTATTTTTCTTTAATTTAGTACTCACGCTGCGTTTTATTATGGCTCAAGATTGAAGATTCTAGCTTAATGGGAAATTGAGTTATCAAATTTGAAATATTTGTACGAAAATTGTATGCCAAATAACGTACTTGCTGCACCCAGACCTTTTTTCAGCACTTATTTACTGTTGCTGCATCCATCCTTTTTTTTAATGAGAAAATATTTTAACTCTCTGTGTGAGACTGAGAAACAAGGCAACCTCAAATTCATTTTTGGAAAAATATTTTAAACAAATCAAATGAGGTAACATTTTAAACATAAATTGAAAATCCTGGTTCGCTGCTTCATCGCGGGGGTTCTCACCCACCTTCTGCATGCCTACAACCACCCTCAACAATGTAAACAAGAAAAATTTCTTGAGACCAACGCCCAAGAAAGTTGCGGGACCTGCGGTGAATAGGGGTTCTGCGCGGAGTAAACAGGATTTTAAGGAAGTATGACTGCAAAATGGGATAAAGGCAGCTTATAAAAGTCCAACTGAACTTTTTTTTTTCGCAATTTCCGCTCACTCTTCCTTTTTATCTTCTTCCCCGCCCAGCATCCCTATTAACTTCTGGTCCCTTAACTTTCTTGGGGGTTGTTTGCAAGAAATTTTTATTGTGGTATGTGCATCCAAAAATGGTTCTAAGCATGTTTCTGATTTGTTTTTCTAAAAGTCCCCCTTGTGCTAAAATTTAATTTTTATTTACAAAAGGAATGTACTTGCCAAATTATAAACGTGGCAGGTATTTTTCCGCATTAATCGCTTGCACGATCCGTTTTATCCAACGCAATCGAACCAGTTTCTGCAAAGAAAATAAAGAAAAAAGTTTTTTTAAACAAATTTGTAGTTATGTTTTAAATTTAGTACGTACACGCTGTCATTATATGGGTTTTACTATGTATCAAAACTGAAGATTCTAGTTTGCTGTGAAATTGAGTTATCACCATTTGAAATATTTTGACGAAAATTCGCTACCATCACGCACTTGCTGCACCTACACTTTTTCAACACATATGTATTATTACTGTTTAGTTATACAGTACCTACATGCATTGATTAACAACCTGAATCTGATGCACACCACATTCTTATTTGTTTGATTGGATGTTAAAATCATAATATTATACTACAGTCGAAGGCCGAAAGTATTTGCTAATGTTGGGTTAAAATTAAAAGTTGGATTATTATTTACCTACTCCCGTTTGTATTAACCTTAGAGTATGGGTCGTTATTTTATATTGTAAGATTCTTAGGTATTAGCGGAGTCAAGTTAGAGTTTTATCTTCTTCTCCTACTTTGTTAATGACGTCTGTTAGTTTCAACGTTATGGTTAGAACGCGCACGTTTCTCTCATGACTCCTTTCATTTAACAAATGACAAATACTGTGCTGTCAAGTTAAACTAGGGGAGGGAGATGGCTTCTTATACCGTGACAATAGGAAGCTTATTATTTACAAACAGTTGTCTGTTCACCATTTTAACCGCGAACCATGAGACGTTTTAATAGAATTTGTAAGAAAGCCAATTTACACCTAACATGTTCTACAAAAAAAAATATTAAAAAACTTCCTAGTTAACCCAAAGGATAAATATAAAACCACAAAAGTGTCGGGAGTCTATGAAACAGGTTGTAAGGATTGTGAAAATAAATATGTTTGTCAAACTAAAAGAACTATTAAAACTAGATTTAGAGAACACTTAGCACAACTGAGACATGAGAGAAATATTGTAGTGCTCAGCATATCTGGGCTAATAATTAAAATAATTCTCTAATAGGGAGGCATCGATGGAGAAGCTGATTTTTTCAAATTATATATATATATATATATATATATATATATATATATATATATATATATATATATATATATATATATATATACAGGAATAAATCGAAATATCAATTTTTCCTCCCGCACAATAATAATAAATATCCCTAATAAAAATCAACGACCATCTAAGGACAGGTCTGTCTATTATAATTACTACATTGCAAGAGAAAGATTTCTATCCGGGGATTTTTATGCTAGACAAATTTTAATTGCCCCATATTTTTACACTTGATCTTATTCATCATTGGATGAACGGCAGGGCAGAAAGGAACAAAATAAACTTTTCTCCAGAAAGACACAGCTTTATGCACTTTCTTTTCAATTTATGAAGGCTGCCGAGATTACGTAGTTCTTCAGCTGATTTTCAATTTCAAAGCGAATTTGTGTGTTCAGGGCCTATTTCTTTAAAATTAGTTATACCTACAGCATGTGAAACGGAAAAGACACGTTTTAACAACAAAAACTTGAAATCATCATTATTGATCTACCTACTGCAATTTTTTCATTGAACCTCTGTTATTTTGGTGTGTTGTGTGTTCCATATATATATATATATATATATATATATATATATATATATATATATATATATATATATATATATATATATATATATATATATATATATATATATATATATATATAGAGGTATGTATCGTTAGAAATTCTAACAAAAATATTTCGTTGAATAGATTAGATCCGGTTCTGTCCAAACGAATATTTGATAACGGCCCACAGTTTTACAAAAGCAGGTAAGCAATTTTAATTACAAGGATTTAAGACTCAACTGGGGGTCTCTCTGAATACCTTCCTAGAGGGCTAGTTTTTATTCGCTTGGTTTAGTGAATTGGGTTCTCCAAATTGAACTGATTGCTTTAAAATTTTTGCTAACGCTGCATATTATTGCTGCCACTAGCCAAATTACTCTTTCTAAACTAAAAATAACAATTTGTTTAAGAACCATGTCTACTCAAAGTCATCTTAATGGGTTATCAATGTTGGTCATTGGATCAAATTAGATCTGAAAGAAGTTATTCGCAATTTTGCAGGAAATAAAGTTCCAAAGAGCTTGTTTTAATTTAGGTTTAGATTTTGTGTATTACTGTAGTAGTTTTGTTTATTCTTTTGAAAGTATATTTGAATTATCTTTACTAGTTTTTGGCCAAAATGGACCATTGTGGCCTACTTGCTTGGCGTTGGCCTCCCCAACACTGCTACTACTACTTACTGGTTTTCGTTTACATTCGTTGCCGTTAACTCGTAAAAAAATCTATGGTTTGTTTAGAAAAAGCTTTTTCGGTAAACTTGTATTAGTAATACTGTCTCAATGCAATTACATGGTTTTTTTTAATTCTCTTTTTTTATTTTAAAGTTTTTTGAAGCTTGGTGGCAGAATTTTTGGGGTTTACCCACAGCGGAATAAATGCTAGGCTGGCCCTGGTCGGTTGTGTATAGAATAAGTTTGTAGGGCATAAAACAAATACTTAAAAGAGCAAAGTTTTTTTTATCAAAAGAAGGATTGGCTGCGGCAATATACCATTCACACAATAAAAGCACTTAGAAAATGTTTTAGATAATTAGGGTGTGTATTACCCGCCATGTTTAGCTCCCTGCATCTGACAGTAGCAAAATTAATAATACATTTTTGAAATCTTATAAATAACACTTATTTTTGTGTGCAGTTAATTTGTTTGCCAGTTAGTTGTTTAAATGACTTTTTTGAGCCTCTGTGGTTCCGAAGCAAGCACTTGTGCGTCTGAACTGAGGGGTACTGGGTTCGATCCCAGGGTTCTCCTTTAACTTTTTCAGTATCTACGTAGTGTACAGAGATCAACCGAGGTTGTTGCATTGTATTTGAGAAAGTTGTGTGTCTGCACGTTATGCTTTGCGGAAGGGGCGTACAACTGCCGTCACCGTGTCCCTTGGATATTGGGCACGTTAAAGAGCCATACTTTCCTTACAGAAAGACAGAGGTTCGGCAAAATTTCGAGGATAGTGAGGTGAAATTGCTCCCTGGCGTCGGTGATTGGCCATAGTCGGGGAAATAGACCGACGTTAATGAAACAAAAACACACAACAAAATGACTGTTGCTTTAGTGAACGTCTTGTTTCAGGCTCTCCTACGAGGTGCTATTAGTCAGCAATCAGCGGTAATTTTAATTTGTATGGCAATGGATCGCTACATTTGTATGCTGCACCCGTCAAGATATCATAGGCACTCCAGTAAAAAGGTAAGCAATTATATTTAAGGTTATTTAAGTGAGTAGCGCTTTTATGCAATCCTGGAAAGTAATTTATCTGCTAAATTTATTTATATCCTTTAAATATTGTTACCGGGAAGCTTTTATGTCTCAGAATATGCTCAACATATTTTACATTATTTCTCTTAATGTTTCTAAATAAACTTTTTCTACTTTTTTCTTTTCTATTAAACTTATTTTTGTTTTTACATACAACATATTGCCTTATATATTTGTTGCAAATAGACTAATACCCAACAAGCTTTAAATAATAATGGATGTTTTATTAACGTTTTTCACTACGCATCTTTTTAGCAAATCTTTATTCAAAATAATTCGCTAATAGGGAGGCATCGATGGAGAAGCAAGTTTTTTCAAATAAGCGCAAATTTTGGCCCCCAGGACCAAGGACCGATTGCATTTTTATACGTTTATATATATATATATATATATATATATATATATATATATATATATATATATATATATATATATATATATATAGGAAACTCTCGATTATTAGTGTGCGGATTATCCCTGCTGACAAATTGATCAAAATTTCAAATCAGGAATAGATCGAAATTTCAATTTTTCCTCCCACACAATAATAATAAATATCCCTAATAAAAATCAACGACCATCTAAGGACATGTCTGTCTATTATAATTACTACGTTGCAAAAATGGCGAATGTATGATGAAAATAAGACTGCAGGTGGTGTAGTAGTATACGTATAAGCTAAATAAACTGTCATAGATTGCTTGTTTTGTTGTGATGAATTTCTATTTACATCGGAAAGTCACTGTCACTACAATAGGAACGCCGAGAAAGATTTCTATCCGGGAATTTTTATGCTGGACAAATTTTAATTACCCCATCTTTTTACACTTGATCTTATTCATGATTGGATGAACGGCATGGCAGAAAGGAACAAAATAAACTTTTCTCGAGAAATACACAGCTTTATGCACTTTCTTTTCAATTTATGAAGGCTGCCGAAATTACTTAGTTCGTCAGCTGATATTCAACTGCAAAGATAGTTTGTATGTTTACGGCCTATTTCTGTAAAATTAGGTATACCTACAGCATGTGAAATGGAAAAGACACGTTTTAACAACAAAAATCTGAAATCATCATTATTGATCTACTTACTGCAATTTTTTCATTGAACCTCTGTTATTTTGGTGTGTCTCTTCCATATATATATATATATATATATATATATATATATATATATATATATATATATATATATATATATATATATATATATATATATATATACATATATATATTTATATATATATATATATATATATATATATATATATATATATATATATATATATATATATATATATATATATATACCGATAACTCAAAAAATAATTGATAAAATTTGGTAGGTGCCTTCCTTGCAAGTGGCTTGGATAAGTTCGTTATCCAAGAAAATTGGCCTTGGTTTTACCAGAAAACGTTGTGTTACCTATTGAAACATTTTTATAAAACAAAGTAAGGAAAACCAGTACGCGTGTTTGTATTATACAAAGTGAACCACATACCAAAATGTAGGTCTGTAGGTTGAAAGATATAAAAGTTATAGGCATTTAAAAAAAAAGCGGAAGGGAGGGGGTGGTGCTCAAAAGGATGAAGTTGCGATTTGACGTAAAAATTGGCAACATTTAGGTATATAACCTGAATGAATACGGGTTATGTAAAGAAAATATCGCAAGAAGAGTGTTCTACAAACCCTTACGATTCAGCTTCAACTGTCATTGTCCTTCAGTTTTAGTAAAGTGTTTCCAGAAACTTGATTTCAAATAGACCCAGTCTCTGATGCTTTGGCAGTAGTCTTAGTTAGTTAAGTTTGTGGTTTAACGGTCTATAATTTTTAGCTAGTTTTCGTAGAAAAAATTAGTTATTCTGAATATCGCGACTTTTGAATTCTAAAAAGATTTCTTCAAATGAATTCCAACTAGAGCCTCTAAAATCGATATCTAGTGTTTAGTTTCAGTTATTATCTGTTTACATATATACAGGGTGACGCATTTTTACGACAAGGCTCAATATAATTATTATTATACAAGATATGAGAAAAAAATGTGTACGTTAGTTATAGAATGTCTTGAGTTGCATCTTTTAGAAATGTTTTGATAATGACAGGATCACCGATATGTTGTTGGTGATATTCAGAATTTTATTTTTCGAACAGCCCTTATCTTTTATGTATTTTTGCATTTTTCATCGAAATGTGATTAATGTTTGTAAGAAAAGTAGTCGAGACGCAGTAAGTGCGTTCCTTTGTCCTAATCGATTTACGCAAAATTTGCTGTGGTTGTAAAATTATTACGCATGAGTAAAAAAAAAAAGAAACAAACAATTGACTAGGTACAAGAGCATTAACTTTATAAGCTGTTTACAAAAATAATAAGTAGCAAATATAAGTAAATTAAAAAAAGAATTTTATGGGGAATTTTTAATGTGTTTCTCGTTCCTCTTTAATATGTTTCAATGAAGCATACTAGGAAGCGTCTGTTCTTCCTCGCTTTTTGAACTTTTCAGTCATAAACGTATAGGTATCTAAATGTGCAACATACTATGACATAAACATCAATATATATATATATATATATATATATATATATATATATATATATATATATATATATATATATATATATATATATATATATATATATATATATATATATATATATATATATATATATATATATATATATATATATATATATATATATATATATATATATCTAAAATGGTACGAGGGAGGTATAGGGAAGTGTTACAACTTTTAAGAACTCACAAGCTGTTTCAATGGAACGTCCCAGAAAGTGCCAGTTAAAATTATTTGACATTATTAGTCATAGGCAACTAAGTATGATCAGATACCTGAATAGCTGCAGCATGTAAAATAAATACATCCTGGAAATGGTGAGAGATCGGTATTAAGTGTTAAGGAATTTTAAAGAGATATAGTAGTAAAATATAATGTTTATTTGAAATTATGAAGTTTTGTATGAAATAAGTTACTCTGGTTGGGCACTTAGCAAATCGCTCTGTATAAGTTACTGAAAACATCATCAGCGCTTTACTTAGAACCAAGCTTTCTTAGTCACCTCACAGAAACAGAATTTAGGACCTCGATTAGAAGCGTAGATATTATCAGAGTAGTGACATTTTGAAAATTTTAGAAAAAGTAGAATTAACTCGAAAACGTCGAAAATTTGACGTATAATGCCTTTTCAATATTTGACCTAGAATTCGATGCATAATCTAAAAATGCAAAAATATAAAGGTGTTCTATTTAAATAACAAAATACATGGTACTTTCGATTTAACTGGAAGCGCCATGTACTTAAATGTAATTTCACTGAATTCCAAACCCAAATTTTCTCTCTATAATTCGGACTAGAAGGCCACAAACTCATGATAAGTGGGACTCGCCAAGCACACTGTATATATATATATATATATATATATATATATATATATATATATATATATATATATATATATATATATATATATATATATATTGATATGGTATCCTATAACACTCTTACATGACAGTCGAAGAACATACAAGCCAACCACATTCTCTAAAACAACCCATACAAAGCCTAACACATGTTGGACATGACTAGTTTTATTAGATAGTTTAAGGTGTTATTGTTGCTAGCTTTAAGAATATTAGGATGTAAGAATATTGTTTGTTAACTTTAAGATTGTCATGTAACCTAGAGATAAGTCAGCTGTTCAGATTGGAACCAAATGTCAAATTGACAATGAAATTGTAGTATAGGTTAACCAATTGAATCAAACTAAAGTCAAAAGCCAACAACAATGGCAAATTATGTATCCGCCGAGATAATGAAAGAGGATTACTGTGTGAAGATTTGTTTTGATAAAAGATTTTTAAAGGCGGCCAAAAGACATAATTTGACTAGATACGGTCGTTACGGGAGATAATAAATAGATTGGAATTTTTTTGGTATAGGAAAAACAGATTGGAAATTTTTAGAAAGGAGATTGGTTCAAAAATTGTTAGAGAAAAGGAACTTGGAAAAAAGTTTGAAAAGAGTAAGATTATATTAAGTTTGAAGCAAAACAGGAGTCACTGGTCAGGCAGACAACGTGGAATCTCAGAGAAGAGCAAGTTTACAGGGAATAAAGACTGAGTGAGTAAAGTTTAAAAAAAACTTATCTTTATTGTGTGACATATCCCCAGCCTCAAAAAGAGTAATGAAAACTCGCCAAAATTATCATACATAAAACGAAAGTAAAGAAGTCTCATCGTACAAAAAAACCGTCTTGGTTTGCACGTTAAATACCAAGGCGTTTGCAGGGGCCATCTCTTGTCTTTAACCAACAATAAGCGTACCCAGCTTGTGTAGGTTCTCGTCCATTGACTGTGAGGCGTAATACGGTGTTATACAAACCACACAGATATCAATAGGTGTCGTTACCGTTTGGTTTTAGGAAAGTGCGTGAGATTCATGTAAATATAAGTGGTCCTAAAATAAGCAGATAATACTGATCAGTCGTTTTGGATTTTTTTTTTCATTGTCATTGTTAAAAAAATAAACAAAGAACTCTAAATTCAAAAACTAAGAAATATATGATAAATAGAAAGTACTTATTAGGTTTTTTTGTCAGTTGTATTAGTTAATAAATATTTAAGTTCTGTGTGAATTTAACATCCTTGTTTCATTTTGTTTTATACGTATAGAGGTATTTGGGAAGAAACAAAAAAAAAATCAAATAGGGAAATGGTTTAAAAAATTAAAAAAGAAATAAATAAATTTCGGACTTGAAAACTACAAAATGGAAAGAGTCAGGGCTGTAAAGATTTAATTGTACTTTTGGAAATAATAATAAAATTTTCGAGAGCTTGAACCCACTAGCTAAAGAAGCTCCCTGATTTAAGAGTGAATTTCATCCATGCAATAAATTTATTTGGGTCCCGGGCAGCAATAAAAGATAGTGGATACACTAGGTTGTAAGTTTTATATACATTTATTTTACAAGAATAATTGTAATTGTAACCTTTCACAAAACTTAATAGCTAAAACACTAAAAACTTACATCACATAAAACAGTAAATATATATTAACCCATTATATATCAATATATATATATATATATATATATATATATATATATATATATATATATATATATATATATATATATATATATATATATATATATATATATATATATAAAACGTAATTTGATTTGCATATAATCAGTTTGTTCTGTAATGAAAACTCACAGCACACACAAAAAAATACGAATTGTAACGGGACCATATTGAACTCCTTGCTCTTTGTCTACTTCTAACAGTGGGGCAGGTGTACGTGCCCCGTGCTTCCTCCTCTTAAATACGCCATTGTTTGTACATAGACTGAGTCATTATTAAGTCTGTCAGTATATATTATAAAACAAAACACTTTTGAGCTGCCTTTTGAAAGATACACCTCTTGAAACTATCTTCAAACATAAAATATTTGTTTTCGGCAATATTATGTCTTTTTGTGTAGTTATAAGCTGTAACCATTTGTGGTCATAAAGATGACAATATTTGTGAGCTATTATCTTTTACCCCTGCTTACATTTCGTAAATCATTATATATGTCAGAACAAACTGTTGAATAATATCATCATTTTCCCTATTATGCTTTATCTTTATCAACTTTTACCTCATAATTCATCTATTTCATCCTTGGTATATTTTATTTTCGAAGCACGGTATAGAAAAATGAATTGGTAGGTTTATGCTGGAAGATACACACACTATGGAAAGTTATAAAACACATTTAAATATAATTTACATAAAGTGTCTTACATTTAGTAATTAACACGTGTTATAAAGGGATAATAAATTATAGTTATAAAACAGAAAACAAGTTTAAAATGTGAAGTGCCTTTTCAAAAGTGAAAATACCGATTAATGGTAAAAATTAAGTAAGGAGCATATTGTTAAGTTAAGTACACTTGGAGAACCCAAATTACCACAAAACATCTTTTAAAGACCTGACGATCGTTTCACTAACAAAGTTAGCGTCATCAGGATTTGGTGATTTGGGTTCTCTAAGTGTACTTGTCAGTGCTCATCACAGTTTCCAATCTTCACTTAGTGACATATTGTTAAGATTTAATAGTGGTTTGAGGAAAAGGAGACGATGCAAAATAACAGTTCACCTGTAGAGAGCTACACAAATACTTACTTTATTCACACAGAACAGTGTACAAAGCAATTGACAGTAGTAGTAGGTAATGCGGCACTTTGAGCAGACAGTGACGTCACAGGAAGTGACGTCACGGCGCCGGCGCCACGCCCTGGCGCCGGCGCCACGCCCTGGCGCCTGCCCTGGCGCCGGCGCCACGCCCTGGCGCCACGCCCTGGCGCCACGCCCGGGCGCCTGCCCCAGCGCCTGCCCCGGCGCCTGCCCCGGCGCCTGCCCCGGCCCCGGCGCCTAGCCACGCCCCGGCCCCCGGCGCCAAGCCCCGGCGCCAGCCCCGGCGCCGGCGCCCAGCCACGCCCTGGGGCCCAGACAGTCACATTTACATTTAGCCGTGTTATTCTGCATTCTAAGGTCATTGACCTGTCTAGGAAACTGTGACGTCACACGACTTGGGCCAGACAGTCACATGCAAACATTTCAAAAGTGTCTAACCTATTACTTCAAATTATTATATTTTGAAAAAAACCATTTGGTGCAGGTGAGTTTCGAACCCGGGGCATTCAGATGGGGAGGCAACGATGCTACCCGTTGAGCTAAGCAGACGCTTATTAATTTAGTGTTTTAGGTTGGTATATATATATACGACTACAAACAAACCATACATGTAACATAATTAAAGTTTATTATTAGACAAATGGATGATTTACAAAATAATGTTTAATATTAGAGGCTGAACCAAAACGGAGGAAAATGGCGGAATGAAAGATGGAAGCCTGTGATACCTTAAGCTGACATTATAAAAATGGCGGCTTTCGTTGATAAAGATGGTGCAAGGATGGATGAAGACTTATTTAAAGATACGTCACTCCAACCTAGCCGACAAATGAGAGTGTAGACATAAGACATAATAATTAATATGTTTAATATTAGACAGACTAGAACGTCACAATTGTTATATGGGTAGGTTCTAAAAATAACACACAGAGGTCGCTGGCAAAACAAAAGAAGGAAGTTCAGAAACAAAATAGACAACAGGTTCAACCGTGAGATGTACGATGGAACCAATACATGCACGGTGTTAAGGAGGCCAAATCAAATTGGAATATACAATAAAATGGCCACTTCCGGTCTAAACTTTAAATCGTTATATCTTTTCAACGGAAAGTGATAGAAAGGAACCGACTTCAAAAATATATCGTTTCATAACAAGCTCTACAAGAAAATGAGATAAAAAACTTTAAACCCTTATCGCGGAAGATCCGTGAGATGTACGATGGAACCAACACATGCACAGTGTTAAGGAGGCCAAATCAAATTGGAATATACAATAAAATGGCCACTTCCGGTCTAAACTTTAAATCGTTATATCTTTTCAACGACAAGTGATAGAAAGGAACCGACTTCAAAAATATATCGTTTCATAACAAGCTCTACAAGAAACTGAGATAAAAAACTTTAAACCCTTATCGCGGAAGATCCGTGAGATGTACGATAGAACCAACACATGCACGGTGTTAAGGAGGCCAAATCAAATTGGAATATACAATAAAATGGCCACTTCCGGTCTAAACTTTAAATCGTTATATCTTTTCAACGACAAGTGATAGAAATGAACCGACTTCAAAAATATATCGTTTCATAACAAGCTCTACAAGAAACTGAGATAAAAAACTTTAAACCCTTATCGCGGAAGATCCGTGAGATGTACGATAGAACCAACACATGCACGGTGTTAAGGAGGCCAAATCAAATTGGAATATACAATAAAATGGCCACTTCCGGTCTAAACTTTAAATCGTTATATCTTTTCAACGGAAAGTGATAGAAAGGAACCGACTTCAAAAATGTATGTTTCGTAACAAGGTCTACAAGAAACTGAGATAAAAAACTTCAAACCCTTATCTCGGAAGATCGGCGAGATGTACGATAGAACCAACACATGCACGGTGTTCAGCAAGTCAAACTCTATTAACATATCCAATAAAAATGTTACTTCCGGGTAGACACTTCCGGTATAGCTATTCTTAGAGCTACATACATGTGTGACACCTCAAAATAATCGTCTTGTTGAACAGAAGAAAGAAATATAGTTTTTAAGGAAATCAAAACAAGTTGTGTTAACATCTAAAAACAACACACTCTCTCTTAGACTTAATGAAGTTACTTTCAGAGAAATTTTCAAGCTTACCATGAGGACCAGTATTCAATGGCGTATTTAAATGTTGACTACATCAAGTGATGCGTGCTACAGACAAATTTTAGTACACCCTCTTAGACTTATTGAAGTTGACGGCACAGGCAGCTGTCAAGCGTACCTAACAAACCAAAGTAAATATGTCTTGAAGAACAGTCTTGAATTGCCCTAAACCAACACATCTCTATCATTTCAGAGTAACCAGTTAAACTAAGTATCTTGAAGTGTAGCTTTTATGTTTATGAGATATAAAATAAGAAAACCAAAGAGTTAATTGTCTATTACAACAACAAGTAGAAGGGGTTGACTTGGTACCTACAGCTGCTACATACTTGGTAAAAATGGGGTGCCACTAGCATTTCAGAGTAATTTTAATCATGCAACACTCTAACTGTCTTGAGATGTAGCTTTATGTGTTAATGGGTGGAAATAACAAAACTAAAGAGTTGATTGTCTATTACAACTGTCAGCTAAAGAAGCATTTAGGTAGCCGGAATACCGATATCCTAAATATTTCAAGAGTAATCTTAGTCATACAACACTCTTAACTAACTGTCTTGAGATGTGGCTTTATGTGTCATTGGTTGGAAAATAAGAAAACTAAAGAGTTGATTGTCTATTACAACTGTCAGCTGAAGGAACATGTTGGGTTATCGGAATACCGATAACGCCAAATGTTCCAACCGAAGGAGCCCACTTAGAGTCATCTCCAGGGGCTCGGAATACCGATGCCCTAGAAGTGTCGGAAGCAACATTTCAATTAACACCAACAACCGCTAAATACTTGTTGGACTTTAGTATATTTGGTATTAAATTTGGCTTGTTGGATAACCAATCATTTTTATGAAAAATGCAACAATTTTTATTTCTGCGTAAATACATGTAAATTTTGTAGTCTACTATGGACAGTCAAGTCTACCTCTGGACATTTAAGTCAACCCTGGACATAATTATAACGGTGTTTAAATGCAAATAGATTGAATTATTTTGCTGGGAGTCAGGTATGGACAAGGTGTTATTAATAATAAAAACAGTGGTAAAATATAAAAATATAATATATTTACTCAAGTGTACACTACAGCAAGTTAACTAATTTGAAAATTGTCTGTCTTTACAGTAAAATGAGATCTGTCAGTTGGTGTTTGTGACCTTGGAATGTAATCTGGGTGTTATTTCCGTAGGATGACATCATCCCAGCATTCGTGTTTGAGCTTGTCTAGAATACAGCTGTTGGCAGTTGTCATATCTGGTAGGATGACATCATCATCATCATTATACGTGTTTGAGCTTGTTGGCAGCTCTCGTTTCCGGTTAGTGACCTATACGAACATAACAGTCTATGTACCAACCAACCAATCAACCAACTGTTTTTGAGGTGTAGCCTTTATGTATGTATGTATGTAATTTAATTTTCGATAGTGTAAAATAAAATTAAAAAGTGTGATATATGAAAAAATAAGAAAACTAAAGAGTTGATTGTCTATTACAACTGTCAGCTAAAGAAGCATTTAGGTAGCCGGAATACCGATATTCTAAATATTTCAAGAGTAATCTTAGTCATACAACACTCTTAACTAACTGTCTTGAGATGTGGCTTTATGTGTCATTGGTTGGAAAATAAGAAAACTAAAGAGTTGATTGCCTATTACAACAGTCAGCTAAAGGAACATTTGGGTTATCGGAATACCGATATGCCAAATGTTCCAACCGAAGGAGCCCACTTAGAGTCACATCTCAACTAACGCCTACAACCGCTACATACTTGGTGGACTTTGGTGGAACACAGACTGAAAACAACTTGATATCTGGTACATATGTCTGTAAAGATTTCATTCTAAATTTAGCCTGTTGGATATCCAATCATTTCTATGAAAAGTGCAACCAACCACCCAACCAATCAACCAACGTTGAGGGGCGTAGAGATAGCAAGCTATCTACAAGTGGACCCCTCTGAACCTATGATGTTAATAATGGATTAAGAGAGTGAATTGGTACGTGTTTATATTGAAGGCTTGCATGCTACGTACAAGTGTCTGAATATGGTAATGATGAGTTAAGATATTTAATTGACATGTATTAAAGGCTTAGCGGTTTTCACTTGAGTCATCGTCATTCTAAATGTATCAGAACGAAAACCAGGTCCTTTACTCTGGTATATCTTACTCAGTAGGTGCCAGACGTCTTCGAAAACAACATTCTTTGCTTTACGAAATGGGAGATGGGCAGCCCCCTTGTCGAAACCTTCCGAGTTAAAGGTAAACCCCACTCTGTCTTCGGGATCGACATCATGGACTATATGACTCACAATATCTTTAATACGATCTTTGACCCACTTCTCTGGATCGTTGACATCGTTAGGTATATCTTGTAGTCTAAAGCATACGCTTCGTCTATCAAGTTTAAACTTCTTATTGGAGGTCACTGTATCTTCAAGTATTTGGAATGCCATTGTTTCGTGCTACACAACTGACTGTGTTGGTTAAAGGACCGAAGTTTAGCCTCGTGTTTATTAAAGACTAAAGTTTAGCAGGTACTAATTGTTTTCACCTTCACTGTTGGCTACCGACTGAACCTTAGCTCCTCGTCTTAATATTCGACAAACAACACAGACAACACAACTTATTGTTTTCACCTTCACTGTTGGCTACCGACTGAACCTTAGCGGACGCTCCTCGTCTTAATATTCGACAAAACAACACAGACAACACAACTTATTGTTTTCACCTTCACTGTTGGTTAACGACTGAACCTTAGTGGACGCTTCACGTCTTAATATTCAACAGACAACAACGACAGCTGTCATACAGCCGTCTGACATGACAGACAGCTGTCATACAGCTGTCATACAGCTGTCATACAGCTGTCTAACACAGCTGTCTAACACAGCTGTCTAACACAGCTGTCTAACACAGCTGTCTAACACAGCTGTCTAATACAGCTGTCTAACACAGCTGTTTAACACAGCTGTCTAACACAGCTGTCTAACACAGCTGTCTAACACAGCTGTCTAATACAGCTGTCTAACACAGCTGTTTAACATAGCTGTCTAACACAGCTGTCTAATAGGGCAGACATATGTCTGACACATGTCTAGCAGATGTGTAACAGTCACTCTTTTGCGGAACATAAGCTGAATGTTTTTAAGTCAAACAAGAAGAAAACAATTTAAAACACATCTACGATGACCATGAGGCAGCCTACATGGACTTTGAATAATTTTTAAAAATAGATGCGGCCAGGTTAGTTGATTAACCTGTCTAATAGGGTAGACATATGTCTAACACATGTCTAGCAAATGTGTAACAGTCACTCTTTTGCGGAACACAAGCTGAATGTTTTTAAGTCAAACAAGAAGAAAACAATTTAAAACACATCTACGATGACCATGAGGCAGCCTACATGGACTTTGAACAATTTTTAAAAATAGATGCGGCCAGGTTAGGTGATTAACCATCCAGGTCAGTTACAGCTGACGCTATAAATAAAAACGATGCTGGAAGCGAGTGACGTCACAAGAAACGGTGGTGCATGTGCCCAGGTTATACCGGGTTAGCTCCATGACAAGGTGGTGGACCAGTCGGGTCAGCTAAGAGTCGGGTGGTGGAATGGTCGGGTCAGTCTAAACATAAATGACCACAATTATAAGTATTATATTTCTGATACACATCACGATTGTACATTAGAGTAGAGTCTTTAAGGTAACGCTGCAGCTCAACTGGTGGCTTCAAGTTTCCATATGAGTCAAAGTACACGGCTGTGTCACCACGTTTCTTAACTGCAACCCAATGACTGCCAGGTTCCTTGTTTGTTTGCAAATTCATGGTAGATAGCTTGCTATCTCTACGCCCCTCAACGTTGGTTGGTTGGTTGGGTGGTTGGTTGCACTTTTCATAGAAATGATTGGATATCCAACAGGCTAAATTTAGAATGAAATCTTTACAGACATATGTACCAGATATCAAGTTGTTTTCAGTCTGTGTTCCACCAAAGTCCACCAAGTATGTAGCGGTTGTAGGCGTTAGTTGAGATGTTGCTTCCGACACATCTAGGGGGCCGGTATTCCGGCCCCCTAGATGTGACTCTAAGTGGGCTCCTTCGGTTGGAACATTTGGCATATCGGTATTCCGATAACCCAAATGTTCCTTTAGCTGACTGTTGTAATAGGCAATCAACTCTTTAGTTTTCTTATTTTCCAACCAATGACACATAAAGCCACATCTCAAGACAGTTAGTTAAGAGTGTTGTATGACTAAGATTACTCTTGAAATATTTAGAATATCGGTATTCCGGCTACCTAAATGCTTCTTTAGCTGACAGTTGTAATAGACAATCAACTCTTTAGTTTTCTTATTTTTTCATATATCACACTTTTTAATTTTATTTTACACTATCGAAAATTAAATTACATACATACATACATAAAGGCTACACCTCAAAAACAGTTGGTTGATTGGTTGGTTGGTACATAGACTGTTATGTTCGTATAGGTCACTAACCGGAAACGAGAGCTGCCAACAAGCTCAAACACGTATAATGATGATGATGATGTCATCCTACCAGATATGACAACTGCCAACAGCTGTATTCTAGACAAGCTCAAACACGAATGCTGGGATGATGTCATCCTACGGAAATAACACCCAGATTACATTCCAAGGTCACAAACACCAACTGACAGATCTCATTTTACTGTAAAGACAGACAATTTTCAAATTAGTTAACTTGCTGTAGTGTACACTTGAGTAAATATATTATATTTTTATATTTTACCACTGTTTTTATTATTAATAACACCTTGTCCATACCTGACTCCCAGCAAAATAATTCAATCTATTTGCATTTAAACACCGTTATAATTATGTCCAGGGTTGACTTAAATGTCCAGAGGTAGACTTGACTGTCCATAGTATACTACAAAATTTACATGTATTTACGCAGAAATAAAAATTGTTGCATTTTTCATAAAAATGATTGGTTATCCAACAAGCCAAATTTAATACCAAATATACTAAAGTCCAACAAGTATTTAGCGGTTGTTGGTGTTAATTGAAATGTTGCTTCCGACACTTCTAGGGCATCGGTATTCCGAGCCCCTGGAGATGACTCTAAGTGGGCTCCTTCGGTTGGAACATTTGGCGTTATCGGTATTCCGATAACCCAACATGTTCCTTCAGCTGACAGTTGTAATAGACAATCAACTCTTTAGTTTTCTTATTTTCCAACCAATGACACATAAAGCCACATCTCAAGACAGTTAGTTAAGAGTGTTGTATGACTAAGATTACTCTTGAAATATTTAGGATATCGGTATTCCGGCTACCTAAATGCTTCTTTAGCTGACAGTTGTAATAGACAATCAACTCTTTAGTTTTGTTATTTCCACCCATTAACACATAAAGCTACATCTCAAGACAGTTAGAGTGTTGCATGATTAAAATTACTCTGAAATGCTAGTGGCACCCCATTTTTACCAAGTATGTAGCAGCTGTAGGTACCAAGTCAACCCCTTCTACTTGTTGTTGTAATAGACAATTAACTCTTTGGTTTTCTTATTTTATATCTCATAAACATAAAAGCTACACTTCAAGATACTTAGTTTAACTGGTTACTCTGAAATGATAGAGATGTGTTGGTTTAGGGCAATTCAAGACTGTTCTTCAAGACATATTTACTTTGGTTTGTTAGGTACGCTTGACAGCTGCCTGTGCCGTCAACTTCAATAAGTCTAAGAGGGTGTACTAAAATTTGTCTGTAGCACGCATCACTTGATGTAGTCAACATTTAAATACGCCATTGAATACTGGTCCTCATGGTAAGCTTGAAAATTTCTCTGAAAGTAACTTCATTAAGTCTAAGAGAGAGTGTGTTGTTTTTAGATGTTAACACAACTTGTTTTGATTTCCTTAAAAACTATATTTCTTTCTTCTGTTCAACAAGACGATTATTTTGAGGTGTCACACATGTATGTAGCTCTAAGAATAGCTATACCGGAAGTGTCTACCCGGAAGTAACATTTTTATTGGATATGTTAATAGAGTTTGACTTGCTGAACACCGTGCATGTGTTGGTTCTATCGTACATCTCGCCGATCTTCCGAGATAAGGGTTTGAAGTTTTTTATCTCAGTTTCTTGTAGACCTTGTTACGAAACATACATTTTTGAAGTCGGTTCCTTTCTATCACTTTCCGTTGAAAAGATATAACGATTTAAAGTTTAGACCGGAAGTGGCCATTTTATTGTATATTCCAATTTGATTTGGCCTCCTTAACACCGTGCATGTGTTGGTTCTATCGTACATCTCACGGATCTTCCGCGATAAGGGTTTAAAGTTTTTTATCTCAGTTTCTTGTAGAGCTTGTTATGAAACGATATATTTTTGAAGTCGGTTCATTTCTATCACTTGTCGTTGAAAAGATATAACGATTTAAAGTTTAGACCGGAAGTGGCCATTTTATTGTATATTCCAATTTGATTTGGCCTCCTTAACACCGTGCATGTGTTGGTTCTATCGTACATCTCACGGATCTTCCGCGATAAGGGTTTAAAGTTTTTTATCTCAGTTTCTTGTAGAGCTTGTTATGAAACGATATATTTTTGAAGTCGGTTCATTTCTATCACTTGTCGTTGAAAAGATATAACGATTTAAAGTTTAGACCGGAAGTGGCCATTTTATTGTATATTCCACTTTGATTTGGCCTCCTTAACACCGTGCATGTGTTGGTTCTCTCGTACATCTCACGGATCTTCCGCGATAAGGGTTTAAAGTTTTTTATCTCATTTTCTTGTAGACCTTGTTACGAAACATACATTTTTGAAGTCAGTTCCTTTCTATCACTTGTCCTTCAAAAGATATAACGATTTAAAGTTTAGACCGGAAGTGGCCATTTTATTGTATATTCCAATTTGATTTGGCCTCCTTAACACCGTGCATGTATTGGTTCCATCGTACATCTCACGGTTGAACCTGTTGTCTATTTTGTTTCTGAACTTCCTTCTTTTGTTTTGCCAGCGACCTCTGTGTGTTATTTTTAGAACCTACCCATATAACAATTGTGACGTTCTAGTCTGTCTAATATTAAACATATTAATTATTATGTCTTATGTCTACACTCTCATTTGTCGGCTCTAAAGGTTGGGGTGACGTAACTTTAAATAATGGAGTCTTCAACCATCTTCATCAGCGCACCATCTTTAAGAACGAAAGCCGCCATTTTTATAATGTCAGCTTAAGGTATCACAGGCTTCCATCTTTCATTCCGCCATTTTCCTCCGTTTTGGTTCAGCAGCCTCTAATATTAAACATTATTTTGTAAATCATCCATTTGTCTAATAATAAACTTTAATTATGTTACATGTATGGTTTGTTTGTAGTCGTATATATATATACCAACCTAAAACAATAAATTAATAAGCGTCTGCTTAGCTCAACGGGTAGCATCGTTGCCTCCCATCTGAATGCCCCGGGTTCGAAACTCACCTGCACCAAATGGTTTTTTTCAAAATATAATAATTTGAAGTAATAGGTTAGACACTTTTGAAATGTTTGCATGTGACTGTCTGGCCCAAGTCGTGTGACGTCACAGTTTCCTAGACAGGTCAATGACCTTAGGAATAACACGGATGTGACTGTCTGGCCCAGGGCGTGGCTGGGCGCCGGCGCCGGGGCTGGCGCCCGGGGCGTGGCTAGGCGCCGGGCCCGGGGCAGGCGCCGGGGCAGGCGCCAGGGCAGGCGCCAGGGCTAGGCGCCAGGGCGTGGCTAGGCGCCCTACTTGTTGTTGTAATAGACAATTAACTCTTTGGTTTTCTTATTTTATATCTCATAAACATAAAAGCTACACTTCAAGATACTTAGTTTAACTGGTTACTCTGAAATGATAGAGATGTGTTGGTTTAGGGCAATTCAAGACTGTTCTTCAAGACATATTTACTTTGGTTTGTTAGGTACGCTTGACAGCTGCCTGTGCCGTCAACTTCAATAAGTCTAAGAGGGTGTACTAAAATTTGTCTGTAGCACGCATCACTTGATGTAGTCAACATTTAAATACGCCATTGAATACTGGTCCTCATGGTAAGCTTGAAAATTTCTCTGAAAGTAACTTCATTAAGTCTAAGAGAGAGTGTGTTGTTTTTAGATGTTAACACAACTTGTTTTGATTTCCTTAAAAACTATATTTCTTTCTTCTGTTCAACAAGACGATTATTTTGAGGTGTCACACATGTATGTAGCTCTAAGAATAGCTATACCGGAAGTGTCTACCCGGAAGTAACATTTTTATTGGATATGTTAATAGAGTTTGACTTGCTGAACACCGTGCATGTGTTGGTTCTATCGTACATCTCGCCGATCTTCCGAGATAAGGGTTTGAAGTTTTTTATCTCAGTTTCTTGTAGACCTTGTTACGAAACATACATTTTTGAAGTCGGTTCCTTTCTATCACTTTCCGTTGAAAAGATATAACGATTTAAAGTTTAGACCGGAAGTGGCCATTTTATTGTATATTCCAATTTGATTTGGCCTCCTTAACACCGTGCATGTGTTGGTTCTATCGTACATCTCACGGATCTTCCGCGATAAGGGTTTAAAGTTTTTTATCTCAGTTTCTTGTAGAGCTTGTTATGAAACGATATATTTTTGAAGTCGGTTCATTTCTATCACTTGTCGTTGAAAAGATATAACGATTTAAAGTTTAGACCGGAAGTGGCCATTTTATTGTATATTCCAATTTGATTTGGCCTCCTTAACACCGTGCATGTGTTGGTTCTATCGTACATCTCACGGATCTTCCGCGATAAGGGTTTAAAGTTTTTTATCTCAGTTTCTTGTAGAGCTTGTTATGAAACGATATATTTTTGAAGTCGGTTCCTTTCTATCACTTGTCGTTGAAAAGATATAACGATTTAAAGTTTAGACCGGAAGTGGCCATTTTATTGTATATTCCAATTTGATTTGGCCTCCTTAACACTGTGCATGTGTTGGTTCCATCGTACATCTCACGGATCTTCCGCGATAAGGGTTTAAAGTTTTTTATCTCATTTTCTTGTAGAGCTTGTTATGAAACGATATATTTTTGAAGTCGGTTCCTTTCTATCACTTTCCGTTGAAAAGATATAACGATTTAAAGTTTAGACCGGAAGTGGCCATTTTATTGTATATTCCAATTTGATTTGGCCTCCTTAACACCGTGCATGTATTGGTTCCATCGTACATCTCACGGTTGAACCTGTTGTCTATTTTGTTTCTGAACTTCCTTCTTTTGTTTTGCCAGCGACCTCTGTGTGTTATTTTTAGAACCTACCCATATAACAATTGTGACGTTCTAGTCTGTCTAATATTAAACATATTAATTATTATGTCTTATGTCTACACTCTCATTTGTCGGCTAGGTTGGAGTGACGTATCTTTAAATAAGTCTTCATCCATCCTTGCACCATCTTTATCAACGAAAGCCGCCATTTTTATAATGTCAGCTTAAGGTATCACAGGCTTCCATCTTTCATTCCGCCATTTTCCTCCGTTTTGGTTCAGCCTCTAATATTAAACATTATTTTGTAAATCATCCATTTGTCTAATAATAAACTTTAATTATGTTACATGTATGGTTTGTTTGTAGTCGTATATATATATACCAACCTAAAACACTAAATTAATAAGCGTCTGCTTAGCTCAACGGGTAGCATCGTTGCCTCCCCATCTGAATGCCCCGGGTTCGAAACTCACCTGCACCAAATGGTTTTTTTCAAAATATAATAATTTGAAGTAATAGGTTAGACACTTTTGAAATGTTTGCATGTGACTGTCTGGCCCAAGTCGTGTGACGTCACAGTTTCCTAGACAGGTCAATGACCTTAGAATGCAGAATAACACGGCTAAATGTAAATGTGACTGTCTGGGCCCCAGGGCGTGGCTGGGCGCCGGCGCCGGGGCTGGCGCCGGGGCTTGGCGCCGGGGGCCGGGGCGTGGCTAGGCGCCGGGGCCGGGGCAGGCGCCGGGGCAGGCGCCGGGGCAGGCGCTGGGGCAGGCGCCCGGGCGTGGCGCCAGGGCGTGGCGCCAGGGCGTGGCGCCAGGGCGTGGCGCCAGGGCGTGGCGCCGGCGCCAGGGCGTGGCGCCGGCGCCAGGGCAGGCGCCAGGGCGTGGCGCCGGCGCCAGGGCGTGGCGCCGGCGCCGTGACGTCACTTCCTGTGACGTCACTGTCTGCTCAAAGTGCCGCATTACCTACTAGTAGTGCATAGATGGCGCAACATGTACATTGTGAAATTTTTAGATATATTTCAACACTCCCAAACAATTTAAATTTTTACTAAAACTATAAATCTAAATTACATTTTCTCAACCCTCACTCTAAACAAAATTTTGAATGTTTCGGCGAACACAATGGTTTAGTTATCACATCTGTCCGCATTTCATTTGTGGGTACATACTTCAAAACACACAATTTATTTGAGACTAACTGTTGCTCGCGAACTGGTCCGCGTAAAATTCAGTTATAATAATAATAACCATATTTTTCAAGCTGTATACGCCTAACATAGTTATAAATACCTTACAAACTGACATACACATACATCATTGTGAGATGTACGGCAGGCCGCCATCTCGGCGGCGAACCAGGTAGTATGTTGTCATGACAGCTCTAGTTAACACAAAATGTTATAGATAGAGACTGTGTACAACCAACAAACAATTTTGTAAATTTTCCAGTTCTTCCCTAACACAAAGACAATATATGTAAGGCTAGATATATTCTCACCGTAATTAGAAATGCAGACCGGTTTCGCTCTAGTTAGAGCTCGTCAGTGCGCTATACTAATCACAGCAAGGACACACCTATAAAGTAATATGGCTATGGTAGCCAGCCTAAAGCCACGGCTAATATTGCAAAAACAGAAATTCAAAATTTCAAGTCGGTAGTTAAAAGCGAAAAAAATATTAAATACGTAGATACTTTCTTTATAGTATTTCTTTAGATACAAGGTTTTTTACTAATTTAAAGAGCCGTTTTAGTACAATTAGGCTATGGGGTGAGCTTACACGCAAACACGCTACGTAAATTTGGCCACCGAAGAATCAGTCCCGCGAAATGTAGAATTTGCTCCTGTGACTTATTAATTGTCATTTTACATTTTACATTTTACATTTTACATTTTACATTTTACATTTTACATTTTACATTTTACATTTTACATTTTACATTTTACATTTTACATTTTACATTTTACATTTTACATTTTACATTTTACATTTTACATTTTACATTTTACATTTTACATTTTACATTTTACATTTTACATTTTACATTTTACATTTTACATTTTACATTTTACATTTTACATTTTACATTTTACATTTTACATTTTACATTTTACATTTTACATTTTACATTTTACATTTTACATTTTACATTTTACATTTTACATTTTACATTTTACATTTTACATTTTACATTTTACATTTTACATTTTACATTTTACATTTTACATTTTACATTTTACATTTTACATTTTACATTTTACATTTTACATTTTACATTTTACATTTTACATTTTACATTTTACATTTTACATTTTACATTTTACATTTTACATTTTACATTTTACATTTTACATTTTACATTTTACATTTTACATTTTACATTTTACATTTTACATTTTACATTTTACATTTTACATTTTACATTTTACATTTTACATTTTACATTTTACATTTTACATTTTACATTTTACATTTTACATTTTACATTTTACATTTTACATTTTACATTTTACATTTTACATTTTACATTTTACATTTTACATTTTACATTTTACATTTTACATTTTACATTTTACATTTTACATTTTACATTTTACATTTTACATTTTACATTTTACATTTTACATTTTACATTTTACATTTTACATTTTACATTTTACATTTTACATTTTACATTTTACATTTTACATTTTACATTTTACATTTTACATTTTACATTTTACATTTTACATTTTACATTTTACATTTTACATTTTACATTTTACATTTTACATTTTACATTTTACATTTTACATTTTACATTTTACATTTTACATTTTACATTTTACATTTTACATTTTACATTTTACATTTTACATTTTACATTTTACATTTTACATTTTACATTTTACATTTTACATTTTACATTTTACATTTTACATTTTACATTTTACATTTTACATTTTACATTTTACATTTTACATTTTACTTTTTACGTTTTACGTTTTACGTTTTACGTTTTACATTTTACATTTTACATTTTACATTTTACATTTTACATTTTACATTTTACATTTTACATTTTACATTTTACATTTTACATTTTACATTTTACATTTTACATTTTACATTTTACATTTTACATTTTACATTTTACATTTTACATTTTACATTTTACATTTTACATTTTACATTTTACATTTTACATTTTACATTATACACTGGACGGTCACATAACTCACAGAAATGATTATATTTTGATATATTTTACATTGTATGTAAGAAAGTGCTGATATTTAGTTATTTACCAAATACATATGTAGAGCATTATTTAATGGCTTCACAAAACAGCATTTGTGAAACCAGAGGAGAAGTATCTACATATGTATTTAGTTTGGAATAGTTTCACCAAGTAAGGATAACAACAAGTTATGAATTTAGTTACTTGTCAGCAAAAATTAAAGCTGTTCCATATTACATCTCGCCTGTAGAAACAAACAATTACGATTAATAATAATTAATTAATAGTTAAGAAATTTTGTTAAGTTTGATCAAGTGCTGTTGACGACTCGATGTCACCAACTAAGATGCGATGCTTTTCGCAACTACAAAATAGAGTTTAATTTCACCAAAACTAATTTTGCTCAAAAACTTTTGTTATAACTATTTTGCATATAATACTGGAGATCAAACTTTGCTAGCAAAGGAAGTATATTTTGCTAGCTTAGGTACAGTGCAATGAATATGGAAACTTTGTATGAGTGGTTTAAGGTGATTTATAGTATGCCCTTGTTTGCTTTTCCTGTTTTTCTTTCCATAGAAGAAAGTCTTGCTTGCGCTTAACATAGCAAATTTACATCACTGACTACTAAATACACAGGCTATTTTTAAATAGATGCGAAACACCTCAGGTGTGATAGTGGGTAGGTGATTCTAAGAAGAAAAATAATAAAAATGTATGTGCTAAACGTAGGTAATGACTTTTAAACTAGACGGTGTTAATGTTTTAAGAGATAATTTTTTTATTTTAATAAAACCCCACATACTTATAAAATTGGGTACACACCTTCACACATTCTATGCATTAAGAGAATTTTTTCGTTGGAAAGCGATTTTCTTAATTTTCAACAGTGCCGTACGTGAGGAATTCGCACTGAGTATTTCTTAAAAGAAATGTACGCCACTGCTTTTAGAAGCAAAAAAAATGTTTAAATCCATATTCATTTCTAATCATATTGTTGTACTGTTTTTCTTACATTCGTTTCGCATAGAAAAATTATATCGTTTTTGAGTTGCATCGTTTCGAGACTGCTCGGAATATCTGTCATCCGGCAGAAAAAAAAACATTATCATCTCATTTGTATTTGGAGAAATAGTATCTATATATTATGGCTATAAGTATCTTTTTTTAAAATAAAAGACATCAAATTTAGCAGAAAGTATAAACCTTATTATAGTAGAAACTATGTACCATATTTAATTAAAAAAACTTTATCGTTTGAAAAAGAACAAACATTTCCCGAATATAAACATAAAATTGGCACAGAAAGCGGGTCGGACTAACCTGGCCAACGAACCTATCTTGCACAAAAACTACACTGAAATCTTACACAAAAACTACACCTGCCAAGACATGATTATTCATAAAAAGCTGTTTACATGAAAATTTCCGAACATTTTCTTTTACAAAATTCGGCCTTTTTAATAAAGTAACCTTACAAGAAAAGTATAAAAGAATATTTTTACCAAAATTATTAAAAAACTTTTTTTCCCGCAAATACAAAACTACTTCTTTTACTAAAATTTACTAAACAAATTTGTTTTTCGGAATCAATTTTTTTTAGGTGAATTCGAAAAGACTTTTATTACAGTAAGTTCTCCAACATTAAGTAATGACAAAAGTTTCACAAAAAATTATTTCAACGATAACAGAAAAAAAATATGAGAAAACTGACTACTTATCTTTTTTGATACGAAAATTTGCTGAAAAAATACATAAAATTGAGTTTATATAACAAATCTGTAATTAAAATTGACAACAAAAATAAAATGTAAAAAAGCCGTTTTGTTTTACTTTTCGCGGAAATTTGAGTGCTGTAAGTGTAGAAAAATATAAACTCATATTGTTATGCTGCAAGCTGCCAGTAATAAGAACGTTACTTACGTCTGCCACTTTGATATTTCATTTGACATTATTTGTGAAAGCAATGCATCAACTACTTATATAGTGTAAGCAGTCAAATGGACTAAATTGAATTTCTCAACTATTGTGCATATTTATAAAAAATCACGCAACACGTCAATTTTAGATTATAAAATGACATCTGGCAGCGTTAAAACTCCACCCCCACATTCAGCCCCCTTTGAGTAACAGTTGCTACCACCAAATTTGTAAATATGAAGTAGGAGTTTGTGATACTTCATATAACTTTCCCGAAAAAACTGGTTTCCCGGCCAACGAACCTTATAGGTTACTAGAAAATTGAGCTTTTCAAATTTGAAGCATTTAATGCAAATTCGCTACGCTTGCTGCGTCCAGACTTTTTTTAAACTAGAGTTGACGTGTCCGAGCATTTCGTCAAGACACCAATCGCTGAAATTTTGATAAATTTATTCCGTAATTTGCCGCACACTGTATATATGTGTATATTAAAACTAAAGTGAAATTATGTTTTACCAGCCTAATAGTTATAAATCAATGAGGATGCGCTAGCTGAGCGATAAATGGCCTGTGGTCAAGATACATATGTCTAAGGCCAGAGGCGTGCACTTGTAAAGCGCGCGCAACACATACGCAAAAACTAAACGTAATATTTTGTTATCTAGTAATTTTAATGACGTTCAGTTTCATAGCTGTGTTAATGAAGTTAGCGATAAGGTTCATTAGGAATGTTACCTATGTTTTGTTGCTCCGAATAGTTGACTACCGTGTAGTAGTTGCGCTGTAATAACTGCAGTAGTTGCAGTAGTAGGTAAATAAGATTACAACTTGGTGCGAATTCTATAGGAGAGAAATATTAGTTACCAGCTCTTATACTCGGCTTCGTCCGGGTTCATGTCGAAATGCAACTCTGCCTATTTTAACAACAATGGAAGAGATATGTTATACTATTTTCGAATTTAAGATATGATTTACACAGTTTCCCTTCCCAAAAAAAACACGGAGACAAAGTGACAGCATCTCAAAAGTTGCGCTCTTTAACTAGTGACATATGTAGTGATATTTTAACAACATACGAAGTATCATAGAAATAAAAAAATATCTATTTTTAACTAACTTTATTTGCCGTAAAATAATGAGAAATCCCACGACACCCTGCCGCTAAATCTTTTATATGAACCGTTGCAAAGTAATATGCAACGCAAGCGCATTCGTGGCTCTCTACAGAGGGGGTTAAATTACTCACTTTTAAAGGGACACTCCTATTAGTGAATTTTCTTAGAAAAAATTCACTAACGGGGAGATCCCGCCTTTTGAATCCGGAAAAAGTTTCTTCAAATGAGCGCGATCTAGGACCCCTAGAACACATATCCCGAGTCAGTTTCAATCCTTAATTGTTTATATATATATATATATATATATATATATATATATATATATATATATATATATATATATATTTGTGTGTGTGTGTGTATATGTATCCCACCAAAAACTCAAAAATTTTCTCAAAAAATAGAAAAGCTATGGCAACCAAATTTGGTACGTAAGTTTACGATAGTAAAAGGAAACTATATACTAAAATTTCTATTTACATGTTAAAAAAAGTTATAAAAAAAGTATTTGGTGCCAGATCATTTCTATAAAATTCCCTACCATAACGCAGTTTCTGCACCCAGACTTTTTATAAACGAGACAGGCGAAAACTAATGTGGTTGACTGATATCAATTTTCATGAACTTAATAGTGGACACCGAATACAGTGATAGCTAAAAGATACGCCGGTGTTTTCAGAAACGGTGCATTTTGGAAAGTGCCTATAACTTTTAGTGAATTTTCTTTATAAAAATCACTAATGGGGAGATCCAAACTTTTGAACTTTGAAAAAAAATTTCAAATGAGCGCGAACTAAACACACCAGAACCCATACTTGGGGTGAGTTTAAATTTTTATGTTCATATATATATAAATATATATATATATATATATATATATATATATATATATATATATATATATATATATATATATATATATATATATATATATATATATATATATATATATATATATATATATATATATATATATATATATATTCATAAGGGGTTTTTCAATATGGACGCTCTAACTTTGACAGTTTGTAGCGGCCATCTTTTAAAACCGATAGCTGTCAAATTTGGCAGGAATACATATTTATTCGTGACATTTCACCATCAAACACTACACTCTTCAACAACGCGTAGAAATTGTTAAAATTTATTATCAAAATCAGTGCTCTGTTCGCCTAACATTCTGTGCGTTGCGTCTAATTTATGGTTTTCATGGTCGTCCTGCGGAGTCCACAATCCGTCCTTTAATGAACAACTATGAGAAAACCGGCTGGGTTTTGGATGAAGCAGTGTCTGTGTGTCAGAGAAACTCAAGATTGTTGGAAAATATTGTTGGCGTTCGGGATAGTGTGCGAGAAAACTCCAGACAGCCCAATCCGCGTCGTGCGCAAGAGTTGGGTCTTTCTACGACACCACCTTGGCGGATTTTGCGTCAAGACTTGGGTTTTCATCCATACAAAATTCAATTGACTCAAGAGCTAAAACCCAACGACCATAGGCAGCGGCGTGAATACGCGGATTGGGCCTTAGAGCATTTGCGGCTGACCCTGATTTCGGGAAGAAAATCATTTTTAGTGATGAGGCTCATTTTTGGCTAACTGGTTTTGTTGATAAACAAAATTGCCGGATTTGGAGCGAGGAAAATCCACGGGAGATCCATCAGGAACGTCTACACTCCGAAAAAGTCACTGTTTGGTGTGGATTTTGGCCCGGCGGTATCATTGGCCCTTATTTCTTCGAAGATGCGCCTGCCTTTTGAAATTTGAAAAAAATTCTCCAAATGAGCTCAAACTATGATCCCTAGAACCCACATCCGGCGACAGTTTCAATTTATATATATATATATATATATATATATATATATATATATGTATATATATATATATATATATATATATATATATATATATATATATATATATATATATATATATATATATATATATATATATATATATATATATATATATATACGTATCACACCGATAACTTAAAAATAAATTTTGATGAAAATTGACAAATACCTTTCTTTTGTGAGTGGCTTGGCTTAGTTCGTTATCCAGGAAAATGAGAGGAGGTTTTCTGGAAAATTTGTGGGTTTTCTTTCGAAAAAGTTTTGTCTCCGAAAATAACAAAATTCTGGTAACAAAATTTGCTACGTGGGTGTTATAAAAGGAAAACTAAATACCAAAATTTAGATCTCTAACGTCAGTGGCACTAAAAGTCAGAGAAGATGCAATACCAAAATATTGTATGTGTTAAACAAAATCTATTAAATATTACAGATAACACTTATTCTTTATTCGCGCAAGAAGGATAAGAAGTGCGAGAGAAATTACTTTAAAAAATTTATAATTTTTCTGCTGTAAACGTGAAAGTGGAGATTTGAAACGTCAAAAATTAGTAATATTTAAATACAGCTGCTATAATTTATGCGGTTTTTAATGGTAAATATTGCAAAAAATTTGTATTTCAAATGTGATCATTTGCCAAAATGCGTCTAAAACATAGGATTCAGGTTTTCTTTATTTATGTGGTGCCAATTATCCCAAATGTGTTGAGCCACGCATGACTGATCCATTATATTATCATTGTTGTTAGGTTTTCTTTTTTGATCTTGTTTTGATTGCTTTTGTGTGTTTTTTTACTTGATAATTTTATTTATTTAACCCAGGAGTTTTCCGTGTACTATTTTTTTAAAATGTTTGACTTAGGCAATATATCTGTAGTCTAGGGATTCTATTTGTAAACTTTTATATTTTCTGTTTTTAACATGGGCGTTTTACCGTAGATTAGGGATTTAATTTATACAGTTTCTTTGTTTTAACGGAGGAGTTCTTTTTGTAGATTGGGAAACATGTTTTATACACTTTGTTCGTGTTTTTTTCTGCATAAATAATGCATGTTTTCTTATTGTAGATGTAGTTGATTTTTTGTGCTGTAAGATTGTGGAATATATTATAAAGCCGCAAATGACAGTTGGTGAGTTTGAGGACAAATGTATGGTACCGTTTCTTCTCCACGCACATGTTTTAAATAACTTCAGTGGGATCAGTCCTATGCTTGTTGTGTATGAATAAGCGCGAATTAGGACCCCTGGAACCCATATCCGGGGTCAGTTTAAATTTTTATATGTTATCGGTGTGATACATATATATATATATATATATATATATATATATATATATATATATATATATATATATATATATATATATATACATATATATATATATATATATATATATATATATATATATATATATATATATATATATATATATATATATATACATATATATATATATATATATATATATATATATATATATATATATATATATATATATATATATATGTAGGTTTCCAACCGATAAATCAAAAAATAATTAACCGATTTCGATGAAACTCGGCAAGCGCCTTTCTTCTATTAATGGTTTAGATGAGTTCGTTAGCCAGAAAAATCGAACAAGGTTTTCCGGAAACATTTTGAATTATCTTTCGAAAAAAATTTTTTCCTCTAAAAATTACAAAGCTATTATAAATTAATTTGGTGGGTAATTGCCTTGTGAAAGGCCGTACTATTAACTAAAATTTAACTTTTTAGGTTTATAGAAAATTAGGTTATTCAAATTTGAAGCATTTAATAAAAATTCACTACCATAACGCACTTGCTGCGTTCCAATCTTTTTTTATTACGCCTCGATAAAGCGTGTTTCAACTTATAACAACGGAACATCTTAGTGCATATGATACGCCTGAGTCGTAAGATGATACATATTTGTCAGAACTTTTGATTTTTGTTTTTCCTTGTGTCTATCAATGAACAAGATAACATGAAAAATAATATTTTTAGAGACCAACCATGCGTAAAAAAAGGTTTGCTACGTACTCGAAAAAGTTATCTTCTGTCATCCAGCCCAAATCTAAGAGGCATATTGCCCACTCTACAGGAACTGTAAAAGACAGTCCGTTGGGTACCTACACTTTTATAAGGAAATATCACCATTGAAAATGCTGCAATTCCCGTGGCACTATAGTTACACAATATTATCTTTTTCAGGCCCTGATGCAATTTTATCTAAATGTTTGTAGACATCAATTCCGGTTTGGTAGAGGTTCGAATTCCAGTTTCGTCGGCACTCTATATTCGGAAACAATCATTTATCGTATATGATAAATCTTTATTTTTCAGAAAGGTTCTAGCTGCGGAAAACCATTCCTGGGTGGCAGCTTCGGTGATCGATTCTCGATACTTTGAAATAATTTCGGTATTTCTCTTTGATATCTGTGGATTTCTGTTAATAAATAATTGCAACCATTTATCCCCAGGTCTATCGTTTACAAATGGATTACGTCATCCAATTGTTTTCGAGACAATCTTTTACATCAGTTGGATGCATTGGAAAGTCGAGCTTTGCTTTCGATTCCAGTTTTTCAAGCGATCTTCTTCGGTGGTATTTAAGATAGGTGAAGGGTTCATTTTCTTAAAATTTGGTACCTTTTCTATGATTTTATTATGGAGAGATCATTTTGAAATGCCGTGTTTCCTGATTGCGTCACTCAATTGCATTGTTCCTGATTTTACAGCATCCAAGGTCAACGCAAGATTTGCTTCATAATATTTGAATCGCATCCAACAAATGAAAAAAGGAGTATGGGTACAAGACTGGCATATAAGTAGAGCACTTAGAAAATATTTTAATGTTAACCGTTTTATTGTGAATTTTCCAGCGAACGAACGGTGTAGTATCCAGTAAATAAACTGCATAAAGTCCTGTTCGTTCATTGGTTTTCGTAACTTCAAGTTATTTTATAAAATATCTGTAATCAAATTTATCTTCAGGCTTATTTTCCTTCAAATGCCCAGCTACGATAGAAAAAACAGTAAATGAACGTCCGCTTATTCACTGGAAATCTGTAGAAAATGAAGCACTTGGAAAAAACCGTTAACAAATAGTCTAGTGCCTAGTTTTATTTAAAAACTTCCACTCACAATTAGTTATTAAACTTTCGCATGCATGCCTCTCATTTATATTTCTGGGCAAGTCACTCAAAATCTAAATTTAAAATAAAGGTTACATGTGCTTACCTTAACAAAATGGCACTGAAAACACTCGTCGCCCTGCACAACAAAATTAAACAATGATTTCTGACCTTTCTCAGAATACCTAGAGTATTCTAACGAATGAACCCTAATCTAAGATTGCGTAGTAGGAAAAAAATGGGTGCAAAATTTATTTTATGTGAGACGAATCTTATTAAAAGCGAAATTAAGTATATTGTTCATTCAATGGGTACCATTTATTTACTGATCAGTTTACCCTAATTCTTTATCCAGCAACACCATATTTTTTTTGTATGAATAAAATAAAGTGAGTAATAACATTTTTATCAGTAACACATAACACAACCGAAGCCTATAAAGAATCACATAGTTCAGTCTTATCTAACTAAATGTTAAAAATGCCCGGCTTCTTGTGCCTGACAATATCCCAAAAGGTCAGCGCGTTCTTGTTGGAGTATATTTATAATCTCTAGAGAAATGTTGGTACATTCAGTTAAATTCTTGTTTTTAATTTGTCGATTGTATCTGGTTTACTTTTGAATACCACAGTCTTCAAATGACCCCACAGAAAAAAATTAGGGGGTTAGGTCAGGTTATCTTCCTGGGCACTCAATTGCACCACGCCTGCCAATCCATCTGTTGGTAAGTTGTTGATCCAGATACTATCAAACATTAACGTCATAATGCTTGGGGACACCATCTTCTTGATACCACAGGTTTTCGTTTACCATTGTGTCCACCAGGAAATAACTTCAACCTCGAAATGGAATATTTCTGCAAAAATTGTAGATATCGTGTTCCATTTATAATTCCATAAAAAAGTAGGGACGAAAAAGCCTAGTCCTAACAATTTCTGCCCGGACATTTACGTTTTGTGGATATTCTGGGTGATTCAGTCGCATCCATCTTGGATTTTCTCTTGCCCGATATCTGCAATTTTGACGGTTAACTTCTCTATCTTGTGTAAAACTAGATTTGTCTTAAAACAGAATATTCGGTACTTGCAAAGAGTTATCATTATATTTATGTATTAATGTTGCACAAAAACTGCATCCTTCGGACTGGATCGTCATCGGCTAACTGCAAAAGCTGTCTTTTATAAGGATGAAGCTTTTCAAGTTTTAGTACTTACTCATCCGTCTGAAATTGAATCCCATTGTCTCGGTCAATTTGCCGAACACTACTATGGGGATTCTCTTCCACTCCCAATAAGACGTTTAATTTCAATTCTTCACTTATAGACCGGCGACCTGTTTTTGGCAAATCTTCCACGCTAAACGTTTCTCAAAAGTTCTTATCTATTCGACTCAGTGTTGATTGATAGACACGTCCAGATATTTAATATTAAACAGAATACACACCTCTACTTGAGTTCGGATCCTGTCACCATAGCCAGCCATCATTAGAACTTCAATTCTTTGAGCTATTGATAAACGCATTTTACCAACAATTTAATAATTAATTTGAAAAAGCAAAAGTTGAAAATTATATATATTCTCTGCACGACAACCAAAACGTACATTCACTACTATTATCTGTAGATTATGTCGCAAAAAATTATCAAACTTACGCTTGGTTAGTTTTTATGACACATGTCACACAGCAGATAATTGTTATCATCAGTTGATTGTTACAGATACGACATAGTATATAACAAAAACTCTAGATGCCTTTTAGTAAAAGAAGCCCTGCGTTTTGAACATTGTTTACAGTATTTGAGATATTAAAGTATCATATCATTAGTATCATACCAGTATCATAAGACTGGACTACGTAATGCTTTGCAGGCTTCATTTGTGTTGGGTGTTACTACTGATATAAAAAATTCAATACTCACTTTATTTTATTCCTACAACAAAAAAGTTGTTGCTGAATAGAGAACCGGATTAGCTTCAGAAAGATGTAACGCAGTACCCATCATACAATTTCAAAATTTCGGAGATGTAGCTACCCTTTAAAGACGTGTGATTATAGTCGTAAGATTTTTATATAAAAAAGTTACTTTTCGAGAATATTGATATTATGCGTTACTTTGTAGGCAAATTATATATATATATATATATATATATATATATATATATATATATATATATATATATATATATATATATATTTGTGTGTGTGTGTGTGTGTGTGTGTCTCGCCATCGCTACACCTCTATTAGTGAACTTTCGTATTGAAACTTCACAAAAGATCAGAAGTTCTGAAGTGAATTCTTTATAAAAATAAGACTCTTCATTTTACCATAAATACGTTTAACTCAAGCATATTCGTACAAGATTACGTAAGTTGCGTTATTTGTTACAAAACTTATAAAATTTCACTACCATAGCGCACTTATAACTACAATTTGGAGAACCCAATTCAGCACAATACAGTTTTTGACCCGACGATCGTTTCTCTAACTAAGTTAGCGTCATTAAGAGGATGAGTAAATTAAGTGAATAATGACTGGAACTATATTTATATGTTAGTTGCCAAGCAGTTGCCATCAGCGTCCTTTAGGAAGGTAAACAGGCAGACCCCCACTGTTGAGTCTTAAATCTCTGTAATTAAAACTGCATATCTGCCTTTGTTATGCTGTGCGTCGTTATCAAAGATTTTCTTCTGAGAAGGACCCGCTGTTTATTTAGATAAGAGTTCGAACAATGGACTACATAGAATTGAGCCTACCCTATTCATCTAAACATTTATGTTCAAATTTAAAACGATATATATATATATATATATATATATATATATACTTTCGTAAGCATCAAGATGACGCAACTGTCTAACATTTTTTATTAACTCGAGATTTTCTTTATCTACATGATGATTATTATCACAAATATGCTGAGAAATACATGATTTGTCAATAGTGCCATATCTAAATGTTCTTTAAATCTAGTTTCAATGGTTCTTTTAGTTTGCCCAACATATTTAAGCTCACAACCTTTACAACCTATTTCATAGATTCCCGGCACATCTGTGCTTTAATCTTTATCCTTTGAGTTTTTAATGTATTCTTTTGCAGAAAATGTTAGCAACAAATAGGCTTTCTTAAAATGCTATTAGAATCTCTCGTAATTCGCGGTTTAAATGGTATACAACGGTTTTGTCTGGTTTATGTTTTTTAAAAGTCGTAGATTTCGCTAAGATCTTCTTTGTTTTATGCTTATTGGCAAGTTTCTCCATTAAGGAGACAGAGTAGCCATTATACCTAGCTACATTTTCAATATATTCCCGTTCGGTGTTGTCTCTTTCTTTATTTAAGGGAAACTGTGTTAATCAATGAACTAGAAAATTGAAACTAGCTATATTTTGTGGAAAACTATGGTGTGAGTCAATCGAAATGTAATTCACAGTAGTGGTTTCCTTTCTGTGGATGTCAAATTCTAAAGTGTCTCTATTTTTAATGACCAATACATCAAGAAAAGGTAATGTGTTATTCATTTCTGTTTTATGCGTGAATTTAATGGAGTCAAATTTACTGTTTAGTTTGGCAATAAAATCGTCTACTTTGTATACATTTGTATTAAATAATGCAAAAACATCGTCCACGTAACGAAACCATACTCTAGGAAAATAGTAATTTTCGTTTGCTGGGTCTGTTTCAAATCTACTAATGAAAATGTCTGTAATGAATGGTGAAAGGGGGTTGCCCATTGCTGTGCCATGATTTGTTCAAAAAATTCATTATTAAATTCAAAATATTGTAATTCGTGTAAAGATTTGTTAAATTTATATATTCTTTGCAGACCTCTTCATCTATCTTGTTCATTTTTAACAAATGGTTTAAATACATTAGCGCTTCTTTTATGGGAACACTGGGAAACAGCGACGTCACATCAAAAAACCTCGCCTTCAACTGACTTAACAACCTCGACTTATATTCGAGGAATCTATAGCTGAAACAATAGGTCTCACCGATTTTCCGGGTTTATGGATTTTCGGGGAAAATGCCTTTTAGGAACTTTAGCATTTGAAACTTGTAACTTTTCTCCTAAATCTTTTGTAAAAAGGTTATGACATCTTTTTAAATTGTTTTTAACTCCGGAAATCATTTTTGGGAGAGGGTCTATACTTAGTTTTTTATACTATCCTGAGTCTATTGCGTTATATACTCTGCTCAGAGGAACATGTTTGTCGTCATCAACGCGAAGTTAGTGAAAAAGATCAATATACCAAACAGTAAATTAACACCGCTTGTAAAACATCAAATTAAAGATGAAAAACCATCTCCTCAGAAAGCAGACCTCGTAGAAAACATTTCTTCGCAGACGTTTAATAAAAATGAAATAGAACTTTTATATAAAGGGCTAAAATTGGGTTTGCAATTACAAAAGGACGATCTATTATATGTCATTGCAGACCTTTTCATGGGTAGATGTGAAACAGATCTAGCAAAATAAAATGACCTTTTTCCTAGAGTATTATTTCGTTCTGTGGACGATGTTTTAATCCAAATGTATGCAAAGTAGACGAGTTTAGGCCAAATTTAACAGCAAGTTTGACTCCATTAAATTCCCGCATGAAATATAAATTAACAACAAATTACCTTTTCTTGGTGTATTGGTCATTAAAAAATAGACACTTTAGAATTTGACATTCACAGAACCAAAATTACTACCATGAATTACATTTCGATTAACTCACAACATAGTTTACCACAAAAAATAGCTAGTCTGAATTTTCTAGTTTATAGATTAATACAGCTTCTCATAAATAAAGTAAGATACAACAGAGAACTTGAATATATTAAACATGTAGCTAAGTGTAATGGTTACTCTCTCTGCTTAGTAGAGAAACTAGTCAATAAACATAAAACAAAGTAAATGTTAGCGGAATCCACGACTTTAAGAAAAGATAAACTAGACAAAACCGTTGTCTGTTTACCATTTGAACCGCGAATTACGAAAGATTTTAACAGAATTTTTAAGAAAGCCAATTTGTTGCTAACATTATTACAAAAAAAATACAGTAAAAAATTTGCTAGGCAACACAAAGGGGAAAGATAAAACCACAGATGTGTCGGGAATCTGTGAAATAGGTTGTGAACTTAATTATATTGTGAAGAATAAAAGAACCATTGAAACTAGATTTAAAGAACATTTAGCGCAACTGAAATATGGCACTATTGACAAATCATGTATTCTTCAGCAGATTTGTGATAATACTCATCATGTAGATAAAGAAAATCTTAAGTTGACAAAAAATGTCAGGCAGTCGCGTCAGCTTGATGCATATGAAAGTATATATATATATATATATATATATATATATATATATATATATATATATATATATATATATATATATATATATATATATATATATATATATATACATATATATATATATATATATATATATATATATATATATATATATATATATATATATATATATATATATATATATATATATATATATATATCGTTAGAAATTTGAACAAAAATGTTTCGATAAATAGAGTAAGTCTGGTTCTATGTAGTTCATTGTTCGAACTGTTATCTTAATTACCAGCGTGTTCTTCTTAGAAATTTTCAATATTTGATAACAACGCACGGCAAAACAAAGGCAGGTATGCAGTTTTGATCACAGGGATTTAAGACTCAACAGTGGTGGTCTGTCGGTATACCTTCCCTGAAAACGCTGCTCGTAACTGTTTGGCAACTAACATATAAATAGTAGTTCTAGTCTTTATTCACTTACTTTGCTCATCCCCTTGATGACGCTAACTTTGTTAGCGAAACGATCGTCGGGTAAAAAAACTGTATTGTGATGAATTGGGTCTCCAAGTTGTACTTATCAGTGCTCATTACAGGTTCCAATGCTCAGTCATTATAACGCACTTACTACGTCCCGACTTTTTTTATTTGTAGCTAATATTGTCACTGGCAAGTCTATTTTGTCATCTATTAAAGTTAAGTTTTAGCTGTAACAAAAAACACGGTTATGGTGAAGTAGGTTGTACATTAACTATAGTTATTGGTAATTACATAGATACGTAAACAATTTTAAATGAACAAAGTCGTCATTTTCCAAGTTTACCACCTAATTAGTATTTCACTTTTGCAATTTAGTGTCGGCAAATAAGGGAATCAAGAGGGAGGCGACAGTTTTCGCTTGTCGTTGACAAATGTAGCAGTTAACAAAATTACACCATATTGATTTTCTTAATTAAAGGAACAAGAAGCACCGCAGTCCATCGGAATCCGTGGTTTACATCATGCTCTTGTTTCCTTCTGTGCCACAGCAATTTCACACACTCTAATTAGGCCACCAGACTATATTCACTCTTTGGGTCGACTCATCGAGCGGTATGTACACCAAAGACTTACCGTTAAAGATCTTACTTCTCAAAGCCTTACAATTTTGTTTGTAAAACATTGTAGATGTTGAAGCAGATTAACGTTTCTGCGATCCAAATATTTTAGAGAATGCTCCTAAGACAAATTCACCATTATTAAAAGCGTGACTTTTCAATTAAAAAAAAATCAAGTTAGCCTAAACTAAGATCACTAGTACCTATATTCAATTAATCTGTTCGTGCGCGTGTTTGTGTGTCTATCACATCGACAGATTAAACCATAATCGACAGATTTTGGTTAAGTCTGGCCTTACCTTTGTTTTAGAATTCTAAGTTGTAAAAAAGTTGATAGGTATTAAATTTAATAAAAGTTAGATAGCGCTGGAAGTTAGCAAAGGGCACAAGACCAGAATATTGTGTGGTTCGCAAAATGCATTGAAAATTACAGACAATTACCTTTTTCTTAGCGCAATAGTGAAGAAGTACAAAAAAGTTACTTTGAAAATTATATAGAGTTTCTTCTGTAAGTGGTAAAAAGACTTAAACGTTAAAATTTGTTATTCCTAAACAATGATTCAGACTCTTGTGCGGTATTTTAGTAGAAAATATTGCAATAACTATATTTAGCAAGATCCTAGATTTATGTTGTAACTGTTACTGTCGTTGATTAAATTATATACAAAACTGCTTTAAAGTAGACTTTACTTACAACGTGTTAGTAACAATTCGGATTAATGGCGAGTACCGCCAACAAACTTAAGACCGTCAAAAGGGGGGCATGTAGTAATGTGTGACGAGTTTGGTCACACACACACACACATATATATATATATATATATATATATATATATATATATATATATATATATATATATATATATATATATCAGATAATATTAGTATATAAATATTAGTAAACATGATCTATGGCTCCAAACTCACAACTGGTTTAAAAAACAGTGGAAGTTGATCTGTTTTAATTTTTTTATATTTTTCAAGGTTATGAACCACAACGAGACTGAATTGTTTTAACACTTTGCATATTTGCTTTCTTGAGCTTGTAAGATCCTTTAAAATTGTGATGTTTTTACTTGGTATGTATTTACCTCACTATTTAGATAATTTTTAAGTCATCTGTCCGGAAGTTCAGTCAATCTCAACCTTTAATTTTGATTCGATTTGTTTTTATCCTAAAATGTAATTTTTTGAAGAAACATTCAACCCAGGTTCTTCTCTAGATGAATCGAGGCCACTCCTTTAAATTAGACACAACTTCTGTATATAGCAACTGCCCCTCTGTCATACCATTGGTTGGAATTTTCATATCTAACTATTTTGACATTACTGTCAAATTTCAAGTAATTTCTGGCTATTTCGGCCTTCCTGTAAAACTTTTTCTACTTTTTATTAAAGTTTAAATATAAAATGGTATGCCTGTTCTCTATTTTTACGCTCATTTCTATATGCAAAATGACTATCATGGGCTCGTTTAGTAGTTTTTTTTTATTTCCTTAACGTTGGTCTATTTTTGCGACTATGGACAATCCCTGACGTCATGAAGCAGTTTAATCTCATTATCCTCTAAATTTTACTGAACCGCTGCCTTTCTGTAAGGAGGGTGGGGATCCTTAACGTACCCAACATTGCATGGACACGGGTCCGACGGCTTTACGCACCCTCCGAAGGGCGGAACGTACAGACTTTGAACTTGCTCAAATACAATACCACAACCTCGGTTGATGTTAATTGTACAGTAGTACTGAAAAAGTGAAAGGGACCCCTGGGAATAGAACCCGATACCCCTCGGTTCAGTGGTATACGTCCTTACCACTGAACCGTCGAGGCTCAACATACTTAAAATTCGAATAAGAAAGATCCAGGTATTGGAACATTAAAATGAACATCAGAATTTAATTTTGAAATTTTGTTATGATCTTGTTGGCATAGAAGATGGAGAAATAAAGACTGAATCTAACTATATTCCTTTTATTTCAACCAATAGCTGGTTTAAGAGCAAAATATACCAGGTACAATTTTACGCGTGTGATTTCTAGAAGCAGCTTTTACCGCAGAGGTATTATCTTAGGATTATCGAGTTTCACAAAGAATTACAATCTGTTTATACATACTCTGTCTTGTTCACCACGTTCCTTTTAATATATATTGTAAATTTTAAGATAAAACTTCTATTATTATTTTGGAACTTGTTTCATCGTAATCTGGTGACGTTGTTTGATATTGTTCAGAAACTTATGGCATTTCATTACAATAGATACATACAAGGTTAGCAAAAATATGTAACGGCGCTGGTATTTCCTGAGATAGTCGTTATTGAAAAAGAAATTTCAACAAAAGTTTTTCGGCATATTTTTTGCTAATTGGCGATATTCAATTTTTGCTGGCGTAAACCACTTCATTGCTATGACAAAGTTTTTTTTTAAATCAAGAGATGTGATTGTTTGTATTTTCCGGAAAAACATTATTCTCTTGATAAGGCACTATAAAACGGGTTCCGAAAGAAATAATAGAAAATTAACACCCTTTCAAATCACCTTCTTCGGGCGGACTTCGTTATTCAATTTGTTACTAAGTTACCCATAAAAACGTGACAGTATTTGTAATTGTCAATTACAAATATTGTTTGTTGTTAGTTATCTGCAGTTTGTGATACTTTGCAGAGCCTCAAATCAGCAACAGAACTTTTACAATTAAATAATCACTAATTATTATGGCAGAATCGAGAAAAAAGCTAGGATTTGAAATATCAGTGATGGTAGGCTACGGTGACAGTGAATATGGTTATAATGAAGTGTGCATACTTTTTTATGAAATGTATACTATCGGTCACAAATTATTGAAGGGTATGTTTAGAAAGAATTTAAAAAAATTAACGAAACTGGTAGCGTCAACGATATGGCAACAATAGGAAAACCAAAAATGGCTGTAGCTGGTAATAAGGCATAAGATGTATTATTGTCTTTTTATGAATAACTTCATTAGTCTGCAAATGAAGTTGCTACATTACAAAATATTTCACAAAAATCTGCGATAAATTTCCTAAAAAAAGAAATATTTCACCCGTAAAAAGTACAGCAAAACTTGTAGATGGCGATTTTGAGAGGTGTGTTGAATTTTATATTATGATAGGCAAAATAATGAGAATCCGGACTTTGATAGAAATATAATTTTTTCGGATGCTGCATGGATTTGTTGACAAACAAAGTTATCGTATCAGCAAAATCCACATTGGATGCTGAAAACTTAAACGCAGCGACCACAAAAAATTATGTATGGGCCAGTATACTAGACAGGAGTATTATTGGTCAGTTCTTCATTGAGGGAAATCCAGCATCTAAAAAATATTTAAATTTATTAATAGAAGCAATTATGTCCGCTGTGGTTGCAGTTGGCCCAGTAAATGAAGTTTAGTCCAGGCAAGAGAGCGGTCCTAGTCATTTTGGGAGACGCATCGGGCAATATTTGGATGAAATTTTTGCAGAAAAGTGGACCAGGCGCGGTCATACTCTTGAGTGGCCTGCTCGCTCTCCTGATTTGACGCGAGGTGATTTTTTTATTTGAAGTCACTTAAAAAATGTTATCCACAAAGACAGACCATCAAATCTATAAGATTTTGAAGCCATAACTATAGGCGAAACAAGACGCATTGTGCATTCCAGCTTAATTAATATAATTGCTCTTTTATTTTATTTTTGTGTTGTCAGTTTCTTTTGGAATTAAAGTTAATTTTTGGCCATTTGTTTCCTATGGTACTCGGTTAAAATTTTTAGTGCCGTATCAAGAAAGATACGTTTTTTCCGAAAATAAAAAAAAATCATATCTTACCATTAAAAACAGTTTACTTGCCATAGCAACAAAGATGTTTACGACAGGAAAAATCGAGTTAAGTTTGTATGGAAAATTTCTCAAAACACTTTTGTAAAAACATGTTTTCTGAACAACGAATAAATCAGGAAATATAAGTCTTTCCATACTTTTTACTAACGCTATATATATATATATATATATATATATATATATATATATATATATATATATATATATATATATATATATATATATGACAACGCGTTTTTCGAAACAATAATCCATAAAACGTTCAACTAATAATGCTAGATGTAATAATAATTTCTTAAATAACCTAGCCTTAAGACAGCCGAATATTTTTATCGCAATCCTAACGATGTTTCCGCAATCTTTACAGACGAACCTCAAAATCGCATACTATGTCATAAACTTTCACTTTTTATGGCAGAAACAGGGTCATTTGCCGATATAGTGGTCATTTTGTTTATGTTTATTGGAAGATTGCCTTCAGATTGATAAAATGTTCCGCAAAACTATACATAAAATAAAAAGGATGTATGCCTATACATTTATAAGCTGATGTTTTATGTATATTACTGAAATAAATTGTGTGCGTAATTTAGTAATTTTAAAGTTAAGGTTTGTGATAGCTTAAGTAACTGAAGCTCGACACATTCTTCTCGAATTTTAATTAGCAAATTTTCTAATAAAGAGGTAAGTACAGTATGATTTTGATCAGGTTTTCGTTGAGATTTTGGCTACCGTTCGCCAATTACTTTGAATCTATTTTGATGGCCATTGGCATAGCACACTGTTGAGCGCAAATTCATTGTGTTTCCTAACCAAAAAAAATCCCAGCAGCGTAGGAATTTGTCCGTCTCAACTAACATTTATGTGAGAAGAGACTAAATAATAATAATATTAACAGTAATATATTCGACCAACGTGATACAAACTATATGGACAATAAATGTAAAAAATGTAGGTATGGCATGTCAAAAGCAGTATACAAAGTAAACACACATATAAACTCTATTCTAAAAAATCTCGGGACGCAGCAAGTGCGTTATGGTAGTGAATTTTCATTAAAATGTTTTTATTGCAAATATGTGTGTTTTCTTTTTAAGAAAGCAGACATCAATTTTGGTTACCAGTATAACCTATATAGAAAAAGCAGGCATCAAATTTGATTATAACATATATAGTAAAAACAATGTGCCATGTTTCATCAAAATAACTTGATTGTTTGAAAACGTACAGAAATTTCCAAAAGTAAACCAAAAGTGTTACTGAAAAAATCCGTTTCCTGGTCAACCTTATAGGTTAATAGCAAATTGAGCTTTTCAAATATGAAGCATTTAATCAAAATTCGCAACCACAACGCACTTGCTGCCTCCAGAATTTCTTAACTTACAAACATGCATTATATTTCGATGGAAAATGCAAAAAAATAAGGCGTTTTCGACAAAAAAAAAATTATTTGTATCACCAACGACTTATGGGCCACCCTGTGATTGTCGCAATAATTTTTTAAGATGTAGCTCAAAACACCGTATAATTAATGTATACAATATTTTTTCATATCTTGTATAATAACGAATATATTGAGCTTTATTGATTTTTTACGAAAATTCGACAAAAATTATATACCATTAAACAATAAACTCTATAGCTAAGGCTACTGCCAAGCATCAGAGAAAGGGTCTATTAGAAATGAATTTTCTGGAAATATTTTAGTTAAATGAAGGACAATGACGGTTGAAACTAAGAGTTCGGTGTATGTAAAACATTCTTCTTGAGACATTTTCTTTCCATAGATCGTATTAGATTCAAGTTATTTGCCTAAATGTTGCGAATTTTGACGTTTTCAATTGTCACTTTGACGTTTTGAGGAAACCCCCAATTTATTTTTCTTTAAATGCCCATAACTTTTTTGTCTTTTGACCTACAGAGCTAAATTTTGGTAGGTGGCACACCTATAATGATATAAACCAGCTTACCAAATTTGGTTGCCCTTACTTTGTTAATTTTGGAAATATAAATATTTTGCGAAAGAAAACACAAATTTTTCCGGGAAAACCTCGGCGGATTTTCCTGGCTAACAAAATTATCCAAGCGACTTGCGAAAGGAATGTACTCACCAATTTTGACGTTTAAAATCGCAATTTTGACGTTTTGAGGAAAATCCAAATTTATTTTTTTTGAATGCCTGTAACTTTTTTATCCTTTAACCTACGGAGCTTTATATTTTGGTAGGTAACTTGCCTATAATGAAATAAATCCGCATATGAAATTTGGTTGCCCTTACTTTGTTAATTCCGGAGATATAAATTTTTTTCGAAAGAAAACACAAAATTTTCCGGGAAAACCTGGACCGATTTTCCTGGCTAACGAACTTATCCAATCCATTTGCAAAGGGAATTTATTCACCAAATTTAATCAAAATCGGCCCATTATTTTTTGAGTTATCGGTGTGATACATATATATATATATATATATATATATATATATATATATATATATATATATATATATATATATATATATATATATATATATATATATATAAACATATAAAAATTTAAACCGACCCCGGATATGTGTTCTGGGGGGCCTAATTAGCGCTCATTTGAAGAAATTTTTTCAAAATTCAAAAGTCGGGATCTCCTCATTAGTGAATTTTTTTTAAGAAAATTCACTAAAAGGAACACTTTCACGCGTGTAATATACACAGAAATATAAACTATTAGATGCACAAAGAGCCTGAACGCGGCAAGTGCGTTATGGTAGTGAATTTTCATAGATTCACACAAACAAAACATAAGCAATGTATTTTTTAAAGAAGTTTCTCCAAAGACCAAAAAACTATTTAACAAAGCACGATTTCAAGTTTTTATCTGACAGCAATAAAAAAGATCATCGCTTGATAAGGATGCTCTCAGATCACCAATGGTGTACAATTCAAGCATTGAGTTGAGTTAATTTTAGTGAATTTTCTTAAAAAAAATTCACTAATGAGGAGATCTCGACTTTTGAATTTTGAAAAAATGTCTTCAAATGAGCGCTATTTAGGACCCCTGGAACCCCAATCCGAGGTCGGTGTCAGACTTTATATGTTTATATATATATATATATATATATATATATATATATATATATATATATATATATATATATATATATATATATATATATATATATATATATATATATATATATATTATATGTTTATATATTTCTAAAAAAATAATGGACCGATTTTGATAAAATTAGGTGAGTATCTTCCTTTTGCCATTGGCTTGTATAAGTTCGTTAGACAGGACAATCCGCCGAGCTTTTACCGGAAAATTTTGTGTTTTCTTTCGAAAAAAATCGAAAAAAATATATATCTCTGGGATTAACTAAGTGAGGGCAACAAAATTTAGTACACGGATTTACATCATTATAGGTAAGCTACCTACCAAAATTTAGCGCTGTAGCTTAAAGGACAAAAAAGTTACAGGCTTTTAAAGAAAAATAAATTTGGGTTTTCCTCAAAACGTCAAAGTCGCGATTTTAAACGTCAAAATTGTTAATATTTAGGCAATGAACCTGAAATTAATATGATCTATGGAAGGAAAATGTCTCAAGAATAATGTTTTACAAAGCCTGAGCTCTGAGTTTCAATCGTCATTGTCCTTCATTCTACTAAAATATTCCCAGAAAATTCATTTCAAATACACCATTTCTCTGATGCTTTAGCAGTAGTGTTGGCTATATAGTTTATCGTTAAATGGTATATCATTTTTGTCGAATTTCCGTAAAAAAATCATTAAAGCTCAATATATCCGTTATTATTCAAGTTACGAAAAAAAGTTGTATACATTAATTGTAGGGTGTCTTAAGCTACATCTTAAAAATATTTCCACAATTACAGGCTGGCCCATAAGTCGTTGGTGATTCAAATTTTCTTTTTTTTAGTGAATTTTTTTAATCGAACACGCCTTATGTTATTGCATTTTTGTAGTTTCCATCGAAATATAATACATATTTGTAAGAAAAGAAATTCGGGACGCAGCAAGTGCGTTATGGTAGCGAATTTTCATTAAATGCTTCAAATTTTAAATCAATTTGCTATTAACCTATAAGGTTGACCAGAAAACCATTTTTTTGGGAACAATTTAAATGTCCTTTCGGAAACTTTTGTACTTTTTCAAATAATAAAGTTATTTTGATGAAACATGGCACATTGTTTCTATTATATAGATTATACTGGTAACCAAATTTGGTGCCTGCTTTCTTAAAAAAACATATTTGCTATTAAAAACATTTTAATGAAAATTCACTACCATAACGCACTTGCTGCGTCCAGAGTTTTTTAAATAACTGTTACCTTTTAATTTAGTATCACACATATCCGGGGAATTTGGTACGCGAGTTTCTAACATAAAACGAGTTTTGTGTCCAAAATTTCAGATCTTCATGTTAAAACAAATAAAAGCTATAAACATTTGAAGGTATAGTTTTCTCGTGCCGCTGCTAAATGGCCAAGTCGAAAATATTTTGTATGCTGAACACAATCTATTGAATATTACAGACAGAGATCCAAAATCTATTACATATTACAGACAGAAATAAGTTTTCTGCCACAAGAAGGCCTAGAAATACCAGAAAAAATTACTTTGCAACATGTATAGTTTTTCTTCTTAAAACATCAAAATCGCCATTTAAAACGTCATAATTTGAATTTTGTACACAAAGATGCTGAAAGGAATGCGGATTTTGCAGAAGCAATGTCGTGAGAAGTGATTTTTACAAAACCTTGTTTTGCAGACGCTTCTGTTCAAAAATACCCTTTATCTCGCGCTTCGGCTGTAGTTTCAGTTATAGGGTCTGTGGTTAATTAGTCTACAATTTTTTGCAATTTTTTTTAGAAAAAATCGCTTTGAAGAGATCGTGATTCATGCATTTTGAAAAAAATTCTTCGAATGAACGCGAATTAGGCCCACCCATACCTGTGATAAGTTTTAGTTTATTTATGTTTATATATATATATATATATATATATATATATATATATATATATATATATATATATATATATATATATATATATATATATATATATATATATATATATATATATATATATATATATATATATATATATATATATATATATATATATATATATATATATATATATATATATATATATATATATATATATATATATATATATATATATATATATATATATATATATATATATATATATATATATATATATATATATACGTACACAGAGCCCATTTCTATATTAAAGCTCACTTTATCCGTTATTACACAATATATGAGAAACAATTGCATACCTCAATTATGGAGCTTCTTGTTATAAAATTTATTTCATAATCACAGGTGGCCCATAAGTCGTTGGTGATAAAAACCTATCTTTTTTTAAGTGAAACATCTCTTACGTTATTGCATTTTTGCATTTTCCATCTAATTATAATTCATGTTTGTAAGGAAAAAATTGGCATCGTTCACGGTTTTCGAGTTTTTTCAATTGTTTTTCAACTTTTCAGGATTTTGGCACTTATCCAAAACTGTAATAGGGTATTTTTACCAACAGATAACGTAGTGCCATTAAAATAATGTATTAAGGAAGGTTTTCGTTTATATTTATCGTTGAAAAAATCGAGATGCCATACACAGAGGCGCTGTCAAGTATGCTGATTTTGAAAAAATTCAAATTTCCGTAACTAATCTTTTTTTCAAATGGAACAAACTCTATTCCATATTTCAGAAGCGAAGAGTATTCCCTCTGTTTTAACTCTTGTATAACACTCTCTATACCCAGAATCTCTAGTTTTGGAAATAATAATTGCATTTAATTTTCGCAGAGTTCTTTTAGTGTTTTCGCAGAAATCATTTTGTGTACACATTTTTGTTAAATGGTTGCAATTAGTAATTATGTTTAATAAGTTATAGTAAAAAAAAATATTCAAGTTTTCACTAAAATAATTTGTTAAGCAAATTTTTGTTAACAATATAATTTTCATGTAATATTACTTAAGCCAATTTAAAAAAAAGTGGAGAATTTTCGTGAAAGAAATTTCAGGCAACTATTTTTTCTGAATTTTTGTCAAAAACCATTTTGTATATCTTGGCAGGTGTGTACATTGCTTTAAGAGGTTCGTTGGCCAGGATTTTCAGACCTGTTTTATCGGAAATATTTTCAGGTTATTTTCGGAAAATTGTTGTACCTCTTCAAACTATAAAGTTATTTTGATGAAATATCGTATATTTTCCCTACTATAAAGGTTATAGTTATTTGATGCCTTTCATTTTAAAATCACATATTTGCCATTAAAAATATGTCTTTAAAAATTTGCTGCCATAACGCACTTGCTGCGTTCATGCTTTTAGTGAATTTTCTTGAAGAAAATTCACTAATGAGGAGATCCCGACTTTTGAATTTTGAAAAAATTTCTTCAAATGAGCGCTAATTAGGCCCCCCAGAACACATATCCGCGGTAAGTTTCAATTTTTATATGTTTATATGTATATATATATATATATATATATATATATATATATATATATATATATATATATATATATATATATATATATATATATATATATATATATATATATATATATATATATATATATATATATATATATATATATATATATATATATATATATATATATATATGTGTGTGTGTGTGTGTGTGTGTGTGTATCACACCGATAACTCGAAAATTCCTTCTTCACCTTCCTTTTGCATCCTGACCTGACCTGACCTGACCTGTGCGTGGATAATTTCGTTAGCCAGGAAAATCGGACCAGGTTTTCCCGGAAAATGTTGTGTTTTCTTTCGAAAACAATTTATATCTCCCGAATTAACAAAATAAGAGCAACCAAACTTTGTGCGCGGGTTTATATCATTATATGTAAGTTACCTACCAATTTAGCTCTGTAGATCAAAAGACAAAAACTTATAGGCATTTAAATAAAAATTAATTGGGGTTTTCCTCAAAACGTCAAAGTTGCGATTTAAAACGTCAAAATTGGCCACATTTAGACAAGAAACTTGAATCTAATATGGGCTATGGACAAAATGTCTCAAGAATGTTTCACAAACCCTGAAGCCTTAGTTTCAACCGTCATTGTCCTTCATTTTACTAAAATATTTCCAGAAAATTCATTTTAAATAGATGATTTCTCTGATGCTTGGCAGTAGCATTAGCTATAGAGTTTATCGTTTAATGGTATATAATTTTTGTCGAATTTTCGTAAAAAATCAATAAAGCTCAATATATCCGTTATTATACAAGACATGAAAACAAATTGAATACATTAATTATAGGGTGTCTTGAGCTACACCTTAAAAAATATTTCTACAATCACAGGCTGGCCCATAAGTCGTCGGTGATACAAATTCTCTTTTTTTTGTTAATTAAACACGTCTTATGTTATTGCATTTTTAAATTTTCCATCGAAATATAATGCATGTTTGTAAGAAAAGAAATTCTGGACGCAGAAAATGCGTTATGGTAGCGAAAATTGACCAATGCTTCATATTTGAATAATTCAATTTGCTATTAACCTATAAGGTTGACCAAGAAACGAGTTTCTTCAGGAACACTTTAAGTTTACTTTCGGAAATTTTTGTACATTTTCAAACAATAAAGTTATTTTCAAGAAACATGGCACATTGTTTTAACTATATAGGTTATACTGGTAACCAAATTTGATGCCAGCTTACTTAAAAAAACACACACATATTTGCTATTAAAAACATTTTTATGAAAATTCACTACCATAACGCACTTGCTGCGTCCAGACATTTTTTTACGAATGTATTCATTACTTTACGAAAGTACTATCTCAAGCTACAAAAAGATGTTTATCAAACCAGTATAGTTATGCGGCATATACCATTCTCAATGTTTATAGGCACAAACGTGCTGATGGAAACGTAGGTTATTCAAATGATATTTAAAATGCTAATGCTTTCCTGTATTTTTTTAAGGCAAAAATAGTACTATTAGAAAATCTCCTTTAATTCTTGTACTTTATCAGATTTCGCAAATTCCCGGTATGAATAAAGTGTCTTATTGATTTGTAATTAGTAGACTTTATTTTACTTTCTGTGGGTAAATTTGCGACCGTGAGATTTTAGAAGGCAGGTCATAAGGACATTGTGTGAAGGTCATCTGCTGACCGAGGCTACTTTCAATGGACCTGTTATATCTCTGGTAGATTATGTGCCAGCTTTACCGCTGTTTGTCATCGTTATCATTACACTGTGTTCTGATATAACCTAGTAGTCAGCTATTTCAGAGATAAATGTCCTCAGTTACTTACTACCTTAGTGTGTGATACCCTGAAGGAACTAACTGTTCCCTTTCCTTATATTTTTGAGTTCATTTTGCCAGTTTTATGTTCATAAAATATAAGGCTCCCCTAGAGATGTCTTTTTTTTAAGAATTGTATGTCGTAATTAACACAAGCATAAAGCAGAAGATTATCTTTATAGGTGACAAAGTACCCAAGTACCCGTAGTTACCATTACGCCATTATAAGTTTACTTTTTGATTCGATGAATGAAATATATTAACTGAACATATATATATATATATATATATATATATATATATATATATATATATATATATATATATATATACATATATATATATATATATATATACATATATACATATATATATATATATATATATATATATATATATATATATATATATATATATATATATATATATATATATATATATATATATATATATATGGCGCATTGAAAACGAAACAGACCGAATTGCGTCCCGGTAAATTTTTTTAAGAAACGCTGAAACACCTCAATTTTAATATTGAATGGGAAATGTTTTGACATAAAACTCAACTTTCTCACATCAACCCCTTAAGGCTGGTGATAACAACTTTATATTTTAAATAGGAAACATGGGTAGAGTGTTGCGTCATTTGAAAGCTATTTTTTTCTGAATTCAGCACACTAATTTTTTTGGAAGTTTTATTAACTGGTTTAAAAATTATTCACAGTTGAAGATGCAAAAACGCATTTCGCTCATTACGATAAGAAATGTGCTGATAGTCAATGTTTTGTTGGTTTGTAAACAAAAAATTGACTATGAGAACATTTATTATCGGAATGAGAGAAATGCGGTTTATTATTTCAGTTTATCGGTCGGTTTGATAGTTGATAGTACTACCGAAAATTAATTTCACAATGGTGTATTCTGTAGAAGAAAGAGTTGAAATAATTACTCTTTTTTTCAAAAACGATGACTGTGCCAACCGTACTGCAAATTTGTTTAATGAACGACATCCGAACAGACATGTTAACAGAAAATACATTTTGGAGTTAGTTGCAAAGTTTCGACAAAGTGGTTCAGTAGCCAACAAAAAACGGGATCCTGAACGTGAATTTTTGGTTAGAAATGAGACTACTGAGATTGATGTTTTAGGACAAATTGCTGCAGACCCAACTTTGAGCAACATAAAATTGACCACTGTTTTAAACATGAATAGAATAACTATTCAGCGAATATTGAAGCATCATAAATTTCACCCGTATAAAATCTATCTTGTACAACAACTGAATGAATATGATTTTGATCGGCGGCTGCAGTTTTGTGAAGTTATGACTGCACGAATAGATGATAACGGGAACTTTCTGTTCAATATCTGTTTTCCAGACGAGTGTACGTTTTTATTAAACTCTACAGTCAATCGTTATAATTGTTGTTATTGGGCCGATAATAATCCAAGAAATTTTCCGGAAGTCCACACCCAAGCCCCACAGAAATTGAATAGCTGGACTGGCTTTTTGGAGACCGTTTAATCGAACCAATTTTCTTGATGGCAATTTAAGTGGCGAAACATATTTGGAGTTACTAGAAGATATCGTTTATCCTCTACTAATTGACATTGTTGAAAATGGTGATCGCTATCAAGAAAATCAATTAATGTTTCAACAAGATGGAGCTTCTCCGCATTTTTCACAAGGTGTTAGGGAGTTTTTGAACAGAGAGTTTTCACGACAATGAATTAGGCTTAGAGGTGCTATTGAGTGGGCCCCCTAGATCACCGGATTTTACTCCTTTAGGCTTCTTTCTATGAGACCATTTAAAGAATAGATTTTACGCAACAAAACCGGAGTCTCTGGAAGAATTACGACGACATATTGTTGAAGAATGCCGTCTAATAACTCCACAAATGCTCCAGAATGTCAAAGTTCGTTTTGAATAAAATTTGTACTTTTGTATGGAAGCTGGTGGACAACAATTTGAACACTTACTTAACTGAATAAACATTTTTGAACGTTTGGTTTTGTTTTCTTTTTTTTTTTAACGAAAAATTGACTAATTGGTGCATATCTTATCACAATGAATGAAATACGTTCTTGCGACTTCACCTGTGAATAATTTTTAAACGAATTAATAAAACTTCCAAAACAATTACTGTGTTGAATTCAGAAAAGAAAGAGCTTTCAAATGATGTAACACTCGACCCATGTTCCCTATTTAAAATATAAGGGTTGTTATTACCACTATTAAGGGGTTGATGTGACAAAGTTGAGTTTAATGTCAAAACATGTCCCCCTCAATATTAAAATTGGCGTCTTTCAGCGTTTCTTAAAAAAATATATATCTGGACGCAAATCGGTATGTTTCGTTTTCAATGCGCCAGCCTGTATGTTAAACTGACATACAGCTCTTAGCTCTTGTGACTAATTTGTCAATGAAACAACTCTAATCGATAAAAAGACTGGACGCAGAAAGCGCGTTATGGTAGATAATTTTCGTAAAAATATTTTTATCTCATATGTCTGGTGAATTTTCTTAAAAAAAAAGACTAATGAGATCTCAACTTTTGAAAACATTTCTTCAAAGGAAGCGCAAGCTAGGCTCCCTAAAACATATATCCGGAGTCAGTTTCAATTTTTATGTATATATATATATATATATATATATATATATATATATATATATATATATATATATATATATATATATATATCATACTGATACCTCAGAAAGTAATAGGCCGATTTTGATTAACCAGTAAGTCGCACCAGTTTTTCCTGTAAAATTTTGGATTTCCTTTCGAAAATATTTTGAATCTCCGGAAATAGCAAAGCTATGGCAACGAAATTTAGTACCCAGGTTTACATTAACCCTTATGTTGCGGCAAAAATAATGATGGAACGTAAATGGCGGGAGGTGGTACCCGGGTGCCACTGTGCATTTTAATGAGTGAGCCGTGTCGTGTATCGTATATGTGGGCGACTGCGCGAACCTACCGTAACAACCGCAACCATTCTCCATGTGTGATTTACCAGAGAGCAGTTTTAGTGCAAGAAACGGGAATGTATCGCTTTCAAACCAACACAGCAGGTGCATTTGATGGCGGAGAGTGCAGTGGAGCTTATAAGAACTACAACACCCGACGGTCTATTGTTGATGATGTTCCGTACGATTCCAGAGGTCACCTTCAACTAGTTATGTATGTTTTATTCTTTGTATCGTATAATTTCATAGTCTAGCTTTATAGTGGATATTATTTGGAAACCTTGCTCTTGTGTAATATGTTTGTAAACCATCCTCTCGCAGAAGTTTAGAACATAACTCCTGAGAATGGAGGATTTGGGGCTGCAATAATAATGGGATGTTACAGTCATAAATTCATATATCTTGGATGAACTATTTTCATTGTTTTTATCACTTACTTGCCATAAACCGTGACAGCTCAGCTAATATGCAGCACATTATGCACACAATTATACTCATAAGCTTTTTATACCTTGGTAATATACTCTGTTTTCGATACAGAATAGCAGGAGTCGAATGCAAGGCAAATCAAGTGTATTATAATTTAAATAATAACTCACCATCAGCACCAAAGCAGTGGAAACGTATCACTTATGAGGAACTTGATGCTTTCTTTGAGACCTTACTAATGGCTGGTGTTTATAAATCTAATACTGAACCCATTGACGAATTGTGGAAATCAGACGTCTTACCACTGAAGCAGCAATGAGTAAGGACCGCTTCAAGCAGATTCTTCGCTTTAGGAGATTTGAAAACCCCACAATACGACTAACTATACTTGAAGATGACAATTCTGATGAAATTAACGATACTTCGTTGCTTCTAAACCAAAATCTCCTGAAGCTTTACAAGGCTAATGAACATCTAACTGTTGACAAACAACTCTTCCCCTACCGCGGAAGAAATCAGGTTCTGTATATTCCTAACGTCTAAAATTTACAAATTGTATATAAAATGGTCTAGTTGAGGACGTTTTAGAAGTTCGACTTGATTGAGCTTCCCGAAAATTCAAAATTCCAATTTATACGTATTAAAGGTACCCGGGTACCACCTTCAGCCATATAAGGGTTTAGATGGTATCCTATATGCTAAAATTTAGATCTCTAGATAATGAAATCCAGATACGCATTTACTAAATTATTATGTTTAATATTATCTCACTGGTATTGTGTTACATTGTTTTCATGAGAAGTGGTATCCGAAAGTATGTTTTATTTTGCCTAGACCTTACAACAATAATCCAGAATACGTTGCAGTCAGCAATAAAGTTTTAGGTGGGTCGATGAAGGTCCACAAATCCCGCTCTAATTATTATCCAAAAAGACTTGTATCTTAACAACTAATGTTACTTATGTCTTGAAAAAAGAACAATTCTAGTCAAATGTGTGATTGTTTTGTGGTAAGGCGGTCACTACATGCAGCTACTGTTTTGCCGTTGATTTCTGCAACAAGGTACTGAGGATGGAAAGTCTCAAGTAACCTAGTTGTGTTCTGACAAGATCCATTTAAATAAAAACGTAGTTCAAGCTGAAACGTAATATATGACATTCTTTATATATTTCATCAAAACTCCTGGTGAAAATAGCGACTGTCGCATTAAATTGTATATTCGCCATTTTCTAAGAGTGGACGCACCCAAAGGTTAATTTTTGCAAATGCAATGTATTTCATTTCGTAAGTGTCATATTATAAGAATAGGAGAATAAACGAAAGAACAAAAGAAATTGGCCAACATCTGTATGAGAATGATTTTAAAGCAGTTTGTTTTTTTAATCGTTAAACTTAAAAACGAATAGATATAATATAGAAACAGTCAAATGTGTTACAATCACAGGCGAGCTAGTCACTATTTAATTAATTCTGTAATTAGCTGTTTACATATATTTACTCTAGAGATAAAATATAAAAGTTCCTGGGGTAGCAAGTTGCCGTCTCTATATCTCCTCCGTAAACAAACAATTTATTATCGAGCATGCGTGGTATGGTGGTATAATGTTCGCGTGAAACGCGCTCGGTCCGGGTTCGATTTCCGCCCGGTGCATGTAACATTTTGTTTTGTTTCACTATAATATTCTGTAGAAACAATTGTGTCCACGTTTCATACATTTGGACCAAGATCTCATTTTCTATAAAACGTCTGGATAACTTTGTCACCGTTACCTCTAAAATGACAAATTTCAGCAGACATTTTTTATTGTTGCTTTTAGTTAATTTTTATTGTAAAACTTAACTAACAAAGAATTTGTTTAAAAAAAAACGTCCTGAATTTTTTGTACAGTTATCATCTAGATATATACGAACCATTTAAAAAGTCGACGCTTTTCAAAATCGGACAATTCGGAAACTGATTGAATTAAATTAAATTTGAAAACGACTAAAACACTGATAAAATAAAAATGTCTGGACTCAGCAAGTGCGTTACGATAGTAAATTTTGATAAAAACATTTTTAGTTACTACATAATAGTTCCTTTTAAGTGAATTTTCGAAGAAAAAATTCACTTATGTTTAATCAAGGTACCAGCATAACCTTTATAGTGGAAACAAGGTACCATAGGTATACCATAAAAAGCCTTATTGTTTGAAAAAGTACAAAAAATAACAAACAATTTAAACGAAAGCATTTCTGAATCCGTCATTTTCATGGGACCCGCTATCTATTTGTTAAAACATCGTAACATAATTTTTGATATGTGCCAAAAATGTAAAACGTTGCAAAATGTTATAACTCAAAAACAAGAACACTAGTTTTTTCCTTACAAACATGCATTATAGATTCTATGGAAAATGCAAACATGTAATATAATAAGGGGTGTTCGATAAAAAAAAGAAAATTTTTATTACCAAAGACTTACGGGTACCCTGTGACTATACATGCACAATCAACCAAAGGTTGCAGTGCTATCGGGGCGGCGTAGCCGCGGACGAGCCCTAAGGGAACCCTGTGACTATTAAAATAATTTTCTAAGATGCGGCTGAAGACACTCTATAATTAACATATACGATTTTTATCGTATCTTGTATAATAACAGATATTAGTAAACCCGTGCCTTGGTCGAAATTTTACCGTAATTCATAATTTTTTAGATTTGATGTTTTTTTTTTCATAGAGTATACTTTTATAATCCCAGTGCACTATTTCACCACAGACTTTTGTTTGTTTGACATTCAGTAAAAACGCATCTATACACATCTGTTTGAACATAGAGTAATATCTATTTGACATTGACATATTAGACAGAATTAGCACGGACCGGGGACTCCGACTATCAAATTAAACGAAGCTTCGTTTAATGGGTTTGTACATAAATTTTATCTTTCTGCACTCCTTCGTATGAACTATGCCAAAACTCACACTCTTCCTTTCGCGCAATGTGCTTAAAATCGGGAACAATGTTTCTATTCACGTATTAATATATAGATAATATTAAGCTGTACCGTAGAAATAAAATGTTGGACAATTATGACGCTTTTAATCGCGAAATTGACGTTTTAAGAAGCAAAACTATAATATTTGCAAAGTAGGTTTACCGGTATTTCCGGACCTTTTTGAGCCAGGAAACTTAATCTGGGTTTGTAGATTTTGTTATGCAAACTAAATATATTGGTTTTGCAAGTTTCTCTGGTCACCAGTGCACCCAAAAGTGTTTATAAAATGTCTTTTTTCTTTTACGTTAGAGATCTAGATTTTGGTACGCAGTGTACACTTTATTACGTAAACTTGTGTTTGGTTGCCGTAGCTTTGTTATTTCCGGAGATACAAATTTTTGCGACAGAAAACCCAAAATCTTTGAGGACAAGCTGGTGTGATTTTCCTTGATAACGAGCTTATCCCAGCCACTTGCAAAAGAAACGCACTGACCAAATTTAATCAAAATCGGTCCGTTATTTTTTAAGTTATCGGTGTGATACATACATACATACATACACACACACACACACACACACACACATATATATATATATATATATATATATATATATATATATATATATATATATATATATATATATATATATATATATATATATATATATATATATATATATATATATATATATATATGAGCATATAAAAATTGCAACTGACTCCGGATTTGTGTTTTATTTAATCAAAATAGGCCTATTACTTTCTCAGTTATCGGTATGAATGCGGTCATTTGGCTAAACTTTTTCGAAATCCAAAAGTGTAGATCTCCTCATTTGTAAATTTTTAAAAGAAAAGTCGCTAAAGCTGTCCCTTTTAAGCAACTTTTCAGCGCTGATAGTAACACAATTACCATACATCAAGAATGGAATTAGAACACACTGTGTAATTATTATTTTAAAATAAAAACTTAATATCATTTTAACCACGTATTTTGTATCCAAATATAATTGGTTTTAGTGATGCCAAATGCAATTATTGAATCTTTAGGATATATACCTATACGTACCTATGTGTGCATTTTGATTTCGGAATCACTTACTTTATTTACCAGCAAGAACTTTTATTCAGCGCTAACTAAAAATGGCATGTATGAAGCTCTACACTCACTATATAAGTGTTTTTGTGCTTAGTCTATTGAAAAACATTTTCCCAGCATTTTGGCCAGTGACCGCTAGGATGAAAAGAAAACCATCAATCATAAGACGAGACATCTCCACTACTCCTCAAGCTGTACAAGAGTTGCTTATGTGTTTTTTACATGCACTGGGGTTTTCTTCATCCAACAACTTTATAACTCAGATTCTTATGCTTATAAATCAAATATGTGAACAAAGAATGTTTTGGTACGTAGAGAAATCCATTGAGTCATTTGACAGATGCTTTTATATGTCTACAAACACAGTTAAAATGTATGACATATTTGAGTTTTTTACACTCCTACAAGCTCATTGTTACATAATTTTGCGGCTGTTATTTTTTTCCTTTAAAAGCATTTGTAGGAAACACAAGCATTTCTGCAACTCACTTGCTGAGCCACTTTAAATTAACAAATATTTGTTCTTATACGAAAGGAAAGTCGTCTTTGACATTGGAATACATTTGGAGATAATTAGTTAAAAGTATCGATCGTACAAACAAAATAAAACCCCCATATGGCGCAGTATGAAATTATAATATTATTTATAATTATTTTTGATTGTCAAAATTGCAATTTTTAGGGAAACTTTAATTACTATCCCACACAGCTACTTGATTTCACACAACAGTGAAACAGTTGGAAATTTATACGGTAATGAATTGACTGAAGCCAGGAAAATAATGAACGAGCAATACAATGTGTCCTTGTTAATACATTTTTTTTAATCGAAGACCTCTTATGTTACTGCATTTTTGCATTTTCCGTCGATTTATAATGCATGTTTGGAAAAAAAAATTGGTAGCGTTCATTGTTTTTAAGCTATTTAAATTATTTCACTTTTTTGCACATATAAAAAATTATTATATGCCATTTTTACCAATATATAGCAGAGTCCCATGAAAATGGGAGGTTCAAGACGTTTTGGTTTATATTATTCATGAGAAAATACAATTTTTTTGCTTCCATAGAAATCACTGTTTGTAAAATTTTGTGAAATTTTGGTAATTGATAATAAGTGTTTAATAAGTTGTTATAGAAAAAAATATTTTCGGATTTCCGTGAAAAAAATGTTTGCAAATTTTCATGAAAATTTGTTGTAAGTTTCATCGAAGCTTTTTGTTTGAATAATTATATAGTGGTATGTGGGTAAATAGTTAGAAGTGGTTCGTTGCCTAGGCAAATCTGACCGGTTTTTCGGAAATATTTTAAGATCATTTTCGACAAAATTTTGCACTTTTTCAAACAGTAAAGTTATTTTTATCATTGTTTCTACTATATAGGTTATACTGGTAACCAAATTTGATGCTTGCTTTCATTAAAAAAGACATATTTGCTATCAAAAGCAGTTTTATAAAAATTCACTAATATAACGCACTTGCTACGCCCAGACTTTTATTCCCATTTACAGTTATGACGCTTGCGTATAAAATTCAATTTTCTTTTGACTGACAATGTCGCAAAATGCGAAATCAGTTGCAAGCAACATACAGACTTGTAGACTACTTCTCTGGCTACACTGTTGGTTTTTGTAGGTGAAGGACGTAGCCAGCACGTGAGCTAACTGGAGCAAGTGGCCCTTCGAATTCTGGATGTTTTAGGATGTTCTTCAATGCTTCTGTGACTATAGTTTCTCTGCTTGACAGCATTCAATTAATTCAATTTTAATCTGTCTGAGAATGCTGTCAAGCAGCCAAACTATAGTCACAGAAGCATTGAAGAACATCCTAGAACTTCCAGAATTCGAAGGGCCACTTGCTCCAGTTATCTCACGCGCTGGCTACGTCCTTCTCCTACAAAAACCAACAGTGAAGCCAGATAAGTAGTCTCCAAGTCTGTATGTAGTATGGACAAGTTTCACCAAGTAAGGGCAACAACAATCAATGAATTCAGTTGCAAGCAATAAACAGGCACCTATAAACCTAAAGGAGAAGTCTCTACACCTGTATTCAATGCCTTTATTCCAAGGTGCTCTAGGCGAGAGTAGATTGCAGTATTATATTATAAATACGAACAGGATTAATTGAGCAAACGAGAGTGGTTAGCTTCAAAGAGCCTGCTAATGGTGAGCGACAAACACAAAAGAGCGTGCGTGATCTCAAAGCTAGGAACGTTTTTCTGATTCAGCCTTACTGCGGATTCGTGTTAGGAAATGATGATGTAGTGAAACAGATAAGGTAGAAAAAAATTAAATCAAATCTTTTGTTTTGTCCAGAATAGACTAATAAAACTAGCAGAGGTAGAAACTCTTATTGTATTGTATCAGTTTTGTCAATGTAATGATTACTTTATTACATAGTGTTAAATTTTTAAATTATTCAATAAGTAAATTAATGTCTTAAAAATCATCCATAAAAGTATCTTACCGGTTCTACTTTTCATACGAATTTGACTTGAAAAGCAAAAAAAATATTCTAAATAACCGTAAAGTTATAAAGTTTCTATCTATAAAGTTTTTTTAACTATATTAATACTGATAGAGAGGTAAGGATGACGAGACTCAGAAACTTTTTCCAGCGAGCGCGAATTAGGGCTCTTAGAACCCAAATTCAAAGGTCCGTTTAAATTGATATATATATATATATATATATATATATATATATATATATATATATATATATATATATATATACATATATATATATATATATATATATATATATATATATATATATATATATATATATATATATATATATATATATATATATATATATATGGCGCATTGAAAACGAAATAGACCGATTTGCGTCCAAAGAAATTTTTTTAAGAAACGCTGAAACACGTCAATTTTAATATTGATCGGGACATGTTTTGACATAAAAGTCAACTTTGTCACATCAACCCCTTAAGGGTGGTGATAAAAACCTTATATTTTAAATAAAGAACATGGATCGACTGTTACATAATTTGAAAGCTCTTTCTTTTTTGAATTCAGCTCACCAATCTTTTTGGAAATTTTATCAGCACGTTTGAGAATTATTTACAGTTGAAGATGCAAAAACACATTTCACTTATTCCGATAAGATATGTGTCAACGTTTTGTTGGTTTGCAAACAAAAAATTGACTATCAGAACATTTCTTATCGGAATGAGAGAAATGCGGTTTATTATTTCAGTTTATCGGTCGGTTTTATACTTGATAGTACTACCGAATATTAATTTCACAATGGTCTATTCTGTAGAAGAAACAGTTGAAATAATTATTCTTTTTTCAAAGACGATGGCTGTGCCAAGAGTACCGCAAATTTGTTTAATGAACGACATTCGAACAAACATGTTAACAGAAAATACATTTTGGAGTTAGTTTCGACAAAGTGGTTCAGTAGCCAACCAAAACGGGATCCTGAAAGTGAATTTCCGGTTAGAAATCAGACTACTGAGATTGAATTTTTAGGACAAATTGCTGCAGACCCAACTTTGAGCAAGAAAAAATTGGCCACTGTTTCAAACATCAAAAGAAGAACTATCCAGCGAATATTGAAGCATCATTAATTTCACCCGTATAAAATTCATCTTGGACAACAACTGAATGAAGATGATTTTGATCGGCGGCGAAGTTTTGTGAAGTTATAACTACCCGAATAGCTGATAACGGGAACTTTCTATTCAATGTCTGTTTTTCAGACGAGTGTACGTTTTTATTAAACTCTACAGTTAATCGTCATAATTGTTGTTATTGGGCAGATAATAATGCAAGAAATTTTCACGAAGTCCACACTCAAACTCCACATTAATTGAATGCCTGGACTGGCATTTTTGGGGACCGTTTAATCGGACCAATTTTTCTTGATGACAATTTGAGTGGCGTAACGTATTTAGAGTTACTAGAAGATATCGTTTGCTCTCTACTAATTGACATTGTTGAAAATGATGATCGCTATCAAGAAAATCAATTAGTGTTTCAGCAAGATGGAGGTCCTCCGCATTTTTCACAATGTGTTAAGGAGTTTTTAAACAGAGCGTTTCCAGGACAATGAATTGGGCGTAGAGGTGCTATTGAGTGGCCTCCTAGATCACCGGATTTAACTTCTTTAGACTTTTTTCTATGGGGCTATTTAAAGAGTAGCATTTACGCAACGGAACCGGAGTTTCTGGATCTCTAATAACTCCACAAATGCTCCAGAATGTCAGAGCTCGTGTTGAACAAAATTTGTACTCTTGTATGGAAGCTGGTGGTCAACAATTTCAACACTTACTTCACTGAAAAAACATTTTTGAACGTTTGGTTTTGTTTTTTAATTTTTTTAACGAAAAATTGACTAATTAGTGCATTTATTATCACAATGAATGAAATACGTTCTTGCAACTCCAACTGTGAATAATTTTTAAAGGAGTTGATAAAAAACTTCCAAAAAAATTAGTGTGCTGTATTCAGAAAATAAAGAGCTTTCAAATAATGTAACACTCAAATCATGTTCCCTATTTAAAATATAAGGGTTGTTATCATCACCCTTAAGGGGTTGAAGTGACAAAGTTGAGTTTTATGTCAAAACATGTCCCCTTTTTCTTGAAAAAAATTATCTGGACGCAAATCGGTCTGTTTCGTTTTCAATGCGCCACCCTGTATATATATATATATATATATATATATATATATATATATATATATATATATATATATATATATATATATGAGCGAGAACGCAAAGATTACTCAACTGATTTGAGAAAAACCTGGCACACATCTTCAGCTTGCTAATATCTTGGACGTTCGTAAATCTATAAGTCTCACGAATATTTCTTTCCCCACAAAAATACAAAAATATTTTTGAATGCGCTATATTTTGTAAAGTATTGCAGTAACTGGATTATGCAAATAGAACTCTTTTGTGAATTTGAAGTACTTTGGCTTAGAAAATTTGGAGTTTTCTCCAAATTAAAAATAACTCTGAAAGACATGGATTGAAACGACTTAAGTGGTTAAAGTCCAATGTCTGACAAAGAGAAAGGAGTCAACTGTCATGCGTAGGTTAATAAATACTACAGGCACAAATCGTTACTCAACGATAAACAAACAATACAAATAACATGCCAAAAATCCCGATAACAGATTAAATCGGTTGTCAACAAATTAGACGTTGGAATGACAGATGACATGAAATTAAACATTTATCAACTGTTTGTTTTTTGGTGGAGGATTTAATAAAATTGCAAAGTACACTATATTTTTAGCTTGATAAACGGCCCCTATTAAAGTTTTAGCCTGAAAATGCATGATCACGGTTAAAAAAAGTAAATATAGGCAATTTAAGGAACCATCACTTTTATAAAGAAAATATGACGTTTTTGTCACCACTTGATTCGACAATTTTTTGTCAAAAGATTTGTTCAAAAACACTCGTCTCCCAGAATAGATATCCAAGAATAACTTACATCAATTTCAATTTTCGATTCCAAATAAAAAGGTAGGTCAAACTGAAACGTAATATATAACATTCCTTAATTGTTTAGTTAAAAGTACTGCTGAAAGTATCGGCTGTCGCAATTATTTTTAAATCAGCAATTAGCCAAGAGATGATGCACTAAAAATTTAGTTTTTGCAAATACAATGACGTTATGTATTTTATTCATAAGTAAGTGGCATATTATAAGAAGATAAGAAGATACAAAGGAATAAAATGAATATTGTAAACAAAATCGGCGCATCTCTCAGTAGAAGTGATTTTAAAACAATTGGCTCTTTATCTTTGACTTTAAAATAAGACCTCACCTGATATTGAAACAGTCGAATGTCTTTCAGTGACCGGCGAACTGACAAGCTACAATTTTGTTAATTCTGTAATTGGCTGTTTATTTACATCAACTTTTAAAAGATAATACAAAACTTCCTGGGAAAGCAAGTTACCGTCTGTATATCCGTGGTTCAGTGGTGGTATGGTTACACGCGGGTCTTTTGTGCTTGATTCCTGCCCGATGCATGTAGCAGTGTATTTTGTATCACTTGTATCACTTTAACATTTAGTAGGAGCAATAGTATCCAGGTTTCATACATTTGGATCAAGATCTTATTTTTAGTTAAAACGCCTGGATAAGTTTTTTACCTTTGAGTTTGAAATTATAACTTTCAGCAGATTTTTTTATTGTTGTTATTACTGACTTTTTGTCAATAAAATTCACCAATAAAGAATTTGCTTTAAAAAAACTGTTTTGGTTGGAAAAACCGGTTCAATGAGGTTGACTAAAACAAAATCATCCAGGCGATTAATAAGGAAAAATACCTCCGACGTTTATAATTTGGCAGATAGTTTTTAAACATGAATTAAATTTTCATCTGGAAAGCTTTTGTAATTCTAATGAGATTTGTAATACAAGTTCCTTTAAAGAGACTTAATTTTTTAGTCTTGTAGAAAATTGAGTTTTGCGCATTTTAAAGCCTTTTTTTAAAATAAGCTGAAAGTGAAGATAAAAATACTTTTTATGACAATATAGAGAATCGATGGTTGTCAAAAAATTCTCAAAATGAGCGAGTATTAGGACCGCTAAAATCAGTCTTCAAGGTTTATGTAAATTTAGAGTAGATATTACCTTAGTAAAATGCCGTACCAATAGTTTACAATTCTTATGAAAAGTCACTACTATAAGGCACTTGCTACGTCCCGAATTTTTTACCATGCTGTTAAAATTTTGACCCGAAAAGATAATGCTTAATATAATGGATGGAGTGTTAAGAAGAACTAAACTAAAAAGCAAGATAGCGAAACACAAGGGATAAGCAGATAAGGCTGCGAAAGTGAATAGAAATCATAACACTCTACTCCTTTTGATCGTTTGATACCATTCGTAAAAGTAGCCAATAGCTAATAGTTCTTATGTCTACAATGCTACACCAAAGGCAGCCTTGTCCGTTCTAGATTCGATTCAAAAACAATCTGTTCGCCTTATAAGATATTCATCTATTACAGTCAACCTCACTTATCTAGACCACAATGGAGATCTTTGCCACTTCTATCGATATTATCATCGGCATTGCTCTTTAGAAATTGTTTTGGTAGTACCTACGTTTGCGGCAAACCCGTTTAAGCCAAGCAGCCCATGCTTTAAGTGTCAAGTTATCTACCTGCCGAACGGTTTGCTACATACCTCGTTCTTTCCTGAAGCATATAAGCTTTGGAATGGCCTCCGGCAGACATAGTTTCAAAAACTCACAACCTATAACTTTACAACGCCCATCTTCTTTTATTGAAATCAAGTCCATGATGTTCTAGGGACACATAGGTTTTCGAACTTAATAGTAATAGAAGGGTTGCGTCTTACGAACTTTTACCAATTATTTTTAATTAGTGCAAATGAGAACCCGTAGAATTTAGACTTAACGCTATGGAACATAATTTGTTTCCACATTGTCTTAATAATGTTCAGCTTAAACGCCACAAAAAAACATATAAAAAACCTTATTTTTTACGGAAAAAGGATTTTTTCGATGCGTAGGTCTGTCAGTCTGTCAGTGTGCCGGTTTGCTGGTCTATAGGAGCCCAACAACAAATGTTTCGGGGGTCTGTTTTGGGAGATCGCTCCAGGAGAAAGGTGAGATTAGGAATTAGTTTTGAAATTTGCACTTTAACAGTAGAAGTATAGTCATATGTGGTTTAATGGTTCTTTTTTGAAAACACAATTGAAAACATTACGACGGATCTGATATTTTCTCACAACATTCAAACAGGGGTTAATCACGTAGATGTGAAATTGGGCCATCGGCATAAAGCTGGTACATAGGTAGCTTTTAGAAAACGGAAAGCCTAGATTGTTTGTGACTAAAATCGCTTCAGAACAAGGCAAGAAGGAGGGGGTTAATTGGGAGAAATTGACACTTTTCCATACCGAATCGAGCAATATATCGTTTTAGAGGCTTATTGGTACGAACAACAAATTTTTATGTGATTTTAAAGACACTTTCTACAATTATACCGGATGAAATTTATATATATATATATATATATATATATATATATATATATATATATATATATATATATATATATATATATATATATAGTATCCAGGAAAAGGAGGGCCACTATGGGAAATTCCAAAAAATGGCGCTTAGACATCTCCCAATTGTTTGTTGGTTTTTGAGATATTTTGAAAAATACGGATCTCTTGATTTTACATATTTTTCTGGCCTTAATGGTGAACCTATACCGATAACACTTCTCCACAGAAATTTTTCATTTTATTTAACGAAGCATTGTTAATTTTTAAATCGAACGTTTCGTTTTTGCGGAACCACTTTTTAAATTTTTTCTTAAATAGGGCTGTTATTTTCTGATATCATGTTCTGAAAGCCCTTTTTATTCCAAATTCAGCGATATGTCATACTTTGTGGTTTAGCACCATTTTAGTCCTTCATTTGACCTCAATCAAGAAAATTCCTATTGCGGACCTGTACATGGCTTTTAAACTTAAGTACTAGACAACCAGCTATATCAATTAACACTTTATGTCCTTTAGACGTTTAATAATAATCCAATGGATCAATTGAGGCAATAATTTGATGGGATAAACATAGAACAAATAAAATTACATTACCAGAAGACCTAAATATAAAAAAAAACTGCAAACGAATACGAAGACAACACCAACATTTATAGCATATGTTCAAATAAACTTCCATTATTTTCCAAGCATAAATAGCACCTTTCCACTGTCGATTCTAAAACCCCAGTCAAAATTTGTGGAGTAATACTGGCAAATGTATCCAGAACTAACCTTCCCAGATCTTGTCCTGTAGACAAATTTTGCTGAGATACATGATCCCTAACGTATCCCTATACAAAGAAATCAAGCGGTGTTATATCTGGTCAACGCACTGGCCAGATTACCTTATCTGGAAATCTCCTTAAATGATATTCCAGAACGGCTCTGGAACTATGTGCAGGTGTCCCATTTTGCTGTATTCAACAGTTGTGAACTCTCTTCAGAGGCATGTTATCGAGAGAATCCTCTAAATCGTATTGTAACAAATGTAGGTAGCGCTCTGATGTTAAGGTATGGTGGTAAAGAAACAGTCCTACAATCGTTATACCGAGATACCAGCCTATACATTAAAGCAAAACAATGTTGATGCCTCGCGTTTTATTTGAGCGTTGAATGGTTTCAGACCACTAACTAACATTTCTTCTATTGGAAATGTTTTATTCGTAATCATGTTTTAACCCGATCATATTGTTTGACATGGAAAATTAAAATTGTCCTGGCATTTTATTGTGTACCACTCACAGAATGAGTGACGTCATTCTAAATCACCTGGTTTGAGTCCTTGACAAATAATGTACTTGTTTGGATGTCACTTTTGTTTTCGTAAAATAAAATGTGCCGTTTTTTGATATACCAACGCTTCGTTAAATCCGCCGGACTGATGTACCGAGATCCTCAGTAACTGCTAACAAAACATTATGTCCTGCTTCCTCGTTGCCTGACTTTTGCCGAAAAGCTACAGGTTTTTTAAAAGAACCATATGCTATGCGGTTTGTCACTAATCTGCTATAAGCCCTTTTATTTTCCTGTCTTCTTTCAGGATATCTCTGCAAATACATACGCCCCGCAACAGAACAATTTCGGTTGGATGAAATGAAACATGCCAACATGCCACATTTTTTTGCGTTAGAAAACATATTTACTAGAAACAGTTACAAATTATTACACAATAAATTAAACAAGAAACTAATGTGTCAAAAATTGATGTAAACGTCGATCTAAATACAGCTATTGTCACGTCTGTCCAAAGCATACTTCTGTCTTCTTAATTTAAGTTTATTTGTTCTGGTTTAATTCATCAAATTATTTACTTAGTTTATCCACAGGCTTACTATTAAACACCTGAATGACATAAAGTGTTAATTGATATAGCTGGTTGTTTAGTACTTAAGTTTAAAAGCCATGTACAGGTGGGCAATAGGGATTTTCTTGGTTAAGGTCGAAAGAAAGACTAAAATGGTACTAAACCACAAAGCGTGACACATCGCTGAATTTGAAATAAAAAGTACTTTCAGAATATGATATCAGAAAATGAGGGCCATATTTAAAAAAAAGATGATGATGGTTCCGCAAATGCGAAACGTCGGATTTAATAGTTAGCAATGCTACGTTAAAGAAAATGAAAACATGCTGTGGGGCATTGCCATCGGTATTGGTGTAGTTCCATCATGAGGCCAGAAAAAAATAATATGTAGAATCGAAAAATCTAAATTTTTCAAACTATCTCAAAACCCAAAAGATTCTTCGGAGATGTCTAACCGCCAATTTGTTGAGCTTTTTAGTGCGCAACGTACCCTCTATTTAACCAGGTCTGTATCTTCTACAGATTTGAAGATCACCATAGTGCCTCTCCTTATTTTGGAGACACTATATGTTACATCATTTGAAAGCTCTTTCTTTTCTAAATTCAGCACACTAATTTTTTTGGAAGTTCTATCAACTCGTTTAAAATTTATTCACAGTTGGAAGTGCAAGAACGTATTTCATTCATTATGATAAGAAATGCACTAATTAGTAAATTTTTCGTTAAAAGAAACTAAAAAACAAAACCAAACGTTCAAAAATGTTTATTCAGTTAAGTAAGTGTTCAAATTGTTGACCATTAGCTTCCATACAAAAGCACAAATTTTGTTCAAAACGAACTTTGACATTCTGGAGCATTTGTGGAGTCATTAGACGGCATTCTTCAACAATGCTTCGTCGTAATTCTTCCAGAGACTCCGGTTTTGTTGCGTAAAATCTACTCTTTAAGTGGTATCATAGAAAGAAGTCTAAAGGAGTTAAATCCGGTGATCTAGTGGGCCAACTCAATAGCACCTCTACGCCTAATTCATTGTCCTGAAAACTATCTGTTCAAAAACTCCATAACACGTTGTGAAAAATGCGGAGAAGCTCCATCTTGTTGAAGTACTAATTGATTTTCTTGATAGCGATCACCATTTTCAACAATGTCAATTAGTAGAGAGTAAACGATATCTTCTAGTAACTCCAAATACGTTTCGCCACTCAAATTGCCATCACGAAAAATTGGTTCGATTAAACGGTCTCCAAAAATGCCAGTCCAGACATTCAATTTCTGTGGAGATTGAGTGTGGACTTCCTGAAATTTTCTTGGATTATTATCTGCCCAATAACGACAACTATGACGATTGACTGTAGAGTTTAATAAAAACGTACACTCGTCTGAAAAACAGATATTGAACAGAAAGTTCCCGTTATCAGCTATTCGTGCAGTCATAACTTTACAAAACTCCAGCAGCCGATCAAAATCATCTTTATTCAGTTGTTGTACAAGATGAATTTTATACGGGTGAAATTTATGATGCTTCAATATTCGCTGAGTAGTTCTTCATTTGATGTTTGAAACAGTGGCCAATTTTCTTGTGCGCAAAGTTGGGTCTGCAGCAATTTGTCCTAAAACTTCAATCTCAGTAGTCTCATTTCTAACCAGAAATTCACGTTCAGGATCCCGCTTTTTGTTGGCTATTGAACCACTTTGTCGAAACTTTGCAACTAACTCAAAAATGTATTTTCTGTTAACATGTCTGTTCGGATGTCGTTCATTAAACAAATTTGCGGTAGGGTTGGCACAATCATCGTTTTTGAAAAAAAAGTAATTATTTCAACTCTTTCTTCTACAGAATACACCATTGTGAAATTATTTTTCAGTAGTACTATCAGGTATCCAACCGGCCGATAAACTGAAATAATAAAAGGCATTTCTCTCATTACAATAAGAAATGTTCTGATAGTCAATTTTTTGTTTACAAACAGTAGGTATTGGGTCACTTGGGCCAGACAGTGACGTCACAGGAAGTGACGTCACTGGCGCCGGCGCCACGCCCTGGCCCCGGCGCCGGCGCCACGCCCTGGCGCCTAGCCTGGCGCCGGCGCCTACCCCGGCGCCACGCCCCGGCGCCACGCCCCGGCGCCACGCCCCGGCGCCACGCCCGGCGCCAGCCCCGGCGCCGGCGCCTACCCACGCCCGGCGCCAGCCCCGGCGCCAAGCCCCGGCGCCTAGCCACGCCCTGGCCCAGACAGTCACATCCGTGTTATTCTGCATTCTAAGGTCATTGACCTGTCTTTGACAGTGACGTCACACGACTTGGGCCAGACAGTCACATGCAAACATTCCAAAGTGTCTAACCTATTACTTCAAATTATTATATTTTGAAAAAAACCATTTGGAGCAGGTGAGTTTCGAACCCGGGGCATTCAGATGGGAGGCAACGATGCTACCCGTTAAGCTAAGCAGACGCTTATTAATTTATTGTTTTAGGTTGGTATATATACGACTACAAACAAACCATACATGTAACATAATTAAAGTTTATTATTAGACAAATGGATGATTTACAAAATAATGTTTAATATTAGAGGCTGAACCAAAACGGAGGAAAATGGCGGAATGAAAGATGGAAGCTTGTGATACCTTAAGCTGACATTATAAAAATGGCGGCTTTCGTTGATAAAGATGGTGCAAGGATGGATGAAGACTTATTTAAAGATACGTCACTCCAACCTAGCCGACAAATGAGAGTGAAGGTTGATAAGCGAGAATAATGGTATTGGTCGAAGACTCGGAAGATCCGTGAGATGTACGATGGAACCAACACATGCACGGTGTTAAGGAGGCCAAATCAAATTGGAATATACAATAAAATGGCCACTTCCGGTCTAAACTTTAAATCCTTGTATCTTTTCAACGACAAGTGATAGAAATAAACCGACTTTAAAAATGTATGTTTCGTAACAAGCTCTACAAGAAAATGAGATAAAAAACTTTAAACCCTTATCGCGGAAGATCCGTGAGATGTACGAGAGAACCAATACATGCACGGTGTTAAGGAGGCCAAATCAAATTGGAATATACAATAAAATGACCACTTCCGGTCTAAACTTTAAATCCTTGTATCTTTTCAACGACAAGTGATAGAAATGAACTGACTTCAAAAATGTATCGTTTCGTAACAAGCTCTACAAGAAAATGAGATAAAAAACTTTAAACCCTTATCGCGGAAGATCCGTGAGATGTACGAGAGAACCAACACATGCACGGTGTTAAGGAGGCCAAATCAAATTGGAATATACAATAAAAATGTTACTTCCGGTAGATACTTCCGGTATAGCCGTTCTTAGAGCTACATACATGTGTGACACCTCAAAATCATCGTCTAACAGAAGAAATATAATATTTAAGTAAGTCAGAACAAGCTGTGTTAACACCTAAAAACAACACACTCTCTCTTAGACTTAATGAAGTTACTTTCAGAGAAAATTTCAACCATACCAGAAAGAACAGTATTAAATAGCGTATTGTTAACTACATCAAGTGATGCGTGCTACAGACAAATTTTAGTACACCCTCTTAGACTTATTGAAGTTGACGGTACAGGCAGTTGTCAAGCGTAGGCAACGTCCACAAACTATAATGAGTTTAATCTAAAGTGAATAGATATTTTTATTATTTGAATCCATTGGAGGCTAGGGTCTTATAAAACGTATATAAAATTAGTAGATATCATGGGTTATTACAAATGGAAAGTTTATTCTGAATGATCATTAAACAAACCTGCATTAGGTTCCGTTTTTATTTTGGTTACATATATACAGGATGACACAGTTCTATGGCAAAAAGCTAAATATAATTGTTATTATACGTGACACTCATCAGACGTAGGTAATAGCTTATATTTGTTAAACGTAAAAATTAAAAACTCTAATATAAAAAACTAAACACAACCTAACCAAACCCAGTTGGAAAGCTTAGATATTAACCTGAGATACCAGTGATATACACTTAACCTGAAGCTAAACAAATACGACATAACATTTAGACAAGTCTGTTAATAATATATATCCGAGTAAAAGAAGGAAAAATATGTCAACATTGCTCAAGCTAAGATAAACGGTTTTAACCTCAAACTGACAACGCTGTCTCGCATAGAACGGATGTCGGGTTGATAATCAGAATTTACTGGCCTAGTAAGCAGTTAATTAATAATTTTTCTCCATATTCGTATGTAGACTCCTTTGATAAATTAAATGAGACTAAGCTTCCATCACAGTCTGGATTTTATGATAATCTAAGAGGTGAACACATCATGCAGTCTGATTATGAGCGTGCGTGTAAGGTGTGTGCAAACGTCTGTTTTTTAGTGCAATACGTCAAGAAAAATGTATAGCTATAAACAAACCAGAGAGGACCGTTTTAAGACAAAACTTGAATATCTAGTAAGTAATATACTCTTAAAATATATCTTGTAGCAAATTTTCTTATACAACCTCCTTAACCAATTTTAAAAATAGACAACAATAACATCTTTAATATTGACAAGACGTTCGACAGTGAGAAAAATCTGGGTAACCCCATAAATATTTATTTAACATTCGGTGTCTATATAACGATTTCAACAATTTATGATATTACACGCTGATATGGACGAATTTAAAAAATTAGCCTTTATGATTGCTGGTTAAATATATATTTATTACAGCTGTGTTACCTAGAATTTTAAATAGCAGTAGGCGTATAGAAACACCAGTATTGGTCTTATTTAAACCGTCTTAGCATCTAGAATTTTAAAATATTGTGTGGGATGCAGGCGCCCAATAAATTTTTTTCTTTAATGACTCAATCTCCACGTGTTTGATCTTACTTAAAACGTCTTGATGCCTACAATTTAAATATTATGTGAGGCGCATGCTCTTAATCAGTTTTTATTTTTTGCTGGTTAAAGTCCTACATGTTTGGTGTCATATCACTGGTCTAGGTAAGCAGAATCCAAATTTAACAAATGTACATGCGTACAATAAAATATCTATATTCTTAAGTCTTATTGAAATCGGTTTAATTTAAAGAATCTGTTAAAAGTAGAGCTGGCAACAATACCTCTAGTGGTAACAGCGATATCGCTTCCAACTACGGCTATACTTAGCACTTCCCGAAATTAACCTTGTTAGCCAACATATTTTGCTCACAGCTGTTGAAATAACCTTGTGAGTTGGTCTCAATGCTCCGTTAGCGGTTTTATTTTCCGTTGAATGACCTTAAAGTCATACGAAAAAGATACAAACATCGCAAACAAAGCTTTGATTACACATGCTATATTTTATTTTGTATAAAATGATGTGAAAAATATTTCATAGGAAAAGGATGATATTAGAAACTTAAGGGTACAATGAAAACATCGTTAATGCCAAAATAATATTTATTAATAGGTTATACTTATTGTGCTCTATATATAATCATAATCTTCAACATCTGATTGTTGATCGTTCTCTGTATAGTTGACAATCTTCTGTAATAGGAGTCTCAGTTGTTCGTACAGACTACGGCTCGGGCATTGGATACCAAATATCGATAAATCCTTTTGGCCTATGCTAACTACCTGATTGGAAAACTCATCAAATTCGTAATATTTATTTTTCCGAAACACATACAATCTACCATTTGTATACCTAAATACTCCATCTATTTTAGCAGGGAATTCGGGAGAAAAGGAGTGTATATAGCCTTCTTCTTGCCTATAAAACAGAGCTCTAGACTCACTAACGATTTCGTACATGTTATCCGAGTGAAATATTATGGTTTTTCCTGTATACGTATTTACGATCGCATTTATCTTGTCAAACTGTAAAGCACCTAAATAGTTGACATTACGGAACTTGGCAATGTGTTTTGTTTGTATGCTGGGAAAATCAACAAGGGCGAAGGTTCCATCGTTGGTAAACATAACCACTTCTCCACTAGGTCTTTGGTAAACATGTCTAATTTCTTTAAAAGAACCCTTCAAATATGGAAACCAATCTGTAAGAAGTTTTGGCTCTGTATAGGGACCTTTCATATTATCTAATGGTACAACCCAGACCCATTTCTTATAAAACAGATACATGTTATGGTTAATAATAACTAAAGGCCTGATCTTGTCTATATAATCGCACAAGTCCATATTTGATTTGGTTATTGTTTTAGGTACTGTTGTGGTCGTCTTTGGTGTCGACCTTGTGGTAGTCTTTGCCACCCTCGTTGTAGACTCTGTTGTCTTCGCTGTTGTGGGCGTCTTTGGTGTCGACCTTGTGGTAGTCTTTGCCACCCTCGTTGTAGTCTCTGTTGTCTTCGCTGTAGTTGTAGTAGAACGTTGTCCATATAATTCTTGAATCCGTTGAATATCGTCATTAGACATGCTGTTTCCATAATAAGCGAACATAAGAGAGTTTGTGTCGTAAGCATGAGTGAGTCCTAAACCGTGTCCTAGTTCATGTAAAAGCACTAAATAGTACGACGTGTCATTGCCTTCCGATGTATATGTTTGATAGTTCCATGATTTATTACTACTTAGATGGATTTCAATTGGAGTGTTGGCAGCGTTCGGAAAATAAGTATGTCCTAAAACGGAATCACCAAATGGATATCCACATGGTTGATCTTTTAACAAGTAACGATGGTTGTTGTCGCAAAAACTTATCCCTATATCAGCTTCAGAATAAATGTTTGTTCTTACAAAATTCAAATCAATATACTGCTCCCATTGTTTAAATGCTTTTTGTGTTATCAGACGTATCAAAGGATCTGAATGATGTATGTACCACTTTAATGTTTTCTTTTTCCATATAGGCTGTGAAGTTAAGAAAATGTTGCCTATATCTTTTTCACCACATCGATTACGTTTCATCAGGTTAATGTCTGAAATAGTCAGGTTCTCACTTTCGGTTAAATTGTAAAGCACGCGAAACATGTTCAAAGCATCCTTGAAAGGCTGTGTATTTTGCAACATTGATGATTGACTATTGTTAAAGGCACCATTTCTTAAGTACCCATATCTGACGAGATACTTGAGAGCCAATTCTCTGTCTTTTTCACTTATATGTTCCCCAAAGGAGACACTTAGCACACATATAATTAACAGTAACTTGAACATAACTGATTGGCTATTGTCTCTATCAAGAACTTCTATAGGATTCTCCACAACTACTGTCGCAAAACTGATCACTTCCCCTGTATTTATACCAGCCACGTCTGTATCTAGATGACTACTGTCGCAAAACCGTCCACCCCTCTTTTATACGGTAAGTAAATTTTTCCTGTTGTCTAGATTAAGTTTGCTAAAGGGCAATGCGATATCTATTTCGAAAAACATCCTCAGTGGTTAGATTATCGAAAGTGCACAATTGCTTGCGGTTTAAATTTTCGAAAACAGCCTGTCAAAGTTTATTCTCAGTGGTCAGACTATCATTTATTTTTGTCGTTTCCAAGATCTTATTTTTCAGTGGTTATCTTGCTCGTATCCTCAGGGTTATCATTTTGAAAAGGCACAATATTTTGCTTGCGGTCTACATTCGAAGCTCCATTTTGAAACCTCATAAATATCATATCTAAAGTCATAACTTCTTAAGTTGTTTTTAATTTGGTCAGGATATTTAATTAAAACAATTGAATTATAGTGGGGCAGTCGACAGGCCCCAAAGCGTTAGTAAACAGTTTACATTGGAATTGGATCTGGATTCTGCAGCTCTTATCTTTTGAACGTTATAGACGTTATAAGTGTGTTTTATAAGTATCTTTGTTTTGTATTATTTAAGGAAAAATTTTCCTTAATTGTTATGCTTATTGTGTGTGTGCTATTGTCGTTCTTATTGGTAATTTTTTGACGTACATGAACATCCCTGTGTCATTCAGGTGACATTGGCCTGTTTCATTGTTAATATATACATTATACATTATACAATGAGAATATAGTTTTTAGGGAAATAAATGAAAAAAACAATAGGAAAAACTGGTAAATTCCGAGCTTATATGCACAAACAAGATTTTTTCTTACATAAAATGCTTAAGTTACATGAAGGTAACGCTACTGCGCACCATCCTGTATTTTTATTTTTAGTGACTTTATTTTTATTTTGACTTTGGAGCACATACAAACCAAACAATTCTAGATTCATTTTAACTGTATCGTGTTTGGCTAAAGCAGCCTCCATCAAATGAAACAATTTATGCTTCACACTTTCCATGGCAAGACGTATATCACTACCATCCATACTAATACGATAGGTAGCCATTCTGTTTTTAAAAGCTTGAGTTAACATATAAACTTGTTCAACTTCCCCACGGTTCATACACTTTAGATTTTGTGAATTTCACTGCGTAAAGCACTCTTTTTTTCACTTGTAACGAGCACGATTCACTGTATCTCATCTTAACTACTAAACAGTTTACAACGAGAATACAGTTTAGGGGAAAGAATGAAATCAATAGGAAAAACTGGAAAAATTGATAGCTTATATACGCAAACACGGATTTTTTTCTTACATAAAATGGTTAAGTTACATGTAGAGTGGAGCCACTGCTGAACGTAGTGAAATTATCTAAAAACTTAATATAACAGGGTTTTTGATATGTGTACATTTAAAGAATTTTTCATATTTGGATTTTAAATGTACACCTGTAGATAAAATATGAAAAACAATTCGATAGAAATTAGGAAAACATATACTATTTCATACCTGGTACAATCTTAGAAAATCAGTGTTTTAAAGTTAAATGACTTGATAATTAACACGCACTTAGAAGCTTTATAAGATATCATTTGTATAGTTTGAGACTTTGTGTTGAGATTTATTATATTTGGACATGCTAAAAGTATATAAGTTTAAATTGGGAGTTTATAAGGTGCCAGATCTATTTTTAATTGCTAAACAAAATATATATTTTTTTTGTCCATGTTTATCAACACGTAAAGTTACGACATCTATTGCAACATAATTTAACTGTAGCGTTTTTGGTGCACCTTCTTAGAAAAACTCACTAATAGGAGATCCTGACTTTTGGTTTTAAAAAAAAATCTCAAATGAGCGCGAGGTTGGTTTTATATATGAACCATAATGAATCGATTGTGTCTTAGCCAGAAAATTAATTTAGGAAAATCTATGATATACAAATTTGGTAAGTTTATGATATTAAGAGGAGACTATATAGCAAAAATGTATATTTACTCCTTAAAATAAAAATGTTTTTATGTCATATTATTTCTATAAAAATTCGCTACCAGTGTTAACCTTATCTGCTTTAGTTTTGTTTACTATTTACGTCCGGACGATCTAACAACAGCTTATCTCGACTTTAACAGCTGCCGCGGTTTATATAAGTAATTGTGTGTGTGTGACGTCAGATTCCACTGGCTGCGGTATGGCATATAAGTAATTAAAAGCAAACAATTAAATCTCCACATATTAAGTTATTCATAATGATTAGGTATAATAAAAAATTAAAGACATGTGTTCCCTTTAAGTATCTGTACGCCAACGAACCACTACTATTCAAAGAAATAAACCTATTATTTAAGATATCCTATGAGCAACACTTTAATCTCAATTGTCTGATAATGCATATATTGGCGAATTTTCATAAAGTTTTTCATTATATTAAGGTATATAATGTAAAAGTCATACTTTAACCTAATTTAAATTTTTTATTTACTATTATCTATGAAGACTAATTTCGCGCCGTCAATATCACTATATTTTAAAAAACCGACAGACACAAACTTCAATGTGAAAGTGGTGTCTTGTTAAAAATGTAATAATATAAAAGTAATAGTTTAGCAAAAGACCTCATAAGGTTTATGACATACTTAATAATAATAACTTCATTTTATTTGCATATAAGCAGAACTTTTAGCCTAGTTTTAAAAATTACTTACCTTATTCATGGCAAGCTCTTTTTTAACAGCTTCTAGCTGTATTCCTTCTTATCTTTTTATTTTGATTACAGTAAAAACTCCAAAACTACTTATGAAAAAAAAATTCATTTGTAATACAGTATGGTTTAACTTTGTTCATCAAGTTAGAACTCTAATATTAAATAGTAAAAGTGATTGCAAACGTTTCTTTAATGATATAAATTACACCAAGCATTTAAGGATTCTTCAACGAAGCCTTTATACTTTTTTCACCATTAACACTACACTTTTTTTTTTTAGTTTATAATTTCCAACTGGTTAAATAAAACACTATTATTCCATATATAGCAATTTATTACCAACATTGTAATACATATATTTTGAGAACATACTTTTTTTTTTTTTTTTTTTTAATAAAATTTATCAGTAATATTTTTTTTTTACAATACATATATTTTGACTAGGATTACACCAGTTCTTATACATACTATAATACATCTTAACAACTAGTTACTACACAAGGTAGTTTATATTAATGTTGATAAGTGATAACAAGCTATCAACAAGTGACCTGTCTACATAGATAACTAAAACAGGTGTTATACTATGAGAGTAGGTATGAGAATAAAAACAATTACCCATAAAAAAAAAAGTGACAAGTAATTGTAAAAAAGACATCTGACCGATGTTACTAGCACAAGTTCATCAGGTTGTTACAGAAGGTACCAAAATAATATAGAGCTTACTCATTTTGGGGCTGTGGTAAATAGCTATTTTCATTTTAGCACAGAACTTCTTCAGTTATTACAAGTGGGGTACCAAATAACATAGAGTTTAATACTTTTGATTGTGATAAATGGTTATTTTCACTTTATTCACAGCACTGAACGTCCTAAGCTTAATTTAGCTATGAAAAATGGTTATTTTCAATCACATAACTTCTTCAGGCTGTTATATGATAACTCTACCCCAATATTTAACCTACTCATTTTGGCTGTGATTTTTTTTTCAAACACAGAGCTTCTGATTATTAGGCAAAACTCTGTTTTATATATAATTTTTTGAGACCAGCAATTAGGTGCCACTTCTTATGAGTTTGTTAGTACAATTACAAACTAAAAACTGTTTAAATTTATATTAGACATTAAAATTAGTTTTTAAATGCTGAAGGCTTTTTTACAAAATCTTATTATGTATCAACTTTAAATAATGACATTATATTGAACAAATCATATAAACATTTAGAGGCTTAAAGATAGTAAGGTACATGGTTTCACTATGATGATTGATATGTGATGAAGGCTTACCGGTTTTTCACCTGAGTCATTGTCATTCTAAATGTATCAGAACGAAAACCGGATCTTTTGCTCTGGTATATCTTGCTCAGTAGGTGCCAGACGTCTTCGAAAACAACATTCTTTGCTTTACGAAATGGGAGATGGGCAGCCCCCTTGTCGAAACCTTCCGAGTTAAAGGTAAAACCTACCTTGTCTTCGGGGTTGACATTCTCAACTATATGGCTCACAACATCTTTAATACGATCTTTGACCCAGTTCTCTGGATCGTTGACATCGTCAGGTATATCTTGTAGTCTAAAGCAAACACTAAGTCTATCAAATTTAAACTTCTTATTGGAATTCACTGTGTCTTCAAGTATTTGGAATGCCATTGTTTCCAAGAGTTCACTTTCACAACCGAAGTTTTTCGTGTTCACTTCACGACTAAGAGACTAAAGTTTAACGGTATTTTCACTGTCTGAAGACTGAAACCAAAACGGGTGCTTTTTTTAGTCTTAATGTTCACCTTTCACTGTTACAAGAATTGAAGTTTAACCTCGTCCTATACTCAGTGGGAGTTTCTCGTGCTAATATAGTGTGTTCACCTACCTCATAGCCTTCTGTCTTATTACATATTTGACAAACAGGTTTTTTAGCGTCTGATTGACATTCTGAACAGGAACAGGGACCTCCGAAGAAACAACTAGGCATGTTGACTGTTTGACGGTTGGTGGTTGGCTTTGAGACCCTTTTTTCTGCATTGAAAAGAAACGGAAACATGTGTGAATGTTACGATAAATCTTTATATCGTCAAAGCTATTGAAAGGTTGATGAAGAGGAAGCATCGGCGTTATCGTAGAGTTTACGTTTTTCTTGAAAACCATAGGGTTGCGAGCAGTATGATTCATCAAACTCACGCTTCTCAGACTTTGGCCTATATATTTTAGTTTCCTCCCTTGTTACTACTTGGTGGTCTTTTGTCCTTCGTATATTCATACTGGTTATCGGAATAGGTTCTATCGATTCAATAGCCATAATCATGTCACTCATGCTAAATACATTCACAAGCTTCAGGGTATTATAGCTTAACCGTATACCTTTTACTTTACAAACCATAAAGTATGTGTGGTACCTGGGGCTGAATACAATATAGCTGTAGTTTTTTGGCCCTCCGGAAGCAAATACAACTATATAACTTCCAGGCCCATATTCTTCGAGTTCGTCTGTCATTTCACCCAAAGAATTTCCTGTTGGTACATCCCACTCATCAGATCTAGAAACATATATTATGGAATCTGTATCGTAGTATAAAACCCTGTCTCCAAGCTTCTCTAGATAACTATAGAGTTTTAAGCGAGCATGTGTTGTAACGTAGGCTGCTATGCAAACATTAACGGTGTTTAGAATGTCGGCGGCTTCATCCTTATAAATGTAGCTAGCGATGAGGGTATCATCGTTGACCCCATGTATATTTGTGACTTCAATCGCTGGATTTGAGAGCAATTCTTCAAGTTGATGTGGTTGTCTAATGATGTCAACTTTTGATTGATTCTCTCTCTGTCCAAACTTGCCCCTGAAATCATACAATCATGAGTACCCACGTTACAAATTTAATTCTTAATGTATGTGTGGTTACAGGTTAAAATCTCTTAATGTGTCTGTGGTTACAAGTTCAAATCTTAATGTGTGTAATTAGATGTTCAGAAAACTGGAAATTTAAGTCAATCTGATTAAATCAATTTAAAAATTAATTAATAAGTAATAAATATATACCACTCGTCAAAGGTAGCTAATCTGCGTATTAAATTTGATCAATATAATTAATATAAATCATTTGTATGTATAATGAAAAAATTAGGTTGATCTGATTAAATCATTTTAAATTTAATTAATAAGTAATAAATATATACCACTTGTCAAAGGTAGCTAATCTGCGTATTAAATTTGATCAATATAATTAATATAAACCACTTGTATGTATAATGAAAAAAATTAGGTTGATCTGATTAAATCATTTTAAATTTAATTAATAAGTAATAAATATATACCACTCGTCAAAGGTAGCTAATCTGTGTATTAAATTTGACCAATATAATTAATATAAATCATTTGTATGTATAATGAAAAATTAGGTCGATCTGATTAAATCAATTTAAATTTAATTAATAAGTAATAAATATATACCACTTGTCAAAGGTAGCTAATATGTGTATTAAATTTGATCAATATAATTAATATAAATCATTTGTATGTATAATGAAAAATTAGGTCGATCTGATTAAATCAATTTAAATTTAATTAATAAGTAATAAATATATACCACTTGTCAAAGGTAGCTAATATGTGTATTAAATTTGATCAATATAATTAATATAAATCATTTGTATGTATAATGAAAAATTAGGTCGATTTTTACACCACATGTAAACAAAACGTGTTTTTATTTCTAGCGTTTAATATTACATAAAGTGATATCGCCGGGCTTCCGGTTGATATGGAAGATGAACGGCCAGATCAGCTGGTGGTTTTTAGTTTACAGATGGAACTCCGTGAAATATACGTGTTCTTGCACAGTAGCAAAACAATTAATAATATGCAATTTTTCTCGAATCTTACCTACTATATTTACAGATGCTGGTGACTTTTTTTGTGTGTGTGTTTATGTTTGTGTATGTATATGTGCTACTGCTGTAAGTTGAAATCTTACATGTTAAAATTTAAAAGTGTGTGGCTACAAGTTAAAATCTTAATGTGTATGTATGTGTGTGTTGAAAAGAAACATGGTACATACCAAAAACTATTGAGCATCAGTTTAGCTAAAGCTCTTAGCCCAGGATTCTTCACGATTTCTCCAAACTCCATCCTAATCCCCTCCTTGTCGAAAAATTCGTCAATATACGCCTCCTTTTCTTCTGCTGTTATGCAATTTGAAGGCCAACCACTTGCTTGTTGCTTCATTTTAATGAACTTGTTCATCATTTTAGTGAACAAACCACCAGTCTTCTCGGTCACATCGTACTGCTCTATTTGATACTGCCAAACCTCATACACTTCGAGCATAACATACCCTTTTTCTAAAGCCTTCTTTACCTCGTCCATCACCCACGTACCAACCAACGCTCTTTGTTCAGTCGTATGTTCGCAGGCACCTTGGTTCATACACACACCACATGTACGACACAGTACAAACATTAATTTACCATTCATCTTAGTTGGTAGTACAGGGTGATATAAATTTTCAGGAGGCAAAATCTTGCATTTGATGACGCCATTCATATTGGAGAGGTCTAGATGTTTGCATTCATCACCTATGTGAACTTTTGGATGACCTACTGGGTACCCCTTGTATTTGCATACATAGGGGTACAATGAACACACATCAACGTATTTAATTTTTTCTCCGGGTTTTGCTTGATAGTAAGTCTTGCAGTTGCCCGTACGGCCTCCGTAGAAAGCGTGGTTCAAGAGCTGTGGCGGCTAACAGGGGACTTGTCTCTAGCGTCATTTTCAAAGATTTGTTCTTTTCAAGCATTTCTCGAAAGGTACACTCCCACATCTCAACAACTTCATAACCCCTCTGTCTCAAACGATTTGTTTTTGCCTGAGTACGCTCATAGCGGTTGTTTAGAGTGTCGGAAGGGTCGTCGTGAAGAGGATCGTCTCTTTTGTTACTTAGGCATGTGTGCCCATGGTAGTAACACCCATGGAACTCAAATATTTGTTGTGTCTCTGTACAGAAACCATCAACTTTAACACCTGCTACCAAAGCCTCTGGCTTCTTTACAGCATGCTCGATATTTATACCACGCTGTGCTTCCTCGTATATCAGCCAGAGAGTGGCTATCTTTGACTGCTTATCACAGTCTCGATAGCCTCCTTGGGGTATAATGCCTATGGTTTCAGGTAGTAAGAAGTTGCGCCTGAAGACCAGATTGCAGGCAGAGGCTATGGTGCATGCTTCTGTGAATGGACACACCTTACATTCATCCAGAAACATCTTTCGAAATTTTAAACAGGCTTTCCGTAAGATCTCGACGTCACTGACACAATAGTCGATCAAATCTCTTTGCATGTTAAAGTTGTCATTTTGATGTTCTTTGTGCCATCCAATAAGTTTTAGACGGTTATCTTCACTCATGTGGTCTGGGTCGTAGTATTGTAATGCAGGTAGAGGACCGTTGTAATTAGCGTTCGCCAGGGTGTTGAAAAGGTGAGGGAAGTAACCTTTCTTTAGCTCAGGCCCCAAATCGAACGCTTTAGGCAGTACAGCTAATGGCATCGGAAAATAAGTGAGTGAGTCTAAAAATATTACGTTACCTATTTTCATTTTAATAATGCTGGTACCTCGCATAATCAATTCGACCTTGAGATTTGTCTTTTCCAGCACATGTTTTAGAATAAATTGGTGATCATAAGCCTTTCCATTGTGCGCCATTACCACTAACCTTTTGAAAGCCGGTGCAACACCCAGAACGTATTCTGCAAACCTCTCCAAAGGTTTTATTTTTAAAACTTGACGTCTCGCACAACATCTATAGCATATGAGCACGTCATCATCTTGCTCCATACAGAGGTCGCAGCGTTGTTGAAACACACATAGGTTGGGTAAATGTATCCTTTCACCATTGGGCCCCTCTTCATCCTGCCGCGTCTCTAGATCGTAAAATACAAACAACGTACCATCTGTTATTGGCTCTCGCTCATCAGGTTTTATATAACAGTAATGGCCAGCAGGTTGATGTTTGGAACACACTCTACAATAGACTTCGTCACACACATGGTTTCGACCAGCTGTAATTGTCTTGAGACATGATTCACACCTTTTCACTGTGTCACACATACTCTTACCATTTTTATCAATTCTTTTATGATTGGTGAAGCAGTTTTGACCTCTAAATTTTCTATTGCAATCGACACAAGTTATTTCCTCACGCGTCTTTTCACAAGGTGGGCTCTGCTGACAGCAGGGGCATGTGGCGGCACATCGATGATCCTTTTTATTGTTATATGGCACATGGCACCACTCGCAATAATAAATGCAGCAAAAGGCTGCTTTTAAATTTGTAATAACGTTAAAGTGATTGTTGTGATGAAGTAAGTTTATTTTTAGGGGAGAATCGGGCCCCTCAAACATCACAGTCCGACCTTTAGAACCATATTCGTAAACCGTGATCTTGTATTGAGTCAGATGTTGTTGAAATTTCTGAAGTTCAATAATACCTGCGCCTTCAGTCGGTATTTCTATACCTGTTTCTCTCATTAACTTCTCGACCTCTTGATCCTGACGTTTTCCAATATTTTGACGTATCTGTTTAAGGTAGGGTACATTCATAAGGTATGCCATGGCTACGATAAGTGCTCTAGGAAGACACATATTGTCGGAGTTGTTAATCCTTACAATTCCTCTTCTCTGCGAACACTCCTCTTCAAAACTCGTGTACCTATCTTTTCGGCCAGCCCCTGTGAACGGTTTCACCATCGTCATCGTCATTCTGAATGTGTTTGAATGAAAGCCCTCCGAATTGCTTTGATATATTTGTCCTAGCAGGTCCCAAATATTTTCAAAAGTTACACTTGATGCTTTTCTGAATGCCAAGTGCGCAGCCCCCTTATCGAACCCCTCCGAGCTAAAAGTAAATCCCACTCGGTCATTAGGTTCAATATCCTTGACTATGCGGGCTACAATATCTTGAATGCCGTTTTTCACCCACTTCTCTGGGTCATTAACATGATCGGGGATGTCATTAAGTTTAAAGGTAACACTACGCCTTGTCAACTTATATTTTTGGTTGGTTTTGCACGTATCGGCAACGATTTGGTAAGCCATTTTAGAAAAACTGCGCGAAACACTTGAAAGTTTTACAAATTAGTGAATGTTTTCAAAACTATGATTGTTTTTACACTATCTTACAAAAAGTACAGTTAAAATCACTAAACGATACCTGATGATGCTAAAGGTGCTCTAAGGATAACTAGGTACTACAACCAAAGCGTGGCACACACAACACGGACGATGGCAATTTAACTGGCACAAAACTAGGCAGTATTAACAATAACGGTCAAAGGTGGACTGAATTTTTCTAGGATCGAGCTTATATATAAGTACATTGTTACGAGTACCGACGCTGGAACAAAATAGCTTTGTTTTTATTTGAGGCCCCCCACTATTAGCTTAATATGTAACTTGTTTTGCATGTATTTATATGGCTTGGTGTGTCATATCTCTGTATTTGCTTAAATATGCATGTGGTCTTATGGTAAACAGGCACAGATTTTTATGGTTTTCTACTGGCGTTGTCCGCACTACACCGGAAACCGTAATAAACTTACAACTTGAGAACGGCAGGAAACGATATCACTCTCCGATACTGGGGGGAAATTATGTTGGTAAATCAGCAATCATTTGCAGGAAATGATATGTTTATAAAAACATTCTGCTATAAAATCGTTAACGGATGTTTTTAAGAATAGAAAAACATATCTAAAGGTTATATTTTAAATATACTTACGTTTATAGGTGTTAAAGCCTTGTTGCCAACTTTTGTTATACCATACACAAAAATATATACAACATGTAAATTTTAAGTTCAGTCTTTGTTTAAACCTAATCAAGGTTTGTTTAATGATCATTCAGAATAAACTTTCCATTTGTAATAACCCATGATATCTACTAATTTTATATACGTTTTATAAGACCCTAGCCTCCAATGGATTCAAATAATAAAATTATCTATTCACTTTAGATTAAACTCATTATAGTTTGTGGACGTTGCCTACGCTTGACAGCTGCCTGTACCGTCAACTTCAATAAGTCTAAGAGGGTGTACTAAAATTTGTCTGTAGCACGCATCACTTGATGTAGTTAACAATACGCTATTTAATACTGTTCTTTCTGGTATGGTTGAAATTTTCTCTGAAAGTAACTTCATTAAGTCTAAGAGATAGTGTGTTGTTTTTAGGTGTTAACACAGCTTGTTCTGACTTACTTAAATATTATATTTCTTCTGTTAGACGATGATTTTGAGGTGTCACACATGTATGTAGCTCTAAGAACGGCTATACCGGAAGTATCTACCGGAAGTAACATTTTTATTGTATATTCCAATTTGATTTGGCCTCCTTAACACCGTGCATGTGTTGGTTCCAGCGTACATCTCACGGATCTTCCGCGATAAGGGTTTAAAGTTTTTATCTCATTTTCTTGTAGAGCTTGTTACGAAACGATACATTTTTAAAGTCGGTTCCTTTCTATCACTTGTCGTTGAAAAGATATAACGATTTAAAGTTTAGACCGGAAGTGGCCATTTTATTGTATATTCCAATTTGATTTGGCCTCCTTAACACCGTGCATGTGTTGGTTCTCTCGTACATCTCACGGATCTTCCGCGATAAGGGTTTAAAGTTTTTTATCTCATTTTCTTGTAGACTTTGTTACGAAACGATATATTTTTAAAGTCAGTTCATTTCTATCACTTGTCGTTGAAAAGATACAAGGATTTAAAGTTTAGACCGGAAGTGGCCATTTTATTGTATATTCCAATTTGATTTGGCCTCCTTAACACCGTGCATGTGTTGGTTCTCTCGTACATCTCACGGATCTTCCGCGATAAGGGTTTAAAGTTTTTTATCTCATTTTCTTGTAGACCTTGTTATGAAACATACATTTTTGAAGTCAGTTCATTTCTATCACTTGTCGTTGAAAAGATACAAGGATTTAAAGTTTAGACCGGAAGTGGTCATTTTATTGTATATTCCAATTTGATTTGGCCTCCTTAACACCGTGCATGTGTTGGTTCTCTCGTACATCTCACGGATCTTCCGCGATAAGGGTTTAAAGTTTTTTATCTCATTTTCTTGTAGACCTTGTTACGAAACGATATATTTTTAAAGTCAGTTCATTTCTATCACTTGTCGTTGAAAAGATACAAGGATTTAAAGTTTAGACCGGAAGTGGCCATTTTATTGTATATTCCAATTTGATTTGGCCTCCTTAACACCGTGCATGTGTTGGTTCTCTCGTACATCTCACGGATCTTCCGCGATAAGGGTTTAAAGTTTTTTATCTCATTTTCTTGTAGAGCTTGTTATGAAACGATATATTTTTGAAGTCAGTTCATTTCTATCACTTGTCGTTGAAAAGATACAAGGATTTAAAGTTTAGACCGGAAGTGGTCATTTTATTGTATATTCCAATTTGATTTGGCCTCCTTAACACCGTGCATGTGTTGGTTCTCTCGTACATCTCACGGATCTTCCGCGATAAGGGTTTAAAGTTTTTTATCTCAGTTTCTTGTAGAGCTTGTTATGAAACGATATATTTTTGAAGTCAGTTCATTTCTATCACTTGTCGTTGAAAAGATACAAGGATTTAAAGTTTAGACCGGAAGTGGTCATTTTATTGTATATTCCAATTTGATTTGGCCTCCTTAACACCGTGCATGTATTGGTTCTCTCGTACATCTCACGGATCTTCCGCGATAAGGGTTTAAAGTTTTTTATCTCATTTTCTTGTAGAGCTTGTTACGAAACATACATTTTTAAAGTCGGTTCATTTCTATCACTTGTCGTTGAAAAGATACAAGGATTTAAAGTTTAGACCGGAAGTGGCCATTTTATTGTATATTCCAATTTGATTTGGCCTCCTTAACACCGTGCATGTGTTGGTTCCATCGTACATCTCACGGATCTTCCGAGTCTTCGACCAATACCATTATTCTCGCTTATCAACCTTCACTCTCATTTGTCGGCTAGGTTGGAGTGACGTATCTTTAAATAAGTCTTCATCCATCCTTGCACCATCTTTATCAACGAAAGCCGCCATTTTTATAATGTCAGCTTAAGGTATCACAGGCTTCCATCTTTCATTCCGCCATTTTCCTCCGTTTTGGTTCAGCCTCTAATATTAAACATTATTTTGTAAATCATCCATTTGTCTAATAATAAACTTTAATTATGTTACATGTATGGTTTGTTTGTAGTCGTATATATATACCAACCTAAAACAATAAATTAATAAGCGTCTGCTTAGCTTAACGGGTAGCATCGTTGCCTCCCATCTGAATGCCCCGGGTTCGAAACTCACCTGCTCCAAATGGTTTTTTTCAAAATATAATAATTTGAAGTAATAGGTTAGACACTTTGGAATGTTTGCATGTGACTGTCTGGCCCAAGTCGTGTGACGTCACTGTCAAAGACAGGTCAATGACCTTAGAATGCAGAATAACACGGATGTGACTGTCTGGGCCAGGGCGTGGCTAGGCGCCGGGGCTTGGCGCCGGGGCTGGCGCCGGGCGTGGGTAGGCGCCGGCGCCGGGGCTGGCGCCGGGCGTGGCGCCGGGGTAGGCGCCGGGGTAGGCGCCGGCGCCAGGCTAGGCGCCAGGGCGTGGCGCCGGCGCCGGGGCCAGGGCGTGGCACCGGCGCCAGTGACGTCACTTCCTGTGACGTCACTGTCTGGCCCAAGTGACCCAATACCTACTACAAACCAACAAAACATTGACTATCAGCACATTTCTTATCGGAATGAGTGAAATGCGTTTTTGCATCTTCAAGTGTGAATAATTTTTAAACGGGTTAATAAAACTTCAAAAAAAAATAGTGTGCTGAATTCAGAAAATAAAGAGCTTTCAAATGATATAACACTCGACCCATCTTCCCTATTTAAAATATAAGGGTTGCTATCACCACCCTTAAGGGGTTGATGTGACATAGTTGAGTTTTATGTCAAAATATGTCCCCCTCAATATTAAAATTGACGTGTTTTAGCGTTTCTTAAAAAAAAGTTCTCTGGATGCAAATCGGTCTGTTTCGTTTTCAATGCCCCACTCGATATATATATATATATATATATATATATATATATATATATATATATATATATATATATATATATATATATATATATATATATATATATATATATATATATATATATATATATATATATATATATATATATATATATATATATAATTCTTAGTTATTTTAGAAGTAAATAAATAGGCAGCTATTTACAAATCAAAAGGTAGGTCGATAATGTGTTTAAATCACTTAGGAGTTCCCTTTAACGAGATTTTTTTAAGTAACTAAAACATACACACACACATTATTACACTATCTAAGTCTATAAGTCTATAGAGCATCATCAACAATATTTTCAAGAGTCCGCTATCTTTTTCATGCATCATATATTTATGAAGTATCCTACCTAGTTGTCAAAATTCACATTTAAACATTATTATATATGTTTACATTATAGCTATGACAGTTAATTTGTGACTTTCTGGCTTTGCAGAATCTCTTTTTTATAGTGACGTCATTGTGGTAGTAGAACTTGGCTAAACTGCAACTCGAGCAGCAATAAATATGAATGAGGCATGTAGCGAGACAAAGATAACGTGGGAGTGCCGCCCCTGAAAATTCATAACCCAAATCTGAGTTCTCATAATCCACCGCAGAGACTACATATGTACTGGCTTTTGCTATATAGTGCTTGTAGGAAACTATTAGATAAGGAAGTAAACTTGTTACCAAACTGTATCGGACGAAGACTGCGCTGTCAATAAATTGCATTGAGTTATGAAGGAGATTTTCTTGTGGTATACGGTCATATACACCTATATCTGGCAGTTTCAAAAATGTACCGCTGAGACTCCTAGTCGGTTTACATTTATTATTATTTGAAACGGGAAAGAAGCACACATTATATAGAATCAGTTCAGCTCCGTTTTATCTCATATTGATTGAATTTTGATTCGTTCCTTTGTTGTATTAAGGCTAAAACCTGTTTAAACAGGAATTGTGGTGAACTAGCCTTATTTGAGAAAATGATTTCATTACGAAAAATAAATAGAATCATTTCAGGTAATATGTCTTAAACCCTGAAAGAATAATATAAAACCCCGTAAGCAATAAGTGCCTTCGTGATAGCGAAACTTTGTCTTTATTTATTTCCTTTAAATGCCAATAACGAAATTTTCATTAAATTAAAAAAAATGATGATCGCAGCAAGTGCGTTAAGGTAGAGAATTTTCATATAAATATTCTTAATTTTAAATATATATTTTTCTAGAGCAACACTTCAAATATAGAAGAAAGTACAACTTTTAGAGTAGAAACCATGTATTATATTCCATTAAAACAACTTTCTTGATTGAGAAAGCACAAAATTTTTCCGAAAAAAACTCCTCAGACTCTGCGGGCAGCAAACATAATCAAGCAATAATAATGCGTAATAATAACGCCTAATTTCATCACTTAATCCTACAGACACAGCTGATTCTCAAAATTACCGAACTTACAGCAACCAATTAAATAAGCTTATTAACAAAACAAAGAATTCATATTATGGAAAACAAATAACTAATACTAGCAACATTAAATAACTTTGGAATATAATTAAAGATGCAACCAATTCAAAAAATTCATGCAATAGGTGCTCAATTGACTCTTTTGCTTACATAAAATCAAACTGAGTCATGACCTCATATATATATATATATATATATATATATATATATATATATATATATATATATATATATATATATATATATATATATATATATATATATATATATATATATACATTAATAATTTAATAATTTATTTTTGTCTTTATCTATCTCTTTATTTATTTATTCAGTTATTTATTTGCCAATCAATTAAATTATGTTACATATACAAAAAAATATATATCGCGGATCGCAAATTATACAACCGTGTTTTCAAATATTCAGGGTTATCTTTTTTAAAAGCGCTCGCATATGTCGATTTTGTTTTTGAGCGGGACACATTTTTGCGTGAATTTTAAAGAGGCCGCTTCGTCTTGCTAAGGTGAGTAGCTCCCTTCTCCAATGTTTTAAATAGCTAGTGGGATCGAATGGCACAATGTTGGTAAGACACATTGTTGCAAAATTCTCTATAAAATCATATACTCAGTTTTTTGAATCCACGAAGATTATGATTTGAAAACTTAAAATCAAATTTCCTATTGCCAAGCATTATTTCTCATTATGTTTTAAATTATTTCAACTATTCTTAGTTAATAAACTTTGATACAGAGAATATTTAATAAGTGTTTTTAACTGACTCCAGATAAGTCTAAATGGAAAATTACCCACTTTTCTATAAACCTAGACATTGAGTTTTGGTATGTGGTAAAGCCTTTCCCAGTAAAATATCTACTTAATTTCATTAAAATAGGTTTGCTATTTTTTCAGATATATTTTTTTGGAGAAATTAAATATTTATTAGGAAAAACTGGTTCGATCAGGCTGGCTAACGAACATGTCGAAGCTATTAAAAAAAGCTTTATCAAAATCGGTTGATTACTTTTTGAGTTGTGGGTTGATATATATATATATATATATATATATATATATATATATATATATATATATATATATATATATATATATGTATATATATATATATATATATATATATATATATATATATATATATATATATATATATATATATATATATATATATATATCATAATCATCAATCAGCCCTCTGCGTTCACTGCTGGACATAGGCCTCCCCTAGTTGAGTCCATTCTTTTCTGTCTTGAGCGCTACGAATCCAGTTTTTTGTAATTTCTGTAATGTCGTCTGTCCAGCGAGTTGGGGGTCTTCCTCTGTCTTTTTTATCGGATCTGGGTCTCCATTCAAGTAATAGTTTTGTCGATATACGATCACATCAGTCACGCCTGATCTTCTGCGTAATTCTTCATTTCTAATGTGGTCACGTAACGAAACGCCAAGCATCGACCTCTCCATTTTGCGCTGTGTATATATATATATATATATATATATATATATATATATATATATATATATATATATATATATATATATATATTTATATTTATATATATATATATATATATATATATATATATATATATATATATATATATATATATATATCGCTTCTGCTAAGAAACTAAAAGTAACACAGCGCAAAATGGAGAGGTCGATGCTTGGCGTTTCGTTACGTGGCCACATTAGAAATGAAGAATTACGCAGAAGAACAGGCGTGGCTGATGTGATCGTATATGTGGAAAAACTCAAATGGAAGTGGACGGGAAATTTGGCTCGCATGCAAGATGACAGGTGGACAAAACTATTACCTGAATAAATATATATATATATATATATATATATATATATATATATATATATATATATATATATATATATATATATATATATATATATATATATATATATATATATATATATATATATATATATATATATATATATATATATATATATATATATATATATATATATATATATATATATATATATATATATATATATATATATATATATATATATATATATATATATATATATATATATATATATATATATATATATATATAAACATTAAACCAGAGCTTGGTTTCGGGATCTAAGGTCCCAAATTCCAGCTCATCTAAAAAAATGTTTGGAAAGTCTCACCATCGATACCTCTCTAGTAGCGAATTTTTTAAAGTATAATTTCGCTGACACAAAAATCAAATAGCAAATAGCAAGTACAATTTAGTGATTGTTCAATACGTTGTTGTTATGGCACAGTGTTTCAATTCACATTTTCGTTGCACTAAATACATGGTGTATTCAGGAACGTGTCAAAATTATTGCGATTGTTTTTAGAAATGGTCAGTGTGCGAATATAACATTGCAGTTATTTAATCCGCCCTAAGATAGTGACTACTCGGAAGTAGGTCTTACATCTAGTAAAACACTTTAGAAAAACTATTTATGTTACAAATAAAACACACGATACAGCACGGCATGTAAGAAATAAAGCTTTAGAAGTGGCAGCTGTGGGACACGTCACGATAATCCCACCTGAAATACTAAGACGCTAAAAAATATTTCAACCGTATAAGTATAGAAAGGATCTGAAAAAATTAAATTCTCTCCACACGAAACTTAATCTACCAGAAGAACTGAAACACGACAATTTTGATCGTCGTGTAAAATTTGGTGAAACAGTATATGTTACAGATAAGCACAGTTTGTTGTATAAAAGCCACTTTTCTGATGAACGCCTGTTTTAATTTATTGATACTGTAATTCACCATAATTACTGCTGCTGGTAGGATTCCGAAATAGGAATTTTCGACGAAGTGGAGAAGCAGCACACAACTAAATGCTTTGGTTGAGATTTTCGGTAGCCGTCTCACTGGTTCTATCTTGATACCGCGAAACTTAACTGCTCAATTGTATTCGAAAGTACTGCAAGACAACATTGATGCCATGTTGACAGATACCATAGGAAATGACGAGAGCTTTGATCATAACCACTTAGTATCCCTATGTAAAAACTGTAACCTGCGATGAGCACTGATAAGTGCACTTGGAGAACCCAAATCACCAAAATACATACTTCAAAATTATCCAGAATTTTTCATCCTCCGATGACGCTAACTTGGTTAGCGAAACGATCTTCAGGTCTTTGAAGTATGTGTTGTGGTGATTTGGGTTCTTCAAGTCTACTTATCACTTAGTATCCCAACAAGGTGGTGCTCCTCCATATTTTGCGTGAAGAGTGCGACATTATCTTCATCAATTATTTATAAACAAGTGGTGATGTGGCTAAATTGATCCTCGAGGTTTCCGGAATTAGCACTATTAAACTTTTTTGTAAGATAATATAAAAAGCAAAATTTGTGCAACTCAGCCCAGGAACTTGCAGAATTTGCAGAAGCGCTATTGATGAATGTTGTCTGATAACTACAAAAGTGCTTTATAATCTTAGAATTTGACCGGAATTTTTTTATATTTGCATGGGGGCTGGTGGGTTCATTTTCAACACTTTCTTAAGTAACGTTACAGCTGTTGTACAAATCTATGCTGTTATATTACACCTCCTAATCAAACATTTTTGTTTGCCTAATGTAATAAGTTTCTAAGGCCATAATAGTTCTTAACTGTCATTTTAAAATTTCTCAGCAAGACTTAATATTTTTAAAACTGAGGAGGTAATTGAATAGCTTTTCCCACAATATGCTGCCCGGCCTCACTTATTATTCAAAATTTTGAAGGAAGTGGCTAATCACTTTGGGGGATGACGTAGCAGATTTGACATACCAGCAAAAATGTGTCCTCCTTGAAAACAAAACTGGTCTGCTCAAGCGTTTTAAAACAAATAATACTGATGACATGTTACCAGATACCATAGAAAACGACGAGAGCTGTGATGATAACTAGTAAGTATTCCAACAAGATGGTGATCCTTCACATAATGCGTGAACAGTGTGACATTATCTTGATCAAATATTTATAAACAGGTGGATAGCATGACATGGATAAATTGACAAACCCCAAAGGTTTCCGTACTTAACACCAAGTAGACCTTTTTTTATAAGGACATCTAGAAACAAAAAAATGTAAACTCAGCCTATGAAACTACAGCGTCAGCGCTGTTGCTGAATGCCGTATCTTAACACGCAAAATGCAGTACCTAGGAATTCGACTGAGACAAGTTCTTTATTATTAAATGAAGGCTGGTGTGTGCCATTTTAAACACTTTTTAAGTAACGTTAAAAATATTAGATAAAAAAAAATGTTCTTTTATCATACTTCACAATATAACACTTTTCTTTCCAGAACTTTTTTTTAGGTCATAGTTCCTAACTGTGATTTTGATTTTTCTCCCCAAGAATTTCAATATTTTCAAAATCGGAACACTCATTAATAGACATATAAGTAGCCTTGCCAGCAATGTCCCGCACGGCCTCACTTGCAATATAAAATTTTGTGGGTGGTCATTTACTTTGGGGATAAGGTAGCAGCTTTGACATTCACGTCAAAATGTGTACCATCAACGCAAAACTGGCTTGTTCGGACGTTTTTTAGAGAGATAACATTTAATATGCAAAATCGCAGTTATGTAGTTTAAGTGGGTCACCACCAGTATACACTTGTGCTTGTACTCGTCAAACAATTTAAATACGTTCCATCTAATACATTCACAAAGCATATTTGAATGACAACAAAATTTGCCCTTGTTAAAGTTCGTCATTATAAATTTTAATCGTTTTTGAACCCAGCTACAATTTTAATTAAACCCTTACTTCCATAAACAACATCTGGCTTAATCAAACAATAATGTAAATTTCTTATGTATTTGATTAATTTTCAAATATAATGAATTTCTATCTGAAACAATATGCTATGAGAAATAGTCAGTTATATTTTCGATGCCAACATGTGACAACGTATCCGTGAAATTGTCCAAAATAAGTAGTTTAGTCCCGTTTTATAATTAGATATACCTAGAGTTTTCAAAGGAGGTATTGGTATGATTGCATCTATGTGATGCGAATGTGTAAAACTTAGTGAACAGTGAGGTTGTTTCATATTTTGAGGCGAGAAGCAGACTCTCAATGAAATATATTATTACATGCCAATCATCTCTTATGACCAAAGTAAAACGATGTTTTTCATTTGCACCAATAGTTCGTTTATTTATTGCCAACACATTTAATACAAGTAATGCTGAGTATATTGTATACGAATGAAAATAGATGCATCTATCTGATGTGAATGTGTAAAACTTAGTGAACAGTGAGGATTTTCCATATCTTGAGGCGAGAAACAGACTTTCAATGAAAAATATCATTACATGCCAATCATCTCTTATCATCAAACGATGTCTTTCATATGCACCAACACTTTTCGTTTATTTATTGGTAACACATTTAATACAAATAATGCTGCGTATATTGTATACGAATGAAAATATATCATATTATACAAAAACAAACGCAGTCAACTGAGATGAAAGCCTGCATGCGGCGTTCAGAATATTATTATTCAGCCAATGTCTAACGTAAATACCAATAATTTAAGCGTAAATGACAACCAAAACTTAAGCAAAAATTCCTACTCAAAAGTATCAAAAACATTACCAACAAGTTTATACCCCAAAAAGGATCAGGCTAGAATTCTGAATGTAGTCTACACCCTTGAACTTTATGACTAGGTACTTAGAGGCTATCGGAGAATTTGCAGGGCCGAATAATATAACTTTTGCATCAAATATATCCAACAATCGCATTTGTATGTACCTAACTACTATAAATCAGGTAGACAATATTGGAAAAAACCATAAGGAAATACAAATAAATGAACATCTAGCTGATATGAGACGACCTATAACCTTTGCTGCTTCCAACATCCTTTACCGCTTCCTCCATCACTCACTCAACAAGTGCTAGTGAACAGACTAGGACTTGCTTATACAAAACTCATCCATAGTCATCTAGTTAGAGGAGAAACTCCACCCAATTGAAACATTTGTGGTGTCATAGAGACTGTGAAACATCTATTATGTGACTGAATTAGACTTTAGTAACTATATCACATCGACTACCAAATAATATTAAAACTATACTGGGCCCTACACTGAAGATACAGCACCTGTACGATGTTTTTTAAGGACAGCGACATATTTAATCAAGTATAAAACTTGGTATGACAATACTCATTATTCTGTGCCTGTATATATATATATATATATATATATATATATATATATATATATATATATATATATATATATATATATATATATATATATATATATATATATATATATATATATATATATATTGTTGACCCAGGTGTCGTAACTTGTTTTTTATTGTTAATCGGTCATGATTTTTTTAAGTTTGTTTCTATTTAATATGTTCTCACGTGAGTGTGTTATTTAGGATCACACAGGCCGTGTCTGTGTTCGTCCATAATAATCATCGAGCGGGTGATGCCTTTAGTATCCCTGCTGGTATAATTTTATTCAATCTATGTTAAAAATACACCGGAGTTGGGGTTATCTACTGTCTTTCTGTGTTCCGTGAACGGCTAGTTACTTAACGCAAAGATAAATCCAATATGGGTTGGCATGACGGATTGAAGGTAGCGCATGTGTATTGAGAGACGACGGGAGTCCTCTCCATCGAGCTCCCCTTCTGGTTTCGACTGTTGCAATGACAATAGTGCTATGGTAGCCATGTTCATTTTGTGCAGATTAATGTCACCACGATAACCGATAAAATAACGTCGACTTTCAGGGCAAGCTGGTACTTACAGCCAGAGTAGTGTTGTACATGCTTTAGGGTCACTACCATTCCAGTGTAAAGGAGAATTGAGAGTATAGATGGTCGCTGCAGTCGATAGGCCGCCGTTATTTGGAGGGATCTGGTCCCGCTACTGGCCTGAGTAAGGCTGGTAGATCTACTTCCTGCTCACGCAGATGAGTATTAAAACGACTACCTCATTGCGGCATTTCAATTTAAATGTGGTAATTAAGTATTGTGCCATTGCCTACGAGTAGATATCCTTTTTTTCTGTGCGCTTCATCTTTAATGTCAAACGTCATTGCCTGCCGGTACAATTGGTGGACCATCACCATACCATAATTACTCAGTGAATACACTGTGTGCCATTGTTTGTAGTCATTCAACTTCATTAATTGTTATTATTATTTATGATCACTGACCTATAGGGTCGTTGACTTCATTATTTGTTATTTTTTATGATTATTGACCTATAGGATCGGTTACTTCTTGTTTGTTATTATTTCTATTATTATTATTATTATTATTATTATTATTATTATTATTGATCCCTGACGTATAGGGTCGTTCAATTGTGATGGTTGGTCATTACGACATGAACTTTATGAACAGGCGTCACCTCTAAGTGTTTAATTAAGTTAGTTTTACCCCGCCAGTTAAGTGCATTATTGTTTACATTGTGAGAAACGCCTCGCACTTGTTACAGTTTTATTCTCAAGCGTTAGCTGACTTGTTACATAGGTAACACTAACTCTGAAACATTTATTTGTGGAACAATAATTTATTGTTTAGACGCCTCAGGCAGACCATTTGAACCTGTTTAGGTTATGATACCATTTGTAAAGCGTAAGTGAGCTCACGTACCAGTGATTAAAAAGCTGATGTCAATTAGTAGCTGGTGATATTAACTACCAGGGTATACCCATATAGCAGGTGGACCGTACTCTATTTATATTGATCCCTATTACCATTCAGCATATTGTTTATCGTAGCACAATTCTATGCCACCGATGTCATTATATTGTGAATATATGGGTTAATATTATTTCTGGCAGTCCTATTTGCTCAACATACCATTGCTTGTGTTTGTGTCGTTCGAGCTCACGTTTTTCTGACCACAGAAGTGTTATTGATCTTGATTCTAAGTCACCAAGCCATCATAGTTCCCCTCGTAGGTACTAATGACATATTGAACCTGGCCACGTGGTTGGCGCCTATTAAGTTAAGTCTATAAGACTTCGTTAAACTCAGAGTGTTAATATAACATCAGAACCTCTCTGAGATGTCTCCATGCTCAAGCTCTGCTTAAGCCTCCACTGCCTATTGAGGGAATTGTGGTGTGTTCCACCTCTCTGGTACTTAGTAGCGAGTTGTCGTAGCAGGTTATATATATATATATATATATATATATATATATATATATATATATATATATATATATATATATATATATATATATGGATGTATGAATGAATATATGAATACCTGATGTAATCCATCTAGTTTTATATAATATGTAATATCAGATGTAGTAATGATATTCACCAAGTTAATAATTTATGGAATTACCTCGTCTCACGATTTTATATTTGATGACAATGACAAAATTATAAAATATTTGTAGGTTGGATACATATATATATATATATATATATATATATATATATATATATATATATATATATATATATATATATATATATTTGTGTGTGTGTGTGTGCATGTGTTTGTGTGTGTAAACACATAAACATTAAAATGGACCTAGGTTTTGGGTTCTAAGGGCCGAAATTTCAGATCATTTGAAAAAATGTTCGGAAAGTGTGACCATCGATACCTCTCTATTAGCTAATTTTTTTAAATAAAGTTTTGCTAATATAAATATCAAATAGCAAATACAATTCAGTGATTGTTCAATACGGTGTTGTTATGGCACAGTGTTTCACTTCATATTTTCGTTGCACTAAAATCATGGTGTATTCAGGAACGTGTCAAAATTATTGAGATTGTTTTTGAAAATGGCCAGTACACGAATATAATATTGCAGTTATTTAATCTGCAATGCCATAAAATAGTAACTACTTGGAAGTACGTCTTACACCTAGTAGAACAGGCTAGAAAGACTAGTTATGTTACACATAAAACACACGCTGCAGCACGGCATGTAAGAAATAAGTAAAGTAGTAAAATTATGGATACAGCAACCGTAAATAAGTGCTGGAAAGGGTCTGGGTGCAGCAGGTATGTTTTGGTAGAAAATTTTCGTAAAAATATTTAAAATCTGATAGCTCAATAAATTTCCATTACAAGATAAACATTTTGTGTAAGGTTTGCATAGGTAATAAAAAGTCATTTAGATTAAGGTGCTTCAAGAAAACCTCAGCAGAATATGTCTTGTGCTAACGCAAGAATGAGCAAGATCTTTATGTTAAAAGGAAAAAAAACAGTCATAGGCATTTAATGAAAAAAATTGTAGTGCCAGTAAAAGTCAGAGAAGAGGCAATACCAAAATAGTAGATGTGTTAAACAGTCTATTAGATATTTTAGATGTTTATTTTTTCTTCGTGCTAAAAGTTCAAGAAGTACGAGAAAATTTTTATAGTTTTTCTCCCCTAAATGTCAAGGTGGAGTGTATAAACGTGAAAATTAGTAATGTTTAAAGAATGTTTCTATAACTAATGCGGTGTCTGAATGGAAAATATTGCACAACATGTATATTAGATTATATACTATTTTATACTTTCACAACAATATTTGGAAAAAAATGGATCTGAAATAGATCTTACATATTGCTCATAAATAACCGAAGACCATTATCAGTTATCTACGATTTATTATATGTTACTTTGCATGCTACAATGGCCGGGAGGTTAGCTGACAGTTGAGTTGAGTGACTCGTTAACCAAGGAATCTTGGGGTACGTGGTTTCAAATCTCAGAGGTGACTGAATTTATTTTTCTCTTTTTAATCTTTGATTCAAAGTTAACCTTATCTGATCAGCTTGTCCAAACCAAATAATTTCTATAGCAACTGTTTGTTGAAAAAAGTCACTAATGAGTGGATACGGACTTTCCAGACTTTAAGTTCGACCTGTTGTTGGTAAAACCGTTCCATAGTTAACACAGACGTAGAGATTTTTTCTGTGACTTTAGAAGTATTTGCTTTTTTCTCTGCGACCGGATTTTGATTTGTATTGCCGTAGAAATCATTTTTGGTAAGATTTTTATGATATTTGATAATTAATAATAAATCCTTAATAAATTATTATAAAAAAAACTGTTTTAGGATTTTCGTAAAAAAAATTGCAATTTTTATGCATTCCTTTTTGAAAGCTTCGTTCAAAGGGTTTTTGGAATAATTATATTTTGGCAGGTGAGTTAATAAGAACATGAAGAGTTTCGTTGGCCACGAAAATATGACCAGTTTTTTCTAAAATCTCTAAAGTTTATTATCGAAACATTTTTGTACTTTTTCAAACAATAAAGTTATTTTGATGAAATTTTTTTCTACTATATAGGTTATACAGGTACCCAAATTTGATGCATGTTTTCTTCAAAAATACGTATTCGCTATTAAAAACATTTTTCTGAAAATTCACAACCATAACGCAATTGCTGCGTCCAGACTTCTTTCAAGGTGAATTTCGCTAAAAGCTTTTTCTCTTACAATACATTATGTTACTCACTTGATCGTTTCAAGTAAGTCAGCGACGGAAAGATTTCACCATGTATAATCTATGCATCCTCGTACGTTATAACCAAAAATAATTTATTTATAAAACTATTTCTAAGCAAAACAAAAATCTATTGGAAATTTATTTTATCGCGTCTGTCGGCTACCGGAAACTTTACGGTCAAAATAAATTTTAATAACTACTGAACGGGGCCTGTCAATAATTTAGAGGCCTCCTTGAGACAGAGTCTGAACTTGTGATTGCAGTATGCTTATCTGGTCCATTTGAGCTCATTTAAGCCGTTTATACCCATTTCCAACCTAAATTAGAACATTATCCTCAAATAGTGCTCGATCCGCTAAAGTATCTCAAGAGAAAAATACTAAAAAGACGATTTCGACCCTCTCACAAGACTCACTGGATCCACGTCGTCCACATTTTATCAAGCGTTATTATATTTTCAAAGGGAAGGAATGACTATCAAGGAAAGTGATAATTTGTTTTTAACAAGGTCTGGGACGGAACACATCTTAGCTTACTAGATTAACTTATGCTCATTCGCTTTTGAATACCTTTGAGTCGTAATTTGATACTGCAGTTTCGAGAGAAATTTATGAAGTACATTTGGCAGATGCGTAGCAAGAGATAATCAGTCTTATTTAAACACCCCATCTGCATTAAGTATTTCTTTCGTTGTAATTACAGCCTAGTTATTTGTGCTGGTTCTCTTTTGATTTTCAGCTAACTGATTCTAGCTTTTAACGATATCAAAATCCTTCTAACGCTGCAAATGCGTATGGCAGTAAATTTTAATATAAGTTGATATACATAAAGCAGATATCATCCATTTAACTAAACCCAATGTAGTAAATATAAAAGAAGTCTGGCGGCAGCCAGTGCGTTATGGCAGTGAATTTTCATAAAAATGTTTTATTGTATTATCTCTTTTTTAATAAAAGGCGTGAAGTTTGGAATAACCTATGTAGTAGAAACAATGTACCCTATTTCCCCAAAATAACTTTATTGTTCGAAAATGTACAATAATTTTCTTAAAGTAAGCTTATAAAATGTTCCCGAAATAACAGGTCCGATTTTCCTAGAAAATAAACATCTTCAAGTTATTACTACACCTGCCAAGATATAATTGTCCACCAAAGTTTTTTACAAAAATTATAACTGTTCGCATAAAAATTTCGAACAATCTCTTTAACAAAAATTCGCTATTTTATTTGCAAAATAGTCTTAAATAATGTTACAGGAAAATTATGTTTTTCACGAAATGTGTTTTTTTTTTTTACAATAACTCATTAACATTTATTTTACCAACACGCAGACTTCGTTTCCATTTTTAATATTAATAATGTTAAAGTATAGGTAAATTTTCTAATTAGCGCAATGTTCGTTTTTTTTGTGTAAAAAAAAGTTAGAGATCCAAATTTTAGCGTCAAATTAGGTTGCCATAGCTTTGTTATTTTCGGAGATATAGAAAATTTCCTGAAGAAAACACAACATTTTGCAGGAACAACTGATCAGCGCTCCCTGGCTAACGAATTCTTGCAAGCCACTTTCAAAAGCAAGGTACTCTCCAAATTTGATCACAGTCGGCCTATTATTTTTGAGTTATTGCAATATAAATAAATAAATACATGTATATACATATATATATATATATATATATATATATATATATATATATATATATATATATTTATATATATATATATATATATATATATATATATATATATATATATATATATATATATATATATATATATATACATATATGTCTGCGTGTGTGTGTGGATGATGGTGTGTGTGTGTGTGTGTGTGTAAACATTTAAAAGTTCAAACTGAACCCTGATATGGGTGTTCTAGGGCGCCTAGTTTGTGCTCATTAACGAAAATGTTTAAAAATTCAAAAGTCGAGATCTCCTCCTTAGTGAATTTTTTGTACGAAGACATGTAAATCTATGATCAAAGTTATTGCGTAAAAAAATCCAAAGACATTTCTCAACGAAAATTCACTTAAATAGAAAAGCTTATTATCTGAGAATTCGCGAAACAGTATTTCGCGAAACAGTATTTCACGAAAATTATCTACAAAACCGAAAATTTAGAAAACCTGTTTTATGAATATTCTCTAAAACAGGGTTGTGGGAATCGTTTGTTAGAGAAATTTTTCGGGAAAGTTTTATTTTCTAACAATTGGCCAAAAACTTCAGACTTGTTATGTAGTCTACTATATTTTTGGGAGCTATTTAACCTGGGGTGTTAAGGTCACCCCTGCAAGGTATTTGAGCCTTTTGGAGAACTGAGCCATACAGTCGCATAGCAAATGTTCTGTTTTTTTCTGCTGCTTCAGTGCAATATCTGCAGTTTTCACTGTCCACCTTACCGATCTTTATAAGCTTATACCTTACTGGAGAGTGCATTGCGAAAAATCCTGTGATTATTCTCAAGCCGCTCCTGTTCGATTCGAGGCACAGTTGATACTTTTCTGTTGATATGGTTATGAAGCGTTCGCCTGCCTTAGGCGTAAGGTTTTCTTCCAGTATGACCGCATTTGGTAGTTCTCCCAAATATCGAGTTTTTTCTTACATGGCTTTCTATTCAGCCGCAATAGGGCTCTGGACCATATTATGGTGTTGCTGATGCCATTTTTCAAGGTTATCTCATTCAATGCCTTGATTCCCTGGTACACACATCAAAGTGACCGTTGTTTGTAGCCAGTTGCTTTAAGGATTTTTTGCAATGGCAAGTCAGTTTGGACTTGGTTGTAAATAATTTCCATCTTTAGTACTGCCCCACTGTCTAAAAAGATATCAATATCTGTATTTCTGCGTCTTCTTTGTATGCACCCCTGTGCACAGAGATTTATACAAGCAATTGAGAGTCCCTAGTACTACCTGAATGTCCAAAAGGATATAAATCTATGATTCTGAGTACTCCTTGTATGCAGGTCTGTACGCAAAGGTTTATCCAAAGTTTTTCCTAGAAAATTAGTGAGTTTAAAGTTAGGTTATCTTATTCCCTGTCCTACTCCCTATATTTGTTTAGACCATACAGATGAGTTCTTTGTCAGCCTTACACTGCCTCTGTCCCATGCTTGTTTTTCACTTATGACCACGTCTAATAGAACTATGAACTCGAGTTCAGCTGGCATTTGATCTGCTGGTTTACCGAGTGACTTCAACGAAATAGTTTCCAGGATCATCCAGTGGCCAACAAAGTCTCCTGGTTGGAATTTGCCTCCTTGAAATAGTCTCGAGACACCTGCTACTTCCTACTTCGAGCATATATGCAGTGTACTCAGATTCAGCATTGCCTCTATTGCAGCTGTATGGCACGATGTCATAGCTCCCGCTATTCCAACATGGATTACCCTCTGCAATTTTTTCAATTTTCTTTGTACTGAGGCTTGTTCCGTTTTTGGCCACCATGCTTTAGATGCATATGTGACCCTGATTTACCCACATTTTTATATATTCAATATACCATCCTAGGATTCAACCCCCACTACATTCCAACGAGTCTACTGCAAGTCCAGATTGCCACTTTGGCTCCCGGAATAGAATTTTTCTAAGTGCGTGTTAAATTCAGTTTTTGATATAAAAAAGGTCCCTACATATTTAGCTTCATCGGAAAATTAAATCTGTCTTCCATTCAGCGTGGGATCTTTTTACATTAGCTGTCTTCTCTTCGTGAATGGGACCAGGAATATTTGACAATACCTGTCCCACACGAGTTCTTTCTAGTATTTAGTGCTGATTGCATAATACTGGATATTACGTAATGCTCTTCCTTTACTAGTATGGCAATATCATCTGTGTATCATTGGACTATCAAGCCTGTTACGCTCAATGTATTCATAAGTTGATATTTAACGAGCGATCACAGCAGAGGTGACTGTACTTTTCTCTGACGACAATCTTTTTCCGTTGTTACGGCTGCATTGGTTTCGTTTATAGTGACCCTGATACCACGGCTTTTTAGAGTTGACTAAATCCATCTTACAATGGAGAATTGAACTTTCCTTTCTTGAACCTGTTTGAAGGATTGATAGAGGTGTTTTCGAAGGTACCCCATATATCAATGTCAATGAATGCACTGAGGGCTACTTCTGTGGCCACAAACGTTTTTTCTCTGCCCTCTAATATACAGCCTAGGGCACCTAATTTGGATATACCCGCCTAAGAGGCGAATTGTTGTACATGAAGCAGTTGTTTGGGGAGTTTTCTTCTCATATACTCCTATTGATCTAATGCCTTCTCCATGTTATTTAGGGGAAATAATGTGAGGATAATGGGGAGATAGGACTTTGTTTCGTCCATAGGGCGACGTCCTGTTTTTGGTATAAACATTTTTTCTCTTCATGGTTGCCGAATATAGCCTAGGATGAAAGTAGTTTAGAATATTCGCTGCAGGTGGGGCTTTATTATGTCAAAACCCCGTTGTAGAAAAGCTAGAATAATGCCGTGTTTTCAAGAGGATCTATAATGTTTAAAACCCACTATCGCCCATTTAATTCAGTTAATGTTCAAGATATCATTTGCCAGTATTTACCTAAATCTGCAAAGTGAGTCTGTAGAAGAATTTTAGTGCCTTTCTTTGTTGTTTGTATATTCACCGCTTGGCTTATTAAGTATACCAAAGCCGTTTGAGTGATCCCTTGATTGTATTTTCTGTAGACTCTCTGCGGGGGCCAGTTCATATATCTCTTCAAAAAACTGCCTCCAGATTTTCCTTTTACATCGTCTAAGTTGATTGTCATATTAGGTTGTGTTTTTTAGGTATTTAAACGTGTTCAATTATGTTAACAGGAATATCGAAAACTTTTTTTTAGATCAAATGTCGCAAAACTCTTGAAATATATAAAAATCCTCAGTTGCCAAGGAACAAACTTATGTCGGTCCGTCGTTCCTCTAGTCTGTAGGTGGGTCTGTCTGTTGGTTACCGCGATGTATTTTGAAGGGATATCGATCCAAATTTTGTGCACAAGTAGCAGTCCACCAACGAACGGTTTAGATTGTGTTTTGAGAAATCGCTTTAGGAGAAGGGTGAGATATATCTTAAGGGTTGATTGCTTCAAATGTGCAAACTGACTTTGAAATTGGGGTAATATGTCATTTCGTGAAATTTGTCTGGAACATTAGTTCAAATGTTTCGACGAACCTGACATTTTCTCATGAAATTCGAGTAGGAGTTATCATGTAGCAGTCAAATAGCAAGTTACTTTGTAATTGACCCATCCACATCAAATTTCCCCGCGATAGCACATTTTGCATATACCTTTCACCGAAATGGGTCCACAAGAATCTCGAACGGGCACAGGATTGGAATTATGGGGCACTTCCAGGGAAACAGTCAGACAAACACAAGTCACGAGCTAGGCCTTTCGGAAAAGTTCGCCTTTTCATAATGCTCTGGTAAGAAGTGAGATTGTCTTCCGTGTAAATTACATAGGCCGCCAAAGCTGCTACATCCAGTATGTTAAAAAAAGCCAATGGCCACCGACTTGTTCGCCTTTTGCAGGTATAAGTCCCCAACATTTTGTCCATAATGTCTACACCTGACTTAGTTTTATTATCAAAAGAAATTACCTCAGGTTTTCAACGTGTTATCAATTACGTCTGCAGAGTGCATTGTGGATAATAAAATTACGGCTTTGTTCACATTTGGTACATATTAACATAGCATGGAATCTCTATGAAACGCAAACATTGTCAAAAAGGCGGGCCGTTCCTTATTAGACAGAAGATCTAACGGAATATAGGGTTTGTTCTTTCTTTTTGTGCCAACCAAACTGAGCTGATCTGATTTTAGAATGCGAGCAAGAGGAAGTGATGTAAAGAAGTTGTCGGTAGTATATTACGTCCTGAACCTTGTACTGTTGACATAAGCGCATCTTCACCAATATTCACTTGCTGCTCATTGCCTGCCAACCTTCCTGTGTAAATTGACCCTTGACACAGATAAAAAGTTATTGCATCACATACTCAGAACACCTTCATGCCATACTTGGCAGGTTTTGAAGGAATGTACTGAGTGGACTTAGTTCTTCCGCGGTAGGGGAAAAGTTGTTCGACAACAGTTAGATGTTCATTAGCCTTGTAAAGCTTCAAGAGATTTTGGTTTAGAAGCAACCAAATATCGCTTATTACAGCAGCTTTGCCATCTTCAATTCTAGTTGGTCGTGTTGTGGGGTTATCAAATTTACTAAAGTGAAGTATGTGCTTGAAGCGGCCCCTACTCATTGCTGCTTTGTACAGTGGTAAGGTTTCTGATTTCCACAATTCACCAATGTGTTCAGTATTATATTTATGAACACCAGCCATCAGTAGGATCCCAAAGAAAGCATCAAGTTCCTCATAAGTGATACGTTTCCACTGTTTTGGTTCTGATGGTGAGTTCTTATTGAAATCATAATACACTTTATATGCCTTGCGATTCTACTCCCTTATGATAATCGATTTCACTTCGGGTGTCACCAAAGCATTGAATGTATCGGTACGAATATACAAACCTGTTGCACGACTCGGGCCACCTAAAATTTACAGACAGGAAATTAGAATCAAGATTAGGAGAGAACAGAATACTATTATACAATTGACTCTCGAATAATATTATACGATCGGGTTTGGTATGATGGTAATGGTGTCTTATTCCAGATAGCTGAATCCGGACTCCGATATACATTATGGTGGCGATGTTGTATGCTCTGCCTCTGGGATCAGCTCCTCCTCTACGTCGCTGTCAACCTCCACTTATCTTTCGATAGGAACCATCTCGCCTATGCGAACGTTTCAATATATGATTTTTCATCGTTTGTCGGCGGCACATAATCCTTGTCATCATCATCTTCAAATAGTTCACTGAATTCCTCATCATACATCTCACATACCCTGAACATCTGTCCATCTGTTATTCTGTATCGAAAACAGAGTATATTACTAAGGGGAAAAAGTTTATGAGTATAGTTGTGTGCATAATGTGCTGCATGTTAGATGAGCTGTCATGGTTTATAATAAGTAAGTGATAAAAACAACGAGAATAGTACATCCAAGATATATGAATTTATGACTGTAATATCTCATTATTATTGCAGCCCCAAATTTTCCGTTCTCAGGAGTTATTTTCTAACCTTGTTCGAGAGGAGGCTTCACAAACATATTACACATAAGCAGGGTTTCTAAATAATATCCACTATAAAGCTAGACTATGAAATTATAGCATACAAAGAATCAAACATACTTATCTAGCTGAAGGTGACCTCTGCAATTGTACAGAAAATCATCAACAATGGACCGAAGCTCCACTGCACTCTCCGCCATCAAATGCACCTGCTGTGTTGGTTTGAAAGCGATACATTCCCGTTTTTTCCACTTAAACTGCTTTCTAGTAAATCACAACACACACTAAATGCAAAATGGTTGCGGTTGTTACGGTAGGCTTGCGCAGTCGCACACATATACGATACACGACACGGCTCACTTATTAAAATGCACAGTGGCACCCGGGTACCACCTTCCGCCATTTACGTTGCATTATTTGTGCCGCCACATAAGGGTTAAAGAAGCAGAAGCCGTTATCAGAAATGCGTCATTTGTTAACATTACTTTAAGAAACTCTTTCAATTACCTTTAGGATCATCCCGATCAATATCTCTCCTTAAACTCCGGTAACAAAAAACAAAACCAAAACATATCGGTTAGCCAACCCTCTCTCCTTTCTGCTAGTAATCCAAGAAAAAAATGTAAACAACTAGAAATTAAATCCCCTCAGTTAAATATGCCCAAACCAGATTTTACTTTTTGTGGTAAAACCATAACAAAGAACCCTCACACAACATATAAGAAAGACCCTACAAAATAATTTATATACAATGTGTTGGATTTAACTAATGACACTTTTAAGGATATTGTTGAGAGAAAAACAAACCTAAACAAATATATCGGAAATCGACGGGTCCAAGAATTACTGTGTACATATATAGACCATAGTCCTTCAACTAGACAAGATGATCAGAGTGGTTCAATGAAATGCTAGATCGGCAGTCAGGTACATATATTTGTTAGAAAAACCAACAGCGATATAGCAGTTATATCTGAAACCTGGTTTAAACCAGACTATAAATTTCACATACCCGGATATCAAATTATCGAAAAAAAGCCGCCCTAGAGGCAAAGGCGGTGTTGCTATAATTATTTTAAATAAATTTCTTTTCCAAAGAATAGATTTTCTTCCCAACTTTAACCCGCAAATCGAAATGTGTGCTGCCAAAGTATATGTGCAGGTTGAAAATTCAGATTTCGTAACATTTTTAAACAAGTCAAGCCTCCAGTCCTTATTTGATCGGACTTTAATGTTCAGAATAGTAGCTGGGGGTCTAGCACTAATAGTAGCTCAGGCAACATACTGATAGATGCATTAGATACAATTCAAGAATTGATAATTCAAAATGATGGATCTCCTACTTGAATAAACAAAACAACAGAAACAGAGATATCACGATCCTGTCAAGAGACATTTTCATTAATAGTAATTGGGAGGTACTTGGAGATCCACACGGGTCGGATTACCTTCCTCTAGTTATTGAGCTATTTACAGACATTAGTGTTGCGGAAAGTGCACACACAACTAGAATGTGGAACACTGCTGAATCGTGCTGACTAGGACTTATACCAAAAATCTGTTGAACTTTCTTGCCAATTTTTGCCTAGTTTTTCATCTTGAAACAAAAAAATATAATTTATAATAGATGCAGAATATTAAAGCAGCTGCTAGGTCTTCCCGTTGGTGGGATGAGGAATGAAAATTACTAAATCATAAAAGAAAATAGGCATTTAGGATATATAAAACAAACTTTTCCATGGAGAACTTTATCGAGTATGAAAAATGAAACAGCCCTCTGTAAAAAAACTTTTAAAAATAAATCTCAAAATTCTTGGATGGAGTTCTGTGCCTCTCTAAAAAACTTCTCTGATCCATCTTATATTTGAAAAGGCAAGTTAGATCAAAATCAAAAAACTAATTTTAGACAAATACCAAATAATTTACGATAATTGACGAATTGATAAACAAAATAGCACCCGCAGGTGTTCTCATAACTTTAGATAGTCAATGTGAAAAATCTATACACTTTTTAAATAGTCCTATTAATATAGGAGGGCTAGAGTTAAATGTTAGTGACAGAAAAAACTCAACACCAGGGGTTGGCGGAAATAACTATCTGATGATTAAAAATTTACCACTTATTCCTAAACAGTTAGTCTGTGAAATATATAATGAAATTTTCGTGGATGGCTTGGATTGTGATGCCATTAAACATTCAGTTATAATCTATTTTAATAAACCTGGAAAAATACGTTGCTTAGAACGTCTTATGGGCTTATTAGTCTGATGTCTGTTAATCAAAAGCGTTGGAAAGGATAATCAACACACACTGTAATGATATTTAGAACACAATGGTATGCTTCCGCAAAATCAGTTTGCTTTAAAAAAAAAACAAAAGTACAGCCGAATACGTAGGTCTAGCGTACCTACGTATTCGGCTGTAGTTTTGTTTTTCCTAAAAGCAAACTTTTGCGGAAGCATACCATTGTGTTCTAAATACCAAATAGACGTACATACAAATTTCATAAATAACATTTACTTCCGATGCCTTTTCTTAGATATCGGGGGAGCATACGAAAAACTTAATCTTTATATCTTGAAACGAAAAATAATTAAACTGAAAATACCTGAAAATGTGGTTACTAATATATTAAAAATTTACTTAAATAGGCATGTAAGATCTAACGTAGGTAGCGGTACTAATATACTCAGAATCGGTAATTCCAGCATTCCCCAGGGTTCCATACTTATTCCCATATTAATTAACATGGGACATACACACAACTTCGAGCCCTGAATTTACTTTATTACAGTACGTAGACGATATATTTATATATTCATAATGTAAAAAATATGAAGATACCATAAGAAATTTAGGTCAATCCCTGTACAGTTTGAGAAAATATGCGTTTCAGGGTGGCTTTAATTTATCAGGGGAAAAATCGTCAGCAGTCATCTTTAGCCAAAATAGAATCAAAGCCCTAAAAGACAAAAACCCTACATTAATCTTAGCTCAACAGAAAATACCTTTACAAAATACCGTCAAATATTTTGGGGTTGCATTAGACACCAAAAGTTGCTATATAAGCACCACATAGAAGAATGCATAAGTAAAGCAGAAAAAAGCCTAAACATATTCAAGTTCATTAATTAATTAATTAATACATTTATTTTTAAATCATAAGACAAATATAACTAGCACTGGTCAACCAGTATTAAATAAAATATTCTTGATTCTGAACCTGCAACATGTAATTTGGGTATCATATCTGGTAAGGTATTATTGCTTAATAGACCGTGGCTAAAAAAAGACGTTCAAAGCCAATATAACGCCGAATATATATATATATATATATATATATATATATATATATATATATATATATATATATATATATATATAGATACATATATATATATATATATATATATATATATATATATATATATATATATATATATATATATATATATAGATACATATATATATATATATATATATATATATATATATATATATATATATATATATATATATATATATATATATATATATATATATATAAATTTAAACTGACCCCACATATATCTGTCATGTGTTCTAGGGGGGCCAGTTCGCGCTCATTTGAAGGCATGTTTGAACAATTCAAAAGTCGCAATCTCCTTATTGGTAAATTTCTCCTACGAAAATTTACTAAATTTGCTAATAAACATGTAAATATGTTGAAGTATGTATCGAATTCAATTATTGAGACTCATTGGTTCAGTGGTAAGAACGCGTGCGATTCCCAGGGTTCCCCATTACCTTTGTCTGTACACATTGTAAAATTAACTTCAACCGAGGTTGTGGCATTGTATTTGAGCACGTCGAATGTCTGAACATTACGAATTTCAGAAGAGGCGTAAAGCCATCGGTTCCGTATCCATGCGATGTTGGGCACGCTAAATATCCCCACCCTCCTTACAGAAAGACAGGGGTTCGGAAAAATTTCGAAGATAGTAAGGTGAAACTGCTCTTTGGCGTCGGTGATTGGCCATAATCGCGGAAATAGACCGACATTAAAGTAACAAAGAATTCAATTATGCTGTAAATATGTAATTATTCATGTAGATACATAAATCACCAAAGTTATAAATAAAAAGTCAATTTCGTTGACTTACTCTACTCTCCCTTATATTGATTCCTGTATCAGGAAATATAACGGTGACGGCGATTTGAAAATTATTTGTTAGCTCTATCCAGAGTCCCTATGTTCATTATCTTATGCACATTGATGCTGTTGGCAGAACGTAGTTCCCAGGCATGCACACGTCGTCGCTACTGCGATACATCCCACAGTTCTCAGCATTACACATTTAGTAACTTAAAACCAACGAGCTGACTTATTTTCAAACCTAACTAATAATGCACAGTTTACATTAACATTTTCTTGCGGCAAACGGCCCTTATTGGTTTTAAATTTTACAATCAATTATAAGACTTCTGTTTTAACATATCTCTATGTTGAACTATGGGACTCAAAATTTAAAACGGTTGCATCTGATTTAAAACGGTTTGATCTGACTAGTAACTTTTGTGTTTGAGGAATCAATATAGCCTGCGAAAGCAACGTAGTTCACATATGTTTGGCAAATGAAACGTGTTGAAAAGTAAAGTTTTGCTGCATATGTTCCACAGTTTTCAACCCACGGCCAATTTAGCTAAACCGCCGTTGTCACATTTAAATATATATTTCCCTTTAGTAAGCTTTCTGCAGGCGACAGTTTTTAATTTTTGTTGGTTTTAGCAAATTTTCATGGAAAAATTGGCTTATGAGGAGATCGCGACTTGAGTTTTGTAAAAACTTCTTTAACTGAAACACCGAAGTCCATAATTGAGATGAGTTTCAATTTATATATATATATATATATATATATATATATATATATATATATATATATATATATATATATATATATATATATATATATATACATACAAGCCAAAATCACACTTTAAAACAACTCTTACAAAACCTAACACAAACAAGAACTTACTTCTGGTGTGTACAATGTCTTGGCAGAGAAAATAACCATTTTACAGGCAAAGCGTAAGACCTGATATAAAAATTTTAATCAAAATTGATTACCAAAATACGACATATATATATTTATATGGGTTAAAATGAGGCAAGGCAAGTGTAAAGGAGGTTGTAGAAATTGTTTAAATAGTTTTAAGGTGTTTGTTGCTAAATTGTTGCTAGTTTTAACAATATTAAGAAGTAAAAGTTGTATCAAGGACAGAAAATAGACTGCTAGTAAAGGATATGACTTATTTCTAATAAGATACAAAGACTATAAAGCTAGATAATGTGAATATATGGACAGTGCGGACTGTATAAGCAGTTTTAGGAAATTTAAGATGTTATTGTTTATTAGAATTAAGAATTTTAAGATGTAAGGATATTGTTTGATAATTTTTAAAATGTCATGTAACCTAGAGATAAGATCAGCTGTTTTTATTTGGGACAAATGTCAAACTGACACTAAAATTGTAGTATAGGTTAACAGATAAGAACCAAATGTCAAACTGACAGAAAACGTAAAATGTAGGCTAACTAATCTGTCAGGGACCAACAACAATGAAAAGTATGTATCCGGGGAGATAATGAAAGAGGATTATTGTGTGATTTTGTTGTTATGATGAAAAGATTTGGAAGAAGGCCAAAAGCAGTTTTTAATTAGTTACGCTGGTTACGGGAGAAGAATAATAAATAGATTGAAATGATTGATGGAAAAAATTTTATAAAATTATTAGATGGGAATTTTTCGTAGTAGGTAAATAATTTGAAAATAAAACAAAGGGATTTGAAAAGAAATTTATTTGAAAGAGTGGATTTAGAAAGTTTGGGAAACGAGAGGTAAAAAGCTACAGGAGTCGCTGGTCTGATAATCCAACTCAGCTACAGGAAAGGCAGCAAAGCCAATAGAGTCTGAGTGAGTAATGTAAAAAATAAAAACATACCTTTATTGTGTGATACATCCATCGCTTCAAGAAAGTAGTAAAACCATTATATATCAAACGAAAATAAAGGGGGGCCATTGGTAAAACAATCATCTTGATTTCCATTTATAACACCAAGTGCTTGCAGCACCATCTTCTGACCTTAAAGATCAGTAACCGTACCCAACCAGTGAAAGAAACTCGTCCATTGACTGCGCGTCGAAATAAAGCATGGTATAAACCATACGGACACCAATATGTGTATTATCTTGGTTTATAAAGCAGCGAGGTTCGTGTACATATAAAGATCTTAAAATTAAGCAAGTAATACTGATTAGTTCATTTTCTGGGGGTTTTTCATTGTTAAAAGAAAAATAAAAGTGAGAAAGTGCTCTAAATTTAGAAATAAAAAAAAATATTATTAGTAAGTAAGTATTAGGCATTTGTTAGTTGTGGTTATTTAATAAATATTCAAATTCTGTGTACTTTTAACATCTTTGCTTTATTTTGCTTTATACGTATATAAGTATGTAAAAACCAAAATCAGAAAGGGCAACATCTTACAAAATTTAAAAGGAAACAAGAAGATATTTCGGATTTGTAAACAAAGAAAAGAGTCAGAGTTTCAAAAATTTTATTGTACTTTCGAAATAGTAAGAATTTTGAGGACTTGAACCCACTAGCATAATAAGCTCCCTGAGGTGAGAGGCAGTTCATGTATGTTATCAGTCGTATTCCGTGTGCTAAACAGTTACAAAAAAGACCTTGAGTACATCCAGGTGTAAGTTACACACACAAATACATATATTTCGTAATAAAAAATTTATTTACAACACATTTCACTAAACTTTACAGGCAAATAAAACTTAAAAGCTAAGATACCTAAAATATAACAACAAAAAAAAACGAAATCCATATTAATTCTATATATTAAATTAAATTTAAAAACCCTAGCTTACCATTATTTATCAATATATATATATATATATATATATATATATATATATATATATATATATATATATATATATATATATATATATATATATATATATATATATATATATAATTATGTATTTGTGTGTTTTGTGCTGGGTATATTATGATATCACCAATTCACTTGAATGGTTGATTGGATCGGGGCCAAATCTGCGGCTGTACAAGAATAGCCATATGGGCTAGACTACGCCGTCTTTTTGTGTCGGCCAGTCGATATTATAGTATTTAGAAAATTATATAATTAGATACTTTGATATCTACCTAGTAAAAGTCAGAATTAAATATAACTACCTTTTATGCCGCAAACTGTATTTATTCCTAAACTAAGCCTTATTAATATTTATATAGCAGCTACAGTTACTATTGTCAAGCATTATTTGCTGTACTATCTTATGTGGCTTGGTCTCCTGACAGCTTCCAGCTAAACCTAATAAATAATTCACACAAAGGTAAATTGCTGAAAGCGTTTCGTGATAAATACCTAATACATATAATTCTATACTAGCATTTCACATGAGGCAAACTAAAGAGACCGTGTAAACACAACTTCCACTTCAATATAAAGTTTCTATGTACAAAGGTAAGGCATGTTTATTTAACAAACCTCATGTCACGTTGATAATAGAATAAACAGTAACTAAATTCATTGAGTTATAGCGCAAGCCATGGTTTTGTTCATGAGGATTGTCGTGTGTGAAAAGTTTCCGAAAATATAGTTACATACCAGTATATAATATATGTATATCCAATATATTTTGGCGTTAGAATCATAGGATCAAACGAACTTACCTTAAGTGGTGTACGATCATGATTGTGTGAAAGCTTTTTTCAAGTAAATAAGTTTTGTAGTCTTCTCATTCTGGTTACGAATCCACACGTTTTTAAAGATAAACAAACTTATCCTCTTATTTAGATCATCCTAATATAATATTCAGTTTGGTTTAAAGATATTGTTGCAACGCAGTAAGGGATTAAGCGTAGAAAAATAGGGGAGGGTATTGGGACTCTGTTTACTTCAACGAAACTTTCACCTAATCAAGATCGAACATTACTTAAGGTTTAATCCTATTATTGTGCTTCAGCTTCGATTCGTAAAGAAGTTCTGTAGATGTTTAAAGAACTGTTGCAACAACTACATATTGTGCGTCAAAGGAAAAGAGCAAGAAGAACACACAAAATGAGGAAAGCAGACAAAACAGATCCAACTGAACTAGCATTAACATATTAATAGCAACTACCGAGGGTAAATGCTTTTAAAGTCGTACGCCAAGAAAAAAACTAAGAACATTACCTAGGTAAACAATTTTGCAAACAAGTAGGTATACGTTTGGAATGCCAACTGTCACTTCAGTTTAGTCGTGGAGAAACAGATCTGGATGAACTGTATACCATTTTTCTTCTGGTTTTTTTTCTGTTGTAAAATTTCCATACGTTGGTTGCTGACGGACGAGGAACAATTCAGTTGACTTATGGTGCTAATTGTAGACGTAATAACTGTTCCATTGCAACTAGGCAAATACAAAAAAGCAGCTGTCAAACGCTTAAAATAAAAGACATTTGGTCGGCGATGTGTCTTTGCTGATCAGCAGCCATGTGTGTGGTAACACAATTAGATAGCGCTATACAACAAATCCATCGTGAAATACTACGGAGAAAGTACAGTTTCTGTCTAGACGTTCTTGTGCTCCTAAAAAAATTTGTACATGAAAAAAGAAATAATTAGGCCGGCAAAACAATAGTGCCAAAAAGGGTTCGGAAACGAGTTGGAGTTGGCGATAACACTCACAAACACTCAGCAGGTTTACTAAGAAGGAAAACACACTTTCAGCATATTGTTTCCACGCAGTATTTCTTTATTTGGGAGTTAAAGGTTGAATGTGCGAACAAGTTTTTTTGTTGTTGAAAAATAATCTATTGCGACTCAGTCGTATTTGCAAGAACTAGTAAGTACTAAATGTGTAAATACTCTAACGGTGGTGCAAATAAAAGGGTAAGAATTCTGAACGATTACCGACCTGATAGGTCTTTTAGGCATAGGGGATCAATATCAGGATTCCAGGAAAATTTCGAGTTAATTAACGCCTTCCTTGTCCACAAACTTTAATGTTGTTGTAGTAGTATGGCAATAATGGAGCAAGTTCATGATAAACTGTGGCAGCTGTTGTAAATTTAAAAAGGTCTGTCTTGTGGTGGTGTATGGCTAGAGAAAAATGTTTTGCAGCATGGGTTCCTCAGCGAAATGTTCGTGGGTTTATGCTCATACACAACAATATTTAAACTCAGGATTCTTAAAAGCTGTAACCATAGTCGAGGCTTTTTCAAGCTTTTGACAAATCTAAAAGACATGTGGCGGGTTTTTCAGTGACGAATTGTAGTTGGAAGGTTCCCCTCTAGGATTTAGAAAACCTGCTTCTTGTAAGTGTCCCCTCCTCTGTGATAGCTTGAGAAGCAAAAAACTCTGCTTAGGGGGCATAATATGCTGCCCAAATAAATGAGATGGTGAATAGTGGGATGGTAAGCGATACGTTAAAACTTGATCGATACTTTAATTAAAAAGGCTGACGCAAGAACTATATTTAGAGAGAAATATGAATGGACCAGGTTTGCTTCAGGTTGAAAGCAACCACACCATAAAAGGTAAGTGTAGCGAGCAGGTTTTTGCCAACAGTCACGGAGCAGGTTTTTGCCAGCAGTCACGGAATAGGGGATTGCGCTTATCTCAAATAGGCTACGTGAGGAGTAAAGTGTGGGGTGGCACAAAAAATATAGCAAACCGTCTCATCTAGATACAAATACGGTATACATTGAGGGGAAAGAGGAGTTATACTAAAGAAAAATGTGGCCACCATGCAGCAGAAGAAACAAAAAAAAAAAACAAAAAAACTCATGCAGGAAAATTGTTTGGGTCACCTGTGAAGCTGCTGTACTCGTTGATAAGAGGGTGAGGAGGACGAATTTTGAGCGACAGCAGGTAGGCACGCGACAATGTCAACACTACAGTTGGTAAAGTCTGACTCTCTGACATACTGGGATACTGGAGAAAAGCGTGCCTAAATGTTGTAACAGAAGAATATATTTCGACAGAATGGGCATTCCGTATTCCGTGACAGGAAATATTCGGTAATCACCGATAATACCATCTCAACGAGATAATAATCATACAATGCTGAGTAATAATAACAAATAATATCTTCCTACACCAGGAAAAGAGTAGGGAAGGAAATATTGCCTCCCTAGGAAAGACACAAGACGAATGTGCTGGGACATGCCAACAATATTGTACAAAGAATTGCTTAGAATTGGAAAAGAATAAGCAGAAAAAAGAACCACACTAGGTAAATAGGAAGTAAGGAATCTTGCCCTAGCTTGCAAATACTATCGAAAGAAGTGATTTGCCACAGTAAGCAATGCTGAATTTACTAAATATTTAAGTTAAACGTGCAACATTATGCAAGAACTGCACTCACTAACTCCAGAACCATCCTATGGTTAAAAAGAATAGCTGGGTATGCAGCACAGGCAACAACAAGTATTTGAAGGGGAAAAATGTTGTGATTCACTAGACATTTGTTCATCTGAGTTCCGTAGAAAATGCCAGCGTGAGGCGAAAAGAGGGCTGCCATAGTAGGCAGCTATTGTAATACAGGAACAACATTTATGTGGAGAAAAAATTGTGGCCAAGTACCGTATTCACAAACAAGAGGGAATAACCTATTCAGGAATAAATAATCTTACGGTGCTGACAAAAACTGTACTCACTGACAGTAACACCATCCTGAAATAAGCTTGTTAGAGCTTGTCAGAATAGGCCAAAACTTAGATACTCACAAAGAGTAACGTCATTTTAGATCCCCGTGTTACAAAAGGGCAATACTGTACCAAGTTACAGGAGTACCAGTCCGAAACCATCGCGTAACCTTTGACAAGAACTATACTCACTGACAGTAACGCTATGAACGATCTTACCAAATTAGATAACCACTGTACTCAGTAACGACACCCTTAAAGAATGGAGGCATATTAGATAAATACCGAACTCACTGGCAGTAACACCGTCCCCGAAGAAGATATTTAATAGTGCCACATTAGGCAATTACTGCACTCACTGGCAGTTACGAAATCCTGAAATAAGTTTGCCACACTAGGCAAATACTGTACTCACTGACAGTAACGCCATCCTCACTCGTGCTGAATTAAGCAAGTATTGTACTCAGTGGCAGTTACGCCAGCAGATAATAATCTGGCTACATGAGGCCAGTACTGTACTCCCTGATAATAAGGGCAGTCTCCAAGGATATTGCCACATTAGGCAAGTACTGTAATAATATTCCGCCAGTAGGCGAGCACTGTACTCACTGACAGTTACGCCATCCTGAAATTATGTACTCACTGACAAAAAACGATATGCTTACATAGACGTGCTTACTGTACTCACAGGCAGGGACACCAGCATTAAGCAACCTTGCCACAGTGGCAAAGGACTGTATTCACTAAGACTGACGCCATCTTGAAAGAAGCAAGCCACAATAGGCAGGTATTATACTCTTTGAAAGAAACACTATTCTCAAACAATACTGCCACAGCAGACAAGTAGTGTGATTAACAGGAACCATGTCCTAAAATACACTTATAGCTTTCACAAAACTACTAAGTTAACTGAGGGAAACGCTATACGGAAAGAGTCTTGCCATAGGTGGCACCCACTGTACTCTCTAACATGAATCCCATTCTGAAAACCACCTGGCCACAAGAGTAGGGTATTTACTTGCAAGAATGCTATACTGAAATAAACATGTCACATATGTCACATTAAGCAAGTATTGAACACTGACCATACTAAGAATAATAAAAGAATCCCACAATGAGCAAGTGTGCGTAGGTAGTTTAGCTGTTAAGAATTGTCATCATATAGTCATACCTCTGACAATTTTAACTTTGTCAGCGAAACTATTGTCAGGTCGTAAAACTGTATTGTGATGAAGTTGAGTTCGCCATATTTTACTTATTAGTATTCACCACACGTTCCAATGTTCACTCCAAGAATACTAGCTAGAGAATACATAAGCTAACAGGGTAGGCAAATATTGTACAGCTTATTCGATGAGCTCCCAGAGAAATATATGGGAGACAGCAATATTACCAAATGGAGCAAGGTCTGCGTTCACTGGCAGCAAATCTACAAAGAAGTTTACATAATGTACCTATGCGAGGGATAGTATGAATAAAGATAAAACTGTGAATGGAGGAAGAATTTTATTGGCGGATACCTGGGAACTTACTTCAAAGCAGGGTGACCACGATGCTGACGACAAAGTAGGCAAGTACCACTTCTTTGTTGCGAGAGACTTGATATGTATCAGGTCATTACTTATTGAATTTTATAGGGGGTAACTTAGAGCCCCAAAAGTATGTGAAAAAAAACACAATTGGTGGCAGAAAATAACTGCCAACCAATATGAAGTGTAGACTATGCACCTAAAGTGGTAAACTTTGTGACGAAGAGGTCAATGCCATAAAAAAGTACACAGAAGGTATGTACTTACAATTGTAAGTAGTTCTGTTTCTCACACTGCTCATAACGCTATTTTATTATGAAAATTATCTGTAGATTTTAAATAAACTCGTATTATGTGAACAAGTTTCACGTTAAGATTCACATATATGATCCCATTAAATTAAAGTGTAGGAGTCTGGACCATCGTCGCTTGTTTAAGATCTTTACGTAAAGCTGGACGTGCGGGGAGGATTAGGTGTGAGATATCTCATCTCTGTTCAAGTTAACCTAGGGGAGATTGCTTATCGGGTATATGGTTCCTCTAAAGAAGGCATTAGCCATTGTATCGTTTAACGTGTTGGTTGCAATAGAAAATTTTGTGTGGTGTTTATTGTTTTCTGTAAATTTACAGTGCACGTTATATAACTTCATAAAAGGTGAGTGAATGCTCATTGGACATGTCTCGTTGTTTGTTTATTTTACCTGTTCTTATTTGTTTGAGTTATACATTGAGGAGCAATTTCGATAGGTATATGATTCAGGGTGGTTTTAGCAAATTCATTTTAATAACTAGTTTATATGAAAATAAATTGTAGCTGGAGTTCAAAGTCAGTTTATTATTTATACGAAGATAAGTTATAAATTGAGAAGTAATTATCTTATTCAAATAAAGGGGCTTTATGAAATAATTTGATAATTAGCTAAGCTGAAATTGAGTTTGTTATTTATACAAGGTTAGGCCAATATTAATAAGTTAATAAATTGTTAAGTATGTCAGTTTGCAGTAAGCAAATAAAGTAAAGTCTGTTTGTAAGTAAAGTGATGATAGTTTGAAAGGTGTGCGGGACACTTTCGCTGTTTGCTCACCCAGTAGGGTATCATGCTGGTGGGCGTTGGGCTTAGACCCAGGTTACGTAACAGCACCACGGTTGTTGCATTGATAGCCGAAATGGTAGCTAGACTGAGGTCGTTTCCTCATTGCACAGTCAGGACCAGTGTAGGCGTTGTATTTGCCGAAATGGTAGCTAGGCTGAGGTTGTTGCCTCATTGCACAGCCAGGACCATTGTAGGCGTGGATATTGGAGAGGGATATAGCGTAGCTTCAACGTTGTGTCCATTGCAGTTCTCAGTATTCACGGAGGCAACTCAGTGGTTGCGTTTGAGAGCCGATCTTGTGGCTAGACCGAGGCATCGTTGTCTCATTGCACAGTCAGAACCAGTGTAGGAGTGGATATTGGGGAGGGGCACATTGTTTGGCCGGGGCCTTTGTGCCTATTGCACCTCTCAGTATTTGACTCTGGCTGTAGGCGAGCACTCTAGGTGAGGCAATTGCTGCCTCATTGCACTCCTGGAAGCCGGCGCGGACCCAGTGCCGGGGACAGCACCCAACTAAACACACAGGTTGAACTATTGTCTAATTATTATCTTAGTAACTATTGTCTAAATATTATCTGAGTAACTGTTGTTTAGATTACTGCCTGACTGACTATTGTTTAGATATTGTCTGAGAAACTATTATATGAGTAAATATTGTTTAAGTAATTATTGTTTGAGAAGCTATGATTTGAGTACTTAGAGACATTCTTGAGAAGCAGTTCTGAGGCACTGATGTGCGTTGTTAAGAGTTTATAATGTTGCTCAGTGGAGCATTGAGTAGGAACTGCTGTTTATGTTGAAGTTGCTCAGTGGAGCGTTATGTCCAAACTGCTCTTAAAGTTAGCTTGCTCAAAGGGGCTTTGAGTATAAATAGTCATTGATGTTGAGTCGCTCAGTGGAGCGTGTAATTGGTAATTGATTAATGAACTAATAATTGATTGCCCCTCGTATATATGTTAGGTTGTGCTTTAGATGAACAATGGTGTGTTCAGGTATATTTTTAATTACAGGTTAGTGATATTGTTACTGGACACATTTGGCACCCGCTCGCCCGACTCATTACGCCCGTACATTAAGGCTTCGCCATCATTCTGACAAGTAATAAACCTTTTGCCCTTTGCATGATTACTCTTAAGTAAATAACACAACTGCTAAGTAATATACCGACTGGTGATTGATTGTTGAGCTATGTAATTATATTATGTGACCGTCAGTCGATTGTTATTATTATAATAGGTTACTTATATTGTTTACTAAGAGGGTTGTAACCTTGTGTCATCGAAGGGTTCCGTTCCCTATTATTATATATATATATCCTTTTAAGAAAAAAAAACGTGACCCTTAAACAATATTTTACAAATAATCCATTGCTAGAATACGGAAGTCCTTGAGACCTTGAATGATAAAGTCGATACAAGAGAGCAATCACGACACACACTGCGATGGCAGTAATATAAACAGACTTAAGAAGCTCCTTGTAACAAAGTACAACGCATAATATATAGAGCATATCTTGAAGTATGTAGAGAGCTCAACGGGCACGTGGATCGTTTGACACAGAAAAAGAAACTGAATATTATATTAGGCTGGTCTACATAAGAGGATAAGTTTGTTTATCTTTAAAAATGTGTGGATTCGTAACCGGAATGAGAAGACTAGGAAACTTAATTACGAAACGAAGCTGAAGCATAATGATAATTACTGTTAGGAACATAAGGCATTTCATTAAGTTGTAGATAAAAACAAAAATATAAGATATACATGTGGCGTTTTGTACGACATAGTTCGATAAATCCGTTATTGTGAAAGATAAATAATTGTCGTAAGCCTAGGAATTCAATAAATGAGCTTACGGGTGGTAGAATGACAACAGAAAACACTAAAATCAAATCAATAAATTATTGCGGATGCATTTAATGAACACTGTGTAACAGCAGAAAAAAAAAAACTTCTGACACAATCCACAACAGGCGGGTGTTTGGAGTGGCAGTCAGGGTGGACACAAGCGACAGCCTGTTTCTACATCCAGTTGGAGAAAGTGAAATAATTGAAGTTGTAGGAGAACTCAAGTTACATAACGCAACAGAAGGAAACGGCGTCTTCTGTGATATAAAAAAAGTCGAGATCTTCCCGTTAGTGAATTTTTTCTAAGAAAATTCACTACAAGATTGTCATGTGTATTTGAGTACGCCCTTGGCAGATCTGATTGATTGTGTTTTTGAGGCGGGTATTAAACCTGTCCAGTTTACGGGTAGTATAATTATACCAGTTCAGTAATCAGGTAATATTTAGAACATGGGAAACTATATACCGATAAGTTTAATTAGAAACTTGGCTAAGGCGTTCGAAAAATCTTTAAGAAGGAGGTTGAACTCTTACCTAAGCAAATAAGGATTGCTAATAACTATATTAAAAAGTCGTAATAAGACAAAATAATGATGTATCGATATTTTCGTTGTATAGAATCTGATATATTGATGTTATTATCTGGTTATTTTATTGTTGTAATTTTTGTTAGTTATTAGTGTTATACTTATATTTTTATGTTAAATATTGACACATATCGCGTGGACATTCTGAACAGGTCATCAGACGTTTGTATTGCACTTGTATTTTTTAGATAATTTTTTGATCAAAATATCATAACGTAGCAGCGAATTTTTATCTGTGATTGTCATGAATGTCATGAACATTTAAGTCAAATTATTTTTCCGTGTGATGCTGATGTGAAGCAGCGTAACCGTTTACAGAAAAACAATACAAAACGAACATTTGTGAAGCCACAGAAATAGTCTTACGTCCATATTTAATATGGAAAAGTTTCACCAAGTAACGGTAACAACGTTGAATGAGTATTTAAAGTTCTTTTAAAAAAAATAATTTGGTTTGTCCTTAAAATATAAAACACTGGATAAGAAAAATATGAAACCCAGGAGAGTATATTACAACTTTTAGTTAATTTTTGTAGAAAGAATTTACGAATGGGGAGGTCGCGACTTCTGAAAAAAAAATCTAAATGAGCGCTAACTAGGACCTCCAGAACCTACAGTCGGGATCAGTTTCTCTTTATATATAAATATATATATATATATATATATATATATATATATATATATATATATATATATATATATATATATATATATATATATATATATATATATATATATATATATATATATATATATATGTATATATATATATATATATATATATATATATATATATATATATATATATATATATATATATATATATACACCCAAGCAACAAATTAGGTCACATTAACCAGCACTCGAGTCCAAATAACCTAACCAAGTTGTAATTTTGTAATAATTAACCAAACTGTTGGCTTGATTGTCCTAATCACTATACATTTGAGAATTCGGCTAGCAATTAGCCTATTTTTCACTATTAAAATTACTCCAAAGTCAGTAGCTTACAAATAACTAAATTGGTAAAAATTTGGTTCAATTGTACCTATAAATATCCTTAAATATAATTTTGAGTTTCAATTTCACAATTAGTAACTTTTAGGTCGAAGTGTGCCTTGAATTGGACTGAAATCTGACTACTACAAATACCTAAAATACATATTTTAAGGTAACTTATTACATAATATTCACTTGAAATACGTCTCTGCTGTATAGGAAATGGGAGGTCTTCTTATGAAATCCAGATTGCATATATATTACCAATCTAAAACTGTCCTCAAAGTTCAAAGTGTACAGCAGTGAAATCAATTTGTGAATGTTGAAGGTGTTTCAGTTGATGAACTTAATTAATAAAAAATGTATTCTTCAGTCACAGTCTCTGTGTAAATCCTAAAAACTAATGATAACTTCATGGGCTACTACTATATGGAAGAAAAGCTGCTGATTTAAAATGAGCATATATATATATATATATATATATATATATATATATATATATATATATATATATATATATATATGTATGTATATATATATATATATATATATATATATATATATATATATATATATATATATGTATGTATATATATATATATATATATATATATATATATATATATATATATATATATATTTCGATACATGAAAATGTATGATTGCTAATAAATTTAAACTAAATTCGTTTACCATGTTGTTAAAATTCCCATAATAGACCAAAATGCCTTCAAAGTTGGGTTAGTTTGCCTTGTTATTCGGAATTGTGACTTATAGGTAAAAAAACGGAAAAATTAACTTACAGTTTAACAATGTTACAAGGGTAGCCATATTAAACTATGCTTCTGGTATCCCTCTAGTGTAATTAAATTTTAACTTGAAAAAACATAAAATAATGCTTGTATACAATGAGGGTAGGATAGTTTTGTCTTCTTTACATCACCAATCCTCAAAATCAGAATATCAAGAATTTTGAATAGTTTTTAAATTTAACTAATGTTCCTTTTTACAGAGGCGCTAGAATTATATCAAAGTATCATAATAATGTTCGCAGAAAAAACATAACCACAGTAGTTTTTTCCTTTATACAGTGCGAATTACCTTTATCATTGATTCAAATATTTACAGTATCTTCTTTGATTCTATCTATCTATATTTTAGACTATTGGCCACGGTTTTGAACCATTAGCACATTTTAACCCGAATTTTTAGTTAGAGTGGCTGCCCCGATTCTGTGAATAAATTTAATGTGTTCATCGGATCTTTACGCATTACACTTTATCTTTCTATTTAATCTTATCTAAACTTTCTAATTACTCAGCCATCTACATACATATTTAAATAAAGATCCACTCACACATGCGCGTACTTAAACTCATATTCACACAAGTACACATAATGTACAGAGTTAGATTTAAACAATTTTTACCTGCAATATTCTATATCTATTTAACTAATTATTACTAGAATATATTAAGGGAAAATAAAATACAGGGACACAAATCTTCTGCGTCTTAGGGATCTATCTAGACGACTTTATATAACTTAGACAGATGGTTGACCCTGGATAATTTAGGAAAAACAAATGGTTAGACAGAAGGATAGCTAAAACTATGTACAAAGTTCTAAGTAGCTACTACAAAATAAAATTAGAACCATTAAATATTTATACCCAAGTTATAAATATGTGTATTTATAATCAAATATTTATCAATGTTTCCCGTTGGAAGTAAGTGTGACAAGTTGAAAGGACACGTAACACAACGTGCCCGCACAATATTTTTAACAAATATTTGAACCTGTACCCTAAAATTTGTACAACCCATCAACATATGCTGTATGTCCCCCAACTCGCCACACTCGCAATTGGGATCGTCTTTTAAATTTATTTTATATAAGTATGAAGGTACCAATGCATGTGCAAATCTTAATCTACAAATATTTACTATGACTAGTCTATCTAATATTTCGTTTTTAAACCAGGGTATTCTAGGTGGAAAAGGTTGTAGCTGTTTATAGTAAAATCCCGTACTATTGTGTTTGTATCTTTGTGTCCATTTTTCTTTAATAGAGTTAAATAGGTAAGGAAAAACGTCGGAGCCCGGACATAGATAGGTTAATTCTTCTCCTGTGTTAATAGATTCTTTAGCCAATGTATCCACTGTTTCATTCTGTAATATCCCACAGTGTCCTTTTATCCAGCATAAGGTAACGTCGTTGCCTTCTTCTTGTAACAAATACAGCTGTTTTGTTAACTCAGCTATCAAATAGTTGTTTACTTTTGTATTTGCTGTAAAATTATTAATGTTATCAAGGCAACTCTTACTATCTGTGAAGATAACCACTCTTTGCTTGCACTGTTGTTTTACATACTGTAATGCTTCTAAAATTGCAACTATTTCTGCTGAATATATGGACAATTTAGTATTTAGTCGAAACGTTTTTCTAATTTCACCTTCCGGGACATAATAGGCACAGCCAGTGAAGTTGTTTTGTTTAGAACCATCGGTGAAAATATGAAGGGATTGTGGAAATTTAGACATTACATCACACTTAAATACCAGATTACCGACGTTACTGGGGAAGTCATTGTAATTCTTTAAATATATTACTTTCAGTGGTTTCTTTGTTTGCATATTTATGCTATATGTCGGACATAATCTATTTTGATATAGATCACCTTTATGTGACAAAATATTGTGGTACGCTGTTACAATTAGAGAAGAGGGTTTATAACCCTGACGTGAAGATGTTGTATTAAATATATAGGCTTGGTTTACTTTTTTTATCAAGTCACTCCCTCTTGTATATTCTTTTATAAGAAACCTAGTAGCCAAATTTTCTGCACGTATTTTTGGAGGCGTTTCTCCAACTTCGGCTAACAAGCAGTCAATTGGTGTACTATTCAGAGAGCCAATGCATAAACGAAGGCTTTTATTTTGAATCGTTTCTAGTTTCTTTGTGTGGTAGAATATACACCGGTAGTCTATCTGCGATCTTACAAAGGACTTGTAAAACATTATGCTTATATTGGGATCAGCTCCCCACTTTGTGTGATTTATAAACCTTATAATATTCAGTCCCTTTTCTGTTTTCTTTACTACTTTTTGGATGTGACTTTTCCAAACAAGCTTTCTATCAATAATCAACCCAAGAAAATTAACAGATTGTTTTACTTCATAAGCTTTACTGCAGATAATAACAGACTGGGGTATTTGCCTTTTCTTGCTAAAAACTCCAAGCTGGGTTTTAGATTCGGAAATACTTAAACCTATCTGATCTAAATAACCTTTTAATTCTATAAAATCCTTAGCTATTGCTTCTTGTCCTTCATCTAATTCACAGCAATGCTTATATATACACACGTCGTCGGCGTATTGAAGAAGTCGGCAGTTTTTTATCGACATGTTCATGTCATTCGTATATATTATATATAGCAAATGACTTAATATGCTTCCCTGGGGTATCCCTGTATCACTTTTTCTAGGACCATATAATATGTCTCCTACTTTCAAGCATAATGCTCTGTCTTCATAAATTTTTACAATTGTTCTCGCAAAATGAAAGGGCACACCAAGTTTGGTCATTTTCTCAATTAATATTTTTAAGTTTACGCTATCGTATGCCCCACTAACATCTACGAACATTGCGATTGTGGATTTTTTCTTGAAAAATGATTCTTCTATATCGATGACAAGATCGGCAATACTTGACATGGTTGACATATTTCTTCGGAAGCCATGTTGAGTATTTGATATAAGACCATTTTGTTCTAGCCACTTTTCTAAGCGGTTTTTTAATAGTTGCTCAAAAACCTTAAACATACAGGAACCTAGGAAGATTCCCCTATAGGATTCCCATTTTAGTGGGTCCTTAAAGGGCTTTAAGAAAGCAATGATAATGTATATCTTCCACTGTTCTGGGATGTTTCCAGACATCCAAATATTATTAAAAATTTATAGAAGAATCATTTTAATTTTATGAGAGAGGTGTTGTAATATTTCGTAAGAGATCCCATCAGCTCCTGGAGATGAATTTTTCTTTCTATTTTTTAGACTATTTTCTAACTCTAGTAATGAGAACTTTTGAAGTAGAGGATGGTCGTGTTGATGCATTTGTACCATGTCACAATTATTTTCTTTGGCGTAATCTGGTGTGATACTACTAAGGAATCCTTCTGCCCATATGGCATCTTGATATCTGTTTGTTTTATTAGTGCTCCCATTATTCAGTCTCTTTGTAATATTCCAAATTTCTGTAATCTAGGTGTTTCTATTTAATTTCTCACAAAAAAATTTCCACGAATTTCTTTTGCTTGCCAGTATTGTCCTTTTTTTTATAGCTGATATTCTTTTGTAGTTTAGAAAATTTTCATATGTTGGACAACTTTTATACGATCTTAATGCTTCTCGTTCACCAGTTATTGCACGTTTGCAGTCTTCATTCCACCAAGGTTTATTAAAATTATTACTGAGAGCTGTCTTCTTCTCCGGAATTGAAGACTCACATGCCCTGTTTACGAGATCAACAAACAATTCATAAGATAAATTTTGCTCCAAAGAATGTAAATTTGTCAAAGATTCCATTGAGGAAGAAAACAATTCCCAGTTAGCCTTTTTTAGATTCCACTTTTTTGTTTTAATGTTTTGATTACATAAAGAGTGTAAACAGTTATTAATACTATTACTATCAGCAAAGGTACCATTATTACTATTACTAGCATCATAACAGTAATCTAACAAAATTGCGTAATGATCCGACCCAAGGGAATCATCAGCAACAGTCCAATCGAATTTATGAAATATACCCGGCGAACAGATAGACAGATCCACGGCAGACACTCCTGTATGTAGTGGTGTTTTTACCAGAGTTGCAGCCCCTGTGTTTAAGAAATTAATTCTATAGTCTTCGATTGCTGCTAATAGTTCACGACCACCAAAGTCTGTACCGCTACAACCCCAGGAACTGTTATGACAATTTGTGTCACCACATATAATAAAAGGTTTTTTCAAGCTAGCAAAAAAGTTTTCCCATTGTTGTTTCGTAATTTTTGTATTTGGTGAGATATATACCGAATATAAATTTATGCAACATTTTCTATTTAAAATTAAATTTACTGAGATACACATCATATTTGGAACCTGATACAAACTTATTTTTTACGAGTATAGCTACTCCGCCATAGCCATCCTGTCGATCCTGTCTAAATACATTATATCCACCAAACTTTATTATACTACCTTCTTTTAGCCACGTTTCACTAATAAGAGCAACATCAATATTTTTGTCATACATAAATCTCTCTAAATGACCGCCATTGGCCCTTAACGACCTAGCGTTCCATTGCAAAAGCTTTATTCTGGACATGAACAGTTGTTTAAAATTTCTGTTACTTGACTTTTAAAACTTTCTATAATTGAGACATCGGTCATATCAACATTAGCTCAGGTCAATATATCTTTTGCTGAAGCGATAATTCGGTCTCTAGCTTCATTTAAGCTATTTTTATTTATTTGTGTTTGGCTAATGTAGTTAGGTGAATAAGGATTTATGATGCCACTTTCTCGTGACACATCCGAATGAGGGTTATTGTCATGTGTGGGTCCAGTAGTACGTCTCTGGTAATTGTGTGAAGGTAATCTAGGGTGCTGATTGTTTGACTTAATGTTTACATTGTCTTTGTTGTTTACGGAATTGTATTTCTTTTGTTGGTTAGTTTTTTGTTGAAATTGTTTGTTTGTTTGTTGTAATTGTTTGCTCGTTTGTTGTAATTGTTTGTTTGATTGTTGTGATTCTAAATTTATTCGTTGACTATGTATATTAAGATGTTGTTGTTCCTGTTTGCTCTGAATGGATTGCTTGTTAAGTGGGTTGGGTGCTTTCAATATTTGGGAATAGTTTTTGTCGAGTTTGTCTTAACATTCTTTATAAGATATATTTTCTGTACCCATTATATATTTAATTGTTTTTTGTCTAGAAAACTCCGAGCAGAGCCCACGATCTGTGGCCGCGTGGTCACCCGAACACAACACGCATACAGGAGATGATTTCTGATCGCACTCTTCGCTAAGATGATCTTTTCCGCAAAATTTGCATCTCTCACGAGCCCTACACTGAGAGCTGATGTGGCCGTACCTTAAACATTTAAGGCACTGAACCACTCTTTGAATATATGGTTCCACTTGATAGAGAATTTTCATTATTGCTACTTCAGAGGGAAGCGTCTGGCCTTTAAATTCTACTAAAACTGATGACGTTTTCACATATTCTACTTGTCCGTCCCTAAAAACTCTGCGATTAAGCCTTTTTACATTTAAAATTTCAAAATTATTATTATTAGTTGGTTCGATCATTTCAATTATTTCTTCCTCGTTAATGTCTAGGTCCACTTGCTTAATAACACCCTGTCTCCTTGTAAGGAAATTTGGAATGTAAGCAATATAATTTTTATTTCTTAAATGTTCTGAAGTTATTAATGAATTTGCACTATCATATGTAGAAAAAATAATTTTTAATTTATTACGACCAATACTTGATATATTTAATATTTTATCTTTCAAATTATTGCCGCAATTCATTATTAATTTAGCAGTCCCTATACGGTGCATTTTGCCAATATTTATTTATATTTTTACTTTCTACATAAACAACAAATGGACCCTTATCGTCTTTCTGATAAGTTTTAATGAGTTCTGTTCTGTGAGAATTTAATTTATCTTTAATATTTACATTATTTTTTTCCAGTCTACTAGTTATTGTTAAATCCGATTTCCCTAATTTTAAATCTTCTAATAATTCTACATGTTTTGAATAATGTTTTGCACTTACCTCCTTTTCCCCCTTATTTTCCTTAATAATATTTATTTTCATATTATTATCTTTCCTACTTACTGCTTCTATCTCCTTGCAATACCTCATATTCGTCTGATTATGACGAATTATTAACTATATCTATTTCCATTACATCTTTATCATTTAAATCTTGTTTTCCCCTATCCGGGGGCACTTTATCACTCATATCTACACTATTAAGAACACACAACTATTAAAATAATAATAATAATTGCTTAACACTGTCTTTAAATAAATGTTCACTAGCTCTCGAAATCACAACCGTTCACTTCGGTCGCTCGTACGAGACCCTTCTTTGATTATTTAGCATGTTGTCATTTGTAAACAGAGATGGACATACCTAGTTGTCAATATCGACGGTTTGTTAATACATACATAACCACAAATCCTACAGAATAATGTCACATGTGCAGTTTGTTGCTAAGAATTTCACAGCACTTGCGCCCAGATGTCGGATTCAAGTAAAACGTTGGACGTGTTTACCAATAAATTATGTCCATTGGTCCAATATAGAATGAAAATGCCCTAAATATAACTAAAACGCGTTGGTCGCAATGCCTTGCTGGACCTATTATCGACTTCCTATTTATTTTTAGTTTATTCCCCACATTGGTAAAATACACTTAAATTTTACTTGGAAATGACCTGTGGTGACTTGGTCGCGGAACTATTGTTAAGGCGATTTCTTACGTCAATTTGACTTTAAATTTTCCTTGGATATATATATATATATATATATATATATATATATATATATATATATATATATATATATATATAAATACGTCAACACATAGTTACCTGCTATAAGGCCGATCCCGCGGTTATAGCACGATTGCATCACAGTGGCTGGACGCTGAATCCGCGCTTCTGCCACATACACAGAATCAAGCGTAAGCAGAGCATGCGACCAGCTTTGTAAGCAATACATAGTTTATATCTAATATCTCTGTTAGATTAAGATTATTATTACATTGTACGTTTAACGGTTTAACACTTCTTGTTCGCCTTTTTTCAAATCTTTGTAATTTTCACTTGTATTAGCGTTTGTACTTTAGTGTTTAAATAAATATTTTTTTTATCAAAACTCATGTAGTTTAAAATCCAATTGGCGCTGCATTGTACGGGATGTCAAAACGGCATTAAATCCAAATAATCGCTGGTTTATTTTAATAATTTATTTGACAACGAACCAAAATTTTATTACATTTTAAGTGCAGTTGTTGAAAAACAAAGCCACTGGTCCACACTATCTACGAAGAATGAAGCTCGTGTAAGCTATCCATTTTTTCATTTCCAATACAATTGTATCTTATTGTGTTTCACATAAATTTGATTTTTCTCTTAAATGAAATTAACAACTAAATACCAAATTAATCGTATTTCATAAACATTTTATTCATTTATAAATATATAAAATAATATAATAATTAAATAACATCCGCGTTTTAGAAAGTTGTCCTTTTGTAAAAATCGCATCTCATAGTAATTGTTGTTTGAAAGGTTTAATTGCTTTCACAAATAACTTTAGCTAAAAATTAATTAAACAATTTTACAGCACGTATTTCAGTATTCAGTAAAAAAACTAATTAACAATTATTGTTTTATTGAATACATTATGGAAGTGATTTATTTATTATTTTTTAATAACGACAGTTTTATCTATTTTATGTTTAGTTTTAAGAAGCGTTTATTACTTTTTGATTATTGACTGATTGGATTATTCACAAAATTACATTTATTATTCTGTGTATAAATTTTAACAACCATAATTTTATAAGCTATGTGACAGATCCCCTATCAGACTCCCACACATTTTAGAGGAAGAAATGGGGTCACGCTTAGTCATTCAACTATCTATTCCACCTTCACAAGAAATTTTACATTTAAACAAAATTCCTGAAACACCAATCACAACAAATTTACCAAGCTTCTGCAATGATACCTGAATACCAAAGCAGTCAAAAACAAGCGGTCTGTTTTCTTAATCAATGCAGAACCTATATCCTTTCTTACAAGGCGACACATTCGATGATTTACACTGTAATAGGATGATTATATAGTATATTAAAGAAAAAGTTACTGGTGAAGCTAGGAACTTTTTAATGAAATTAGATACTATCACGTGGAAAAATATTAAAAACGCGTTAAAAAGTCAATACACAGATCCAAGATCTGAAGATGTATTAATGACAGACCTAGCGACTAGCTATACGAGGAAAACTTATACTGCTACCGATTTTTATAACGTTGTTCAGGAAAAGCAAAAACTGCTCAATGGGCATAGTACTTTACAGGCTCTTGACGAAGTCATAAAAACATACAAAAAGAAACAGTACGAAACAGCGGCCGTCACTGCCTTTAAAATCGGCATTTCTGAGCCATTTCATAGTCACTTGCATCTTTTGGATATCCCAAATCTAGAAACAGCACTGCTCAAATGTCACTGCATTGACAATATGCAGATGCAAGTAAATTTTTTAAATGTTATTAAAGACAAAGGCGAAGCTCATTTGTGCCAAGGCAACAAAAATTCACAACCACAAAAACCACATGTGACTAACAGAATGACAAATGACTTTTACTAAATTTAGGAACACCCCTCAACAACATTATTACCAACAGCCACCTGTAACGCAACAATTTCCTAACAAACCGATCTCCAATATTAGGCCCATTCAACAACATATAACTTAACATTCAAGAGGACGCACAATCTTCCGACTCTCAAACACAACACCCCTCTGCCGAAAATTTAATATGCCTATTTCAGAAAGCCCCTTAAAACATTTTAAATATCAGATAGTTATGTACTATGACATTAACAATGAAATAAAGACAGATACTGCATTTAAAGAAAAACTGTATAGAGTGTACAGTCAACGCCAACATGAATTACAAAACAAAATGTTTAAAATCTCATATTAATCGAAATAATAACTACGGCATAGTATTTCTGGACCCACAACTTCAACATTACTTAAGATTAATAGCTTCACTCTTTTCAGTGGTTCTGTTAAAATAATTACATGTACAAGACACTTACAAGACGTACAGAAAATTCAAAAACAAAAATGGAAAATTCAGAAAAATCACGAACAAAAACCTAACGGCATTAATCAAAAGTATAGACAAATAAAACTAATTTGATTTGTAAAACAGGAAAATTCAAGTCAGTGACTTTATAAATAAATGCGAGATATATTTACAAGCAAAATATGACCATAACCCTTATAAACCCCAATTTCAAGGACCCTTGGTCACTTCCAGATCCTTCGAGGTTATAGATCTTGATGAATTCAGCTTAGATAACTGCAAATTCCTAACAATAATCTATTTATTTAGAAAATATGCACATGCAAATTACATCATCGATACTACGTTCCTGACCATAGCCAACAAACTACGTCACTTCTTCTCTCACCATGGTTACCCTTCTGAAATGGTCTCAGATTCTGGCCGAGAATTCGAAAATGTTGTACCCAAAGAGTTCTGTTCCCTATTTAAGATCAATTTATACATCAGTACTCTTTATAATCCTAATTTAAATTCACTCATAGAACGTTTACACTCAACACTATTAGAAAAAATACGTGTGCTTAAGATCCGAAATCCTAATGAGAGTCCCCAATCTCTTATGATTACAGCTGTCCTAATCTATAATAAATGGATACACTCTTCAACGGGTCACTCCCCTTTTAAACTTCTTTATCACACATATGATAATCTACCACCTATTGATCCCAAACGGTCTTTAAAGAATATAACATTAAAGGTTTGAAATAGATAGTTCCGTCTTATAACGCCATTTATCAAAAACAAAAATAAAAAGCAACAAAGCAACTCGGAAAAACGAACAAAATTCGATAACAAAATATTCAAATAAATGAGAAAACCGTTCCTATAAGAGTACCAAAAGTCCGAAAGGTAGACCCTCTTTATAAAATTCTGATCCAGTTCAATTAACACATAACAAGCTACTTCTTCCACATCCAAGAAAACAAGTAGCCCACCTTACTAAGACCAAAAGAATTAAAAAGAAATTTCCTTCTTTACAGAATGCTGTACCTACGTCTGAAGACGATCCGGTCCCTTCAACTTTAGCCAATCCAACCTAATAGTTGCTTTAAACATTACATTGTAATTGTGAAAATTCTTAGTCATTATCATAGATTTTACTTTTATTTTACTTTACCCTCTTAGAAAGAATTATAACCACTTATTGTACAATGCCTACCAAATTAGTAAAACTAAATCTGATTCAATTAGCAAATATTATACCCGAACTTCAAACAGTCATTTGAGAATTATAAAGAACTAAGTGCTAAAATTAACCCATAATAGAAATTAAAGAGGTCTCATGGACAGTGCAGGCTTTGTCATAAAAATCATCACTGGAAATTTAGACCAGGAGGATCTAAAAGATATTATTAAGAGTCCAGTTAGATAATCTAAATTCATTCGCTAACCTCATGACTCACCTATTAGGAGACGAAAAGGGATCATTTAACAACATTCTCGACTCACTAAAAATCGGTTTAGATACGATGCAACGAGAAGCGGAATAAAGCCATTCTAGAATTTCAAGTAGCCCTTAGTTCAAAACTATTACAAAATATAAAAGTACGAACAATTTTACTTAGTCTTAATCAAATAACAAACATAGCGATATTTATTGCTAAAGACCTAAAGATTATTAGAGAGCATTTAAAGCTAATTTATAAGAACGATGAATTGATTAGCTCCGATCAAAATCATTTTTTCAAAATTTTAGAGCTCACCAAATTTAATGCCTTGTCCGTAAAATATACAATTGTTTGTCTCCTAAAAGTTTCTATATTACGTCCTACAACAGGGTCGTATCTCCGAAGTATTCCAACCCCTAATGATAATATAGTCCTTGTGCCACCCACTTCATTCTACTTAGAGACACCTCAGAAAAGTCTACGGGCTACAGAACATTGCCAATCTGTCGAATAAACAATACTATGTTCTGTTAAACCACACGAAGAGGGATGCAAACTATACAAAATCACAACATGCCTCTTCCTTACAAAAGTCGCGGAGTCCTCAATAGCAAAATTTTCTATGAAAATTTGCTAAAAATTACAGACTATTAAACCATTGCAGTCCTGAAATGGTAATAGAACCCTGAGAGACATTACCTGCTTAACTGACTTTGTAGCTCCTATAATTACAGAGATAGCAACACACCAATCTGGGACACAGTGCATACTCCATAACTAAAACTGCTGCCAAAGTATCAGAGAAAGCGTTTATTTGAAATCATTTTTTTTTAATATTTTAGTAAAATCAAGGACAATGACGGTTGAAGCTGAAACTAAAAGGCTTCGCAAAACTAGTTTCCTGCGACATTTTCTCTACATAACCCCTATTGTTCCAGGTTTTTTGTCTAAATTTTGACAATGTTTTAAATCGCGACTTTGACGTTTTAAAAAGAAAAGCGATAAAATTTTTCTATATTTTTTTACTTTTGCCCCAAAACACTTAATCTCGATCTGTAATATATTTTGTTATTCTTAAATCTCCTAGTAAAAACTGGTGCAATTTTCTGGCGAAGGAACTTGTCCAAGCAATGTGTAAATAAACATATTGAAATTGAAACTGGACCCGGATATGTGTTCTAGGGGGCCTAGCTTGAGCTGTAAATTTTGCAAAAGTCAAGATCCCGTCGTTAGTAATTTTTTTTTACAAAACACTAAAAGAAAACTATGCACCAAAATTTAGATCTCTATTATACAATAAAAAATTATAGGCATTTAATTTAAAAAATGCCAGATAGTGCCAGATCATTTCTGTGTAAATTCACTACAATAACGCACTTACTGCATCCAGACTTTTATATTTGTCTTTTGCATACTAATTTGCTACATGCATGTTGTATTCGGAGTTTCCAAAGCCAACTATATATATATATATATATATATATATATATATATATATATATATATATATATATATATATATATATATATATATATATATATATATATATATATATAGTAAAATACAATCAGATTTTCCAACAAATTTGGGTTTTATGTGGCTAGATTTTAGTATCTTCAAAAGTAACAAGGCTAGTCAAACCAAATTTGATACACAGGTTAACGCTATAAAAGGTAATTAAATTTCGATCTTGAAAGAAAAACTAGTTATGTGCTTTTAACTAAATAAAATATTTGTGCCACTAGAGGTCACAGGTTAATATATTTCTATATTGAACAATCTATTGGCGAATTTTTATTTAAAAAAAATCTAATAGAGGGGTTCCGATGGTGAGACTTTGCAAACGATTTTTTAATCAAGCACGAGTTGAGGCTTCTAGAACCCGAAACTATGATTTTGGTTTTGAATATATATATATATATATATATATATATATATATATATATATATATATATATATATATATATATATATATATATATATACCGACGTGTGTAATCCGAGCGATAACTCAAAAAGTACTGAACTGATTTGAACGAAGCCTGAAATATGTCTTCATTTTTCTAATACGGCGGGCGAGTTTGTTAGCCAGCACAATCGGACCAGTTTTTCTGAACAAAAATTGACTTCTCAGAAGAAAAAAGTGTACTTCAAAAAATCAAAGCTTTTTTGATGAAATGGTAGGTGCGTTGCCCTGCTAAAAACCTTACTATGTATCAAAAGTTAACTTTCTAGGTTTATAGCAATTTGAGTTATATAAACTTGAGCATCTAAAAGAAACCTGCTACCATAGCACACTTGGTGCCTCCCGAATTTTCAATTATTACAGGCGGATATTATTCTTATTGGCGCATATATTATTTTCAATGACGTTGTCTTGATCGAGAAACTAGTCGTCTGTCCTCTAGTTATTTTTTCTATAGAAAACAGTATGTTGTTATCAGGCAGAATTAGTAGCAATGACCTGGGCGCTCCGCAATGAGCCGTTTTGGGTCCAGTAACGTTTTTGCTAAAGCTGTATTAATGAATTAGGTCGCTTGGAGGCGCCAGCGTTGATTACCATGTAAGCGGATGATACATCCGTAATTTTTTCCGAGATTTCAGATATGGGTCAACAATTAAGTGTAGCTCTGTTTTCGAGAAAATGGATAGTTTTCTGCTAACAGACGGTTTTGATTTGTGGTATGACTTCTACGATTAGGTTTCGCAGCTACGAGAAGCATTGTAGTGGAATCTTCATTGCCTGTTTGTGAAAATAGGGATGGAAGATTTGTATTAAATAGAGTATGTGGGTGTGTGTGTGTGTGTATTGTTTCTTTAGCGTGGGCCTATGGCCGTTACTATGACCGACGCCAGGGAGCAGTTTCACCTTACGATGCTGGAAATTTTGCCGTATCCCTGCCTTTCTGTAAGGAGATTAGGGACCTCTGACGTGCCCAACATCGCATGGATACGGGACCGATGGCTTAACGCCCCCTCCAAAGGGCGTAACTTATGCAAATGCAATGCTGCCACCCCGGTTAATGTTATTTGTACAGTATGTACTGAGAAAGTGAAAGAAAACCCTGGGTTCAGACCCAGTACCTTTCGGTTCAGAGGCATACGTTCTTACCCTGAACCACCGAGGCTCTTATTAAATAAAGTCATACACGATGTACATTAGAGACAAGAAAACAGAGTTCATGTGTTATTTGTTTAACTCAAAGTGACAGAATTTTCTCGATTACCTAGCACCCAGATTTTTTAATGGGCTGCTAGAAAGAGTAGATCATTTCTATAAAAATTTTCTAGCATAACATACTTCCTGCATCCAGACTTTTTTTTTGGATGCAACCCGAGTCACCTGTTGTAAAAGGGTAACCGGCAGTAAAGAAGATAAAGATCTATTCTGAAGCTAGGGCAAAAGCTAATGCGTCTGCCTTCAGAAATAACCATTCTTGGTCATTTACAATTAGCGGATTTTTGCACAAAAAAATTAATAATATATATATATATATATATATATATATATATATATATATATATATATATATATATATATATATATATATATATATATATATATATATATATATATATATATATATATATATATATATATATATAATATATGATGGTTGTTCAAAAAACGTTTTTTTTTCACAAAGCAAAATAATGTGGAATGGAAGTTTATTCAGTATCAATAATTTCGACTTGCAGTGACTCCACCATTTGTTACAGGTAGATAAAGTTAATATAAATTCACTACCATAACGCACTTGCTGCATAAGTAACTTTGATTGATTGCGGTGTTTACTAAGTCGGGTAATCCACATTTTATTCACCTTAGAGGCCCAATTTTTTTTAGATCTTACTTAATCCAAATGATTTCCCATCACAAAAATGATAAAAGTTTAAGAAGACAATACTTTTAAATTCTTATTTAATTCCCACTTTATTTTTAGGGTACCCTTTGCAAATTTATATGCTCTGCGTGATGGTGAAAACTATATATCATCTAGCGATAGCTGTGCTGAACACTTATCTCTACCAGCTTTTTGGTATTTGTGGTCGACGACAAACGCTACAATAGGTTATTGTATGTTGAATTCAAAACCGCTAGGGCCCTGTCGCTATTAGTATTACCTTTTGGCAAGCGTATAAAATCTTGATGAAGGTTGACTTGAAACCCATGTAACTCATTAATTAAATTGGGTCAGTGTGTAACAATACCCTCTAACGTCGTGAAATCAGAGAACAGTGCTCATTATTAGATTATGCAAACTTCATCGCATAGAGGAAATCTATACTGCTTCTCATTAAAAAAGTTTTACTAGCATCTTAGTAGGTTCATGATATATGAGTGGATTTTATAAAAAATCGCTAATACACGACCAGAATTCAGAGGGTCTTCCAATTATCTACACAGCAGAAACCGTTTAATCTAAAAAGTTTGTTGGTAGGTAACCTTTTGATATTTATATAATTTTATTTAATTAATAAATTAAAAAGAATACTCCTGATATCAGGTGGAACTACACCAACTACTATCTGTTAGAGAATTTTGGTAGAAAAAATTTTCCTATGACGACATCACGACTTAAGACTTTTAAAAATATTCTTTAAATGAACGTGAACTAGGACAAGAGAGTCTGTTTGAATATTAATATGTAGAGTAAGGCAACGAGTGTTTGGCGTTTTAAAAAAGTTTCTCACAAAAACATATGCAAAAACATAAGTCACATAAAATCTAGATCTACTAGTGCCAAAATGTGTTATTCGCTTATGTGGCTAATATAAACCACTCAGTTCGAAAATTTTACGTTTTGAATTTGTATTGTGAAAAAGTAATTGATCGCCAATAGTTGACATAAAAAACCTCTTAAGATATAATTATTTGAACCTCGGTGGTTTAGGGGTAAGAACGTGTGCCTCTGAACCGAAGGGTACTGGGTTCGAGCCCAGCGTACTCCTTTCACTTTTTCAGTACATACTGTAGCACTAAGATCAACCGAGGTTCTGGCATTGTATTTGAGCAAGTTGAATGTCTGCATGTTCCACCCTTCGGAGGGGGCGTAAAGCCGTTGGTCCTGTGTCCATGCGATGTTGGGCACGTTAAAGATCTCTACCCTCCTTACAGAAAGGCAGGAGTCCGGCAAAATTTCCAGGATAGTGAGGTGAAACTGCTCCCTGGCGTCGGTGATTGGCCATAGTCGCGGAAATAGGCCGACGTTAAAGAAACAAAACACACACACAAACACAGATATAATTAATTGATACTAAATGATTCAAATAATTGACATGCATTACAATGAATATGTATGATCAAATAAAGATGATTTTATTCAAAATTTACTCTTGCTTATGGAGTACTGAACAATAAATGTTACATTATATATATGTATATATATATATATATATATATATATATATATATATATATATATATATATATATGTATATATATATATATATATATATATATATATTTGTGTGTGTGTGTGTGTGTGTGTGTGTGTGTGTGTGTGTGTGTGTGTGTGTGTAAACATATAAAAATTGAAACTTACCCCGCATATGGGTTCTAGGGCTCCTAGTTCGCGCTCACTTGAAAAATATATTTATGTGTGTATAAGATATATAAAATTATAGTCCAAAAATAACAAAATATTTATAGTTCAGTACTCTATATATTTTGAATACAATCATATTTAATGCTTATAATATAATGGGTAACTTTGTGATTTATGAAGATACAGCTTCAGTTAAATTGGCGAAGTTGAGCAGAAGTTCAAGAGCAGTTTAATGACATGAACAAACTATTAATGCATCGCCCATTTTCTGCGACAACCAAAAAAAAACAATCACTGATTTTTTTATTATTGTATTATATATCCTTCACGATAGGTACACTTGGAGAATCCAAATCGCCACAATACATCTTTTAAAGACCTGAAAAAATTCGAATTTATCAACCTCTGATGACTCTAACTTTGTAAGTGAAACGATCGTCAGGTATCTAAATGATGTGTTGTGGTGATTTGGGTTCTCTAAGTATCCTTATGAATCCCCATCAGGTTCCAGTCTTCGCTTAGATCTTTGTCACGGTTAATGGTACAAAACAGAGCAAGACCTCATTTGGTAGATATTTTTTATAGAACAGAATAGTGTCAACAAAAAATCCATGACACGTTTGGTTCGAAACAAATGACACAATGTTGCATTTTTCTAGATGGCAATTACAGTTGGCTGTGACGTCTTCCAAAAGCTTGTTTTTAGTGAATTATATATATATATATATATATATATATATATATATATATATATATATATATATATATATATATATATATATATATATATATATATATATATATATATATATATATATATGTATGTATCACACTGATAACTCAAAAAATAATGCGCAGATTTTGATAAAATTTGACATGGCTTGGATATGTTCGTTAGTCAGGAATTTTTGAGTTTTCATTCGAAAAAAATGTTTATCTCAAAAAATAAAAAGCTATAATAAAAAAATTTGGTTGGTAGGTTTACGATATAAAAAGTAAACTATACACCAAAATTAAGATTACTATGTTACAAGAAAAAAAAGTTATCATAAAATATTTTGTGCCAGATCATTTCTATGAAACTTCGCTACCATAACGCACCTGCTGCGTCCAGGCCTTTTTATGATTCCAACGACATAAGGTTTGTTATGGTTATTGCGGTAGCTTGAGATTTATTTAACTAAAACTATTTATTAAAAATTTTTTGCAAAATATGTACTATGGCGGTGAATAGATCCAATCTGATGTAACAATCAATAAACTGTCATTATACACGCTTGTGTCAAGCATGGTTTTGAACTTACGTGGTTCTCCAGTATATTTTTTGTTGAAACAGTAAGGTATAGTGTATACCAATAAAGAGAAAGGTGACACGATTTTCTGTTATTTTTCCAGTAACAGAAATGTAGATGGGTTATATGTATGTCAAACGATATATGGAATGAGACAGTCCGATAAAATACTTTTGCGAGACTGAAAATTAATCCCTAGGTTTATGGTTCATTTACCAAACTAAAAACTGAGAAGGTGAAATTTAACAGAGAAGACGCAGAAAGAGTGTTGGAATTCCTTAACTATAACCCAATTACAGTTACCAAAGAACTGGCGAACAAGTGTAGGGTTTTAAAAGAGTAGGCCCGTTTGATTCTTAAATAGAATAGTTGTCGCCCCTACAAATGTAGTATCAGTAATAAATTATATTCAGGAGATTTGAGCCAACGCTTTTAGTTTGCTAGATGGCTGGTAAGGAAGGCAGAGCAAAACGGTCGTTTTTCGTACGGAATTATTTTTACAGATGAAACCAAATTAACTAATAACGGGATGTTTAATCGACACAATACTGTTTTTTTTTTCTCCTTCAGGGCTCGTCCGCGGCCTCGCCGCCCCGATAGCACTGCAACCTTTGGTTTATTGTGCAATACTGTATATTGGGATCAAAGCCACCGTCAACAGAGCCACTGCAGAAAGAAGAGACCGGTACGTAATTTCCGTAAATTTATGGCGCGGAGTTCTTGGTACAGCAATCTTAGGACTATTTTTCTATGACACAAACCAGAATAAGGAATGATATTTGGGATTTCTGCAAAGTGAATTGAAAGAAATGTTAGACAGCTTACCTCTGAGTACGATTCAGATCATAACACATTTTCAGCACGACGATACCCCTGACTATAATTCTAGAAATTAGTCAGCATATCTAACGAACATTTTCTCAGCTGCATAAGAAATGCTGGGCCTATTTTGTGGCTGCCGAGATCTCCGGACCTAACACCTCTCGATTTATTTTTGTGAAAAATCTGTTTACCTCCCTTACAAATCCTAGTGCATTGTTTATTTCGGTGCCATAATTTGTTTCTCCACGAATTAGTATTGTTCCCCTTTTACTTTTACGTAAAATTATTTTCTTGCAGGAATTAATTTTTCACAGTCGCACTGACTGTAAAAACTACAGAAATCAAATTATTTCGAAATTATAGACTAGGTAGAATACTAAATCTAATTGGATTTAGTGAGTATTGTTCATGATGCTCGGTATACCTAATGTAATTTTATGTGGATTTACTGAGTTTTACTATTCAATGGATTTAGCGGTGTTTGAATATCACTCGCAGGTGAATTTAGTGGTTTTGAATCTAACATCATATCTGTATATTGATCTAAAGCAGAATTTAGCGAGTTTTTAAACAACATTTTTTATCTAAGATGATATCTAAACTTTGTGCAATTAGTTGGCATCAACAGGACAATTTCTTTAAAACTGGATTTGTGGGTTTTGGAACTGGGAGATTTCATTCAATGGCATTTTATTACCGTAAACAAAAGTTAAAAAAAAGAACAGGTACTAATCTTTACCAAATCAAAGTTTAATGAAAACGAATGTGGAAGTGGCAATAAGCTCGATTTCAGAGATACTTATCATGATGTATACATAATTCAATAATTTTGTTTGCTAGAAAAGTGCAAGGTGAAATTCAAAATTTATTCATTTTAAAATTGTATTGTAACTGTTTTGTAGTAGTAATAGTCTAATCATAGACAATTAGGTAAAACATTATTTTCTAGAATTTGTTCCAGATTGAGAGAAACAGGTAGTTTTCGACCTCTTCGCCGTAGTAAGTTGTTTAATTCCTGTAGGTCGACTTTGCTGATATTTTGTTAGTTGCGTTAATTTTTCCTTTGGACATCATTTAAATAATCTCTTTGACTGATTTTATATTTACTTAAATGGAATAGACCAAATCAGCCTATCTACCTTACCGCTTCATTTTCAGAGAGAGAGAGAGAGAGAGAAAGAAAGAGAGAGAGAGAGAGAAAACTCTAGTTGTATAGTGTGAGGTATGCCACATAAATTATAACTAAATTTCATGTGAATAGCCATGTTTTCCATTAAGGAAAAAAAGTTTATTTGAGATGCTAACTACCTAATTTCATATTTCTGTAAAATCTATTTTCTACCAAGTAGGAATAATTGTAAATTTCAAATTATGTTCTATGGCCTACGACACTATATATAAATATACAAATTTCTAAGCAAGCGGAAACACGCTGGTGGTACATAGAGCACAACAAAGTGTAATTTTTACACGAACTCATCTTCAGATACTTTTATTTTTCAGAGGTAGTATGTTAAAATTTTCGATGTTACCAAAAATATGTGTCTGTCTATTGTATATGTACTTATTCAAATCTTATAGTCCGTGTTGATCATATTACAACCACATAACACACCAGTTTTTGACATTACAAATATTTTTATGAAAATTCGCTACCATAATGCACTTGCTGCGTCTAGAATTGGACTATAATATGTAACTCGCATTGATATTATTGGTAATTAGTTATTTTAGTAGCATGATTGTTGTTATGGTTATTATTGCTGATTTTATTTAGAGAAAAGTATTTTGTAAAAGAAACCTTAATTCTTCTTTAAACTTAATTTCCCAGCTCTTGGGACAGTTTTGCACGTATTCGGTTTTATATGGTTTTGTTTCGTAACTTCTTGAATGCATATTGTATTACATAAAACTTGTTGAAATTATAAACACCTGTAGCTTTGAAACTCTCCAGCCACAAGGGCTGCAAAGTTCATTTCCTCAGCTATGTAAATCTCGCTCAACTTAAAATCCTAAATGTGGTCTTTCATTAATGTTCTCAGAGATTTTAAGGTGTAAAATTTATGATAGTTCCGTGCAAGCCATAACTTAAAAGGCGAAGAGTCATATTTTACACAGTTACGTTTATAATAGCCTCTTTTACACCAAGAGAACTGATGCTATGCAACAAACTTGCACTATCTGTGATAAAAGTTCTCTGTCTCTCCAAATAAGCATATATATATATATATATATATATATATATATATATATATATATATATATATATATATATATATATATATATATACAGGCCTTAAACACGTGGTGAATTAAGTTCTATAGGCTCTGGTATGTTAAATTCCTAATAAAATTATTTTATATTTATATGTATCTTAATATTTTTTAATACTCATATCTCACTGTTACCTATTTTTTATGCCGCAAATTGTCTAGCATTTTATGAGTTCGTTTGTTCACTTTACTCGAAATACCTCAACAGCTAGTGTCATTAGTACGATCATCTATAAAATGTTTTATAGTCAATCAAGTTACCTGATATCCTATTTGTTTTTGTAATTGTTTAATATGCCAGTCATAAATGAATCTATTATGCACATACTTTAAAGAGTTTAAATTTATTTCTAAAATATTTGCAACTTATAAACTGTCTTATATTTAATAAAAGTAACAAAAAGTTATTTTTTTTGTAAAGTGAAAGAATATAAAAGCCACATTATATATTGTTGTAGTTTAGATGAAAATACAGCATTAATAAAGCACTCGGTGAAGACTGGAACATGTGATGAACACTGATAAGTTGACTTTGTAGAATGCAATTCCCCCCAATTACATATATTTCCGACCTGACGATCATTTCAGTAACAAAGCACAGGTAATAACATAATAATTACACTTTGGGGAACCCAATTTGTTATGATGAGTTGTGCTCTATGGTTCTGCATTCTGGTCCGTCTGTCATCTGGCTGTCTGACATGTAGACAGATGGAATGACAGCGAACAGATGCCACGCTGGGCTTGTGAGCGGACACTCTAACATGAACCTGATATTCTTATAAATCCTTTAATTAATGTGTTACTATGTACATATGACAGAATATATAATAAATATATATATAATACTAAACATAACACAATTCACCACCACTTAGTTTATTCATCTATCTGATGACGCCCACTTTGTTGGCGATACCATCGTCAAGTCAGAAAAATATGTTGTGGTGAATTGGGTTCCCTTAAGTGTACTTATTCATCAAGCTTTTATTGTCTTATTACCTGACCTGACCTGAAGATCGTTTCGAACAAAGTTTGCGCCATGAGAGTGATTAATAAACTAACGACTTGTTTATCCATCCCTCTGATGACGCTAACTCTGTTACCAAAACGATCGTTAGGTCAGAAAAAATATGTTGTGGTGAATTGGGGTCTCCTAAGTGTACTTATTAATCAAGCAATTTTTATCTTATTACATTTAGTTACTAACGACGCTTGCTAGACACTAACTATATATAAATGCTGGGTATCCAAGAACAAAGCCTAGTGAAGTTATCTCTTATAAAGTTATGCAAACACATCCAAGCCATTAACAAAATATTAAATAGACGCAGCAAGTGCGTTATGGTAGTGATTTTTCATTAAAATGTTTTCATTGCAAATATGTGTTTTTTTTTAAGAAAGCAGGCATCAATTCTGGTTACCAGTATAACCTATATAGTAAAAACAATGTGCCATGTTTCATAAAAATAACTTTGTGTGAAAAAGTATAAAAATTTCCAAAAGTAAACTTAAAGTGTTCCCGAAAAACCTCGTTTCTTGGTCAATCGTATAGCTTAATAGCAAATTGAGCTATTCAAATATGAAGAATTTGATCAAAATTTGCTAGCATAACGCACTTGCTGCGTCCAGAATTTCTTTTCTTACAAACATGCATTATATTTCTTGGAAAAATGCAAAAATGCAATAACATAAGGCGTGTTTGATTAAAAAAAAAAAAGAAAATTTGTATCACCAACGACTTATGGGACAGCCTGTGATTGTAGAAATATTTTTTAAGATGTAGCTCAAGACACCCTATAATTAATATATATAAATTTTTTTCATATCTTGTATAATAACGGATATATTTAGCTTTATTGATTTGTTACGAAAATTCGATATACCATTAAACAATAAACTCTATAGCTAAGACTACTGCCAAGCATCAGAGAAAGGGTGTATTTGAAATGAATATTTTGGAAACGTTTTAGTAAAATGAAGGACAATGACGGTTGAAACTAAGACTTCAGGGTTTGTAAAACATTCTTCTTGAGACATTTGATTTCCATAGCCCGTATTAGATTCAAGTTATTTGCCTAAATGTTGCTGATTTTGACGTTTTAAATCGCAACTTTGACGTTTTGAGGAAAGCCCCAATTTATTTTTCTTTAAATGCCTATACCTTTTTTGTCTTTTGACCTATATAGCTAAATTTTGGAAGGTAACTTACTTATAAGGATATAAACCCGCGTACCAAATTTGGTTGCCCTTACTTTGTTAATTCTGGAGATATAAATTTTTTTTGAAAGAAAACATAAAATTTTCCGGGAAAACCTGGGCAGATTTTCCTGGATAACGAACTTGTCCAAGCCATTTGCAAAAGGAATTTATTCACCAAATTTTCACCAAAGTTTTTATTAATTTTATTTATAATTATTGGAATATAGGCTTATTTAGTGATATGTATATATGTATATATATATATATATATATATATATATATATATATATATATATATATATATATATAAACATATAAAATATATATAAGCATATAAAAATTGAAACTGACCAGGGATATGTGTTCTGGGGGTCTAATTAGCGCTCATTTAAAGAAATTTTTTCTAAATTAAAAAGTGGGGATCTCCTCATTAGTGAATTTTTTTTAAGAAAATTCACTAATTTAGGGAGTTGCCAAATTTGGTTTCGATTGGTGAAGTATTTTTTAAGTTATCGTTTGGATACACACACACAAACACAAACACACACACAAATATATATATATATATATATATATATATATATATATATATATATATATATATATATATATATATATATATATATATATATATATATATATATATATATATATATATATATATATATATGTATATATAAACTTTAAACTAACCTTGGATTTGGATTCTAGTTCGCACTCATTTGAAGAGATTTTCCAAAAATCTCACTATCGATACCTCTATATTAGTGGATTTTCTTAATGAAAATTCACTAATACACTAAGATAACATTAAGTTTAACAAAAGAAGAACACATTTCACTTAGGTGGTCATTATTATTGTCAAGAGTAATAATAGAAGTTATAAGAATAATATATCCAAGTTGACAAATTAACCAAATCATAAATTTGGGAACCGTGACTGACAGATTCAAGACCAGACCAACAGAGGTCAGACAATGTACTATAAATCCATAATATTAACGATCTGAGAGATTAAAATTTGCGAATTAATTATATAATAAGAAAATAGTTTATAATTAAAGTAGAAAGGTGAGATCTTAATTAAGAAACAGGGATCTAAAATTCATTAAAAAATATTAATTTAAGGCAGTTAAAAATGTTTAAAAATTATTGATATTGGTTTCTATCAAATATAAAAAAGAAATACCATTATTTATTTGAGTTACTAATGCAAAATTTTTAAATAATAGAATATTAAATATTAAAATCCTCAATTAAGAGAAAAATTAAAGAAAGGGGATAATAAATAAAATTTTAAAGAAGTTGGAATGGCCGAACTCACGAAGTGGACTCATAAAGAGATAAGTGAGCCGGTAGATTTGAATACAATGTAAGATTAATTATATAGATTTACTCAAGTTTTCATTGTTTATTCAATTGGTACAGATATTGAAGTAGTATGAGTTTTCTGTCGTGTTTATGCAATCCTAAATAAACGACTGTAAAGGGTATAAAAAGCAAAATTCAAAACAGGCAATTAAAAATATTTTATAGATTAAAATAATATATTTAGATAAATAAATACATATCAATTACTGCATAATAAACTGTAACGGTCAACTTCTAAATACATAAATACAGGCTGTATATATATAATAAACATATAATTAATATACAGGGTGATAATTTTCATACCTATTGTACTTATAATATTATCTATAATACTTATATTTACACATCATAGACTTATTACAGCGATATTATCATAACAATTGACATACAACGTGGAAACATATAAAAAACAACAAAACTTATATAAAAATTACTTACAAAACTAATATAAAACAAAAACATACGTCAGCCATATATATATATATATATATATATATATATATATATATATATATATATATATATATATATATATATATATATATATATATATATATATATATATATATATATATATATATATATATATATATATATATATATATATATATATAGTAAAAGTTGTATGATTTCTGCACTGCCTACTATGTAGAGTTTATTGACTTATCACTTTAAGAAAGACTCCGACAAATAGCGCAGGAATGGAAATAACAGAATTCGGGTAGAGTCAATTTGCCGTAACAAAGCTTGTTACTTCGAACTACCCTCAAGCGTGTAGGCTGAGTACCTGCACAGAATATACACAGTTGTAGGTGTCAAACGCTTAGAATTTTTCATCTTCTGATGACGCTAACTTGGTTAGTGAAACGATTGTAAGTTTTTTTTTTAATGTTTTGTGGTGAGTTGAGTTCTTGGAGTGTACTTATCAGTGTTCATCACAGGTACCAATCTTCACTTATTGGGACATGTAGTTACTACACCTGTTACATATAGTTTATTTAAGATAACATCACACTATTATTTAAAATGAAGCAATAAAAATATGTCTAGCAATCCACAGATCGCAATAGTTCGCTTATATTAAAGCTAGCCTTAGTGTACTAAACCCGTGACAGTTAAAATGCGTCTAAAGCCAATAAGTTAACACAGCCTTGGTTAAATACAATATCTAAAGGCTTTTTCAGCTATACCGTTGTTTTATTAAGCAACGGAGCATTGACTATCAGCAGAGTTATCAAGAAGATCAAACTCCTCAGTTATGTAAAACATACAAGCAATAGCCATTGCTGGGTGTTCATAGAACCATTTTATCAGTGTCAGAGTTAACGTAACGTTATACCTATCAGTATAATCACAACTATAGAGGTAAGATAAACGTTGATTATTCAAGCACAGTTTGAGATTCTGCTAATGCGTTTATGTAAATGAAAGGATAGAGGACCCGCTTAATATGCAGGTATCCAGCTGGTCTTGTACCGATCGTTACTTTGTGGGTTGGATGTTTACTGATATGAGGAAACCTGTATCTATGTCTGTTATTTTGTACAAAATTAGTAGAAATATGACACCGCTCAGATTAATTCAAAAGTCGGCATCTCCTCATTAGTGAATTTTTTTAAAGAAAATTCAGTAAAATTACGGCTGAAATTGATAGTGTTACAATCCTATACTCTTGCAATGAGGAAGTAAAGCGGATCCAAAATTTAAATTAAAATACAGGATGTTTCGTTAAAAAAATATAAATTTGATCTGGCACGCCGTTATGGAACACCCTGTAGCATTGTAACTAAATTTAAAATATGAAGCTTAATGCTTGGTACGATCTCTCCAATTTTCAATTTGATACGTCAGAAGACATAAAATATGCTGGACTTTATCGTACTAATCACTCACCTATATATATATATATATATATATATATATATATATATATATATATATATATATATATATATATATATATATATATATATATATATATATATATATATATATATATATATATATATATATATATATATATATATATATATATATCTGTGTGCGTGTGTGTGCCCATTTTGATAAAATTTGGCATCTGCCTTCCTTTAGTAAGTGGCTTGGACAAGCTCGTTAACCAGGAAAATCTGACAAGGTTTTCCGGGAATATTTTGAGTTTTCTTTCCAAACAAAGAAAACTCAGAAAATAATATAGTCTGGACACGCCAAGTGCAAGTGAATTGGTACAAATATATTTTTAATAGCAAATATGTCTCTCTAATGCAACCAGACATCAAACTGGTTACCGGTATAACCTATATGGTAGAAACAATGTACCATATTATATTTTATCAAAATAACTTTTTAAACGTTTGAAAATTTACAAAAAATGTCCGAAAAATAAACTTAAGATATTTCGGAGAAAACTGGTTACGTAGCCAACGAAGCTTAGGTTAATAGCAAATTGAGTTATAAAAATTTGAAGCATTTCATGAAAATTCGCTACCTGAACGCACCTACAGCATCTACATTTTAGTTATTACAAACATGCATCATATTTCGATAAAAAAATGCAAAAATGTAATTATATAAGGGATGTTAAAAGAAAAATTGTAGGTATCACCAACAATGGGCCATCGTGTGACTGTCAAAATCATTTTATAAGATGTAACTCAAGACACCCTATAGTCAACATATACAAGTTTTTTCTCGTATCTTGTATAATAACAATTATATCTAGCTTTACCATAGAAATGCGCCACCCTGAATCTATGTAAACAGACAAAAACTAAAACTAAACCCGTATATGGGTTCTAGGGGGCCTAGTTTACGCTTATCTGAAGAAATCTTTTTAAAATGTTAAAGTCGAGGTCTTCTCAATAACGAATTTTTTCTACGAAAATTGGCTAAAAATTCTAGACCGTTAAACCATAAAATTAACTAAACTACAGTCAAAGTATCAGAGAAAGGGTCTATTTGAAATGAAATTTCTGGGAACATTTTAGTAAAATGAAGGATAATGACGGTTGAAGCTGCAACTTAAGGGTTTGCAGAATACTCGCAATATTTTCTTTACATAGTCTCTAGTTATTTCAGTTGCCCAAATGTTGCCAGTTTTGACGTATCAAATAGCGACTTTGACGTTTTGAGGAAAATCCCTTTTTTTTTGATGCCCTTAACTTTTTTATCTTTAAACTTACAGGCCTCAGTTTCGGTACGTGGTCCCCCTTTATAATGCACATAGGCGTACAAAATTTGGTTGCCCTTACTTTGTTATTTTCATAGATATATTTTTTTTTTCCGAACGCAAAAACAAAATTTCTTTTCTTTCACTTAAAAAAGGAAGATACTCAGAAAATCTGATAAAAATTGGCCCATTATTTTTTGCATTATCGGTGTGATATATATATATATATATATATATATATATATATATATATATATATATATATATATATATATATATATATATATATATATATATATATATATATATTAAACTATATACCAAACTTTGGACTTCTATAAAATAAGATAGAAGAAGTTATAAAAAATACTTGGGGTAAGATCATTTATATTCAAGTTCACTACCGTTCCGCACTTGCTGCCTCCAGACCTTTTTTAATCTAAAGATTAAATGCCTCGGAATTTTTTTATTTATATGCAGGATATGATTGAAATAATGAGTTTATTAATTGATACACTTTTTAGTATCAAAAAAATTGTGTAAATATTTTACGAAAAAAAAAACACAATATTTGACATAATTAATGCTTTAGTTTGGTTAAACTCTAGTTTACTGCGTCTTCTAGTTTTTACTTCCACATCGTCGCAACGTGGGAAGTATTGCATCGGCGACAAAATTTTCAAATTTATTCTCCCTTAAACGTCGTATCAAAACATATAAAATATGATTTGGGACCCAATTTTTTGTCTATCAGTCAGTCGGTCTGTCGGTCTGTTTTAGGGTTTGTTTATTAGAAAGCTTTTAATTTCATCAAACATCTGGTAATCTGTGCTAAAATTAAATTAGGGATTGATTGTGTGGGGGGTGGAATATTGTTGACAATAATTTCGAATTTTTTTAAGGTCTCAAAACATATAGAAAACTTGATTCTGGAACGAATTTTTTTGTGTCTGTCGGTCTTTTAGTCAGTCGGTCTGTTGGTCTGTCGGCATGTACGTCTGTCTGTTAATAGGCGCAATAACTTTCTAACAAGTTGAGATATCATTTTCAAAATTGGTATGCAGTTAGCACTCGACAAAAAAGCTTCGAATTGTTTTTGCGTAAGATCGCCTCAGGGGGTAGGGGATAAGGGGTAATTTGGTGAAAATTGACATTTTTTCAATAAAACTTCAGTAATATGACGTTTAAAAAATTTATGGGTGAAGAGAATAAATTATCACAGCTATGTGGATGTTATGACTCAATTTGCAGCACTATTTCAACTCAAAGTTGATAGAACCCTGTGGCATTTATTAGACATCTAATATATTTTAAACTTTATCCAAATAATGTTTGATTAATTGCTTTAAGTATATTTCTGTAGACTCATAAAAACTTTATTGGTAGATTGTTGTCGCTTCTGTGAGTCTCGTCTTGTTTACGTAAAGTTCCAAGATAACCCTTAAAATGTAAATATAGACGCTCTCAATATAATGCAATGATCCCTTGTCCCAAAAACTTTTAGAAAGTTTCAAAAGTATTCGTATAGTTCTGGTCATCGAACATATCAAAGGTTTAATGCTTAAAATATATTTCTTATTTTAAAATCTTTAGTAACTAAAATTGCATCAAAGCTTTTTAAATATTTTTTTAACATGATTAAAAAAATTAAGCGTTGTTTTGACCTACTTATAAATTATTGTAAGAAAGGATCATTTTATTGCAGTATTGGTGGCTCAGCAGGCAAAAGGTCGGCTGGCTGTACTGAGAGAGTCTCAGGTTTGCATCTCACCGCAGCCAACTTCTTTTAGGTTACTATAGTTAAATTATTTAAATATTCTAAAAAAAGTGTGAGCGCAGAAAGTTCGTTATGGTAGCAAATTTTCATAGAAATTAGATTTTTTTAATGAAAGACATTAAGTGGATAGCATAGCCTTTATAGTAGAAACCATGTACCATATTCCGTCAAGATAACTATTGTGTTATTTGAAAAACTACAATAATTTTTCGAAAATAAATTGAAAATTTTCCTGATCGTGGCCAACGAACATATTTAAGCCATTTACAAAAAGCTTTATCGGCCAAGATATCATCATCCATTAAAATCTTTTTTACAGAAATAAAAAACTCATGAAAATACACAAATAAAATTGCACAAAAAAATACATAAAAATGATTTTACAAAACTTTTCTAAAAAGTTTTTTACACGTTAATGGGTAGATTTTTTTTACAATAACTTATTTAACATTACTTACTAATGACAAACTTTTCACAAAAATTTCACAGATAAATGATTTCTACAAAAACACTAAAAAATGGCGGCAAAAAATAAACTAAATATTTTTTAAACGAAAATTTGCTGATAAAGTACATAACATTAAAATTACATAATCTGTAATTAAAATTATAAAAAAATGGAAATGTATAAAAGTTACTTATTGACTTTTCACAGAAATTGAACCTGTGAAAGTTAAGAGAAAAAAAGGCGCACCAAGTATCCTTCTATGTATGAGTATCTGAGCGACAACGTTAGATAGAACAATAAATTAAGGAATCAAACGATGTATCCAACTTACTACTTTAGTTAAGAACAAACCCATAAAAACATGTTTTTAATTTTTACCAATCAAACTGTTTTTTATTAGGTGGATAAAGCCTCTATGGTCCAGAGGTAAGAATGTATGCCTCTGAACCGAAGGGTACTGTGTTCGATTCCAGGGCTCTCCTTTCATTTTTCAGTACATATTGCATGTTAACATCAACCAAGGTTGTGACATTGTATTTGAGCAGGTTGAATGTCTTCATTTTCCGCCCTTCGGAGGGGGCGTAAAGACGTCGGTCCCGTGTCCATGCGATGTTGGGCACCTTAAAGATCCCTACCCTCCTTACATAAAGGCAGGGGTTCGACAAATTTTCCGAGATAGTGAGGTGAAACTGCTCCCTGGCTTTGGTGATTGGCCATAGTCGCGGAAATAGGCCGAATTTAAAGGAAAAAAAAGTTCGCGACGCAGCAAGTGCGTTATGGTAGTGAATTTTTATTAAATCCTTTAACTTTTAACTCAATTTTTTATAAACTTAGGTAGTTGAATTTTGGTATATGGCAAGGTCTTTCCCAAAGCAATATATCCATCAAATTTCATTAAAATATCTTTGTAATTTTTGGAGAAAAATTTTTTTCGAAAAAAAATAAATTTTAAATAACTCGATTTCCTATAAACTTAGAAAGTAAGGTCCTTCCCGAATATATATATGCACTAAATTTCATTATAATAGAATTGTAATTTTCGGAGACAAAAATTTCGAAAGAAAACTCAAAAGTTTTCCGGAAAAACTTGTTACATTTTCTTGGCTAACGAACTCATCCAATACATTAATAAAAGAAAAGCAGTTGCTAAGTTTCATCAAAATTGGTAAGTTATTTTTTGAGTTAGCGGTTGGATACATATATATATATATATATATATATATATATATATATATATATATATATATATATATATATATATATATATATATATATATATATATATATATATATATATATATATATATATATATATATATATATATGAACATATAAAAATTTAAACTGACCCCGGATATGGTTTCTAGGGATCCTAGTTCGCGCTCATTTGAAAAAAATTTTGCAAAGTCTCACCATCGATACCTCTCTATCAGTGAATTTTTTTAAATAAAAATTCACTAAAAATAGGTGGCTGTTGCGTTATGAGATGACCAGAGCATTAATTAGGTTGTTGAAATAAATGTTCCAGCAGCGTTAGAAGTAAATGATACATGGCGAAAGCTATCTATAATTGCTGGTACAAATGCAACGACCACAATTCGCGTTTTGCACAAACACAGGTAGGTACAAACCGTACCACAAGAATGTGGTCACATATTAAATCGCGATCAAGACCCTATTCGACGCCGTACCTTTGATACGCGGTTTTTAAATGAAAAAGAAAACAATGAATATTTCCATCGCACAATCCGTTAGAGAGACGAGTCTAAATTTTCAAATTGTGGAATTTTTAATAAACAAAACGATTTATTATGGTGTCAGGAAAATCCTCATTTAGTACAACAAATTCGATCAGAAATAAAATTGGGATTTAATTTATAATGCGGTTTTTATTGATCAAGTGATTGTGTCGATTATTTATAACAAAAATTTGAACGGTCAGAGATACTTCAATATTTCTCGAAATATCATATAGTTTCAGCAGGATGGTGCCTACAACAGTCGGATTATATCCAGATCAATAATTTTCGGGGAGGTGAATAGGAACCAACTTAACAGTGATATGACCAGCGAAATCCCCAGATCTTACACCCCTTGACCTTCTCCTATGGGGTTATCAATATCAACAGCTGCCTACGTAATAATGGTGGACACTTTGAGTATTTAAATTAATGTTATGTTGACTTGTTTACATTTGTTTAATTTTTTTAGTGTTGTTTATTTAGTTGTTTTTGTTTATTGTTTATCTTTCGAAAAAATTTTTTTTTATCCAAAAATTACGAAGTTATTTAAATAAAATTTGATGAATATTTTGCCCTGGGAAATATCTTACTACATACCAAAATTAAACTTTCTAAGTTTATAGAAAATTGAGTTATTCAAACTTGAAGCATTTAATAAAGATTAACTACCATAACGCACTTGCTGCGTCCCGAGATTTTTTGAATAAACATTTATTGTACCTACATCCTTACCATGGTTAAAAAAAATAGGATTGTCGCAAACGAAAACCTTTTGTGAATTATTGGGCAAAAACCTTCTTAAGCTAATTTTTTGGAACATTTTTCATAGCGAGTTTCCGCAGAAAAACGTATTTTTTGTCAGTGAATTTTGTTAATATTCCACCAGACACCCGTAATATTTAGCGAATTTTTGTGGAAAAAATTTTATTTGTTCAGTAAGTTGAATAAGTTGTTCTGTCATACAAAACCTTTTAATCATTGTGGTCCGTTTTGGTCTTCTAGAGGAAAAAATGAACGCCCATACGTCATTCATTCTATTTATAAAGCTAGAAACAAGATATGTGATATGAACAACTCTTTATAAAGGCAACTTGTGTTCAGAATGTTACTAAAGTAACTTTGTTATTTTCAAAGATACATAAATTTTCCGAAAGAAAATAAAACATTTTCTCAGAGAAGCTGGTTCTAGCGTGCCGACTAACGAACTTATCCAATGTTAAGCACTTGGATGAATTTGTTAGCCAACCTAGTCAAACATTTTTCTCTCAAAAGAAATTTGTATTTGAGAAATTAAGTACTTCGTTATTTTTTTTAATTTGAACTTGAGCTACTTTTATGAAAATTAGCTTCAACAATGCACTTTCTGAGTCCAGAAATTTCTTTAGACATTTATTTTTAATTTTTGTCACTTCAGATTTACTCATAGGGCTAATATGTTTATTAAGACCAAGATTACACTGTCACCTACTAATGAGCCACCTGTGTATGTAAACAGCTTTTAGAATTTGTGATAGAGCTTAGAGATATTTGTAAGTTCCTACAATCTATAACTATCTTGGAAATCGGCTAATAGTGCAGAATAATTAAAAAATATATTTAGTAACTTTAGGTATCCTCATAGTAAAACCTTAAATTAAAACGAAAGCGTCATTGCAATTTTTTTATTTGTCATGTGCATTCCACACGATGGCTATAACATTTTTTTGCTGATAAGTTGGACATGCTGGATATACGTGAGTAATAAATAAACTTATAACCTCATATCTAATGAAAAGGCAATTCTATTTCAAAGTTGAGAGGCAAAGTCAGATACGTATAACTTTCCTCTTGGTACTTTACGGAAAAGAGTCGTTGGCCTACTTGTTTTTTTTTTATATGAACGATGTTCCAAATCACATAACTGGTGGTAAGGTATTTATGTATGCTGACGACACCTCTATTTATATGAGTGGTGGGACTGTAGGGGACGTTGTGCTAAAAGCAAATTCGGTATTAGGTTGCTTTTAAGAATAAATAAACAAATCATTAATTATGAGAACACGTCCTGGATGGAAACATAGAATGTAATAAAGAGCCCAAAAGTATTGATATGCAGATAAATAATGAACTCAAGCAGGCTGTGTCAAATTTTTTGGGCATAGATGTTGACAGTAGGATGACATTATGAAACCATGAAGACAACTAATGTAACAAATTTAATAGATCATTTTTTTTAATTATTAACCTTAGACACAGTCTTAACATGACAAACATAATGAATGTATACTATGCAATGATATATTCTCGTCTGTAGTACAACATAGTATTCTGGCAACAGATATACCTTGAATATTTGCTATTAAGAGGCGGATCTTAAGGGCAAATTTAATATACCCTACAGCCAGTCATGTCCTAAGAATTTTGACTCTCACATCTATATATTTGCTACGTTTACTAACGTATATACATACATACAAACGGAGAGTTATATACGTATATAAAATTAGGATGTTCATTTTACACTAGAAAATAAGAAAACTTCCTAGGTATCAATTTGACAAGACGTCGCCCATTTACTCTGTCGGTTATCTTTGTAACAGGTTACCAGATATTGCTAAAGCAAACTCGTTAAACTTGCTTAAAAAAGTTTAAAGAAATATCTATAGAAACGCTGTTAGACAGTATCAGTGAATTTTCGTCGGTAACAAAAAGCAATTAATATTAAGGTGTATTTATGTAATGCTTGTTTCCCGCCAAGGGCGTAGATAACAAAATTTTCATATTCCCAAATTATAACTAGGTTGGATATACAGGTTGATTCATTAAGGGTGGCAACCAGCTGCATCTCGAAAACGTATATCTTATTTCTAGTAACGAAAGTGGTCTAAAAGAAGGCTGAAACTTATTTACAGGGTTGTAAGTCGATCGCCAGAGGTCGTAACTCAGAACCAAAAATCAAAAGACCGATGTTCTGGAAAAAAATCCTATTTCAGATATACTGACAATGTAAGAATACAAACCTTCTGAAAAATCGGAGTATTTTTGTGAGAAAAGTTTATTCTGTCTTGGCGAATAAGAGGTGGGGGAGGGTGAGAATCTTGTTTTGAAAAAACGCTTCTAAGTCCGGCTTTACTCAACCGAATTTTTCAAACGTAGTCTTGTACCAAAGAGATCTTCTAGGCCAACAGATCATTTATAAATTCCAACCATTATACTTAGTATTGTGAATGCTAGAGGCGCTGCTTAATTTTTTTTACCAATCCCATTTTTTCTTGAAAATATTAAATGAAAACATGTAAGGTTGACCATTCCCTACAAAAATAGACTGAATTATCAATAAACAAGTGAAAACCTAACATCAATATATTTTTTCTATCCAAAGATAACTTTAAAAACATGTTAATAGTGGAGTTTTTTTCTTGACTTTTTTTAGTACGCTGGTTATTCCAACGGAATTTTACAGATATTCTCTTGTTGAAAAGGGCTTATAAAAAGAATGACCAGTAAAACAACTGAGAACAATAATTATTAACATAAATAATTAAACATAGTCAAACTAATGTTTATTCATAACAGAAATTTACTTAGTTATTTTAGATACTCAAAATGTTTCCATCATTTACTATGCACAAGCTGTTTTTACTAGTGTAATTTATCCCAGATCTCTTTAAATGTCTCTAATAGTTTTATGTGGATGAGCTGACCTGACCAGTCTTTGGAAATGACATTGCTGGTTTGTTATTATCTATTTTCAGTTTGTTGTCAAAATAAATTTGTACGTTTGAAAGGTCACTTTTTCAGAATGCCTTATTTGTTAAACAAAGAAGCTTAATTTGCTAATTGTGTTTTTTTGAAAGCCTACAAAATTCCATATTTGCTAAAAGAGAATACACGTCACGATATCCTGGAAGACTGAGTAATTCAAGAAAACTTTTTAAAAGATTGACAAGACGACTAAGGGAAACTGGCAATGTTCAACCTGTTTCAGTAAGAAATAGGGTACGGAGAAGTAGAAATGAAGAAAATGTTACTAACGTGTTGGCGTATGTTTGAGCTGAGCCATGCATAATAGTATTAGGGACATTGTAAGAGACCTAGGATTAAATTATTCTTTGGGAAATAGAATATCAGAAGCACATAAAATGCATCCTTATCATGTTGTTTTACGTCAAGAATTAAAATAAATAAATCTTTATCGTCCCCTAGACCATTTCAACTGGTTGAAAGGTAAGTTAAATTATAACCCAGACTTCCTTGAATATTATGGACGGATGACGTTACTAGTGATGGGCGAGTAATCCATTACCGAATACTTTGGATTCGGTACTTCAGAATACCCGAAGTAACGAATACTCATTTAGAAAAGTAATCGTTACTTAGTATCCACTTGTTTACAGGCATCCAGTATCTACACATCCCACACGATTTTAGTATAGTAGTAGACCTACCCGCTACCCAGATATCTCATCATATCCATATATCAACTAAACGTATTTCCTATTTCGTATTTGGTATTATAAATACATATACATGTAAAAGAACTTACATTCGGAACGGCAATATGTGATTGTCACCGAGAATTTTATATCCAGCACTGTTGTTACATTTACAAGATTATTGTCTGTTAACTATTCTTATAACCATTGTACGTATTTTTGTTTTAATACTTTGCTTAGATCATTAGTGTACAAATTCCAAATTCAGTTACATTTATATCTAGTTTTTTTAGTAAAAATATATGCGCTGTAAAAAATATAATTGAAACAAAAAGGAATTAGTTTAAACCCCAGAATGGATGTTTATATGCACCGTCTAATTATTTAACAGCTTGTAATCGATACGAAAATAGATCTCTTTTGAAGAAGGTATTAGTACATTCTCTTTAGTTTTAGTTTTCACATTTTTATATATTTTTTAATTTGAAAACTGTTTTTTTTTCTCGAAAGTAATGTACGTAAAACACCAAAAAAGCAAAGGCAGTGCTAATTCGATCGAATTAAATTGTAGGTTTTTCTTTAAATAGAAGATTAATTACTGTAAAGAAAAAGAACGGGATTTCCCACATTTCATTTATTGGAGAGAACCTCGGTGGTTCAGGAGTAAGAACGTGTGCCTCTGAACCGAAGGGTACTGGGTTTGATCCCAGGGTACTTCTTTCACTTTTTCAGTACAAACTATAACGTTAACATCAGCCGTGGTTCTGGCATTGTATTTGAGCAAGTTGAATGTCTACACGTTCCGCCCTTCGGAGGGGGCGTAAATCCGTAGATCCCGTGTCCATGCGATGTGGGGCACGTTAAAAATCCCTACCCTCCTTACAGAAAGGCAGGGGTTCGGCAAAATTTCCAGGATAGTGAGGTGAAGCTGCTCCCTGGCGTTGGTGATTGGCCATAGTCGCGGAAATAGGCCGACGTTAAAGAAACAAAAAACACACACACACACACTTTTATTGGTGTTGTTGAAAACGAAATATTCATTCTTAGCATATTGTATTTAATTATTGACTACTCATAGGAGTCACTGTTTAGGTGTACTTTATCGTTGGTTTATGGTAAATAAGAAATCTGTACAGTATCTACGCCGATTCATCAATGTTTGTGGAAGGGGCGGAGCGTAACAGATCAGTATACGGTAATGTGTAGCAGGCAAATTAGATACTCGATATTGGTATCGGGTCAATGGAACCTAGAAACCCTTAATGAATACTTGGTAAACAATACAATATAGCAAATAGTGGCTCCGAAAGTAACGATGACATACGAGTATTGAAAAGAAACGACGATGGCCATCACTAGAAGTTAAGTTTCAAAGCTCTCTTAAAGTAAGCTTACACAACAGCCTATCGGCTGGAGTGCAAAAGTCTGATGTGGTGTGGCATTTTTAACTTGAAGATTATCGGATCTTTTGCTATAAAGGAAAATTAACGGGAGAAAGGTACTTAGAATTTTTAAACAATGTTTTACCCATTATCCTAGAAGATGTTCCGATTCAAAACAAACTAGACATGTGGTATCAACAAAACGGTTGCCCAGCACATTTTGCCGGAGCTGTCCGAAATTATTGTGGATTAGAAGAGGTAGTATTCTACCATGGCCAGCAAGGTCACCTGCTCTCGCGGTTTTAGATTTTTACTTGTGGAAAATAACTAAATATACAGTTTTTAAAACACCTTCAACTACACGTGAGGTTTGAAAAGAAGTATTCCTGTTGATGAACTTGTGGCCAGTGTCAATTCTACTATAGAACGACTGAATTTGAGCAGAGAAAATGATTGAAAACATTTCGAGTATAACATCTGTGGTGAATGAGCGACATGCTCGTGCCATCACTCAAAGTCAACTCAACCCAATTTTGGGTGCATAAAATAAGTAGGTTATATAAGGTGCTTTTATAAATTTTATTATTTTGTAAATTTCTGTTACGAGTAATAATATCATGATTTATGTGAATAAATATTGTTGACGAGAGAAAACTTGTTTAATTCCGTTTTCGGTAACAGGCCTAATCCATAAGTGAAGAAAAAAATCATCTCTATTTACATATTTTTTAATATGTCTTTGGATAGAAAAAAGATATCGATGTCGTGTTTTCCCAAGTGTGTGGCTAATTTAGGATATTTTTATAAGGCGTGGTCAAACTTGCATATTACCATTTAACATTTTCAAGAAAAAACACAAAAAAAAAACAGCGCCCTCTAGCATTCACAATATTTACTATAATGGCCCGAACTAATAAGCGTCCTACTGGCTTGGAACATCTCTTTCGAACAAGACCAAATCTGAAAAATTCGGCTGAGCAGAACCGGACTTAAAAGCATTTTATCAAAACAAGATTCTCACTCTCGCCCGTCTCTTATTCTCCAAGATAGAATAAAAATGTTCGAAAAAAAATATTAGAATTTTTCAGAAAATTATTATTTTTACATTTTCAGTATACCTTATTAGGAATTTTTTGCAAAAAAATCAGTGTTTTTGATTTTTGGTTTTCAGTTGCGCTCTCTGGCAGTCGACCTACAACCCTGTAAATTATTTTAAGGCTTTTTTTTCCTGGCCACCTTTGTTTTGTTTTTCCCGAAATTCTACGGTATATGATACAGTCGATCGCCGCACTTAATGAATCACCTGGTACACACACACACACACACACACACACACACACACACACACACATATATATATATATATATATATATATATATATATATATATATATATATATATATATATATATATATATATATATATATATATATATATATATATATATATATATAGCGTAATCTTTAGTTAAATAACTTTTACTTTAATATAGAAAGTCTAGACGCAGCAAGTGCGTTATGGTAGTGACTTTTTATAAAAAATATTCTTAGTTCCACACATTGTCTAATGAAAGACATCAAATTTGGTAGATGGTATAACATTTATAGTAAAAATCACGTAACATATTTCATCATAATAACTTTTTTGTTTAGAAAAAGCGATTTTCCTGACGAATGAATAAATTTAAGCAATTTATAGGAAGGCTACACTTTCGAGGATAAACAAACAATAAACTGGCCGGAAGGGCTTCCACACTCCCTCAAAGAGAAAGATTCTCTCACCCCAGGTCTCTCAAACACCAAAGGGACTGAACTCAGATGAAACCTTTTCCAAGTTATCAGGCCCTGAACGACGACGCGACATATCCTCATTTCCCAGGAATCTTCGCACGGTGTGGACAGTTGCAGGTATTAACGCCTTCTGCATAACCTCATAAAGATGCTCTCCAAGACCCAGCCTCTTAATGTTCTCTAGAAGATTCTTAGGATCCACACCGGTTGACGACATGATTATTGGAATGACTCGGACACTCTCTGTCCTCCACTCTCTCTTTAGTTGTGTCTCGATGCCTATGTACTGAATGATTTTCTCATTGTACTTTATCTCTAGATTATTAGTATTCAGATGGCCACATCAATCAGCGTCACTTGGTTGCAGGACTTATCCACTATTATTATATCCAACCTGTTGTGGGTAACTTGTTGGTCTGTGAGCACGTTCCGATTCCAGTACAACCTGTACCCTGAGTTCTCTAGAACAGGCTCTGGAATATATCTATAGTAGGGTACCTTACAAAGATTTAAAAGTCCCAGTTTCAGAGCCAGTTCTTGATGAAGTATACTTGCAACTACGCTGTGTCTCTCTTTATCCTCTGTTGCAGCAAACGCTTGACATCCTCCGGTGACGTGCTGGATAGTCTGGAGGTCTGACACACAAATTTACATTTGTCAACTTGGAGCCAATTATCTTCAACTGAAGTATATTCAGGTAGTTTCTTGTTGAGATGACCTGGTCTTGTATCGCCAGAAGAAACCCCTCTGTCTATGGAAACATCTGTTCGGGCACCAACCAGTAGTAGTTCGACGCCAATTTGTCTCATTCGGATGTTGCCCATGGAGAGGCTTCTGCACCCAAGATTGCAGCTTGTCCTGATCAGCCCGATGGTGACTTTGTATATTTTTTTAATTGTAGCGGTGTTGAATCATCTGCCTCGCATATGGCACGGTGAAGTTTAGAAATAACCGCCCGCTGGTGGAAATATGTACGTAGGTTCAATATCTTCTGGTCTAACTGTTTACCAATATCCAACACTCCTCTTCCACCTTGGTGTCTAGGTAGGGTTATTCGGTCGGTAGCACTAGGGGGGATGCTTTTTGGATTTTTTAGGAGTATTTGTACCTACCGTTGCAGATTTTTGATAAGAACATGCATGTGTATTAGTCATTGCCTTAGTCAGGTTCTTGCCGTTAAGATGTGATCGCAGCACCTTTTTTACTCGTTTTGTAAAGTGATTTGGCAAATCGTTCTTCATTACCCAGAGGTTTATTTTCCTAGCTTGCTGTATTTTCAGGTATTTATAACACTCCTCCACATCCATCGAGGTAGTTTACTGGCCTTCTGCATTTCGTATACACCTGCTTGTATCTTCCCTCTGACTACACATAAGGTGCGACATCTATAAAACCCAAATTGCATGTCAATATCTCTGGAAAACCCTTCCGCGATTTTCAGGAGTTGTTCCAGGTAGTTCTTTGTCAAGGCCATCAGCTTAAGATCATCCATATACAGCAGGTCATTTAGCCCCACTTGCTCCCTGCCATTGCTTTCCGAAGCCATATCTGGTGGAGCTCAGGCGGTTTGACAGTGGATTCAATGCGATGTAGGAACCACAATGGGCTTAGCGAGTCGCCTTGAAATATACCTCTTCTAATTGATATCGTGCTGGATACGATGTTATCACCCATTTGTACCCGTAACTACATTTTTGCTCTCCAAGTAGACATTGTGTGTTCAAGGAACCTTAGGATATAAGTATCCATCTTATATATCTTCAGCACACTTATAACTATTCATGTGGAACTAAATCAATTGCCTTTTTGTAAACCACGTAGGCAGCAGAGAAATTTCTTCGTCCATTGTAAGCTTGATTGCACACAACCGAATGAACTATTAGCCTTTCTTTGCATCCCATATATCATTTGGCACACTCTTTTTGCTGGCTCGTATCTACGTCGTTTAGTTCTCAGTGTGGATATATGCGTTTCTCAAAGCAGGATGTGATCAACTTATATAGGGTCGGGAGACAAGTTATTGGTCAGTAGCTGCCGGGGTCTGCAGAACACTGTTGGTCCTTTGGCAGAAAATATGTATCTCATTGTGTAAAAGACACTGGCATCGTCTTTGGGTCAAGTATAACATCATTTATTAACGCCGCCAATAGATGATTTTTACCCCCAAATTTCTTCCGCCAAAAGTTTTGGACGCCATCAGGCCCGGGTGCCTTCCAATTATGAAGCTCTTTAATAACCTCGAAGACTTTATCTGTGGCAAACGGCTCATAATGTAACTGTTCGTAACTCTGACAAGCTCGGTGTACTGCGTTAACGCAGCTGGCGCCTATATTGCAGGAGGCTGGTGTGGCTTGTTGACTTTTCGAGAACTTTTCAATTTGTTCCTTATTTTGAAAAGTATCGGAGGCTGCATTCGTAGCTGATGGTACAAAGTCCTCTCAGAGCGTTCAAACATTGTATTGTGGCACTTCCTATTGTTGCTCGCTTTTTATCTCTTCAAGCGTTTTGCATATACAGAGAACTTCTGTTTTAAGGGTACCGATATTCTTGTGAAATGTGGTTGACTGGACCTTGTGCTAAGTGTCGGTCTATTATTTCTTCTACTCGTTTCTGCAATTTTCTTGTCTGTACTCTCCCAATGTATTGCGTCAGTTGTCAAATTTCTTTTCAAAGTGTTTTAATCGCTGGACAGTAAATCAGCGTATGCATGTGCTCTAATGTCTTGATCTCTAGAAGGTGCGATGGCAAAATTATTTCGTTTAAAAGTTCAAATATAATTGCAAGCTTTCTAGATGATCTTATCCTAGGTAATGGTGGTCTACTTTGATGATTTGTTCCTTCATACTCCACAGCTGTGTCTCAATTCTGTAGACAATTTGTCGATGAGTTTTTCATTTTTTTGCGTGCCCTTGATACGTTCTTCTCAGTATGTACAGGTTGCAGACTACTACCATCAAACAGCATCTCATTATTTTCCGTAACGGATATGTTAATAATTTCACATTCAGCTTCCTGTTTGATGATATTCGGTCTCGTTTGTGGAATAAGGTTATTCCTAAGTATGACACGATACTGATCCGCTACTCTCTGTTGAGTCAGCTGTATGTGTGGGTACATTCAGAGAAATTCGGTTTGAAGTTGTTGCCTATATCAGGTTGTCTGTTGTCTGAGTTGTGTTACTCTGTAGTAAATGCGCATAATGTTTTGGTTTATATCCATAATCCATTTCATGCGCCGTCTTGTTAGTCCCATCTGGGTGAGCGCTGGGTGATTCTCCCTCGCAGCATCCTCAGTGGATAAAGCTCTTCGTCTTACTAGGCTCCCCTGCTGTTTTTGGGCTGTAACTTCTTGCGTGACAGGGGCCCGCCTCATCAGCACCCCGCCACCGACGTCCCGCATGCTGTCATGTCCAGCGCCGGCTCCAGACATGCGCTGGCGAACCCCAGATATCGGAATATTTTCTAGGCTTTGGATTTGCTCCATTTCCATGCGTTTGCCAACAATTACCACTGGTGGCCCAAGTAGAGATGGAGAAAGGAGTAAGGTAATATGGATAAATAAGAGAGCGAACAGCTGGCGTCGCTGGCTGTACCGTCTACGTCGTCACGAGTAGCGGTGAGCATACTGCTCGAAGCAGTACACACCCCGGCCAGACAGACATATCATTATTATTATTATCATTATTATTATTATTATTATTATTATTATTATTATTATTATTATTATTAGTATTATTATTATTATTATTATTATTATTATTATTATTATTATTATTATTATTATTATTATTATTATTATTATTATTATTATTATTATTATTATTATTATTATTATTATTATTATTATTATTATTATTATTATTAAACCCCAATTCTAACACATTCCTATAATGCTCTGTAGGAGGCTTAAGGGCAAATTAATTGTTTTTCACATAAATATAATGTCCTTGGGCTACGATAATTATACACTTTCTCTACATAGTTTAAATTAATTGAAACAATCAAGATACAGCTTCCAATTATATGATGTAAAATCACAACAGTTTCGCTGTATTGACCGCTTTACAAAATTATCATCACTCAATATGAAGCTTTGTGAATGCAGAGATAATTACAGATTATCCCGTGGGGGTAGTATTTTTTCATTCCCCATACATTCCATTTTCACAACTCTGCGCTCTGGCCGCGATAAAAGACGATAAAAATAATGATAAATGGTATAAACGGCAGTTCTGAAATTTTTTGTCGTCACACTTTATCGACATTTTCTCATATCTATTTTTTATCTAATATATAATCTACAATATGTTTTACTGCAGATTACCAAGCTAAAAGGACGTGATCGAAAAACTAAAACCTTTACAAGAATGTTTTCTAAGATCACTCATGTGTGGCAAATGCGATTTTTCTCATTCCCCTTTAGGAAGCTATTACGAATTTGTTTTGGGAGTTGTCATTATTGGAAAATGGAGCTATTTGACTTTTGAGTATAATTTATCAAGTAGCAGACGAATACGTTCATACTCAGAGACAAGTCGTTAAAAATGAGCTGTGTTTTGGAAATGCTATCTTTGATAAGTTATGCTCGAATCAGCCTGACAAGATGATAAATGACAAGCATCTAGAAAATTCCATTTATCCTCACTTGAGCTCTGGAGAACATTGAGTGCATCTTGCACAATATGGCTTACTATGTTGAGCGTTATAATCTAGATTCACATAACTTTTATGAAACATTAATTAAAGATGTATATAAAATTTATTTTGTACAATACTTCATTATTCTGGCGGCAGCTATCTTGCTTAATCTGTGTTGTTAAGTAGGGTGTGCAGCATGCGTTTTTTGGTAGAGACTTTCACGCAACTCTGACTCCGTTTAGTGAGGAAGTCAGGAGCGTATTCATAAAATAAAACTCTCGACTCGGCAAGTGCGTTATGGTAGTGAATTTTCATATAAATGACGTGGCAACAAATATTCGTTATAACTTTTTTTCTTGTAATGTAGAAACATAAATTTTTATATGTAGTTTACTTTTGATAACACAAACCTACTTATTAACTTTGGTTACCATAGCGTTTTTATTTTTTGAGAAAAAATATTTTCCCAAAGAAACCCCAAAATTTTCCCGGAAAACCTGGCATGATTTTTTTGCCTAACGATCTTATCCAAGCTACTTAGAAAACAAGGGGACATGCCAAACTTTATCAAGATCAACCTACATGTTTTGATCACTGTGGAAAGTCTAAGGACTAAACTAAAAAAATATAAATATTTAACGTCAAATCTATCATTTACAAACGAATTGTCAGAGATGTATATAAACAAAGGTCATTAGCTAAATTACATTTATTAAATTCGAGAGATTTGGCACTAGCAATGAAAATGAAATAAAACAATTTGTTGTATATAGTACCTACAAATGATTTTTTTTTAGATGTGTGCAAATTATGAATAAAAACAATGGTTTTTAATGCCACTGTCTGTTGAACTTAATTATATTATAATAGTACTATTAAATTAAATTAAATGTAAATTAACATGTTTATGTTTCGTGATTTTATTACCAAAATTCGCCAATGGACACTCTGACGTGAGCTTTCCCTTGTGACGTCACAACAATAAATACACATGACATAAAATGCCAAGGTGACAAATAAGCAACACCAAGCCAGAAATTTTGCGCGACCGCAGGGCATTGTGTTGTCACAACATCAAAATTTCAGGAGTTGGCATGACAAAACTAAAAAAAAGGAGAGACATCAAAAATCAACATCAGCGAAAATCAACAACGAAAAAGTTAGATAACAAGAAGTTAAAGGATATATTTTTTGATTGAAAATTCGGTATAAAAGTCAGACGAGAGTAAAAAATTCTGGACGCAGCAAGTGCGTTATGGTAGTGAATTTTCATAAAAATCTTTTTAATTACAAATATGTGTGTTTTCTTAAGAAAGCAGGCATCAAATTTGGTTACCAGTATAACCTATATAGTAAAAACAATGTGCCATGTTTCATCAAAATAACTTTATTGTGTGAAAATGTACCAAAATTTCCAAAAGTAAACTTAAAATGTTCCCGAAAAAAACACGTTTCGTGGTCAACCTTATAGGTTAATAGCAAATTGAGCTGTTCAAATATGAAACATTTGACCAAAATTCGCTACCATAACGCACTTTCTGCGTCCAGAATTTATTTTCTTACAAACATGCATTATATTTCGATGGAAAATGCAAAAATGCAATAACATAAGGCGTGTTTGATAAAAAAAAGGAAATTTGTATCACCAACGACTTATGGGCCACCCTGTGATTGCAGAAATATTATTTTAAGATGTATCTCAAGACACCCTATAATTAATATATACAAATTTTCTTCATATCTTATATAATAACGGATATATTGAGGTTTATTAATTTTTTACGAAAATTCGACAAAAATTATATACCATTAAATGATAAACTTTATAGCTAAGGCTACTGCCAAGCATCAGAGAAAAGGTCTATTTGAAATGAATTTTCTGCAAATATTTTAGTAAAATGAAGGACAATGACGGTTGAACCTAAGACTTCAGGGTTTGTAAAACATCCTTCTTGAGACATTTTATTTCTATAGCCCGTATTAAATTTAAGTTATTTGCCTAAATGTTGCGAATTTTGACATTTTAAATCGATAGATTATTATTGATATTATATATATATATATATATATATATATATATATATATATATATATATATATATATATATATATATATATATATATATATATATATATATATATATATATATATATATATATATATATATTGTTATGATATCATATATATTGAAATATTTTAGTCGTTAATTCATTCTTAGGATAGTAAAAACAAGCAAATAATATAAAAAAAATATTTGTGGATGTAAGGGGAATGATACCTTGTAGAATAAATTTGTTGAGGTAGAGTCTGTTGCTACACGACAGGTAACAACAATGTAAAAATTTTAACTACACACAAATAAAATCGTTTGAAAATTACAAAATATAAATATATAAGTAAATTGGTGAGCCTTCAGAGTTGAGAAAATCAGTGTAATATGAATAAAATCCAAACTCCTTTCACTTTTCCAATACAAACTGGAGGGGCGTAAAACTGTCGGTCACGTGTCCATGCTATGTTGGGCATGTTAAAGATTCCTACCCTCCTTACAGCAAAGCAGGGCTTCGGCAAAATTTCAAGGATAGTGAGGTGAAACCGCTCCCTGGCGTCGGTGATTGGCCATAGTCGCGGAAATAGGCCGACGTTAAAGAAACAAAACACACACGCACACACACACACATAAATAAAATCCCTATTTAGTTTTCAATTATAAATTCCAATACTTATTAGAATGAAATGAAAGCAAAGCTTTTTTTAACAGATTATTGACTAACTGTGTATCCATAACGATCAACCTGAAATGAATAGTAAAAAAATAAAATTAAGCGAGGAAGAGGAATGAAAATTTCTCATAAAAGGACATGACAGAAAAAAAACATCAAAAGAATATACAGAGTAGTAGAAGATTAAAATAGTATTCAGGAGACGTTGCATATATATTTGGAGCGATGGAAAATCGGAATTTACAAGGAGGAATTGTGGTGAGATATACCTTGTTGCATTAAAACGCTATATACATAAACAGCTAATTGATAATTTTATACAAACAAGAAGACCTCAGAAATATGTACATTCTTTGTGATATCAAAATAACCTAACAACGGACAATATAAAATTAGAAAGTTTTTGAGAAGCATCACTTTAGAAAAACAAGTCTTGTAATAATTTAAATTAGAGTTTAGTTAAATATTTATAATTAGATTAGAGATAGTTAACTAGATATGTGATTTAAGTGTTAGCATATTCAGTTCATTTTATTTTATTGGGTTTATATTTGAACTTTTGTTTTATTATATTTAACATTGTAAAATCTGCGTTTTCATTTCATTCACCCAGTCACCAATAAGCAGATCGGTCCTTTTTTTCAAGAAATAAACCATGTAATTTAAATTTTTGTTAACTTCATTGACAAATTTTAATAGTGCCAGAACTCCCTCGAGAAACAAAACAATCTTAATAAATTATAAAAACACACTTTATTTATACAGTAATAATATATATATATATATATATATATATATATATATATATATATATATATATATATATATATATATATATATATATATATATATATATATATATATATATAAACATATAAGAACCGAAACTGACCCCGGATATGGGTTGTAGGGGTCATAGTGTGCGCTCATTTGGAAAAATAATTCAAAATTCTAAAGTCGGTATCTCCCCATTAGAGAATTTTTCTACAAAAATTCACTAATAGATTATGTAGTATTCAAACGTAATTAAATGTCAGATATTTACTTACATATTGTCTATTTGTCAATTTTATAAAGCTTTAAGGTTTTTTTAGAGAATTTTCAGAATATACAGAATGCCGAATTTATATAGAATATTGCTTATAACTTTTTAAAAATATTCCGTATAAAAAAATGTTGTAGACAAACGTTTCTTATAATATTTTCTTACAGTTTCTGGTAACTTTGTATTTTTCCTGAAGCTAGTAATTTAGTTGCAATGATAACCAACTGTTTATTCAAATGACAACATGCTTTGTTGCTTTTGCTGTACGGATGTCGTCCAAAATTTTTGTTGAGTTGCATTACAAAATTAAGCGTATATATATATATATATATATATATATATATATATATATATATATATATATATATACATATATATATATATATATATATATATATATATATATATATAGATAGATACATACATACATATATATATATATATATATATATATATATATATATATATATATATATATATATATATATGTACGCAAGTTTCTCCTATAAACGTGTCCTAAGTTTGAAGAAAAAAATTTGAATGCCACTGGTGATCAAAGAAACGCACAAGGTTTTAATATTCTGCGTGACTTAAAATATATATTGACTAGTACAAACAGAAATTAAATTATCTGGTCGCAAAAAGGTTAAAAAATACCAGAAAAGTTATTTTGACGACTCTACAGTTTTTTAAACGTCCAAGTTGCGATTTGAAAGGCCGAATTGGAAATTTTTAAACAAACATTCTGAAATAAATGTAAAATAAATGTGGTAAGAACTATGTTTTTAGAAGCCTTCAGTTGCTGCTTCATCATCAAAAAATATTTGCAGAAAATATATTTTAAATAGACTGTTTGTTGCTTTGGCCGTAGTTTAAGTTATAGTGATTTAAAAGTATATTATTTTTAGCGAATTTTCGTAGCACGAATTACAGCTTCGCGGGCCAAAATTTCGTGGTCCTGCTGAGGAATTACATTCTTCAGCGCCCCGTTGAGTCTCCTTTAGGACGAAGCGAACCTGTTTTTGTTGATTCATATATATATATTTTTAAATGATCACATGTGGCTGTCTTTTATTTATATACAGTTCCAAATATCTTTGATGAGCTTTGCATCCATTAAAATCTCCCTGTGTATATATCATATCCTGCATTTTCGCGTTGGAAAACAAATTAAATTTACAATAAATATCACAATAATTGATCAGAATGATAGAGATTGTAGGCATACAACAGGAAAACTTGACATTTACTTAATTCCTAGCTTCTGTTGTTGTGGTACATGCAAAAATAGAGACCTAAGGAACAAGAAGCGACACTTCCGATAGTGGGGGATATCGATTTTCTAATGCGCAGGTTTACTGGCAGTATGGATGTTAGACATTAGCTGTTCTGGGTTCTAAGGTTGTAACCTCATTTAGAAACATGTCAACACGTGTTGATGACGTAAACACGTGTTAACCCAACAACACGTGTGTACGTTAAGACGTGTTTAGGTATTTGGGTTACGCTTTTACCTATTTATATTTCGTGTTTGTAAGACGAGTAAGCGAGGATATTCATGCGCCATGAAAATGAGTAGCACAAGAAATGATGGACGACTCAGATTTTTTCGATTCCCTATATAAGTTAGATTCAAATTTCAAGCTCTACGCAGGTTACGTTTTCATTAGTCCATAATCGCATTGAAACGAGATATTTCTATTTACTGCTTTTTGTACCATGGCGGACTCGTTCAAGGTCATGAAATTTAGACTGCGCTACATCAAAGGTGCCGCCACAAGTGTCGCTTTTTGTTCCCTAGGTCTCTATTCTTTGGTACAAGCTTTATAGTTTAGAGAGGTTGCGTGGTACCTCTCGACCAATCAGAGATGAAAGCTAGAATAAGTCACATGTATTCCCAATTTAAATCTAGTGAAATAATAGTGCATTGAATATTCAAACCAGAAGGCATTTTTTGTATTTCTTTTCAAAGTTATGTTCTTTTTGAACTTATAACAAGATTAAACATTTAATAAAAAGTTAATATTAAGACCGTTTAACATAATAAGAGAAAGTATTGCTTCGTACGTGGGGGTTTTCTTTCCCCTTCTGCATGCATACAACCACCTAAACGTAAACCGTTGATTTCCTGTGCAGTTATGTTTACAACACAACACCTCAAAAAGTAAAATATTGTCTTTAAGAAAACAGTTTTGATTTAACTGCTATTTTATACAAAATAAACAGTAAAATAGGTTTGTAACCGATCGTATTCGAACATGTTTTAGCAAACACATTAAAAGTTACACAACACCAAACGCAATCTGAAACTATAGGAAATATTCGCATCTGGAATATACATGACGTTGACCCACCTCTCGCGTCTCTCGGCTCTCAGAGTTACCAGACAACCTATATAATCTATAAACCCTTAGCTGTGGTAATTGTTTTAGACAAACGCCACTTTCAAAAAAATTGATATCCGTCGACCATAGCTTGGACATGTAGATACTCGAATTCAGTGGCATTCTCGCAAAGAAGGTTACTCCTATCGACTTTATCAAAGTATACCTTTTCTGTGTAGCAAAAAATATTAGTTCTAGAGGTTCTGATTCATGCTAATTTCCAAATGTTTCTAAAAATTCGTAAGCTACTAACTTCCAAAACCGAATTTTCCTTATGGAAATTCGCTAAAAATCGTAAAAGATACTAAAGAATAAAGATTGCAGTTTTTAAGTTTTTTACGGGCACGGAAGTTATGTGGGTAGCATATTCAGGTGCTGTATTTTGTACAGTTTAACCCAAAAGTAGCATGTTTAGTATTATATTTAATCCTTTGCTAGCACACAGGAGTGGATCACTAGGTATATACAATTCCCTTATAGCTGATGATTTGATAACAACTTTACAAGTACCGCATTTATGTGCGTTTGTGGCTGTCGTAATCCTTTGGTTACTATATAACTTTGACCCGTGTTCTGTTGGCACTTGAGGGCTTATTAATCGCTTTTAGAGCACGAGTTTCGTCGCTGTTTAATAAGATGGCAATTACGTGAGACTTTATTTTCACACTAGTATTCCGTAAAGTGGTAACTTATTTTATAATTTGTGACGATACTGCATACTGCAAACTAAAGCTATTATAAAAGTTAATAAAAATGGGACTGAGGTTACATGGAATGAAATTAAAACCTCGCCTCCGAACGACTCACATCATATGTACAAAAAATGGCCAGTCTGATTTTTTAGTAAATCTGTTAATTAATTTTCCTTTAAACAAAAGTAGATATACCAAAAAATTGAATTATATTAAGAACGTGGCCGAATATAACGGATACACTGCTTGCCTAGTGGAAAAATTAATCAACAAACAGAAAACAAAGAAAATGTTGACGGAATCAATGACGTTCAGAAGAGAAAAATCGGAAAAAACTTTGTTTGCTTACGATTTGAACCTAAAATCACGAGGGTTCTAGACAGCATTTTTTAAAAAGTCAACTTATAGCTAACATTTTCAACAACAAATACCTTAAAAACTTGCTAGGTAACCCAAAAGACAAGGACAGCGCGGACAAAATGTCGGAAATTAATGAAATAAGCTGTAAAGATTGTAATCTTAAATACGTCGGACAAACAAAAAGATCGATTGGAATTAGATTCAAAGAACACGTATCCCAATTACGTTACGGTACTGTAGATAAGTCTTCCGTCGCCCGACATATTTGGGATAATAATCATCACGTTGATAAAGATAATCTGAAATTAATAAAAAATGTTAGAAAACCAGGACAGCTAAATGGGTTCGAAAGCGTATATATTGCGAAATATAGTTACAACAAAAAATGTATAAACACTTTTCCAGCGCCAATTACGAGTCACCTGATCCATTGCTTTGTTAAATAAAATTCCCACGTTTTCGGCACGTTCTACCGATAACATAAGTTACAGTTATTGCCGTCAAAGGAATCGTTGTTAATTTAGCTGTCGTTGAACCTTCTCAAAACTATTACAGATGAACACTTTTTAGATAAAGCAGTAGGGATAGCGCAAAGACCTTGTCCGGCGATAAAAATACAATACACTCTGGAATTTGCCTACGGCTAGTGTCCCATCTCAGTTCGATCTCTTTACCTGAGATCCGGTATATAAGTTGATGTTAGTTTTTTAAGTATTTAGAATGTTTCATCCTCTGATGACGCTAACTTGGTTAGTGAAACGATCGTCAGGTCTTTTAAACTGTGTTGTGGTGATTTGGGTTTTCCAAGTGTAGTTATCAGTGCTCATCACAGGTTCCAATCTTCACTTAGTAAACAGTTTTATATTCTCTGATTAACTGCATTTGCGATTTTATGTTGAAAACACACTGGAGCAAGTTGAAGAGTAGGCATATTTTCTGTTTACTTGATTTAATATGTAGGTTCACAAACCAGCTTACTAGTAGGACATATTATTATATGCCTTTGCATTGGGTGACCATATTATTATATGCCTTTGCATTGGGTGACCACAGGTGTTCATTTAATTGGGTTACACAAGCTGGTATTAAGAATTCCTTTGTTGACATGGTTTCTAATTTATGCATTTGAAGCGGATAAGGTATTCAATTGCAATATCAAAATTAGGAAATAAATAATACATGATATGTTACTGTTCATGTTTGAACATACCAAAAGAGAGTTTATTTGCTTTTCTATAACAATAGCAAGTTTAATTTCTGTTATAGTAGTGATACGAGAAACCAATAAAATAATAAATAGACCCTAACTTTCTGGCACACTTAAGAGGAAACGTGTTTTATAATATTTAAGTAGTAGTGGAATTAAAATCATATTGACAACTGGGACTCAATATGTATTATTAATGTGAGGAAACACGTTAAAAAAAGAATAAATTGACAGCTGGGATTCAATAAGTATTTTTAGTGTAAGGAAATACGTCGAAAAAAGAATAAAATATATTTAAGTGATGAAGTGACATAGGACATTTTTATGATTTCTAAGATGTAAAGTTTGTAAAAGTTTCCTTAGCTTTTAGTCAGAACTAAAAAAGGCAGAAACACCCACAAAACTTAAAAATCATAACAGAGAGTTATGCGCTATATGCATATTTCCACAACCAAGTTGCCTTCATTAGTAGCTGTCGCTCAACTAACTGTAAGAGCAAATTGCTCTTATTGCTATACCTAAACTATCTACACTACATATTAGGTAATACTGGTGGTGTAATCCTGAATGATTCAATGATCAAGTACTGAATGCTTTAGTTCCTGATGATGCAATACCGGATGATGTAATACTTAGTTACGCAATCTAAGAACTATTGATGTGTCAGTTGATACGCCTACGTTGTTATGTCGACGTGGAAAGAAACTATGATTAATGGTGTGCTATTTCAAAAAGTGATAGATTGATTGAAGCCATGTCTGAAAATATTAAGTTTTGTGGATTCACATTGTGAATTTCTAAACTTTCTAAAGCTAGCTATGTAATCTTTGAACCTTGACCTCCGCGTTTGCAATTATTACGAGATATTTGATAAACACCGAATTTTTGTCAGAAGTCAGAGGTTCACTCAAAGGGCTCTTCAAATCATCAACTTTGACTCTAAAGTAACTATTTTTGAATATTGTATCTACCCTTAAGTAAGAAAAGAGAAAAGGTAAGTACAGTATATGTTCGTCCTGCTGTTTATATAGGCTTCCTTTACAGCTATGTATCGTTATGTTGCCTTCAATTTTGCTTTGAGAGAAGTGAATGTAAAACCGCCTTATTTTCAGAATTATTTTAAATGTACTAAAATTAATACTAAAGCGAGAATTGTAAACTTTTTTCTTACTTTAAACTGGGCCTATTTCCGCGACTATGGCCAATCACCCGCGCCAGGGAGCAGTTTCACCTCACTATCCTGAAAATTTTGCCGAACTCCTGCCTTTCTGTAAGGAGGTTAGGGATCTTTAACGTTGCCTACATTGCATGGAGACGGGACCGACGGCTTTAGGCTACCTCCTAAGGACAGAACGTGCAGATATTTAACTTGCTCAAAGACAATGCTAGAACCTCAGGTAATGTTAATTTATTACAGTTTGTATTAAAAAAGTGCAAGGGAAACCCTGGGAATCGAAGCCAGTACCCTTCGGTTTAGAGGCACACGTTCTTACCTCTGGACCACCGAGGGTCAAACATCGATTTAAAAAGTTAGACACATTGTATTATCATTTTCTTAATTATTTGTCCTGGTTTTTTGCATTGAGTATTGCCGGCGCAGCTTTTAGAAGACGCATTATCACCCAGCAATGTACCTGATAGAAAGACTTTTAGACACTTTAGCAATAACCAGTTATTATCAGCTAATATACAGTGTAGAACAGCCAAATGGAATAAATTCAGTATCTCAATTATTATGCATATCGACAAAAAATACCGAAACACGTAAGTTTTAGATGAAAAATAATATTTTGCGACGTGAAAGTTTCACCCCTACGTTCAACCCCCTTCGAATAATAGTTGCAACTCCAACTTTTTAAATAGAAAGTATTGGCTTGCGACGCCCCATTTGAGAGGTGTATTCATTTTCAAAAAAATTCTATGCTTTTTTTTTAATTCACTGCAATAATTAACAGTACGAAAATAAAATTATCTTGTTGACGAACTCTTCTTCAACACATTAAAAAATTAATAACTAATCGTACTTCGTTCTTAATAGTCAGAGAGCAAGAACAAACAATTTCAGTGTCCTTTTTGGACGTTATCAATTGAAAAGAAGACATAAAATGTTTCAACATTTTTCAAGTTGGCGATGTTAGTTTTATTTAAAACGCCTTAGAAGTTTGCTTTGTGATTTTAGGAACAGGGCAGTAGTTTAAAATTGTCCTAGGTTTGTCATGAAGTGTAGATAAAAAACACCTTTTAATGCACCTTCTAATGCACATTACCAAATCAATGTACCTCGACTTAATATTTCCAAATCAGTGGATAGAGAGGAGCAAATCGTCAGCATTGCCAGCGCTATCACGCGATCTTATGCTATCAGACTTTTTGTGGGGGCATGTAAAAGTGTGGTATACAAAACTAAACCACGCGATTAAACTGACTTAAATCCTTAATGACCAGACCTACTTTTTTTAATCTGTTTTTTTTTTGGCTGAGACTTATTGGAGATGGTTAAAATACATATATAATGAAGTTAAATTTTAGTTAGGAAACAAAAAATGTATGAAAAAAAAAGTGGGACCCAAAAGTACCACCAGTATCTTACAGGTTATGGACAAGACCCCAAAAGTACCAACAGGAATAATACATTAAAGTTATACTGTTATCAAAAAAATTTATTTGCAATATTATTTGTATTGTTATATAATATATTTGTTTTTGAAAGCCACAGTTCACTTATGTAACTCATGGTATCCAAAAAAAATAGTTTTCTTTCATTACATCATAGGTAAACGCCACAAGCGTTACACTTACACTATGGCTGAGATTGCACAGATTTTGCAGAAATCATTTCGCATCTTGCTCGCCTACTTCTAAACATAATGTAATGCGCTCCTGAATTTGACATACGTACATCTGATAGTACACTATAATGGTATTTTCTCCTTTTCACACAGTCATTGTTATTATTAGGTACTAAAGAAGAGCGCGTTTTCGATGGCTGTCCTAAAGTCATTAGCCCTTGAGTGACTTGTCTCCTAAAATCCAATAGGGTAGGTTTTTCTCCACTGACACCAAAATACAACAGATATGCATTTTCAAACGCTATATCCAGTAGGCCCCACAACAGTCGGGGCCACCGTTATCTTGATTGCCTATTTACCGCAAAATATGATCGTAGGTGATCTGCAAGATCAACTCCCCCCATAAAACTGTTGTAATCTCGTATTACAAGTGGAGAACTGAAGCCTTTTTTTGCTCCTATGTCATCTCTCTCTTTCACAGTACTTGTTTTATTTTCATGTTAGTTGGAAGCTAAGGCTTATTGTCCATCCATTTATAATAGCCTATACCAATGTTTGAAAATTGAAAAATTGACAGCCAAACTCTCCACGCGTCAAGGATTTGTCATCTTATACTACTTGGCCCACCTTTACGATCATTCCTTATTGTCCCTAAGGCTAAGAAATTTTCTATTTTTAATTTTTCTAGTAATTTTTCCGAAGTAAAATAATTATCAAAACAAAGTGTTTTATTTTTCCCCATTCTTCCTCACTTAGGGATAGGACTACCCTCCCTCCTAACGCTCCTAAGCCATATCCTTCATACTTTTATATAATTTCTCCATCTTTTTCTTGTTAAACATCGAACTTTTTAATAGAACCTTTTTGATCTGCTATACACCACAATTTATACCCTCGTTTTATCGGTTTCTTCGGATTATATTGTTTTATTGATGAGCGCCCCTTGAATAATATCATTGATTCATCAGTTGATAACTGTCGTGTTCCGTTACACAATTTCTTAAATTATTCATTTAGAGTTTCTATAGGGGTCTTATCGTATATAAGTTATCTCTATTGTTTGTTGGAATGACATTGTTATCGCTGACGTGAATATTATGAAGAATATCTGCAAACCTTTTTCTACTCATCCTCCAACTTATGAAGAGAATGCCAAGATCTTGTGAAGTTCACCAGTAGTCCTTCCAAAAAGGAACAGGATGGTACCCCATGAAAAAATTTATGCCTATAAAAGAATATAATTAATTCTCACTAACATTTAGTCTCTTTGAACTTTGTGTAGCGTAGAGGTTAGAATGAAATTTAATGTGGTTTATGACTGGAGCAAGTATTTTTATAAAATAGTCGGTGGACTCTGGCATTCCACTAGGTGGTCAAAAGCAGCGCCTTCATTAGAGACAAAGTCTAGTAATGTTGTTTTCTGTACATCATTTCTCCAAGCTCTATTTTCCAGTTAGCTTATATCACCTTTTTCTTGCTTTGTGAATTTTTTGCAGATTTTTTTTTGGGGATTCTAATTTTCCAGATCTTGCGACGTACTTCCTTTTATACCAGATGACAATGCTTAAATAATTCCCAATCTATTCACAAACCTAATTTGTCATTGGCATAAGCTAGGTTACCGGGAAGTTAGAGGGCCGCCAGGTTTTACACAGTGGAGATGGGCGTGGGTCAAAATAAGATGTTAACTAGGGGCGCCACTTGATTGTTTAACCTCCACTCCCGGATATTCTAATAAGATGTTTACTAATATACTTTCTTGCCCAGATCCAACACAACCAAGAATTCTTGGACCACACTGGCAACTATAGCCAACCACAATCGAGCACAGGAAGCTGCAAGGGAGATATAATTATGGTAAAACAAACTAAAACTCAGAACGGTATGGTCTCATAGACCCACAAGTAAAAGTAAGGATAAGGATCTAATAACACTAAGTATTCTCAACAGCCCTGAAAACAAAACACAAACACAAAACCAAAACACACCTATAATATGATAAAACAATGGCTTTTATTAAGCTTCTTTGACATACAAGAAATTATGAAAAAGCTGTTCTAAAATTCTGATCTAAAATAACGAGTTTCTATTATATAACTGACATGGCTTATTACAAAATAATCAAGACATCTAATGAGTACGCATGAATGTGCTCCAAAACTATAATTGTTCTGTGGAAAAATTCCACTTTTCGTGCACGAAAAGCTTACAACTTATTTCCCAAATAGTAATTAATTACACGTTCGTTAAGTTAAGTGGCCTGATTAAATACCAAGTCCCAAAGAATAATCAATAAGCTTGACTAATGCTAACAATATCTAATAAACTGTGGTAACTATCAAAAGTGAAGCAATTATATTAACAAGGGTCTCATAAAAATCTGTACCACATTTATTGAAGTTTAAATAAAATAAATTCAGTTTGATTTCAGCAAATTTAACAGATGTGAATATTTAAGATTTTAGCTTATCAAGATTGTCTCTCTTATCACTCTATTCTTTATCACAAAACGGAAAATTCTTACTTGAACATCCTGGACTTCTAGGCCATAAAATTACCAACAATTTCCATACCAAACTAGGGCCTTTAAGGGTACGGAACTGCAACCACGGAAACAAGGCGACAAACGGAAAGGCAATGCAACAACGGAAAGCGAAGACCTCCTCACTGAGATCCTAATTCATAACCCACAGATTTCACAGCTGACGGGAATTATCGTAGCTCTTGACTAGCACATAAAACTCCATTTAACTCAATAGCCATACTTCGTTCGGTACATGAAAATTCGCCATTCCATGCGAGACTTATTCCACTCAAAATCCTCCTATGATACGTGAATTTGCCAAAGGTACTGCCCGATACAATAACTGCCCAATACAAGAATTTCTGCCTGACACAAGGACCCTAAAAACAATAAGTAACGGAATGCTAGAGGTGTTATAGTCACGAGAGATGATGATTTCTTACCTCCAAAGAGGGAAACTCCAACCAACATGACAAGATCAAAGTGGTACCTATATCCCCTCAAACGGGTATCTCTACACCAGATACATAAATTACGATATTACCAAAAGACTGCAGATATTTTCTGAGTGCAATTTAATCCACTATGGGGATAAATAATATCCGACTTGCTTCTCAGAAAGAACCACGTGTTAGCTCAAATTACTACCAAAGAAATCTATCTCGAACTTTCCGGAACATTCGCATTTCCTACCTGACAGCCAGTAGCGCCCCCCCCCTCGCTCTCACTTCATCCTATACGTCCCCAGCCATCTATCTTTCTCAACATGCGGACCATTCTCGAACCACCAACATTTTTAACCACATCGCCGGCGCGGCCGCCGACAAGATATACCAGGGGTAGTTCAAAGAGAAATGATTTAACGGAATATCTCAAGTTCATTCAGTATACGAGGGATAGCCAGAAGAAATAACCATGATTGTCGCCAATAATTCTCTGTTTAAAGCAGAGGAGGAACCACAAATACACCCAAACTAGCCTAGCTGTTTAGCTACTCAATTTATACTGTTACAATCTTCATTGTTGTTTTCGCTTTGTGCTGGGACCTGCAGATGAGGTGCAAAACATATAAGTGTTACATAACCAACTCACCAACGCACATTTTCATTAATTACAACTTCTTCCAAATTCTCAGTAAAATCTGCATGCTGTACTGTAGTCTAAATAATAAAATGCTATTTATAATATGCTCAACTACAATGTTTATGTCTGTTAGTTAATCTACATTATTTATCGCTTCTTCTCATTCCTCATCTGATTCTTCAATGTCTGTATCAAATTGACTATCAAGGAGGAAGTCAAAAAATGAGGATCATCAATAATTGCATATAGTTCTTTTTCAGACAGTGGCCTTTTCCTTTCCCAAAGCTCCTTCCATTTTTCTTCTGTCATTTTAAACCAGAAAGACTGTCGGTACTTTTGTGTCCTATTAAGTTTTCTACAAAATTCAATTACTTAAGAAAAGTAAGTGTGTTTCTATACCCTACCACATACTCTCTATTTAGTTTTACTTACAATGGAATAAATAAACTTACCGATTTTTAGGTGTTCCATAACAAAACAATCCGTCAAAATAATTAGCTGTCACTTCAGTGTTCACTTCGGACAAAATGACAATTATGATTTACTCAGTGTTGCCAATGTAATAACGTCACTTTACCAAATAAAAATATTGTTTCCGGAATGTATCGTCAGGAGCTAAATGTAAATCTGTGTGACATGCATATTTTATGACTGTTAACCGTCGGCTTCACGAATAAAATTTTAACGCATAATACACGACAAGGGTACCCGGGTACCTGCAATAATTATTGTACTACCATTCTAGAAATCATTCGTTTTCTAATTCTTATAGTTCTTATAAATAGTTATAAGTTTTATGAGCCGTTTTCGCTTACATACTTCCGCTCAGTGTTTTGTTGACAATAACGGATTCTGCATCTCGGAGAATTGTTTTCGTGATCAAATATTTGTGTGGATGCTAGAGCATTTATTTAGTCTGTTGTCTACCGCTGACTAAACAACACTATTTTCAAATCGAAATTGTACTGTGATTAGTGAATTTTCGGAATGGCAGAAAAATTTAGGGAAGTTTCCAGTTCTGAATTCAAACGGTACGTAGATTATAAAAGTGATAAATGATATTAAACTACATTTTTGTTGTAATTTTTGACCTTTTTCCCATGTACGTGATTCTTTACAGAATGAGTTATGAACAGCAAGTAAGTTATCTCCAGGAATTAAATGCTATGGAATCTGATTCAGAGAGTGATAACGACAATGAACAAATTGAAGACTCCGAATCAGAAGACGAATATTTACCGCCTTTGTTGTCATCCAGACATAGAAGATGTTTTGCTTGACACTGAGAATGAAATTTAAATTGCCGAGGAAGACAATTGTGAAGATGAGCAGCTAGAGGTTGAGGTTGATAATTGTGATGACCTTGTTTTGCGTTTTAAAGACGGAACTATCTGGCAATCCAGTCCCCCAATGCCTGCTCGTCAAACGCTGTCACAAAATATTTTGCGAAAAAAATTTGGACCTTTGAAGTCAACAAATTCCCTCTCAGTTTGGAAAACTTTCGCACGCATTTTTACTCCACAAATGTGCAACATTATAATTCGAGAAACAAACCGTACAGCCAAAATCATCCACGCGGAGTGGAATAAACAGCATTCCAGCAAGCCACCAAAAATTTGGAAACCTCTCACACAAGAAGAATTTGATGGTTATCTCGGGATACTGATTACTACTGGAGTGCGCCACTCTAAGAAAGAAAATCTGAGAGACTTGTGGAAAAGTGATGCTTACCCATTGTACCGTGCGACAATGTCAGTCAACAGATTTTATTCCATCCAAAGATTTGTACGTTTTAACAATATGAATACCAGAACCGATAGATTGAAAACTGATAAAGTAGCTGCTATCTCACAACTTTGGCTTCTATTCATGCAAAATTTGAAATTGAATTATACACCGTCTGAATGCCTAACGGTAGACGAACAACTATTTCCGTATAGAGGCAGGACCAGGTTCACGCAGTATATGCCAGCCAAACCTACAAAATATGGTATAAACATTTGCTGGGTGTGCGATGCAGCTAATGCTTACCCTCTTGTGTGGCAAATTAATAGAGGGAAATCATCGCAAGGTGGTGAACAAAATCAAGGTGAGCGTGTGGTAAAAGATTTATGCATTCATTATAAAAATAGTGAGAGAAATGTTGTAATGGATAATTTTTTCACCACACTTCCCTTAGCTCGGTTGCTCATGTCATGGAAACTTTCTGTTGTGGGTACGCTAAAAAAAACCTTATATACCGCCAGAGATGTTGCCAAATAAAAGTAGGGAAGAACATTCTTCTACGTTTGGATTTTCTGAGGATAATATCACACTGGTTTCATACGTACCAAAACAGGGAAAAATTGTAATACTCTTATCCACAAGGCACGACACTGCAAATGTATCTGGTCCAATGAAAAAACCTGAAATAATCCATTACTACAATTCAGGGAAAGGTGGTGTTGCCAATATAAATAAGATGGTGTCGCACTACTCTGTCAAACGTCGAACAAACCGTTGGTCTCTTGCAATGTTTTATAACATGCTTGATATAGCAGGATTAGCAGCATATATTATTTATACTGAAAATAACCCTCTTCAGAAGAAAAAATATATATCGTCGAAAATTTCTTTAAGAACTTGGAACAATTATCCAGACCGACCATAGAATTGAGAGCCAAATCACCAAAGGTGTTACAACATTTTAGTACCAAATCGGGAATTGAGTGCATGTTAGGAGGTCCATTAGCATACCAACTGCCACCGCCGGTTGTAGAAAAGAATCATCACAGGGATACAACCAGACGCCTTCAAGTAACAGGTAAATGTTACGTGTGTCGAGCTGCCACGAAAAGACAGAGAAAAACCGGAAAATGTGTGACGTTTGTAGCCGCCCAATATGCGACGAACATTGTGAGAAAATAAATAAGTGTTACAATTGCAAACTGTAAAAGAATTATTGTAATAAAAAAATATTATAAAATTAATATACTTTTTCAAATAAAGAGTGTTAATTTTTTTGTTACTGTGCCCCAAAGCTAAAGATTTGCAAAAAAATAAATTTTTATTTTAGTAGGTACCGGGGTTCCCCTGATGTGAGAAATAAGTATAAAAAATTTCAATGTCCATTATATAATTTTCAAAAGTTATAAAAAATAATACATTGGCACAAAATGGTTTTTTATAATGAATTCTGAGATGTCACAACACCTTAGGCATAAATTTCAACATTAACAAATAAAAACATCACTTTTAAAACAGAATGGGTACCCAGCTACCCTGTCATGCAGACGAAGGTTAAAAAATGCAGGACTCAAAAGTACCGTCGGCCATTAGAGGGTTAGGGAAAAAATTACGATTGCAATTAGGTCGGTCGCGCCTCAATTGTTGAATAACGTTAGCAGACAATTTTATCTTTGATTTGGATGTTGCCAAGACGTGCAAAGGCATCCATGGTGATCATCTTCGACATTAGGATTGATGTTTCTTTAATTTTTTCCGATTATCAAAAACAAAAGACGAACAGTTATTTTTACTTCACATGGTCAATATGTGCGGCAGTGTGGTATCGGTGGCAGAAATTTAAAAAAATTCGATGAAACGTATAGAAAACATGACTTGGGAGCGATTTTTCTGTCTGTCGCTCTGTATGTCTGTCTATTAGTAGTGACGATAAGATTGAAACGAATCGAGATATCGTCTCCAAATTTGGTATACAGTTAGCACCCGACATGGATTGTTTTCGGGTAAGCTCGCTTCAGGGGAGTGACGATTCAAAGTCATCTGCATGTCGAACAGTTATTTTTACTTCACATGGTCAATATGTGCGGCAGTGTGGTATCGGTGGCAGAAATTTAAAAAAATTCGATGAAACGTATAGAAAACATGACTTGGGAGCGATTTTTCTGTCTGTCGCTCTGTATGTCTGTCTATTAGTAGTGACGATAAGATTGAAACGAATCGAGATATCGTCTCCAAATTTGGTATACAGTTAGCACCCGACATGGATTGTTTTCGGGTAAGCTCGCTTCAGGGGAGTGACGATTCAAAGTCATCTGCATGTCGAACGGTTATGTACAAAACGCTACCACAATTTCTCTGAAAGTTGGGGTTTTAGATCAAAAATGACATACGCAATGCTCCAGAATTTTTCCGTGGCTATCTGAAGATTACCTTGTGTTCGACTTTCATATATCGTTTCAGAAGTTTATGGGTTCAGGAATACGAACATTTTTTCTGTGGTCAAGTCATGGACCCTAAATTCAATTTATAAGAATGTCTTTTTGCGGGGAGTACATTATCACAGTTTTATGATTTCATTTGCAGCACTATTTTCGTGTGTTGTAGTAAAGTTCGTCTATCAGATGCATTTTTTTTACTGTAAATTTTTGCAATAGATCTTAAAACCATAGAATTTTTGAATAGTAAATAGAGAAGTATTCCAAATAAGGTATTACAAACCACTACTTGTAAGATGTACTAAAAGGAATTTCTGCCAACATAGGATTCTGGCTTCTGATAATCCGACTAAAGCCGCATGGCATCTGATTTCGGAACTAAATGGCAAGCAGGTCAATGAACATAACAATATTGTAATACGACACGAAGAGAGGCTAGTTACCGATCCACGGGAAATCGCTAACTTATTCAATTCGTTCTCTGTAGAAGCACCTAAAAATATTATTAAAAACATTCCTAAGGACTTACCTCCTTTAAACGTTTCGACAAAACCCAATAACAAAACAATGTATTTACTGCCTTTTAGTGAAGACGAGTTGTATATTTTGTTAATAAAAAAAATAAAAAACAAGTCTTCGTGAGGTCGAGACGAAATTCCACCTTTTTTAGTTAAGAAGGTTTTAAGACATATTATAAAGCTTCTTACCTGCTTGGTAAATCTTTCATTTAAGTCGGGTATCTTTCCTAGTGACCTAAAAGTTGGTAAGGGCTTTCCTTTAATAAAAAAGAATGATCCAACTAATTTGAACAACTATCGGCTGATTACATTATCTATGACTTTTTCAAAGGTATTTGAATATAGCTATCTAAATCGCTTGGAACAATTTTTGCCGTCGTGTGGTATATTGTCTGCCTGTCAGCATGGCTTTAGAGAGGGCCACTCCACTACAACGGCTCTCATTGACTTCTATCAGGGTTTAGTCACTTGTTTGGAGGCTGGGGAGTGCCCTGTTGGGATTTTTTGTGATCTCAGCAGGGCCTTCGATTGTGTTAACCATAGGATACTGTGTGACAGGCTTTATTGTTATGGTTTGAGAGGTAATGCGCTTGGCTGGATTGACTCTTACCTGACGAACAGAGAACAGTATACTGAGATAAAGTTCAAGACATCAGAACGAATAAGTAGGGTATGTTCTGAGCGTGTTGTTGTTCCTACTGGTGTGCCTCAGGGCTCAGTACGGGCCCTATTCTTTTTACCCTTTACGTCAATGAGCTTGACAAAGTATCTCCTGATGCGCATTTTACTCTGTATGCGGATGATACGTCTCTAATCGTTTCTGAAAAGACAGATGATGCTTTGAATAATAAATGCCATTACGTTTTTAATAACTTAAGGAGTTGGTTCCCTCGGTGTCTAAAATATTTTAATTCTTCGAAGACAGAGATGGTGAGATTTCATCCGCGTCAGAGGGAAGTTGATATACTTAGTGTGGGTGTTGACAATACTTATCTAACGTGTGTCAATAACTACAAGTTCCTTGGAGTACACGTTGATGAACATCTCAACTGGAAGTTGCACTGTACGACATTAGTGTCAAGGCTGGCATCTCTTAATTTTTTATTTATAAATATAAGAAATGTTTTGACTGAAAAGCAACTAATATCTTTATACTACAGTCATATTGATTCTAGAATGAGGTACGGTATATGTCTTTGGGGTAATTCTACCTTGCTGCATGATGTCTTTATCGCTCAAAAAAGAATAATACGCTCTATTTTCAACATAGGACAGATGACGTCATGCCGGGCCTACTTTTCTAATCATAAAATTTTAACTGTGACATGTTTATATATTTTAGAGTTGTGTATATATGTTTTTAAAAATGGTGATAAATTTAAACTAAACAGTGATGTTCATACCTTCAGTACCAGACAGGCTTGTAACTTTTATGTTCCGTATGCTAGAACTAAGATGATAAAAGACTCTCCAAACTGTATTGGATTGAAAATATTTAATCATCTTCCTAATGATTTAAAAAATATCCAAAATATTAAGGTGTTTAAAAGCCAAGTTTCTTATTTTCTATCAGACCACTGTTTTTATACGTTAAATGAATATTTTAATGTTGTGAAAAATTAATTATTGTAAAAGGCTGACAAATCCAATGTAGCTTGTATGCTGTCAAAATGGATAATAAAGGTATTATTATTATTATTATTATTACTTCCTATTTAAAAACTGGGGGAGTGCAACTGTCATTTGAAAGGGGTTGAATGCAGGAGTGAAGTTTTGACGTCGCAGGATGTCATCTTTAATATTAAATTCACGTGTTTCGGAATTTTTATAAATATGCACAATAACTATAATACTAAATTTATTCCATTTGGCTGTTCCACACTGTATGTGCGGTGCAAAATAAATAAACTAATGTCTAAAGGTAAAAACTAAAAGATTTCATTAGACTTTCCCGTAATCTTAAAAAACGAATAATCTTGTGGAGACCTTAACCTTTGCTCTCAAATAGGTAGTAGCATAAAACCTGATTCTATAATCATTCGTTTTGTTAAGCGAACTGACGTGGAAAGTTTGAGCCATGTATAATACGTCTAGAACCAGGATATCATCGGTGATTATACTTCACTGCCCATTCGCATGCTACTTGGAAAAAATTAACATTTCTTACGCTACCAGGATTCCTTATACCAGTCTGGTCGATCAATCCAAAAACATTACTAGCTTTACCCCACTTTTGACCGCTTTATCGTCTCCTTGATAGTTTTTCTGTGCTTTTTATGTCACTGAAACTGATCACTTCCGACAGAGCTGAAAGCATATCTATCGTAATCTAGTGTGAAGTATACAGGGTTGGACTTTACGCAAGAATCTGCGGCAAACATAGTGATATTTAGAGTTCTAAAAAGTCATAAACAACTTTTGTGTGATTTTTTTTTATCTACAGGCTGGTATGAAAATCATGGTACATAGAAAATCAGTATCAAAATATTACAATTCAGCACAATTAAAAATTAAAAGAGCTACAGTTAATTAATTTTCCTTGATATCAAAAAATATTCGATGTATTATCTGAAAAAGTGGTACAGGTAATTTTTTCATAGCGATCAAAAACAATTAATTCCCAATTTGGCTTAGGTGGATAGAGGACGCTGCTTGCGGTGTCGTTAATATTCTAGAAATAATTACACCTTTTTGTTAGTGTCGTTAAAAAGCCTTTTAAAAATATAGGAGACTAGACGTAGCAAGTGCGTTATTGTAGTAAATTTTTATAGAAATGATCAACGAATTTTTTTTTTAGGAAAACTAAATATGCATCGAGCAAAATTAATATTTTTCTGTTAGATTTATTAGATGTACACACACACAAATATTTTGTCCTTGTTTCCCTCTGTGACCATCAGCGACGCCAGATTTTTTTTGGTAAATTCCTACAACTGTTTTCTTCTTCTAACTTAGACATATAGATTTAGGTTACTAGTACAGCTTTTATAATAGACTCCTGAGTGCTAACTTGGTTTCCATAGTTTTGTTATTTCCGAAAGGAACCGTAAAATATTCCTAGAAAAACTGGTATGGTATTCCTGGATAAGAAACTTATTCAAGCCACTTACAAAGGGAATATGCCTGCTAAATTTCATCAAATTCGATCAATAGTTTTTGAGTTATCGGTGTGTCTTGAAGTGGAAGATCCCGTTGACCGACAACGCGATGCAGATAGCATGGACCTGGCTGAACTTAATAAGGCTTTCATAGGTCTTTTATATCTAGCAGGAAGTTTTCGTGCCAACAGAATGATGCCGAAAGATGTGTACAGAGGGATACGGTGTTCCAACATTTCGTCCCGTTATAAGTCTCAGAAGGATCAAGTTCTTTATAAGACGCCTGCGTTTGGATAACCGCAACACAATATAATATATGAACAACATTTCGCACATTCGTGATCTCTTTGAGTATTTTGTTTATAACAACTAAAGAAAAACTAGCGACATTTAGGGGACTTTGTAATTGCAATCAGTATATCTCTTTAAAGCAAAGTCAAAATTTAGGTTATGTGTGATGCAGTTACTCTTTAGAAATAAAATTGAAAAATATATTCTTAAGGGCACCCACAGGGACCCAGTAATAAACCGACTAAAGTCGCTAATAGATTGGCCTAACCTATTTATTTAATAGGGTGATACATAAACGCTGGTAATTGGTTTACAGATGTAAAACTGGTTGCTAAGCTAATAAGCGATAGGTCGTCATATGTTCCCACAATAAAAAAGGCCGAACGCAGCAAGTGCGTTATGGTAGGTTAGTGAATTTTGATAGAAAATTTTTAATAGCAAATATGTCATTTCTTAATGCAATCAAGCATCAAATTTGGTTACCTGTATGAACTATCTAATAGGAACAATATACTATATTTCATCAAAATAACTATGTTGTTAGAAAAAGCAGAAAAATAATCCGAATATCACCTTAAAATTTCCCGAAAAAACTGGTCCAATTTTCCTGGCCGACGAACCCTTTCAAGCTAAATAGCTTCAATATTATCTTGGAATGTGGGTAAATCACCTGCCAAGATATAATTATTCACGAAAAACTTTGCGACGAAACTTCAAAAAAAAAATATATATCCTGAAATTTTGCTAAATCTGAAAACATTTTTTTACAATAACTTCTTAAGCATTTATTATTAATTATTATTGAACAAACTTAATACGAACAATGATTTCTACGGAAACACAAAAACTAAAAGAATATACAAAGTTCAAAATATATAGTTACCTAATCTGCAACTAAAATTGAAAATAAAATAATTTTTTACACGAACATCCACTAAGACATTATTTTCCACAAATTTCATTAAAAAAACTTTTGCCTCAAAACTTCGTTGAATAATTTTTCACACAAAAATTCGCAACAAATGTTATTTCAAATAAAAATCATTAAATTTGTTTATAAGAACATTAGCTATGTTGTGTGTGTGTGTTTGTTTCTTTAACGTTGGTCTATTTCCGCGACTATGGTCAATCACTTACGTCAGGGAGCATTTACACCTCACTATTATGGAAATTTTGCCGAACCCCTGCCTTTCTGTAGGGAACGTAGGGATATTTAACGTATCAAACATCTCATGGATACGGAACCGACAGCTTTACGCTCACTCCGAAGGGCGGAACGTGCAGACATTCAACCTGCTCACATACAAATGAACCTCGATCGATGTTAATTTTACAACATATACTGAAAAAGTGAAAGGGAAACGCTTGGAATCGCACCCAGTACACTAGGGTTCAGAGGCCATTGGACTTACCATTGGACCATAGAGGCTCTGAAAATAATTGTAAGAGTGCGAACATATTCCGATGTGCGTTTCACAAGATATCTGAGTACCATTAGATACAACAGATGTCATTATTCCATGTCCACATATAGTTTACTTTTTAGAATGTTAACCTGCCCACCAAATTTGGTTGCCGCCAACCTGTTATTTTTAGAGATAAAACAATTTTCCGAAAGAAAGCTACAAATTTTCACGGAAAACCTCTTATCCAACCCATTTACAAAAGGAAGGTACCTGTCAAATTTAATAAAAATCAGCCTATTATTTTTTGAGTTATCTGGTGATACATACTCAAATATTTATATACATACATATATATATATATATATATATATATATATATATATATATATATATATATATATATATATATATATATATATATATATATATAACATATAAAAATTTAAACTGATCGTGGGTGTGGGTTCTAGGCGGCCACGTTGGCGCTCATTTGAAGGTAAATTTAAAAGCCGGAATCTCCCCATTACTAAATTCTTTCCACAAAAATATATCAAAACAAAAAAACTTAAACACAACCCGGATATGGATTCGACCGGGCCTTGTTTGCTCTCATTTGAAGATATATTTTATAAAATCCAAAAGTCGCGGTTTCTTCATTGACGAGTTTTTTCTACGAAAATTTGCAATAAATTATGAACAAGCTCAACCATCAATTTAAATAAAACTACTGCCAAATATCAGAGAATGGGTCTACAAGATATGCGTTTTCTGGAAAGATTTGAATAAATAGGGGGTCAATGACGATTGAAGCTGAAACTTAAGGGCTTGAAGAACGCTCTTCTTGCGACATTTTGTTTACATAACCTGTATTCTTTTCAGGCGCTTTACCTAAATGTTACCAATTTTGACGCTTCAAATCGCGACTTTTACGTTTTAAGGAAAACTCCAATATTTTTTTTAAATGCCTAAAACTTTTTGTCTTTTAACTTACATATCTAAATTTTGGTACGTGATTCACTTTTTATAGTAGAAACACGCGTATCAAACTTTGTTGCCCTTACTTTGTTATTTACGGAGATATAAACATTTTCCGAAAGAAAACACAAAATGTTTCGGGAACACTTGGGCCGATTTTCCTGGCTAACGAACTTACCCAATCACTTGCAAAATGAAGGCACTTTCACAATTTGATCAAAATCGGCCTATTATTAGTTTGCGCCCATTTGTAGAAATTTCTTCAAAATTCGAAAGTCGCGATCTCCTGATTAGTGACTTTTTTAAAGAAATTTCGCTAAAAAGAAGCGGAACCTGCCGGCAGATCTACTGAACGTAAAGGAGCGGGTACCATAGTGAAGTATGTTTGGTTTTGTAACACACAATTGTTTATTACGTACGAAATGTTTTTTCTATATTTTCTCAACATTCTGATGATGTCACAGATCAGGAACCAAGGAGAGCATATGATCAGACAGTATAATATCAAGTCAGGTGACGATGTTGTCGATAGTCTCTGCGCATCCTACAGCATTGCCAGGAACACATGTATTTGGTCAAATGCAGTCTTTTTTGATATGTTGAATATTGCAGGCACCAATGCCCAAGTCATTTGCCGGAAGCTGACACGAAAGTATGCGACGTCGCCTTTTCTTTGGAAGCTGGGACATGAATTAGCCTTACCACAACTACAAACAAGGGTTCTTGGGGCACAACGCTATTCAGATCAACAGGCGATTCTGATGACCTAGGTGGCCGGTGGCTGCAGAAGATATAGCAGCTCCAACAAAGCGTCGTATCTGTTCTGCATGTTTCACATTACGGCTGACCAGGTTTACCAAAACCATTTGCAAGAATTGCAAGCGATATATTTGTAGAGAGCATACGGTCCCAGTGTACACAATATGTTATCTTTGGGTACAAAAACGGAAGACTCAAGTGAAGGCTGAGCAAAAGATCGGTGCAAATAATGAAACTATGAAAAATATATTTAGTGTTTGTGTTATGTAAGAAATGAAACTATTTTTTTAGTTACGTAACTAGTGTATATCTACAATTTGTTCATAATTACCTAACAGATCATGTTTAAATTTGTACAAAAAAATTATAAAGACCATAGAAAACAACTAAAACCATACATATTGGACTTCGCGATAGTCAACGTAACAATTATCTATGAAACAAATACATTGAGTGATGTCATTACTTTTTCTCGTAACCAGTATTTTCAAAAAAAAGTTTTGGTCATCCTAATATATAAACATCTAAATAAAAAATTTGTAATTTTACCAGTTATATAATATGTTTTAGGTGTAACTAAAAATAAGCTTGATACAAAAACTCTATTGCGCTAACGGTAATTCTAAGTCAAACTTTGATGCATCATTTAGATTCAATGAAACAGCTTTTGTACAAAATGAAGTAGCGAACGACGAAGGGTTAATGGACGGAAAGCGTGCAAAATGTTATCTAAAAGCATTCAACAGACTGCCGAATCACAATATCTCAAAACAGTTTTACTACAAATTAAGTGAATCTGTCCCAAAAATATGGCTCCCAAACAGGAAGATAATCCCTAAATTAGATCAAGAATCCTTAGCGAAACTGCTAATGTAAGTATATCATCGATTCTAAATATATGTATTTCATGACGGATTCATATCACTTGACACCCACAGAGAATTCATTGACAGTTACCTTCCAGCACCGCTGCAATTTTGCAATACCTTCATAAACAAATATAATGCAAACCCACTGTCTGTAAATATATTGTGTGTTCGCAGCTAGCTTCACCAGCTGGGGTGTATTCAACTTCAGAACATATAACGGGAGAATGGGAATCCCCATATACGAGTAGAACGCCATTCCCAATATGAATTCAAGATTAATGTTTAGCGAGGTATAATCTGAAACCCTATCTAAGGTTTATATGAGTTAACACCAAATCGGAATAAAAAATAATTCCAAAGTTTTATTTAAATTAGCTCCAGTGATCTCATTGATGAATAACGCTTAAACTTAAAGTGGAATATGTATTTTATGTATAGCAGTGTATCGACCTCTTTGTTTACCTAAAAACTTTATCACAGCTAAGGGCTTAACAAAAGTCCCATCCCAATATATATATATATATATATATATATATATATATATATATATATATATATATATATATATATATATATATATATATATATATATATATATACAGTGTGGAACAGCCAAATGGAATAAATTCGATAACGGATAAATGAGGGCGTGTTGGGAAAAACGCTTGGACACGTCGATTTGTATTTTTAACTGCGCATCTTTTTCAAGAAAAAAAAATTATTTAGGGTGCGTCATGTGACAGTGGCCAACACCAACTTTCTTATTTTAAATACAAGCCCCTGTATATTATTAATTTTTTGGATTCTTCAGAAAATTCTAGACATAATTTATGTACAATGTCCTATACCTATCTTCAACTGTTTCGGAAATATTAAGTATTTTCAGATTTATTACAAAAATTAACATTAAAAATAGAAAATTATTTTATTTCACAAATTCGCTACATTGCATTCAATACTTATTTCCCATTCAGCTCTTGATAATGAGAAAGTAAACAAAAACCATTCCTGCGTTTCTTTTTACTGATATGAAATGAAACAAAAACAAAAACAGTTTTCTTTCTGTTCGTATAAAACTCGTAGCCTTAGCAACTTGTCTGCCTGCATGACAGTAGTGATTAGTGTCAGTGCTATTGTCGTTTGAATTTCGTTAACTGTACGTAATAATATCAGAAAAATGGTTCATTTAACAGAAATGCACAAAATAACCATTCTACAAATGATTGGTTATGGAGATAACACACGGACACAGATGGAAGTGTCTCGCTTATTTCACGAAAAATTTCCAAATTTGCCGCCTGTATCCCAAGGAACAATTAGCAAAATAGAAAAGCAGTTTCGCGAGCTTGGTCATGTGAGAGAGATAAAAAAAGTAGCTGCCAATGCAGTAAGTGATGATACGAAATTGGATATTACGCTTGAGTTTCAAGAAAACCCACATACTTCTGGTCGACAAGCAGCCCAACTATTCAACGTTAGCCACACAGCAATTTTTCGAACATTAAAGGAAAGTAAAATGCATCCCTATAAAATGATACCAACTCAGGAGCTCATGGAGGACGATTTCGATAGGAGAACGTATTTTTGTGAACAAATGATGGCAATGTTAGATAACAATGTGATCAAATTAGAAGATGTTTTGTTTTCTGATGAGAGCACATTTACACTTCACGGTCATGTTAATCGTCAAAATTGCCGCTATTGGTCTAATGAGAATCCTCATTGGATGAGAGAGGAACATACGCAATATCCTGAAAAAATTTTCTGAAGAATCCAAAAAATTAATAATATACAGGGGCTTGTATTTAAAATAAGAAAGTTGGTATTGGCCACTGTCACATGACGCACCCTATATAATTTTTTTTTCTTGAAAAAGATGCGCAGTTAAAAATACAAATCGACGTGTCCAAGCGTTTTTCCCAACACGCCCTCATTTATCCGTTATCGAATTTATTCCATTTGGCTGTTCCACACTGTATATATATATATATATATATATATATATATATATATATATATATATATATATATATATATATATATATATATATATATATATATATATATGTGTGTGTGTGTGTGTGTGTGTGTGTGTGTGTGTGTGTGTGTGTGTGTGTGTGTGTGGTATATTGTCAAGTACAAAAATTTAAAAAAGTAATGACATTAGAAAATGAGTGCTGTTTAAACAATAATCAAAAGCCGATGTTTTTAAAACTTTATTTAAAATTTCTTCATATGAGCGCAAGCTAGGCCCCTAGCACACATATCTGGGTTACGTTTCTCGTTGTATATATATATATATATATATATATATATATATATATATATATATATATATATATATATATATATATATATATATATATAACATACTGACCCCAGATATGTGTGCTAGTGGCCTAGTTATCGCTGATATAAAGAAATTTTTGTTAAATTAAAAAGTCAGGATCTCCTTATTAGTGAATTTTCCGAAGACAATTCACTAATAAGGAATACATTGAAATAAGCCAGAATCAAGTAATGATGCTGCCAGCGGTTCGAATAGAAGCCACACTATATATAATACAAGACCAGTGACGAACGCCTACATCTCTCTCAGTTTTAGGGTCAAACACATTGGGATCTACGAGACGATCCCCAGTGAGATTTGCAGAGTAGGCAAATTAAGGTCTTACCAAGTCACTCTTTACGCCACTCTAAGGCAGATTAGGGTCTTGAAGATCGTTTCTTTCTTCATATTCCCTTAAAATCTTAAAAGCTGCTCCAGGTGAGAAGCTGAACCAAGACTACAGAAACGTTTTCGAACATATGTACATATTGTAGAAAATATATTAAATATATATATATATATATATATATATATATATATATATATATATATATATATATATATATATATATATATATATATATATATATATACATTTGTTGTATATTCTTTTAGCAAATTTTTGTGTTTCCGTAGAAATCATGGTTCGTATTAAGTTTGTTCAATAATAATTAATAATAAATGCTTAAGAAGTTATTGTAAAAGATGTTTTCAGAATTTGCAAAATTTCAGGATATTTTTTTATGTTTCGCCCCAAAGTTTTTCTTGCATAATTATATCTTGGCAGGTGATTTACCCCCATGCCAAGATAATAATCAAGCTATTTAGCTTGAAAAGGTTCGTCGGTCAGGAAAATCGGACCAGTTTTTTCGGGAACATTTTAAGGTTAATTTTGGATAATTTTTCTGCTTTTTCTAACAACATAGTTATTTTGATGAAATATAGTGTATTGTTCCTATTAGATAGTTCATACAGGTAACCAAATTTTATGCTTGATTGCATTAAGAAATGACATATTTGCTGTTAAAAATTTTCTATGAAAATTTGCTAACCTACCATAACGCACTTGCTGCGTTCGGCCTTTTTTATTGTAGAAACATATGAGGACTTATCGCTTATTAGCTTAGCAACCAGTTTTACATCTGTAAACCAATTACCAGCGTTTATGTATCGCCCTGCTTAATAAATAGGTTAGGCCAATCTATTAGCGACTTAGTCGGTTTATTACTGGGTCCCAGTGGGTGCCCTTAAGAATACATTTTTCAATATTATTTGTAAAGAGCGACTGCATCACACATTACATAAATTTTCACTTTGCTTTAAAGAGATATACTGTTTGAAATTACAAAGTCCCCTAAATGTCGCTAGTTTTTCTTTAATTGTTATGAACAAAATACTCAAAGAAATCACTAGTGTGCGTAATGTTGTTCCTATATTATATTGTGTTGCGGTTATCCAAACGCAGGCGTCTTATAAAAACGTGATCCTTCTGAGACTCATAATGAAACGAAATGTTGGTACACCGTATCCCTCTGTACCCCAGATATCTTTCTGCATCATTCTGTTGGCACGAAAACTTCCAGCTAGATATAAAAGACCTATGAAAGCCTTATTAAGTTCAGTCAGCTCCATGCTATTTGCATCGCGTTGTCGGTCAACGGGATCTTCCACTTCAAGACACACCGATAACTCAAAAACTATTGGTCGAATTTCTTCTCTCAGTTTTAGGGTCAAACACATTGGGATCTACGAGACGATCCCCAGTGAGATTTGCAGAGTAGGTAAATTAAGGTCTTACCAAGTCACTCTTTACGCCACTTTAAGGCAGATTAGGGTCTTGAAGATCGTTTCTTTCTTCATATTCCCTTAAAATCTTAAAAGCTGCTCCAGGAGAGAAGCTGAACCAAGACTACAGAAACCTTTTCGAACATATGTACATATTGTAGAAAATATAATATATATATATATATATATATATATATATATATATATATATATATATATATATATATATATATATATATATATATATATATATATATATATATATATATATATGCCAAGTTTACCCTGGTAGAGATGGAAGAACCCGAGCCTATGAGGTCCAACTTCCCAACGGAACATTGCTTCGAAGGCCTATGCAGTTGTTATATATTATAACTTCCTACCGCGCTCCGAATATTATAAAAGCCAAGAGCGTGCACCAGATACGGTCCAACGCCAGCGTCAACGCACACAGGATCAAGGACGGCAAGTAATGCAGCGCCGCTAGAACCGCCAAGCGCCCTTAGTGGTGGGAATCGAGTCGAGCCACGAACAACGGTATGTATATGCAGAGTAGCTAAAGAACATTCAATACTAATGTCACGCGACCGCGATCTCTTTATATGTTATTATTCGTATTAAGCCTTAAAGAATGCAATATAAATTTCTACTGTACATTTTAATCGATAATAAAGTATTAAGTTGAGTTCACTTCTTTTAACGCCCCAATAACGAAATAGTAATCTTTATATGGTGCCCAGATTATTAATACATATATACATACATAGAGAGTAACTACATAATAAACGTCACAGTTCCGAACATATTTTCTATACTTCCACTCAATCGGTAAAATATTTAAACCGACTGAAGTGAAATAACAATGATAAGATACACGAAGTATGCAGGAAGTTTGGCAAATACAAAAAAAAGAATTAAAAATTACATAAAGATTATAATTTAAAAAGGCTTGCTTATACTATCAAATTCAACAAGCATAACAACTCAATTTGCCAGTATAAACCTAGAAAGTTCAATTTTTGATTTTTTGGTACGTAGTAAGCTCTTTACCGGAGCAACATAGCTACAAAATGTCATAAAAATATCTTTGTAATTTTTTAGATAATTTTTTTTTCAAAAAATCAATTTTTTTGTCTGCGGTCTTAGCAAAATGAAAATATGTGTCAAGTTTCGGTCAAATCAGATTAGTATTTTTTTAAATTACTCTCGGATACACACACACAGACACACACACACACACATATATATATATATATATATATATATATATATATATATATATATATATATATATATATATATATATATATATATATATATATATATATATATATATACAGGGTCGCGCATTGAAAAGGAAACAGACAGATTTGAGTCCAGAGAAACTTTTTTTAAGAAACGCTGAAGCACGTCAATTTTATTATTGAGTGGAACATGTTTTGGCATAAAACTCAACTTTGTCACATCAACCCCTTAAGGGTGGTGATAACAACCGTTATATTTTAAACAGGGAACATGGATCGAGTGTCACATCATTTGAAAGCTCTTTCTTTTCTGAATTCAGCACACTCTTTTTTTTTTGAAGTTTTAACAACTCGTTTAAAAATTATTCACAGTTGAAGATGCAAAAACGCATTTCACTCATTTCGATAAGAAATGTGCTAATAGTCAATGTTTTGTTGGTTTGTAAATAGAAAATTGACTATCAGAACATTTCTTATCGGAATGAGAATAAAAAAAATTCACTAATGAGGAGATCCCGACTTTTGAATTTTGAAAAAATTTCTTCAAATGAGCGCTAATTAGGCCCTCCAGAAAACATATCCGGGGTCAGTTTCAATTTTTATATGTTTATATTTTTATATGTTTATATATATATATATATATATATATATATATATATATATATATATATATATATATATATATATATATATATATGTATGTATATATATATATATATATATATATATATATATATATATATATATATATATATATATATATATATATATCACACCGATAACTCAAAAAATAATGGGCCGATTTTGATTAAATTTGGTGAAAAAATTCATTTTGCAAATGGCTTGGACGATTTCGTTAGCCAGGAAAATCTGCCCGGAAAATTTTGTGTTTTCTTTCGAAAAAAATTTATATCTCCGGAATTAACAAAGTAAGGACAACAAAATTTGGCACGCAGGTTTAGATCCTTATAGGTAAGTCACGTACCAAAATTTAGCTATGTAGGTCAAAAGGTAAAAAAGTTATAGGCATTTAAAGATAAATAAATTGGGGTTTTCCACAAAACGTCAAAGTGGCGATTTAAAATGTCAAAATTGGCAACATTTAGGCAAAGAGCTTGAATCTAATACGGGCTATAGAAATAAAATGTCTCAAGAAGGACGTTTTACAAACCCTAAAGTCTTAGTTTCAATCGTCATTGTCCTTCATTTTACTAAAATATTCCCAGAAAATTCATTTCAAATAGACCCTGTCTCTGATGCTTGGCAGTAGCCTTAGCTATAGAGTTTATCGTTTAATGGTATATAATTTTTGTCTAATTTTCGTAAAAAATCAATAAAGCTCAAAATATCCGTTATTATATAAGATATGAAAAAATTTGTATATATTAATTATAGGGTGTCTTGAGCTACATCTTAAAATAATATTTCTACAATCACAGGATGGCCCATAAGTCGTTGGTGATACAAATTTCCATATTTTTTTTAAATCAAACACGCCTTATGTTATTGGATTTTTGCTTTTTCCATCGAAATATAATGCATGTTTGTAAGAAAAGAAATTCAGGACGCAGCAAGTGCGTTATGGTAGCGAATTTTCATCAAATGTTTCATATTTGAACAGCTCAATTTGCTGTTAACCTATAAGGTTGACCAAGAAACGTGTTTTTTCGGGAACACTTTAAGTTTACTTTCGGAAATTTTTGTACACATATTTGTTAAAAACATTTTTATGAAAATTCACTACCATAACGCACTTTCTGCGTCCAGACTTTTATTATATATACACATGATTGTTTACGACTTCCTATTAGACGTTTTGGAAAAACTGGACTGATTTGGATTCTGAAAATCTACAGTATGAGGTTTTCTAATATGCCCAATCCATCTACCGTATTCAGAACATCCTTGGACTTCCAGTTATACCGGAAGTGGACACTTACTCGCTTATTTTAAATGGAACACTCTGTATCTTATTAGAGATTCGGATACAAATGATCTTGGCGATTCTCGCAATATACGGTTATATGCGCGGTTATCTCGTTTTTTTCAAATGGATCATCCTCTAGATTATAATCCCATTGGCAAGATATTTTACTACTTTTCGAATTTTGTTAACCGTTCCCTATACCAACCGTACGGTTTTTGAGACATTCAGTTTCGAAATATGCAATATAGGTACATATTATGTTTACTGTAGACTGCCATGGAAAATAGCAAATTTGAGTTAAGTAATACAACTAAGTGAACTTTACTTCTCTGCACAAAAATTCAGTTTGATCTCAAAAAAATATATGATGTACTCAAATTAGGATTTTATTAATCTGCTACTAATTTACGGAGAATGCTGACGAATGTTAGCAAGAACATGTGTATTTGTAGAACCATATGTAGACTTGCGTCCACCTTCTCATGAAACTATTGATGCCGCTATTAGAAACTTACTACACTGGGAATCAGTTAGTCAACAAACAAACACACTAACTGAACTAAACAACGAAACAAATTAAAAATAAAATTGAAGCCACTAAACACTGAAATATGAAAAAATTATATGTATACATATTAGAATAAATGCTCGAAGACATTCCCTGCTGTTGCAAACACTTATTTGCTCGCTGAACTATTTCAGCGATGGCCTTCTCAATCTAGTTTGATGTCAGAAACGCAAAAGCATCTCGAACTAGTCTAATCATATCTTCCTTAGCCGTAACCGTATGTCCATACACAACATTTTTTTATGAATCCCCAAATGAAATAGTCTAGAGGTGAAAAGTCTGGAGAACGTTGGCGCCAGACGTAAGGACTTCTATTTGCTATCCACCTGCCATAAAACATTGGTTCCAGTTTATCACTAACAGCGCTGGTACTGTGCGATGACGCGCCGTCTTGCTGGTACCATGTCTGATTCCTTTCCTCGTTTGACATTCCAGCTAATTGTGGTTTAATGACGGTCCTCAATATTTCTAAGGAACTTTCCCCAGTAAGATTCTCGTCATAGAAGTGGACACATAAAATTCGATCACCTGGAAAGAATAACAAATCCTAATTATAACGAGTCGGTTGTGTTACATTGAATTTCACAATATGGAATCAGAATTGAAGAAAAGGGGTAAGCCGTACTTCTTACGGAGTCTCACTTAGTCTGTTAGAAAATAGTTTGAAATAAAACTTTTATGTCTACGTATCTTTTATTTCACAGAATATATTGCAGGACCACCCATTTTGAAATCCTCTTCGCCAAGTTAGCTGAGGATCTTCGGAAGCCCTGTAGTGATATTTGTGTATATTGAACATTCGGTTATTCATGAATTTCGCCTCACCAACCCAAATGACACCGTTCAAAAATTCTTATCCTCATCTTTCTTAAGCCATTTACAAAAGTTGACTCTTTTTTCTAAATCAGTGGTTACCAGGGCATGTACTGTGCTGTAGGAGTAAGGTCCCCATTCATGTTTTTTCAAAATTTAAATAGGAAATTCAATTTGTCTTCTCTCGTTTGATGGCTGAGTTTGTACAATTTCTAAGTTCTTCGTAGAAGTTATAGGTTCTATTTTCTTACTTTTAGTCAATCGTACTCGTGCCCTGTTTCTCAATTTTAAAAGAAATTTGATATTGTCAGTTAACCATGGAGCATGCTGCTCGGTGTCTTTAGTGGTGCAAATATATCACATTTTGTGCACCATAAATTCTATAAATTGGAAGGCAACCTAGGAAATCGCCAAATGCACTATGACGAAAATTTCTAACACACACTCACACACACACACAGATATATATATATATATATATATATATATATATAAACATATTTGCGGCTCCTCAATATATGCTTTCATCAGAAGATATTTTCCGAAAGTCCCACCACCAATACCTCTCTACCAGCGAATTTTATTAATAAAGATGTGCTAAAAACAAATAAAATAATTTAATCAACATTTTCGTAGACGCAAAAATATAGACATTTAATTCTTGTTTATGAATATACAAGAGGTCTATATTACCTGTGTAAAATTAAGTGTTCTTATTAACTGTTATTAGTCTATTTGTCGTGCCTTATATTACACTAACGAACTATACGAAATGCGGCCCTGTAGAAGTTACATACCCAGTGCTTTTATGACATTCGACTTCGAAGTTATAGTGGCAGAAAATATCCGGGAAACCTTTTATACGTTCCGAGATTTTATTGTCTTTCGCTAGTGTGAAAACAAATAATCAAGTGAAAAATTATACTAGAAGATAAGTGAATCTCAAGTGTGCAAAGTTTGATTATGGCTATTATATAACGTCTCTAGATAATATCTAGTGACAGTTATGCTTGGTGACATATTTCATCTCTGAAACAGAAAGAATAAAAACTAAATAGGTATAATCTTTTCGATGAAACTTTATTGGCTGTCAAAAAATATTGTCAACTAATGTGCCAAAAAGCCATGACTACATTGGTAGATATTTACTGCCTGTCTGTTGATCGATGCGAATATAAAATACTGTTGCTTATAGCTTTATAATTATAACTTAAATGCTTTAAAAATGTCTGAATACTATTTTGTCTATGTATATTTGATATTTGGTAAGGGTAAAATTCTGTGAAAGCTAAAGTGTTGATTTGTTGAAGATCTTTCAAATAATTACTGGGGAATTAAGAATAGTCCTCTTTTAGCACTCGCTGTGGCTGAGACCAGAGGTTTTGATAAAACAATTGGTTTTAGATCTAAGCTACCGGTATGTAACTTGTGCTCTTATATTAAAATCAGATATTGTAGTCCCTTGCTGCTCTGAAAACCCATTAGTTAATAAAACATAAGTTGCAGCCTAGTTAGCAGTATTTCTAAGGTATTAAGATCTATACGGATGGTTCTAAAAACACACGTGGGACAGGCCCTCCTTATATCGAGCGCATCTGAAACAGTCCTATTTTCACCATCTTCCAGTGGAAAGTTGAATGTTTACTGCTAAATCGTTTGCCAATTTACAACCTATTTTATCGGTTTACGAAAGCAACATCTCTAAGGCAATTATATTCACTGACTCAAAAGGCACGTTACAATCGATAGCAAAATCTGCATGTCACAACGTCCGAAACAACTTGATTTGTCAAATATGTTCAGTCATTCACAAAGTATTGCTGAAAAACGTCTCACTAAAACTGGTGTGGTTAAAAGTCACGTAAGCATAGTGGTCAATGAGGCTGCGAATGAGTCGGTGAAAGGAACTGTCTCACAAGCTGAACTGACCTTTGCTACTACTCATTTAGATATTTACAGTGATTTGCACAAAAAGTTGAAAGAGAATATATTAATTATGCCCAAACATAAAAAAAATTCCATATTTTCTGATAAATCCAACTTTGCCAAAAAACATAACGCATACTGCTGGATTCCATCTTCCCAGCTTTTATTCACTTTTAATTACAAGGTTGAGATTCGACTACGGTTGCTTTCCAACTCACCTTCTTAAAATTGGTCTAACTGACTCTCAGTTTTGTACTTGTGACAACTCCTCAATCGGTGAACTGAATCATATATCATTTTGCATCCCAAAAATGTAGGGAACTGTCCAGCGTTTTGATACGGGAGCCGCTCAAACTGGGTTGTAAGCTTCCTCTTAACTCTTGCAATTTTCGCCCTTGTCGCTCAACAAAAGACCTTATTTTAGCTCTGCTGTTAACATTTCTCAGTAGGTGCAACATCAGAATATAGTTTTGCTTTTTGTTCTTTTCTTTTTTCTTCATTATTTTCTTAAATTTATTATTATTATGCGGCCAAAAGCATTCACCATAGCCATTTCAACCCAAACACACACACGTATGTGATTTGTGATGGCATTTTGATTCTTAATGTTGTTGTTATTTTCGCTCAAACGTTGATAAAATATTTGTTGTCTGTAACCAACCGAAATATATCAGTACTTATCGAAAATACTTTTGAAATTTCCGTTTTAACCTAAAATTGAACAACCAATTAAAAATATATATTTTTAATAACTCAACAAATCAATAGTGAAACATAAATTAAGTAGGGCGTGATTTTCCTTGTTCATATGTGTGCGTTGATACTAGACAACAACAAAAAAGAGAAATTCGGTTTATTAAGTTTATTATAGAATCAATTATTTAACGCTGATAATGTTAATAAATTGGCAATTTGAAGCAAAATGACAGTTAATGTAAAGTTGCAAGATTTTAAAATGTACTACGTTAAAGATTGAAAATTAAGAAAATCACTCAAATAGTGCAAGTTTTACTTAACATAGATTTCTGCTGTTGAGTTGGTGCAGCCAGAGCCTAGTCTGCGGTATAATGTAACTATTTAGATATGGTCAAATTGCTAGAATAAGTTAACCTTTCAAACCTGGTAAAATTGCTAACATGAGTTAACCATTCAGAGCTGGTGAAGCGGCTGTTATTATGTGACTCCAACTAGACACTTGCCCCTGGTTGTAATGTGTTCTACTTTGTTAAGAACATACCTCCATAAGTAATGGTATAGCTGAAAGGAACAAAAAACTTTGCCTATACCATCATTTCCTTATTTTTACTTTGGATGTAACATTAACTGGAAAAGAAGAAGTTCATCAAATCCGTTCAGGTATATATATATATATATATATATATATATATATATATATATATATATATATATATATATATATATATATATATATATATATATATATAGTCTTCAAAGACAAGTGACATTTTTCATTCAGAGTCCAAGTTGACTTTGAGACGTCAAGAATTTACTGTATCGATACACAGAGTTGAACGTGAGTCAATGGACAGAGGCAATGACGTCATGAAGCTACAATAATTTCTATGATTAATAAAAACATATAAAACGTTACACATCCCCATTGCCAAGAGAAAAAAATTGGAACAGTTATGTGCTTTGTGAAATTAAGATGATAAAGAAAAAGCCTAGACAGCCAAAACTTTTATAATGGGTAGAAACCCATAAAAGATTTAAAAATCCGTTGACGAAATAGAAAAAACGTAGAGACTAAAAGTGGTTCAGATAGATAGTGTCAGTAATATGCGTATTATTTTAAAATTTTTATAATAATAATAACAATAATAATAATAATATTTGTTCACTACTTATCTCTTACAGAACCTTCCTTTTACTAAAATTTTTCCGGAAAATTCATTTCAAATAGACTCTTTCTCTGATGCTTGGCGGTAGTCTTAGCTAGAATTTAACGTTTACTGGTATATAATTTTTGTCGAATTTTCGTAAAAATAAATAAAGCTCAATATAGCCGTTATTATACAAGATATGAAAAAAATTGTATACATTAATTATAAGGTGTCTTGAGCTACATCTTAAAACATTATTTCTACAATCACAGGATAGCCCATAGGTCGCTGGTGACACAAATTTCCTTTTTTTAGTCGAACACGCCTGTTATTGCATTTTTGCATTTTCCATCGAAATATAATGCATGTTTGCAAGAAAATAAATTCTGGACTCAGCAAGTGCGTTATGGTAGCGAATTTTAATTAAATGCTTCATATTTGAAAACCTCAATTTGCTATTTACCTATAAGGTTGACCAAGAAACGAGTTATTTCAGGAACATTTTAAGTTTAGTTTCGCAAATTTTTGTACGTTTTCAAACAATAAGACAAGATTTTAAAGATACAAGTATAAATAGCAGATTGAGCCCTATAATAGATTCATTCACGGAAGAAAGTGTTAATCTCACCCTTAATCTGCACAATTTCTTAATTATGTACTAGTTATATCAGTTATATATTTCAAGATATTAGATTAATGAGACAGTTTTCATGTACAGATATAGCAAATTGAGTACTGTGCTACCATTTATACCTAGACCAATTATTTATAGATAAGTACAGATTGTAATTAAATATCGTCAGAAACAGCTCTCAGTATATTCCTATACCTACCCTTGAAATAGTAGTTTAACCACGGTTTCAAGGTAGTTCTTTAAATTATGATAACATGAGATTATGTGCAAGAGAAATTTGCACAATTATTCATGCTGAATTCATTTAGGTTTCAAGCTGATTGTTGATACAAATTCTATTTATAACTATATAATCAGAAAATTTTCACGGTTTTGTCATGTATATATATATATATATATATATATATATATATATATATATATATATATATATATATATATATATATATATATATATATATCTCTTATATTTATCTATAATAAACCAATTGTCTAATTAAGAATATTCAGGTAAATATATAATTCAGATTACTCGCTCAGTTGACGGTACTTATATTATCAATGCTAAAGCATAGGAGTGTCGTGTATTGCCATTCTATAGTATTTGCTTAAGGGTTTGCAGAACACCCTTCTTGCAACCTTTTCTTTACATAACCTGTATTTATTTCAGGTTCTTTGCCGAAATGTTGCCAATTTTGACGTTTTAAATCGCGATTTTGACGTTTTGAGGAACATCCCAAATCTTTTTCTTTAAATACCTTTACCTTTTTTGTTTTTAAACTTGCAGACCTAAATCTTGGCATATGGTCACTCTGTATAACACAACCCGCGTACCGAATTTGGTTGCCCTTACTTTGTTACTTCTGGAGGTATAATTGTTTTCCGAAAGGAAACACAAAATTTTCCGGGAAAACCAGTGCCGATTTTACTGTCTAACGAACTTGTCCAAGCCACTTACAAAAGGAAGGTACGTACCATATTTTATCAAAATCGGGCAGTTATTTTTCAGTTATCGGTGTGATACATACACGCACACAAATATATATATATATATATATATATATATATATATATATATATATATATATATATGTATATGTATATATATATATATATATATATATATATATATATATATATATATATATATATATATATATATATATATATATATATATATATATATGTATATGTATATATATATATATATATATATATATATATATATATATATATATATATATATATATATATACATATAAGCATATAAAAATTAAAACTGACCCTGGTTATCAGTTCGCGCCCATTTCAATTCGTTTCATGTTCTTTGGCTAAACGTTGCCAATGTTTCAAATCGCGACTTGGACGTTTTAAGAGAAAAACCCCAATTTTGTTTCTCCAAATGCCGACGACTTTTTAGATATTTTTTTGTAAAACGAAAAATCTATTAATATGATATATATATATATATATATATATATATATATATATATATATATATATATATATATATATATATATATATATATATCACATCGATAACTCAAAAGATAATTGGCCGATTTTGATGAAATTTGGTAGGTACCTTCCTTGTGTAGGTTGCTTGACAAGTTCGTTAGCCAGGAACATTGGACTAGTTTTTCGGGGAAAATTTTGAATTTTATTTCGGAAAATGTTTGTGTCTCCGAAAATAACAAAGCTGTGACAACCAGATTCGGTACATAGGTGTCTGCTATCACACTTACCCTACGTGCCGAAACTCAGATCTCTCAGATCTCTACGTTAGAGTAAAAAAAGTTATAGGCATTTAAAGAAAAAAAAAATGGGTGCCACTGATGATCAAAAGAAAGCACAAGAACAAAATATTTTGTGTGGTTAACAAAATCAGTTGATTATTACATACAACTTAAGTTCTCTTCACGCAAAAAGGTCAAGAAGTAGCAAAAAATATTTTTGAAATTTTATAATTTTTCTTCTTAAAACACCAAAGCCGCGATTTGAACCGTTAAAATTTGTAATTTTCAGACAAATAGTCTCAAACAAATACGGATTCTGCAGAAGAAATGTCGCAATTGGTGTGTTTTGCAAAGCCTTGAGGTTTCAGGTTAAACTATCATTGTCCTTCATTTTACTAAAATATTATTGGAAAATCCATTTCAAATAAACCCTCTTTATGATAATTTGGCAGAAGTTGCAGCTATAGAGTTTATGGATTAATAGTCTATATTTTAGCAAACTTTCGTAGACTTATGAAGTTTGAAAATATTTCTTCAAATGAGCAACAACTATAACCCCTAATACGTCGTAAGTTTCGGTTTTTGTCTTTTTTTACACATATACAGGGTGACGCATGTCTAGGGTAAAACTTAATATTTTTGTTTATATACAAGATACGTGCAAAAATTGTTTACATTAATTACAGGGTGTACTGAGCTGCATCTTATAAAATTAATCACAGGCTACCTCATAAGTCGTTGGTGATACACACCTTCTTTTTTGATAGAACACCCCTTATGTTATTGCATGTTTGCATTTTCCACTGAATTCTAATGCAGGCTTGTAAGGAAAAAAAATAAATCGTTCATCGTTTTTGAGTTATTTCAATTGATTTGCAACTTTTCACGTTTTTGGCACATTGCACAAACACGTATCACAAATTGTAAAAAGGCGTTTGTACCAATAGAGAGCTGCCCCCCTGGAAATGATGCATTCAGTGAGCTTTTTGTTTGTATTACTCGTCGAAAACATCCAGCTGCCGTATACAGGCACTCTCAAACAGTGTCTGAATTTGAAAGGTTTCCGCAAAAATGTTTTGAGTGTTTCCGTAGAAATCTTTTATGCAACATTTTTGTGAAATGGTGGTAATTAATAATAAATGTTTAGTAAGTTATTGTAAATAAATTTTGACGAATTTTTGTGAAAAATATAATATAGTGTGAGACTACTGAAGGCAATTTCGACCAAAAATGGTGAATTTTTGTAAAAGATATTGTTGCAAAATTTCATCGATTTTTTTTTACTTGGGCCATAAAGCTGTTTGTTAATAATTATGCCTTGGCAGGTGTGTAAATAGCTTGAAGAAGTTCGTTGGCCGGGAAAATCGAATCAGTTTTTTTGAAACAACAACGCTGTTTTAATGAAATGTGGCACATTGTTACTACTATATAGGTTATAATGCCAACCATATGTCCGTTTAAAAACAATACATATTTGACATTAAAAACACTTTTACGAAAATTCGCTACCAAAACGCACTTGATGCATCCAGACTTTTTTTTTAATTGACAGATATAAATTTTGATACATAGTTTACTGTTTATGACGTAAATCCGCGTACCAAATTTGGTTGTCCTAACTTTGGTATTTCTGGGGATTTAAAAATTTTCCGAAAGAAAACGCAAAATTTTCCGGAAACAAATTGGTTTAATTTCCTGGCTAACGAACTTATCCAAGACACTTGTAAAGGGAAGGTAATGACCAAATTTAATTAAAATGGGCCCTTAATTTTCTAAGTTATCCGTGTCATGCGTATATATATATATATATATATATATATATATATATATATATATATATATATATATATATATATATATATATATAATATGTGAGTTTATAAAACCCTTTATAGATTGTTGGAATTGCGAAACAAAACTAAATTGAGTTGCTCTGAAAAGAGAGTTTATTTATTAATCACAATAAATCAAAACCTACTATTTACATCAATTGAACATTACTATGTACAAATCTTACCTGAAAAGAGAAACAACATTTAAAGCTATTATTTCTCCAATTCCTTAACAATTTAAAATTTTTATTAGTCTGATGAATTTTATTCTTAATGAAATTACTTCAATAACTTGTTTACATTTAATGGTGTTATCTACTCTCACAATGTCATGCGCCCTAGTTAATGAGCGGGAGACTCAAACTTAATGAAGTACTATGAGAACTTCATTTACATCTCCCCACCCCCAAGACCTTATACAGCCAAGGTTGGTACCGGAACAAGTTTTGTTATGTGAAAGAGATTTGATTGGAATTTTTTTTGTCCTGTGTTTATTCTATAAATTGAGTTTGACAATTTTCCTAAAACTTGATATGGGCCGATTTTTAATTCATCTAGTTTTTTTCGATTTAACCGGTTTCCGTTTTCCACATATACTAAATCTCCTATTTTTAGTTCGCATATTTTTCTGTTTTTGTCGAATCGTTGCTTATTATAATTATGTGATTTTATAGTCCTTTCCAAGGCAACCCTCCTATTTTTCGATAAATCATCATATTTTATTTTTTCTTTCAATTCATATGGTAAAATATTGACATTTGTTCCTTCTAATAAATATTTTGGAGCAAATCCTGTCACCGTGTGCTCTGTTTTATTATATTTTTGGGTACATTCGTGAGCAATAGTCGTCCATGCTAATTTTTTTTTTCTTTCATTTATCTTACATCTAATTTTATTAACTAATGTTTGGTTTAATCTTTCATTCAAACCATTTGAAAAAGGTGCATCTACTGCAGTGAAAATAATCGGTCTATTTTCTTTACCTAAAAAGTTTTTAAATTCTTTGGAATTTATACCCGGATATTGATCCAATAGAATCATGCCAATTTTATTTCCCTGTGTCACCTTTTTAACAAGCTTTATAAAATCTTTCGAACTTTGAGTTTTTGAAGTCAAAATATATGCATATCTCGTAAAGTGGTCTACCATAAGGTGTAAATATGTTTTTGTAGAACGTGAGACACCCACCCTAATTGATTTAATAGCGACGGGGTTACAAAATTTTATAGTAGATAAGATTGATAGAAATAACTTGAATGGGACTGAAGATTTATTTAATAATATCAGGGGCTTAGAATATTTGGTGAATAAAAGTAATGTGGGAAAGAATAGGGTAGATTTTGAAAATAAAATTAAAGAAAACAATGGAAAAATGTTGTTTTATAATATGTGAGTTTATAAAACCCTTTATAGATTGTTGGAATTGCGAAACAAAACTAAATTGAGTTGCTCTGAAAAGAGAGTTTATTTATCAATCACAATAAATCAAAACCTACTATTTACATCAATTGAACATTACTATGTACAAATCTTACCTGAAAAGAGAAACAACATTTAAAGCTATTATTTCTCCAATTCCTTAACAATTTAAAATTTTTGTTAGTCTGATGAATTTTATTCTTAATGAAATTACTTCAATAACTTGTTAACATTTAATGGTGTTATCTACTCTCACAATGTCATGCGCCCTAGTTAATGAGCGGGAGACTCAAACTTAATGAAGTATTATGAGAACATATACATATATATATATATATATATATATATATATATATATATATATATATATATATATATATATATACATATATATATATATATATATATATATATATATATATATATATATATATATATATATATATATACATATATATATATATATATATATATATATATATATATATATATATATATATATATATATATATATATATATATATATATGTATATATATATACATATGTATATATATATATACATATATATATATATATATATATATATATATATATATATATATATATATATATATGTATATATATATACATATATATATATATATATATATATATATATATATATATATATATATATATATATATACATAAAAAATTGAAACTGACCCTGAATGTGGGTTCTAGGGGGGTAGTTCGCGCTCAATTGACGATATTTTGCCAATATTTAGACGTCGGAATCGCCTCATTAGTAAGTTTTTGTTAACAAAATTCACTAAAATGACTAATAGATATTTTTAAGCAAAATGGTAACAATAAATTTGGCACACCTATATGCCCTTTATTAACTAACATCTTGAATTTTATTAACTGAATGACCTTATGCTTTTTAGAAGGTCAACTTAAAATGAAAATTCGCTGTTTACGTTGTTCGTAAACATTGTTTTCTCTGTGTCTGTAGAATTGTATGTCAATATGTAGCCTGCCACAAAGCTCTCTCTGGTAACCGCAATCTCTGAAACTAGTTTATATCCTTATTTACATACATATATAAAATCGTACAGTTCTGTTTCCTTCAAAAACATATACCCAATTTATTATTTTTTACTTGTACCTATTGATAAAGAAAGTCGATTTCGTACTTTATTGTAAGTGACATTTTAGACAAAGCTGCATTTATTAGTAGGCAGGTTGAGTTACGCCAACACCTCTAGTTGTAGATGTTGGTTTCTGGGTAAAAAATTGACTTATTATGAATGTTTGCAGTGTCAATGACTAAAATTAGGAAAGCAACAAGTGACTTACGGTACCGAATTTTAATTAAATGCCGCAAACTTCAATGATCCAATCTGCTATTACCCTTGAATGTTAAACTCTGGCATATAGTAAAGTATCTACTAGGTCAACATGTCTACTAAAGCTTATCACAAGAGCATCTGTATTCTTGACATAAATTTTTGTTTTTATAATTTTTTGTCGTTGAAAAACTCGGTAGTTCGGGCTGGCTAATGAACTCATCTAAGCTGTTAGGAAAAGAATGGGACGTGCCGAGTTTAATCAAAATCGGTTTATTATTTCTTGAGTTATCGGTTGGATATTATATATATATATATATATATATATATATATATATATATATATATATATATATATATATATATATATATATATATATATATATATATATATACAACCCTGTTGCTGTCGACTTACTTTTATAAGATGCCGCTCAAGACAACATAAAATTAACGTATAAGTTTTTTTCTAGTAACGGCGTCAATACTAACCGTTACCGTATAAATGCGTCACCCTGTATATACTTAAACAGATAAAAACTGAAACTAACACCGCATATGGATTCTAGGGCCGTTAGTTCACGCTCATTTGACGAAATCGCTGTTTCCTCAATAGCGAATTTTTATACGAAAACTTATAGAGTATTAAATCATATTAGTAGACCTGTGCATTGGTCAAAATTCGATCGTAATTCAATGCCTAAAAGTTGTCAATTTTGACGTTTTAAATCGCAACTTTGAAGTTTTAACAGGAAAAGCTCTCAAATTTTCAGAGTAACTTTTCTGGTACATCTTGACCTTTTTGCGCCACAAAAACTTAACCTTTGTCTGTAATATACAATATATTGTGTAATCCACACAAAATATTTTGTTTGTGTGCGTTTCTCTGGTCATCAGTGGCACCCAATTATATTTTTCTTTAAAGACCTATAACTCTTTTCTCTTTTAACTTACAGATCTCAGTCTTTGGTACATAATTGACTTTTTATGTAAAATCCGCCTACCAAATTTCGCTGCCATCTCGTTTTCGAAAAAAAAAACCCAACATTTTCCGGGAAAGCTGGCCGATTATTTTCCTGGCTAACGAACTTATCCAAGCCACTTGCAAAAGAAAGGTACTAACTAAATTTTATAAAAATCAGGCCTTTATTTTTGTAAGTATCGGTGTAATATATATATATATATATATATATATATATATATATATATATATATATATATATATATATATATATATATATATATATATATATATATATATATATATATATATATATATATATATATATATATATATATATATATATATATAAATTTTAAACTAGCCTCGGGTATGTGTTTTAGGGAGCCTAGTTCGCTCTCAGTTAAAATTTTTTTTTCAAAATTCTCAAGTCCCGATCTCCTCATTAGTGATTTAAAAAAAAACTCAAAAAGACAATAACGTTTTAAAACACCAGCCTAATAAAGAAAATTTCTCCAGATCAACTAAATAAGGAAGATATCAGAGGCACGACAACTATGCTCTGTTACTGAGTAGACCCACCGTCGTTGGTCCACCTGTACAATATGCACACATATACACTTTAACATAAACATTAATTCTATCAGTGCTTATCACAGGATCCAATGATCACTCAGTGCATTAAAATGGCTTTTGGAAACTCATTCATTTTAGTGAATTTTTGTTAAGAAAATCACATGCATCTTGTTAAGCTTTGATGAGGTCGGTAAACAGTTTTGACACTCGATTACTTTTAGAAGAAAGTGCAAAAAACTGTTTGAAAACGCAATATCGTTTATACTACTTGAAGTATTAAACTAAAACTTTAAAAGTGCGTAGATCTCATATAACTGGTCCTATCTACCTTATTTGAACTCAATTGGTTCAGCAAATCTTGAGTTAGAACTAAATAATAAATAGATAATCTACGATATGACCTGAAATTACCTCTGAAATGGATGCCTATAATGTTAGACAAGGTCAGACAGATATATCAGGGTTCCGCTGCCATTGCAACCAAAATCTCCAAATTAGGTTTTAAATGGACAGGCTACTAAAGTCTGTCACAATAAGCAATCAGCGGGGTTGCCATTTGCGACAACTCGCACATGATTCTAAAGATAGAAAAAGTTAAGATATAAAAATTTCAATGAAAGTGATTCAGTTTGGCTAAAAGCAAAAACTACGTTTTATTATGTATAAATATTAAGCTTCTTAGTATCACCGTATTTAAAAGCCATCTCCCTGCTCTAGTTTAATCTGACAACACCACTATTTGTAATTTGTTAACTGACAGGAGTCATGAGAGAAACCTCTGCGTTCTAAGCATAACCGCGAAACTAACAGACGTTAAAGAAGAAGCAGAAGATAACCTCGAAATCGACTCTGCTAATACCTCAGAATATTATAATATAAACAAACGACCTGTATTCTAAGGTTAATACAAACAGGAGTAGGTAAATAGTAATCCAACTTTTAATTTTAATCTAACTTTAACAAGTGCCTTCGGCCGTCGACTGTAGTATAATATTATGGTTCTAACATCCAATCAAAAAAATAAGAAAGTGGTTATGTGCATCAGATTCAGGTTGGTAATCAATGCATGTAGATAATGTATTGCTACACTGAAACAACATTATTACAAGAAGAAATATATTTACCTCAAACTAATTACAAGTATAATTCCTAGGTACGTATGGTTTTCTTTAATGTAGTATATAGAAAATGTGAAGTAAATGGAACTACATCATATCATAAAGCAGTTTAAATTATATAAACAGATGTTCAAGAGTAAATTTTTTAATTTTAATTTCAAAATTTTGTATTGTTTATATTTATATCATTATCAAACAGAATGAATACAGTAATAGTAGATATGCCCTGAAAAGAGTTTAGGTCCAGCAAGTGCGTTATGGTAGCGACTTTTCGTAAAAATATTTCTAATCTTGATAACTCAATTTCCCAGTAAACTAGAATCTTCAGTGTTGATACATAGTAAAACCCATATAAAGGCAGCGTGTGTACTAAATAACTACAAATTTACTTTAAAAAACATTATTTGTTATTTTGTTTGCAGAAACTTGTTCTACTGAGTTGGCTAAAACGGATCATCCAAGCGATTAGTAGGGAAAAATACCTGCCACGTTTATAATTTGGCAGGTAGATTCCTTTGGTAAATAAATATAAAATTTTCCGTAAATTTGCAGTTTCGCACACTCAGGACTTTTAGAAAACTTTTTTCAGAAGCATGCTTAGAACCCTTTTTGGATGCACATACCACAAGAGAAATTGCTTGAAAACATCCCGCAAGAAAGTTGCGGGACCAGGAGTTAATAGGGATGTTAAGCGGGAAAGAAGATAAAAACGAATTGTGGGCGGAAAAAACAGCTTAGTTGGACCTCCATAAACTGCTTTTATGCTAGTCTGCGCTATGATTCCTTAAAATCCTGTTTACTCCGACCATAAACCCTAATCACCGCAGGTCCCGCAACTTTCTTGGCAGTTGGTCCCAAGAAATTTTTATTGTTTATATTGTTCTTTTTTATGCATTTAGGTTGGTTGTAGGTATGCAGAAGGTGGAGGAGAATCCCCGCGACGAAGCAGCGAACCAGGATTTTCAAATTATGTTTAAAGTGTTATCACATTTCATTTGTTTAGAATATTTTCTAAATGAATTTGAAGTTGCCTTGTTTTTTAGTCTTACATAGAGAGCTACAATTATCTTAAAAAAAAGTATGGATACAGCAACAGTAAATGAGTGTTGAAAACTGTCTGGGTGCAGCAAGTACGTTATTTGGTTGAGAATTGTCGTAAAAAATTTCAACTTTGATAATAATGTCCCATTAAGCTAGACTATTCAATCCTAAGCCATAGTAAAACCTATGTAAACGCAACCTACGTACTAAATTAAGGAAAAGTAACATAATGAGCTTCGAAAATAACTACAGATTTATTTTGAAAAACCATTTTTGTTGTTTTGTTTGCAAAAACTAGTGTGATTGGGTTGACCCTTGTAAATAAATATTTTTTTCTGGAATAATTTTGTATCTTTAATTAAATTTGTACCACAACTTTTTTAAAGAGACTTGCAGTACTTATATATGTACCAAATTTTAATCTTCTATCTCCATAGCACATGAAATTTCTTCAAGTAATTGCTTACTGAGACCTCTAAAACCGATCTCCAAGGTTCATTTAAATTTAAAGAGATAGATTTAATAATATACGTCACTAAAAGTGTACAATTCTTATGAAAATTCACTACTATAATGCACTTGCTGCGTCCAGAACTTTTTTATTAAAATATCATTTGATATCGTTTGGTGTAGAAATATATTTTGCATTATTATCGCTGAGAGAAAAGAACAGGAGAAATTATATACAGCCACAATTAATTTTAGACAAAAATATATTCGTAACGAAACAACGACCAACGTTTAATTTTGTGCTTTCATAATTATTTTGGGCAACACACAATCGGCTTAGTTCATTGTTATGAGATTAATTACCCGCATAGATTCACAGAAGATAAAAATAAAATGATGAGATGCCAAGCAAACAATGGCACGAAATAATGAAAGAAGTCAACTAATGGATGAAACATAAATTATTACGTAAATTGCAATATACATGTATACACAGTGTCAATAATAAATATAAGCATCCCTGAGACATTCACCTCGATATAAAGGCGATCAGCAAATTTAATCTTAATGTGGGCCATTTTGGCGAATTTTCCCTAAAAAAAAATTGCTGATGAGATTTGAGTTTACATATACAGGTTGTCCAACGAGTGACGATACGGAACCTCACGTCAATATATTTTCTTGAATCGAATTTTTAATGACGGGGATTATGTACGTCATTATATGCTTTCTTGAAGGATCTCTAAACCTATCTATTACCGTTTGTCAGATATCTTAATTTTTCGATGAATATGAGGTTTTCGAAAAAATATCATCTTCTATGTAAGATAATATCAAAAGGAAAACTCACTGGACTGCAACGATGGACTTATTACTTCATCAACCACTGTAATCCAATACATCGTCATAATTTACAGGGTGTTGAAAAATTCAAGTTCAATTATTGTGACACATTCAAAGTAGATTATCTTGTTTATGTTAAATGCAACAACCTTTATAATAGAAAAAGTACTTCCCTTCCATATGACACTAGGGTTCCCTATACCCAAGTGACAGAGGATTATGTAGGTCAACAAGAGCTACAATTTAAAATTATTTTCAAATATAGAGGCTGGTCCAATAAAGTGTGACACCTGAAAGATATGTTTCTTCTTATGGAGCACCATGTATTTAATAAGGATTCTGAACTGTATGGTAAAAATGAGGACCACTTTCTTAAAGGATCCCTCTACCAATCTATTACCGTTTGTCAGATATCTTGGTTTCTCGATGAATATGAGGTTTTTGAAAAAATCTCATCTTCCATGTAAGACAACATTGGAAGGTAAACCTGCTAGTCTGCGACGACGGACTTGTAATTTTTTTAACCATTGTAGTCAATATTTCGCAATAATTAGAGGGTGTTGAAAAATTAATGTTCAATTGTTGACACATTCAAAGTAGATTAGCTTCTTTATTAAATCGAACACCCTGTATTTTGTTGAACCACCTTATAGAAAAAGTAATTCCCTTCCATATGACCCTAGTGTTGTTCTCTATACCCAAGTGCAATGGTTTTCATGTTATTCATACTTTTGTGTTTGTAAATGCCATTTTCACATTAAAACGAAAATCTTCCAAGGTATTTAACAAATTTTATTTCAAGACACAATCAACTGAAATAAACATGAAATTAACAAAATGACACAGGTAATAAACAATAACAAGCAAATCAAAAACTACCAAAAGACCAAAAGATCAAATATCTTAAATCTATATGTTTGCCATAGTGCTTTATACAAAGAGCAATTCTACCTTCAAAAGATTTTTTTACATTTTTCAGGATGTTTGGTGTAATGGAGGAAAAAGCGTTTGCGATTCTCAATTTCATATCCTCTGAAGTGGTAAGGAGAGTAATGTATACAATATTGTTTATGTAACCCCATTGAAAAAAATCAATAGGTGTTAAATCTGAATCTAGGGGGGCGATTCTGTTCACTCTCTCTGTCTATCCATCTATTCCGAAAATGCCTATTAAGAGAGTTTCTTACTCCAATTGAAAAATGAACAGGCGCGGAGTCCATTTCAAGCCACATTTTGTTTCGAAGTGGAACATTATTGAGGAGTAACCAGAAGTCAGGCTCAACAAAACACAAAAATTTCCTTCCATTCAAGGTTCCGTCAACAAAATAGGGTCCAATAACATGTTAACACTCCATTGCTGTTGCATATCGATACTGCGAAACAAATCTTTGTTGTCTGTATCATACCAATGAAAATTATGTTCATTTACTAGTCCATTATTATTGAAAGTAGATTGGTCAGTAAATAATACACAGTTGAAAAAATCAGGATCATCTCCAACATTATTGAGAACCGACAAGGAAAAATCACAACGCGTAATGAAATCTCTTTCACTCAAATGCTGGTGCATCTGAATATGATACGGATGATATATGTTTTTCTTAAGAATTAGGGATACACTCACTTGACTTAATCCTATTTCATTGAAACTTTTTCTAGTGCTGGTAGTTGGGCTTTCCGTAAAAGACAGTAGTATGCTTAGCTCGTTCTCACTGTCACCAGTTTAGTTTTGCTGAGTTTTTCATATGCAACAACAAATCTTCTCAATAATTTGTCAAACCTCTGTTCTCTTGGATGTTCTCAATCGGTACATTTTTGGGCATAGACTCTTGACGCCGGAAGATTATTTTCCATACATTTTCCAATGCGTAGTAACATACCTCTCCGCCCTTGGAGTGAGCATTGTTTCATAATTTAATACAGGGTGTTCCATTTAACATAAACAAGATAATCTACTTTAAATGTGCCAATAACTTAACTTAAATTTTTTTAACACCCTGGAAATTTTTACGAAATAATAACTACAGTGGTTAATGGAGTAATAAGTCCATCGTTGCAGTCTAGTGAGTTTTCCTTTCGGTATTATCTTACCTGGATGATGTGATTTTTTTTTTTCATCGAAAAATCAATATATCTGAGAAATGGTAATATCCTTACCTATCTAGGTATAGAGGTCCTTCAAGAAAGTGGGACTTATTTGTTCCGTAGAGTTAAAAATTATTATCAACTACATGGTGTTCTACAAGAAAAATCAATACTTTGAGGTGTCACACTTTATTGGACCAGCCTGTAGATTTTAAAATAATTTTAAATTGTGGCCCCTTTTGCCCTACATAATCCCCCGTCATTTAAAATTCTATATAAAGAAATTTATAGACTTGGGACTCCGTGCTCTTAGTCGTGGGACACCTATATATATATATATATATATATATATATATATATATATATATATATATATATATATATATATATATATATATATATATATATATATGATGGTCGATCAATAAACGTTCGTGTTTTGAACAAAGACGTTGGTATCTCCTTTTTTTTGCAACGGAATCTCCTTCAAGGGCTACACACTTTTCCAGCGGCGCTGCGTTTTTCCTAACCCCTTCAAAAATACGATTTCTAAACCTCTTCTAAATAAGCTAATGTCTCGGCGATAACCTCCTCGTTTGAGCAAAGTACTTTCCCCTGGGCCATGTTTTCATGTTGGGGAACAAAAAAACTGCAGAAAGCCAGGTCAGGTGAGCATGGTGGGTGCAGCATCAATTCGTAGCGTAGTTCATGAAATTTGGCCTCGACGATTCCCGATGAATGTCCTGGTGCGTTATCATGGTGAAACACTTTTCCTAGCTAAATGGGGCCCTGTCTCTTTCAATTTCTTATCGAATGGGTTCAATAATTTACTGTACTACAGCCCAATGCTCCTTCTTCTTTTCTACAAACAGTCCATGAGGATTATATATATATATATATATATATATATATATATATATATATATATATATATATATATATATATATATATATATATATATATACATATATATATATATATATATATATATATATATATATATACATATATATATATATATATATATATATATATATATATATATATATATATATATATATTTCCTTTGAATCTGAAAAAAATCGTGGTCATGATTTTACAGACCAAACAGACTTTTTACATTTTCTTTTGCTTTTGTAGCTTTATTTATAGATTGTCCTTTGTATTTGATATATTTTTTTCTGCAAATTTTCGTAAAAAATATTTAGTCAGTCTTCCCGAAATTTCTTTTGCGATTTAGCAGAAATAATTTTTTGTCAAATTTTTGTGGAATGTTAGTAATAAATAATAATTAATATTTAATAAGTACTAATTGTAAAAAATATGTTTGCGAATTTACGTGAATATACTTTTCTTGTTCTCCTTAGTTAATCTTTGTAAAAACTCGGAATGCATCAAGTGCGTTATGGTGGCGAATTTTTTTTAAATCTGCTCAGTCCAAATAGATAAAACAATGCTTTGTTTTAATTAAATAGTCGGATTCTCCCGGTCCGTGCCTGTGCTGAGCTGGCCTTTAATGTATCGAATTTGGACCACGTAATTATGATGCATGTTTGTAAGAAAATAAATTTCAACTAGAAACTTTCTTTGATGCTTTGACAATAGTTTTACTTATAGAGTATCTATATGTTAAAACGTGAGTTAAAGCTCATATGAAGAAGAAGTGTCGAAAGATAAAATGTATGTATAATACGCGTTATGGTAGTAGTATTTCAGTAGTAGGCTTTTGAAATGGTCCCTTTTATAGAAGTTGTACAGATAAAAATGCAACAACAAAGAAAAACGCTGCTTACCTCTACTACATTTTTCAAAGGGATATGGAAATAAAAACTATTTCATTTCACTAAAAAATGGCGACTTCATTTCACTATAACGAGACGCAAGCAAGCAATGATTTTAGACAGTATTGCACTTAACTATGAATTAACCCATATCAGTAAAAGTCTGGACGCAGCAAGTGCGTTATGGTAGGAAATTTTCATAGACAATATCTGACACCAAACAATTCAATTATTTTTTATTAAACGCCTTTAACTTTTTTTTCTTGTAACATAAAACTTTAAATTTTGGCAGGTGGTTTAGATTATATTTATTTGTTGTAGTCGCCCCAGTTCGCGCACATTTGAAGATTTTTTAAAAATTCAAAAGTCGGGATCATAATTATTTGTACTTACTATGGTACAAAGGATGCGAACATAAAGCTGTTAGAAAAGGCAACTAAATTCTGCGTATTATATTAAATACAAATACAACATAACCATTCTGCTGGGCGCTCGACATTATAAAAATAAAACTTGGAAGATGTGCTATAAAAAAATATAACATTACGGCAAAAGAAATTAATTTTAAAGCAACCAGAGACTTATTTGCATTCATTCATTATAATTTCCAAGAAATACTTTATTTGTCAGAAACAACCATTCATTTAAGACAAAAAGCTTTAAAAATACATGGAAAGATATTTTAAAGCAATTCAAATAAATGCATTTTAACTTAAATAATTTCGATGACTGATTGGATTATTATGTTGTTTAAATAATATCTTCGAACAATTAATAAAAACATATAACGCTTTGGTATTGAATATATTTCTTAATGTAAATAAATGTATTTTTTAGGTGAGATAAAAGTTTTTTTGCTGCAAACGATTACTATAAAGCTTTTCAAATAAGTTGGTGACAATTTCAAGAATAGCAACGAAACTGTTTTCTCTGTGTAGGCTGTCCTTAAAATATTTGTTTTGTGAATAACAGGGAGATTATTCTAACTACAAAAGTAAACAACATCATTAAACAATACCACATGATCTTCCCGAACTGGCCTGTACTCGTATTAGCTAATAATAACAAACCTTTTTCGACGTTAATTAACTTCGGGATGTCATGAACTCAAAATCAGCAAACTTCGTTTCTGTGATCCAAACCTCCCTATACGATATTTACTCTGTTGTTAATTTTGTGGAGCGCTAAAGTTAATTTTGACCAAATATTTGTGTTTCCTATTACTTTCCAATCTCACTCTGCTCTACATATACTTATTTAGAAAACCTCCACGTGTAAACTAGTGAAAACAAAGCTGGATTGACATGTTTGGTTCTATATGTGAGTTAAACTGATTAAGTGAATTTTATAAATGAACAGATGAACAGGTTGTACGAAATGAATTCTACCTGTCCACGGAACAAACGCGCTATTACGAGGATAGTTAACAGTCAAGTATAAGTCAGATCAGTACACTTGGAATATCCAAATCACCTCAATACATTTTTAAAGACCTGACGATCGATTCAATAACAAAGCTAGCGTCATCAGGGAATGAAAAATTCTAAATTCTTAATTACTAAACATTGTACTTATGATAAAAGGCATGTCAAAGACCTTAGAGAGAGGGGAATCACAAAGTTTTTACGTTTATATTTTTTATTACCGGCGGTCCTTTTAAAAATTTCGTTATACTTGTTTCCAAAAAGTTTCGGCATATGTTTTTTATCAAGAGGACAGTAGTGAACTATTAAGAAGTGGCAAAGCTCGTTTCAAACACACTTTATTATTTGTGGCCTTATACCTCGTAGGTATCTAATTTTACCAGTTTTTTAACATTTTTAATAATCTTTAGGTTTTCTTTATCTAAGTGGTGATTATTATTCCAATTATGCTTAGCGAAGACTTATCTATATTATCGTATATCAGCTTTGCCAGATGTTCCTTAAATGTGGTTTCAGTGCTTCTTTTAATTTTCCCAATGTATTTAAGATTACCATTTTTACAACTTATTTCACATATATCTATTCGACATTTCAGTGACTTTATCATTATCTTTTGTATTACCTAACAAACTATAATTCTGTGGCTAATGGACTTGTGGTTCCAACGCCATTTAACTAACAAATTATTTAAGTTATTTTTTTTTGTCGAAAAATTTTTCCAATAAGAATATCCGTTATATTTATCCACGTTCTAAATGTAGGTAATCTAATACTCTGCTATAGCGCAGCGGGCAGATTAATGCCTTAGAACTCATTTTTACATATTTTCTTAACCTATGAAAATGTCTTCAGGATAGGAGCTAAAACGTCGAGTTTAAACAAATTAGCGAAATGTCGAAGCAGTATATGTTGCATGGACGATAAAGTGACACCTTCTCTGTTGGATTTGATATCTAGTAATATTAAATTGAGGTCAAGTAACATACTAAAAGTCTGTATCTGGAGAATGTGCCACCATATTCTTTTCGTTAGAATACATAATAGTTAAATTAATGTGCGTGTTTTTTGTTTCTTTAAAGTCGGTCTATTTCCGCTACTATGGCCAATCACCGACGCCAGGGAGCAGTTTCACCTCACTATACTGAAAATTTTTGCGGAACCTCTGCCTTTCTGTAAGGAGGGTAGGGATATTTAACATGCCAAACATCGCGTGGACACGGTACCGATGCTGTACGCCCCCTCCGAGGGGCGGAACGTGAAGACTTTCAACCTCAAATATAATGCCACAACCTCAGTTGATAATAATTATACAGCGTGTACTGAAAAATTTAAAGGAAAACCCTGAGATCGAACCCAGTACTCTTCGGTTCAGAGGCAGGCGTTCTAACTCACTGAACCACCGAGGCTCTTGGTTAAATTTTAATTTTTTTTTTTGATTTCCTCAATACACCTTTTCAACATACAAATCCCGAGTATAATATTCGATACGTTTTAAATTGAATTATTTAAATGTATCAAAATATAGAGGTGATACATCTAAATGGAACCGGTTCAAAACTACCCTGTATATATAAGTTTAATAAATAAGTTTAAATCAAGAAAACTATTTCAGCTAGAAATTGTGTAAAAGGTAGATTTTCCATATGTGTTACCTGAAAAATAAAGTGTCACGTTGGAAGTTTTGTTCTATATTTTATAACGTGTACGTTTAAAATAGACGAAAGATTATATCATACTGAAAACGGCATTTTTTTTAAGAGGGAACTGATTTCTGAGCCTCCACACATTAGAGATTTTCTAGTTGAAAGACTTTATTGCGATATAAGAAAAGATAAAGCTGGCTGTAACAAAAGTGATTGTGATTCCATATTGTGTCATATTGAGCATAAAAATCAACAATGAACAGTTTTCACAAAGTTACGGCAATTATAAGCTAATCCTTGTCGTTTTCAGTAGATTAGCAAACAAGGGTTGCTTGATTTCGGTCAATTCGTACAACTTAAATGTTGTAAACGTGATAGGCAAATGATAAACGACATCTAATAGATAGTAGATTGCAAAATGTTGATAATATAAGTCATTTCTTAGTAAATTTTCGTAGCGAACTTACTTTTTCTTTTCAAATGCACGCAAACTATTACCGCCAGAATCATATTCGAGATAAGTTTCACTTTATATTTTTTTTTATGTCAACAACACACCACGAGGGCTTACAGCCTAAATACTATCGTACCGTGGGTGTTGACAAGGAGGAAAGAGGTAGCTTGTTAATTCTGGACTTGAAGGTTTGGAGGTTCGGAGGAGAAGGAAAAACATGTGCCGGCAAGGAATTCCACAACTTGGAAGTCCTCGGGACAAAAGAGCGGGCATAACAAGATGTTCTATGTCTGGTGACCTGGACATTAAAAGGGTGCATTCGCTCTGTTCCCCTGGTAGATCTGCTGGGGGCAGCAGGTGGGGGAATTATGGAGGAAAGCTCCTCTGAGCAGTGCCCGTGCAGATATCTATAAAAGAGAGAGAGGTCACCAACGGCACGTCGGTGGGCAAGGGATGGAAGCCTTTGGGTGAGGGTAGAGTCACCGATGAGACGTATAGCTCTCTTTTGAATGGAGTCCAGGATAGCGAGTGTAGAAGCGGCAGCTGCACCCCAGATGTGGGAGCAGTATTCGAGGTTTGGCCTTATTTGTGAAGTGTATAAGGTATAGAGATTAGTTGGTGAAAAGTATTTGCGAGCCCGGAAGAGGAAACCCAATTTCTTAGCAGCCGCTTCTGCAATTGATGTAACATGTTGGTGCCAATTAAGATTTTGATCCACAGAAATGCCAACAAGAGAAAAAGACTCATTACTTTGAATAACTTGGTTGTTCATTGTGATGGGTCTAGGGCTGCTGTATCTCTTGTGAGAAAGAAAGCAAGACTTAGTTTTGGTGGGGTTGAATTGTACAAGATTTCTACTTCCCCAGTCTAATATTTTTTGGAGGTCTACGGAGACAGAACCCTCCATGAGTCTGCGATCCTCATCTAATTGGGCTAAAGAGACAGGCTTAGAATATTGTATGTTTGAGTGGAGGGTGCTGTCGTCCGCGTAACTGTGAACTGGGTTGGATGTGCTAGAGAGGAGGTCATTGATGTGGAGAAGAAACAAAGTAGGGGCTAAAGCTGAACCTTGAGGAACTCCTGCATTAATTGGATACAGTTTAGAGGAATGGCCATCCACAACAACAGATATGCTCCTGTTGGAGAGGAAATTTGCTGTCCAGGTACAAAGTTTTGGTGGTAGGCCATAGGCCGGAAGTTTATTAAGCAGCGCTGCGTGCCAGACCTGGTCGAATGCTTTGGATATGTCTAGAGCAACAATCTGGGATTCACCGTGTTGTTCCATAGACTTGTTCCAAGAATGGGTGACAAAGGAAAGGAGGTCGGCAGTTGATCTGCGCTGACGGAATCCATACTGCCTGTCGTGGATTAGACTGTGTTTTTCAAGGAATTTTAGTAGTTCGGTGTTTATATACTTTTCCATCACTTTAGAGATGACTGAAAGGAGAGAAATAGGCCTGTAGTTGCTAGGAAGCGCTTTGGATCCTTTCTTGAGGATGGGTTGTACTCGAGCAGTTTTCCAGTTACTAGGGAATATGCCTTTATTGTAAGATATCTGAAACAGACGAGTCAGGACAGGAGCAAGTTCTGGTGCGCATTTTTTGAGAACAATTGCTGGGATCTCGTCAAGGCCAGAGGCTTTCCTGGTATTAAGAGAAGAGAGCATCTTTCGTACCTTTTTAGTTTTGAAAATGATATCAGTCATTTTATGCACGACATTGGGGACTGTTGGTGGTTGAACATTTGGAGGTGGGTTGAGAGTAGAATTTCCGGCGAACAACGAAGCAAAAAGTTCAGCCTTGCCCAGGGCGGTAGAAACAATTTCATCACCAGAGACAAGAGGTGGGAACGTGCTCTTGCAGAAATTATTCCCAATAGACTTAGCAAGAGTCCAGAAGGGTTTGCCGCCGTTGGAGCTTGAGAGGACTTTGTTTTTGATGTGGTTATTAAACGAGTTTTTTGCCTCAGAAAGAATGCGGACATAGCGGTTTCTTGCGTCGTTGAATGCTTGACGATTTTCTTGACTGGGATTGTGTAGAAGCGTTTTGTGAGCTTTGACCTTTTCAAGTCTGGCCTTGTCACAGGATTTAGAGAACCAGGGCTTTTGAGTGGCTGAAGAGGTTTTCTGTGTACGTGGAATAAATAATTCCATGCCAGCTTGGATAATTTCGGTGACGTTTTGCGAGATATCAGAGGGGTCAGGATGAGAGAAGCAGACAGACGCCCATGGAAATGAGGAAAAGTAATCCCGCATTTCGTCCCAGTTTGCGGAGTTGTAGTGCCAAACGATACGTGGGTGTGATGACTGTGTGACCTCGGGTTGCATTGCACAGGAAGCAGTGACCATGCCGTGGTCTGAGCGACCAAGGGGGGCGGTGACTGATATCTTATAGCATTCAGGATTTGTAGTAAGAAGGAGATCCAAGGGATTTGAGCTGTGTGTTGGGATACGAGGAAAGTAAGTAGGTTGCTGAACCATATTGGCCAAAGAATTGCTGACTGCAAAGGCCTCCGCTGCTCTCCCTTGTGGATCGGTTTTTGAAGATCCTAGCCATTCCTTATTATGTACATTGAAGTCGCCAAGAATAGTGACCTCGGAGGAAGGATATTCAGAAATCAGATAGTCGGTTTTTTCAGAAAGGTAGTCAAAGAGCTGGACAAAGTTGTTGTCAGAAGGTGACCGGTAAATGCAACAGATGAATTTAGTTGCAGCCCTGAGAGAGAGTTTTATCCATAGTATGTCTTTTCTTCCAGCTTCTAAATTGGGAAGTCTGGTGCAGGGTAGATTGCTACGGACGTATGCGCACACGCCTCCATGCAATCTAAAGGCAGCAAGGAGCTCATACCCCGGGAAATTAAGGTGATTAGTGGCTGTTTTGGCACTGATTTGGGTTTCGGTGAGGAAGAGGAGTTGGGGCCTGTTAGCCTGGAGGAAATGGTGGACGGAGTTCAGGTTAGAATTTAGGCCACATATATTCGAAAAGGATATGTTAAATCTTGATGTTGGCGCCCCCTGTACACCCCTCTCCCGGAGATCCGAATGGAGGGGTATTTTGCCTCCGGAATATTTTATACAAGGAGGAGCCATCATCATTTTTGCTTATAAGGGAAACCGACTCATACACCAGAACCGGAAACGTCCGTTGGGACTTCACCGGCCCCTTGATGTATGGGGTGGTACCTCCTCGGGCGTGAAAAAATCCTTTACTATTACATAAAGGAAAATTCCACTACCACCTGCTAAGGATTGGATTGGATCAATGTCTACCCCTTTAAAAATAAGATTAATAAAGGGACTATCAATTGTCCGGTAGTTATGATTTTCGACATAGTAGGAGGATACAAAACATTTTCATCATTTTGCATCCATGCCTATTGTCGGTAGATATATATATATATATATATATATATATATATATATATATATATATATATATATATATATATATATATATATATATATATATATATATATATATATAGATAGATAAATAAATAGATAGATAGCTATATAAGTAACACACCAGTAGTCGTGAACGGAACCTCTGGAGTACCAGGCAACCCTCCAGAGTAACCCGCCTTGCACCACACAGGGGGTTCTGATGGTGTGGACAGTATTTCCCCCATTCTCGTGGGAACAACATGAAGATTATAAATACATATAAAACCAAAACCAATGAGGCTCGAGGAGTGGCTCCGGCTACAGACTTGTGCCTTGAGTCTATCCCGGAAACGGAGACGAGCCAGGGGGCGGCAGCGGACTCTGGAGGTCCCACGACCGGCGTAGATACGGGGGATCAGGGGGTAGCTTCGGCCAGAGACCTGTCCCCGACACCCAAGCTGGAGGCTGGGTCCCACCGGAGGGCGGCGAGATCCGCGGACTCCGGGGGCCCCTCCACCAGTGAGGACTCTACTGTTAGAGTAGAGGGACTGCCCCGGCAGTCCAAGCGTCTTTCCGGGGCGCAAAGAAAGAAGCTCCGGAGGGCGCAAAAAATGGCGGCCGGGACCTGGACGGTCGAGAAACCTGTAAAGGCGCAAGAGGGGAGTGCGGGTCAGAAGAGGACGCGCTCGAACTCTAGCACGCCTACTACAGACAGACGTTCCAAAAGGGCCAGGGTGCCTGTAAAGGCGCAAGAGGAGAGTGCGAGTCGGAAGACGCCGCGCTCTGGCTCTAGCACGCCTACTACAGACAGACCTCCCAAAGGAACTAAGGCCGGAACACCGGCGCAGACTGGCTCTTACAGGGAGGCTGCGGAGGGCCTCGGGATGGCGGTGATTGACAGACGCCATCCTGAGGTCACGCTAGACCAGGGGAAGGCGGACCTGATCCAGGCTGCGGTGGTAGCTGCAGTGGACTCTCTTCAGGAAGGGGAGAGCCCGCCTCAGTTCCACCGGACGCGCCTGACGGGGGGCATCCTCTGGACAACCTGTGCCGGCCCGCAGTCGCGGGACTGGCTGCGGAAAACGATCGGGGGCCTCGGTCAGATTTGGGAGGGGGCGGACTTGACAGCCGTCGAGCCCAAGGAACTCCCAAAGAGACGCAAGGTCCTCGTACGGATCCCTGACACTGTCCCGCAGGAGACGGTGATCAGCAGACTTAAGATCCAGAACCCTGAACTGGGGACGCAACACTGGTCGGTTCTAAGCAGGAAGGCAGAGGAGAAAGGACAGACGCTCGCCTTCTCGATCGACCCGACATCTTACAGAGCCCTTGAAGGAACCTCCTTCAAGGCATTCTGGGGCATGGGAAGGGTTAGCTTCCGCCCACTGGGGAAGCAATTAAGGGTTAATGGGACTTAGGTTCCTTCAGGTCAACCTCCAACACAGTAGGGCAGCCACGGCCGGACTACTAATGGCTCTGAGGAACACGGATGTGGCCCTCATCTAGGAACCGTACTCCTACAAAGGAGAGATCAAGGGACTCGGCGGAGCTACTGGAAAGCTCATCTACAGCAGGTCCAGCGAGAATCCGAGGGCCTGCATTTTTGTCAGGGAAGGGATAGAGTTTCTCCCTCTAATGAATTTCTGTTCCAGGGACCTGGCAACGATCAAAATCCGATGTGGAGGAGCGGATGGGCTGAGGGACATTACTGTCGCGTCAGCCTATCTGCCAGGGGACAGCACGGACCCTCCTCCACCCAACGAATTGGAGCAGCTGATGGTGGGTAGCAGAGCAGGTGGATGGCAGACCATCATCGGCATGGATGCGAATGCGCACCATGAGTTGTGGGGTAGCTCGGACACAAACTCTAGGGGTGAGGCACTTTTACAATTCTTTATGAAATTTAATTTAGACATATTGAATAGAGGTAATAAACCGACATTCGTCACAACACGGCGTGAGGAAGTTTTAGACCTAACAGTTTCCACCCAGTTTCTGGGTGACTTTGTTAAAAGCTGGGCTGTGTCTGGGGAAGTGAGTAGCTCAGACCACAGATACATCCGGTTTGAAATCGCCAAAGTCGAAAGAGAAACGGTATGGTACCGGGACCCCCGCAAGGCGGACTGGGAAGCCTACAGGGCAGACCTAGCTGTGGAACTGCGGGGGGTTGAGAGTGCCATAAGGGATTCAATAGACCTCGAGATTGCAGCAGTCCAATTGCGAGACGCAATTACGTCGGCCTATAACGCCAACTGCCCCCTGAAAATGAGGGTGTCCACCAGGAACGTCCCATGGTGGAACGAGGACCTCAGGCAAAGGAGGACGCAGGTTCGTAAGCTGTTTAACGCGGCCAAAAAGTCGGGAGCATGGGATGAATATAGACAGGCCCTATCGACCTATAACAAAAGACTGAGGGACGCCAAGAAGGAGTCGTGGAGGAGGCACTGCGAAGAAGTGGAAAACACGTCCGAGAGTGCTCGACTACACAAGATCCTGTCTAAGGGCCCTCAGACTAACATAGGCTCCCTTAGAACACCCACGGGAGGCTTTACAAGCTCGGGGGAGGAAACTATGGAAATTTTACTCCAGACGCACTTCCCCGGCTGTAACATAATAAACCAATCACCTCCGGACTGGGAACACTCAGAAATAGAGGCGCCTTATAGGCGGGCATCTAGAGTAGACTGGACAGTCGCTAAAGAGGTGGTTACCTGGAGCAAAATCAGATGGGCCATTAACAGCTTTAAGCCATACAAATCGCCGGGATTTGATGGAATAATGTCCATCATGCTCCAACAGGGGATAGATATACTGGCGCCGGTGCTTACCCTCATTATGAGGGCCAGCCTGGCTCTGGGGTACATTCCGAGGGCATGGAGACTGGCCAGGGTTGTATTTATTCCTAAACCTGGGCGTCCAACAGACCAGGCAAAGTCCCTGAGGCCAATAAGTCTCATGTCCTTCTTGCTGAAAACAGTGGAAAAACTGCTCGACCGGCACATTAGGGGCGGTGTACTGGAAGCATATCCTCTACACTGCGGACAATATGCATACAGAGCAGGATTCTCAACAGAAACAGCACTGCACCAACTGGTGCTGAAACTGGAGAATACGCTGGAGAACAAGGAGGTGGCGCTGGGGGCCTTCCTAGACATAGAGGGGGCCTTTAGCAACACCTCGTTCGGATCGGTTCTGGCAGCTGCCCGGTAGCGTGGAATAGAGAAGACCTGCTGCAGGTGGATCGGTTCCATGCTCAGGGACAGGGCGGTGTTCACCTCACTCGCGGGAGGGACTCTGCTGGCGGGGGTCGCGGCGGGGTGTCCGCAGGGGAGCGTTCTGTCTCCCTTGCTCTGGTGTCTAGTCGTGGACGGCCTGCTGGGGAGGCTCTCGGGAGGGGGGTATGAGGTACAGGGCTATGCGGACGACATTGCCATCATAGTCCGAGGAAAGGTCACACAGGCAGTGTGGGAGCGTATGCAGACTGCACTGAAAGTGGTGGAAGGGTGGACGGTTGATCAAGGGCTCGGGGTGAGCCCCGAGAAAGCAACCGTCGTGCCGTTTACGAGGAGGAGGAAGTGTGAAAGCCACAGAACTCTCACTCTATACGGTAGGAGCGTTCCAATGGCCAGGGAGGTAAAATATCTTGGGGTCGTATTGGACTCTAAGCTAACCTGGAATGGTCACATTGGAAAAATACTGCGTAAGGCAGTCATGACCTTAGCCGTCACTAGGCGGCTATATGGAAAAACGTGGGGACTAAGACCTAGTATGGCCCACTGGCTGTACACAAGGTTGGTCAGACCATCGTTAACATATGCGGCACTGGTCTGGTGGCCTAAGGTGACACAATCCAGTGCCAAACAAAAACTAGGCAAGATCCAAAGGATGGCTTGCCTAGGCATCACAGGGGCCATGTCTTCAACCCCAACAGCCGCCATGGAGGTGTTGCTGGATCTACCCCCCCTACACTTCGTTATTATGGGAGAGGCCAGGCTAGGACTATACAGACTAGCCTGCAATGGTAGACTGAAGATCAACCCAGGCTTCAGGGGCAACTGCAAAATTCAGGAGATCGTGAAGGAACCCATGCTTGAAATGAGGTCAGACTTCGCAAGCCCGCGAATGTGCAGGGAAAAGAACTTCACAGTGGAAATCCCTGATCACGGGGCATGGCGGGAGGAGACGACGGGCATACCACGGGACGCGCTCGTCTGGTTCACGGACGGATCTGGCGGGGAGCGTGGGACGGGGGCAGGTGTTTACTCGGAAGGACCGAGGGTAAGTCACAGTATTTCCCTCGGAGCCCATGTAACGGTGTTTCAGGCCGAGATGTACGCCATCCTGCACTGTGTGCGGGAGAACAAGAGGAGGGGCTACACCAACAAGCGGATCCTCATAGCCACAGACAGCCAGGCAGCCCTTAAGGCACTAAGTAGCCCACGGGTAAATTCCTGGCTGGTGAGTGAGTGCCGAGACGAGACGAGCGACCTGGCTGGGCAGAATGAGGTGACCCTCATCTGGGTGCCGGGTCACTCGGGGGTCAAAGGCAATGAAGAAGCTGACAGTCTCGCGAAGAGAGGGTCAGCAGAACCATTTATGGGACCAGAACCGGCTCTGGGCGTGTCAAAGAGCACTGCCAGGGGAGCCATTAAGTCCTGGGTCAGAAACCAACACAAGGTGTACTGGGCGGACTGTCCAGGGCTCAGACATGGGAAGTCAATAATTGACGGACCCAGTTCAAAGAGAGCTGTGGAGCTGCTAAACCTTAGCAGAGGACAGCTCAGAAACACAACAGGTCTCTTGACGGGACACATGGCCGTCAAGAAACACCTACATAAAATGGGGCGGTTCGAAGGGGACCTCGCATGCAGACTCTGCGGCGAGGGGGAGGAATCAGCCCAGCACATCTTGTGCGAGTGTATAGCTCTGGACCGGAAAAGACAACTGATCTACGGTCACTCTAGACCGGAGACAGAGCAATATAAAACTTCACCCTACCAATCGCTGTGCAGACTAGTTCAAGGCACAGTGATTTTGGAATGGGTGGAGTAAGACTAGGGGTATGCACAATCAACCAAGGGTTGCGGTGCTATCGGTGCGGCAAGGCCGCGGACGAGCCCTGAGGGAACAAAAAAAAAACCACACCAGTAGTTCAAAAATATTATGCTGTTATAAATGAAATTTGGCATGTACCTTTCTTTTGTAAGCGGCTTTAATAAGTTTTTGTAACTTTGAAACTAACGAAGCTATGGTAATTAAATTTGGTGTACATGTTTATGTTATAAAATATAAACCAAAAAATTAAATTTTGATTTCTAAGATAAGAAAATTATTAGCTATGAAAAACATATTTTGGTGCCACTGCAGGTCACAAGTGGGCACAAGACCAAAATATTGGTGTCTTAAACAAAACCTATTAAATATTACAGATATCATTCCCACTATTGATGTGGTCGCTGTTAAACTATTAATTGGCAGTGTTGGCGTTATAGTTTTAAGTGTGTATATTCCTCCACAAACAAGTGCTGACCAGTATGTGGACTTTTTCGAGGTTATTGAGCTGTTTCTTTTGACGCAGGAAGCTAACATCTTGACTGTTGGGCACTTCAATATTACGGAATATGTGGCTGAGATGCTGAGTGGGCGTGTTGCAGCGCTTAACAATTTGTGTTCTGTGTTGGACATTTCTCAGTGGAACGCTGTTGTGAATAGTTGTGGCAGGCTATTGGATCTGGTATTGTGTTCTGGATGTTGCCTTGTTCACAGAGCAGATGTTGCGGCTGTTAGTGAGGACTCCTATCATCCGTTTCTTCACATTGTGGTCACCGGCATTGGGACTTGGGGCGGTGGGTCCGGAATGCGGGGAAATGATACTCATTTTTCCTATAATTTTAGAGGTGCCGACTTACCGGCTCTCTATGCTGCTTTGACCAGCCTATCTACTCTTGCTTGGATACTTGTGTCCCCAAGTCTTCTCCAAAAATGAGAGCAAAGTTTCCACCTTGGTATACTCCGGCCATTAAACATAAATTGAGATTAAAAATTCATTATAAGAGGCTCCATAAAATCACAGGTGATCTCTCATATTATTCGGTGTTTTCCTATTTGAATGGTGAAATACAGAAAGATATAGCTAAATAGAGATTACTTACATAGACTTGAGAGCGGCGTTCGTGAAGATTTGGGAAAATTTTGGTCTTTTGTTAACTCTAGGAAGACATCTAGTTTACCCTCTTGTATCTCTTTCGATGGAGATCTTGAGTCGGATCCGCAGCAGATAGTAAATAGGTTTGCTAATTTTTTCTCAGAATCTTTTTTACCTAGTACTACTTCAACGACATCTTCTGTTATATCATGGCACAAAAATCAGGTTGCACTATATATCCCCCAGCTCTTGATCATGACGATATCAGATCTTCCGTAGGAAGCATCAAATCTAACCCGACCTCTGGTCCTGAGGTTGTACCGGGATTCTTGGTGTGGGACTGCATTGAGGTTTTCGTGAATCCACTATTACATATATTTAATTTAATATTTAAAACCACTTGTTTTACAGAGAAATGGTGTATATCTCCTGTGCTCAAGGCTGAAGATAGAGGTAGTGCTCTTAATTATCGAATTATAGCTATAAATAATAACTTCTGTAAACTATGGGAAGCTTGCCTCTGTAGACATTTGTCATTTCACCTCTCCTCTGTTCTAATACCTGAACAACATGAATTTGTTAGAAACCGTTTCACAGCAACAAATCTTGTGTCTTTTACGCAAAATGTTTCTGAAGCCCTGGAGACGAATTCTCAGGTATATGGGGTCTATCTGGATTTCTCCAGGGCTTTTGAATGAGTGGATCATTCCGTCTTGGTTTCTAAGTTGGACAGTGTTGGTCTTTCTGAGAGCGTTTTGGTCTTATTTAAATTCTGTCTGCACAATAGACAACTATTTGTCGAAGTTAAGGGTTACCGGTCTCATAGATTTACCACCTTTTCTGGGATTCCCCAGGGTTCTCATTTGGCACCGCTACTATTCAATCATTTAAATGTCAACTTCTTATTGTATGCCGATGACCTCAAACTATATCGTAAAGTGACCTTATACAATGATTGCTTACTACTACAAAATGCCTTAAGCTCCGTACTTGATTGGTCTGTTGTGAATCGTATACCTATAAACATCAACAAGTCTAGTGTCATTTCATATTATAGGATAAAATCTCCCCTGTTCTTCGATTATGATATTAATACTGAAAATTTGCGTCGTCATACCTCGGTGAAAGATTTGGGGGTGACTTTTGATTCACAGGTCACATTTGTTTCACATATTCAAAGCATGGTAGATAAGTCGTACAGGCTTGTTGGTTTCATATTCAGAAATAGAAAATTTCAAATCCGAGACGATACTAAAGCTTTACTTCTCGTTTGTCAGGTCTCGATTGGAGTATTGTTCGGTCGTTTGGTCCCCGATACATCATGTCCATATAAATAACATAGAACATCTGCAGCGTAAAATACTAAAGTATTTATGTCTTAGAGAGGATGGTCACATCTCCCCACCCCTCCCTCTTGGGTTTTCCACATTCCGAACTGCTGGAGAGATTCGGCTTGCATGCTTTGAGTGATAGACGTAAATATTTTTTTTGTATCCTTTTTACACAAACTGTTGACCGCTCGTTTGGACAGTCCTTTATTGTTGTCTTCCATATATTTAAGGATTCCCCGTGTTTGCTTACGTTACGATGCTGGATTTCACATACCGATGCATCGTACACGGACTATGGAGTCTTCACCTATTTACTCAATGATCACTAATTATATGTCCGTTTGCGAGAGCGTCGATATTTTTTTTGCAAGTGACCGTCAAATAAAAAAATATTATATTGCCTTCTATTTACAAGTAATTAGTTTAGGGTTAGTTTAGCTTATCCTAGATTTCATGTTTTTTTTTGTTCATTGTTTGTTGTTTTGTGTTACTTATCCACATCTATTAGAATGGTGTTTAACCGTAGGGTGTGTGTACTTAAATAAATAAATAAAAATAAATAAATAAATATTATTCAAGAAATCGAATATACACTTAATTTTTTTAAAACAATTGCGTAGATCATTCCTTGAAAATTCGCTACCATAACGCACTTGCTGCGTCCAGACCTTTATTTGCTAACAACAGATTTGGATAGTAGATATTTGGCAAATAACATCTTTAACCTTTTTCTGAAAAGCGGACTAGAGTTGCTAAATTTCACTGTCTTTGGTAATTATCAGCTTCGCCTTACTCAAAATATAAATTCTTTAATGAGGTTAGATTTTATATATATGACCCTGTACATAATGAGAAAAAACTTTTTGTCGCGTCGTACTTGGCAAGAACATTGTAATTAGGGAACAGCAAAACGAATAGCTTATGCATTAAATTAAGCATCAATTTTGATAATAACTTGCAAGGTTGAATGATTTTTATCAGAGAAAACAAACTTGGTTTGTCTTCGTAATATAACTTCTAAATTTTGGTATTGTTTCTAAGCGCCGATAAAAAATATGTCCTAATCCGCATCATCATTCAAAATAGATCAAACATACTTGGAGTCAGTTTAATGCCAACATTTTGAATATTCCACACATTTAGGTCGTTATGTAAATGTTATATTTCCTGTTTTGGTCCTGGGTTAGGCCTTTATCGTAAGCATGACGTGGGTTATGTCTGTAGCCTGTAGTCTCGCTTTTACAGTTGTGGATTCGTCTCTGAGAGGCTGTATATCGGGAAAAAATATGAAATGTTCTTTATCTATCCTTATTGACAAAAAGCCTGGACGCAGCAGGTGCGCTATGGTAGTGAATTCTCATAGAAATGAACTGACAACAAACATTTTTTTAAACGTATATAACTTCTTCTTGGTAACATAGAGTTGTAAAAATTTGTGTGTAGTTTACTTTTTAAAACGTAAACCCACGCACCCAATTTGGTATCATAGCTTTGTTATTTTCGGTGAAAGAAAACTCAAAATTTTCCCGAAACACCTGTTAAGATTCTCTTGGATAACGAACTTATTAAAGTGAGTTACAAAAGGAAGGTGCCTACCAAATTTTATCAAAATCGGAATCATTTTTTGAGTTATCATAATCGGCGCTTAATTTTTTTGAGATCGGTATGATATATATAAATATATAAATATATAAAAATTGTAACTGACACCGGATGTGGGTTCTAGGGGTACTAGTTCGCGCTCGGTTGAGACTAGGTTGGTCGCCAGCCCCACATAAAACCGCACGTTTGGTATATAAAAGCCCTTGTGCGTGGCTTTCATAATTCTCGTCTCAATCTCACGATAGATAATTTCTTCACTAGTGTTCCACTAGCAACAGATCCGTTCGATACAAATATTACTGTGGTAAGTAAACTACTTCAGAATAAACCTAACATTCCAAACAAAATCAAAACCTCAAAGGATCAGTTCGTCTGATCTTCATTGTTCTGATTTAGAAATAACGTCTAAATGGCAAGTTACGCACAAGAAAATAACATATGCCTAATTTTACTAAGCACCATGCACTACGACGTATCTATCAATCAATGACGCCAAGGGGAAGCCCGAAATCATATCTTGTAATAAAACACAGGGCGGTGTTGACATCACTGCTCAAATGGTATCGTCTTCCACGTGCAGTAGCCAGAGTAAACTATGAGCCATTACATTTTTTCTTCAACATCATTGATGTTGCAGTAAACAATGGATATATAATCTTTACGACGGAAAATCCAAACTACAACATAAGAGTGACTCACAAACGGGGAAAAATTTTGTAAGACTTGGAGAGGGAACTGCTGGTTCCATATATGCAAAGAAGATATACTAACCCTAACCTAATGCACAATAAGCCAAAGTTTGCAGTGCTATCGGGACGGCAATGCCGCGGACGAGCCCTGAGTGAGAAAAAAACCCCTAACCTACGGCGCAGTCTCGGGGAGTGTATGAGCAGATTTATTGGTATATCTCTAGTCCGACAGCCGCTTAAACAAGTGCAACGATTAAGAGAACAAGATGCTCAGTGTGTTCCTTAAATGGTGATTGTCAAGGCGTAATCATATGTATGAATTGCAAGAATAATATCAATAATGGGCATAGCATTAGAGTATACGCAACCTGCTTCTGTAACCTAAAAAAATTAAAACAACAAAATTTACTTTCATATATAATCTCATGTTTGTAACATATATGTGTAAAAAAGTTTTACTTTAATAACTTTGTTTTTGTTGTGGCTATACATGATTCTATATACCGGGCCTCAGAAGCCCGGATTATGTAAATGCCGATATTTTATTGGTTAGGTATCCTAGGGTTTGTATTCGCTTCGGCGGTACATATACTAAAATTGGAACGATACAGAGAAGATTAGCATGGCCCCTGCGCAAGGATGACACGCAAAATCGTGAAGCGTTCCACATTTTTTTCTACAAACAGCTTCAGCCAGACTTACAGAGAACGCCATGGTTCTACAACACCGATTTTAAAAAAGAATGGATCCGCATTATCTGTAGACTCAGATTTAACCATTTGCTAGTTCCTGCCTATCTACACAAAATCAACCTAAGAACGAGTCCTTTGTGTGAGTGTGGTGAACTGGGCGATTCAGAACATATGTTGCTACAGTGCCCCTTGAATCTTGCCAAGATAGATGCCTATGTAAGTCATATCTATAAAATGAAAATAGTGCAACTACCATTCAATTTAATGAATTTACTACAGGGAAGAAACTTAAACATATACAAATTGTTAATAGACCTGATAAAAGAAATTAGAATAAAAATATAAAATTGTCTGCATCGTATTAGAAATAAGAAATTAAAATGTGTAATGTATATAACTTTAATATATTAAATTTAACTCCTTCTGTCTATCCCACTGTGAATATACCTGTGAATCCGTGGTCCGTCTTGTGTGTCTAGAAGTGGCCATGACAGACCCCTTGGTCCAAGTGTCCCCGTTTATAATCCCTAGTAAATAGATTAAAAAAAAGTGTAAACAGCTCAAAAAAAGAATATCCGTCATATTTAAAACATACAAAAACACAGAAATATTGTATGAAAATATATAAATATATAGTGTAAACAGATAAAAAAAAAAAGAATATCCGTCATATTTATAACAAACAAAAACACAAAAGTATTGTATGAAAATATATAAAAAGTATCACAAAATGTAAACTAATATCTCTGTTATGTATGTATGTATATATGTGTATATATGTATATATCAAAAGAAAAGTAGCATAGAGATGGGATCCAGACCAAGAAGCCGGAAAAAATGTGCGAATGGTCTGACGACCGCAGCCATGTTAGAAGACAACACAACACACACGTATCCTAGGGTTAAGAATTACTATTTGCTAGGGGTTAGTGTGGACTACAGTGGCAGTTTATTTAAACAGACAAAATTTTGAACAAGAATCACTTTTAGTTTAAATGTATTCTATTTTGAAGTTTATAACATTGCAATGTATTTTTTCTTTTTAATTAATCATTTCAATAGCATTGCTAATATTAAATAATATTATTTTACTAAAGATTATTTTAAAAGTTTAGCGTTTAATTTATGAAAAGTGAAAACTTACTATTGTCCAACAAATCGCCAAACCTATATTTCTTTTTCAGGGTTGCGTGGCCATCATCAGTATGACCTGGATAATGTCAGTGAGCTTGTTTGCTGTGCTGGCTCTTCCTAGAGGTGGATATTACTTTAACCCTACTGGGATGATGGCCTGCGAGCCTTTTTACACGCGGGCCTCCATCAGAATTTTAGCAGCATGTGGATTCTACTTTCCCACAACTATGATTCTTATGTACTGTTACGGATCAGCGTTCCACGTTAATAAACTTAGACTTAAAAAGTCCACCAACTTTAGTGTTAGCAATACTGGGAATTACGGAGGAACAAGTGTTGATAAGGTAAGGAATAATTAAGTCGTTTATTTTGAAAAGCAGTATATCAGATTTTAGACCAGTAGAGTATTTCTACCTCAGGTTATAGAATATCTTAGCTTAGGTATGTCTCAAAACGGTTACCATTTTAACCAAAAACATTATTATGTTCAAAGGCCTAACCTCACATAGATTATTTTACCTAAATTTTTTATTTATACATATCCGACACAAAAACAAAAATATTGTGTTTGTGGAGCCTTGCTACAATGGCTTGAATCCTGAATCTATGCAACAGAACTCAAGATAGTTTCTGCCTGTGGTCACAATTCCTGACCCTTTTAGGTTTGTTTGAATGTCCCGCAAGAAAGTAGTTTGGGAACGGTTCTCTTTTTTATTTGTATTGAACGTATCGGCTACATCATAAAGAAGAGTAGGTATCTCCTCCTTGCTGATGACTTCACTAAATTAAAGTTTATTACTGGTTACCTGAATCTTCAGGAGGATATTGACGCAATTGAAAATTTGTGGTATTTGGAATGCTATGACCGAAAAAGAGAAATTACGCACTAAATATACAATTGACATATTTTTTGGGCAAATGTCAGATGATACTTCAAATTGACAGACTTATGCCCAGTTTCACAAAGCTCGATTAAATACTTAACGGTCGGTTAGTTAATCAAGGGTTTTAAGGTGGTTTGGCGACGGAACCGAGGAAGTGTAGAGCATGGTTGTTGGGTTGCCAGGGTTGGCAAAAAGGGCCCATTGTGGCCTACTTGCCTGGCGTCAGTCTTCTCACCACTGCTACTACTACTACCCACACAGCACATGGATGTCCATTAGATATCCAATGGATATCCAGGACATCCAATGGACATACATGCATATCCAATGGATATCTAATGGACATATATATGTCCTGCCAATATCCATCAATCTGGATATCCATGTGGATATATAGTGGATGTTGTATGAATACACATGTGGTCACGAAATGGATATCCATTATACATCTAATGGATACTGTATGGATATACATGTGGTCATCAAATGGATATCGCTTTTACATGGAATGGATATTCCCATAGATAACCCCATCCACTCAATGAAACACTAATATAAGCAAACAAATATTTTATTTTGTTTAAGATGATTTAAATACCTTTATTTTCTTGATCTATGATCTGGCTCAGGTCTGCATTCTTACTGTAAAGAAAAAACACACTGCTTAGAATCAAACTCATAAGACAATCCAATAGATAATATAATATAAACAAATGTTTATAAACATTACTTTAATTATTATAGCTATAACTACAACACTTTGCTGGCTATTTCAAAATAATAGGTATTAGTTATTAATGTTGAGTATCACGACGGAACTGAGTATATACCCAATAGTTTTTATCACTGGTAAGTGATCTACTTTCATAATCTATCGGAAGTGATCTGCTTCTTGATTCTAAGTAAAGACGAGGAATATCCACCAGTAAAATAGACAATTTTACATACACATAAACTTCCGTTATATAACTAGACAATTTTCGCTGATTTCAATACGAAGAAAAAAATATTTACTTAAGTCAAGAAGATATTTGTTTTCTAGTTCACGTTCACTAGTCATGTTATTATCAACCAACGTGCTCTTTATAGCTATAAATAATATTAGTAGTGAGGTAAATAAGTATCATATATATATATATATATATATATATATATATATATATATATATATATATATATATATATATATATATATATATATATATATATACCTAACTAAAAAGTCTAAGGTTATGTACTCACCTGTAAATTATTTACTGACTGTAAATCACAAAAAAACTTATTAATAAAAATAATACACACTTTATTGGGAGAAATATCTTAATATTCTAACTCTAGTTGTAGCCTGTTGTTCATTTCTCATTTAGCAGTTGAAGCAAAATGGCAAGATGCAATTCTAAATTTTATAACATCAGCTTTGGTCCAAACTACTTCAAACCAAACAAATGCGCACGGATTTTCGTCATTGTACCCAACAATTCAAGCATCCAAGGTGACTTATTAATTGATCCCGCGTTTATTGTTCGGGAGATTATTAATGAATAACAATATGATGATAGATTCTTCTCACGAAATAACAGACATAAACAGTAATACTCTCTGTATTGAAATAAAAATAATGTTATTATATGGTTATAACACTTTCCGGTAATTCTTGTGTTAGAACGGGTTATTTTCTTCCCTTATCTTTTACAAACGTAAATAACGATTTCAATAATTTATCAATGTTCTTTCCTGCTGGTGTAAACATATTAACGGAACATCAACTGGATGTCCAGTGGACATCTAATAGATGTCTTCTGTATATCCATGGGATATTCAATGGATATCCATTGGATGTCTGATGGATATATACATACTTGAATAAAGTATATACACTCAGAAATTCTACTGCATTTGTGATTAGATTTTAATGAATAAGAAATGCTCATATGTTCACATTATTTAAGTTTTATTAATATTATTCTGCCATTGGAGGTCCAGATGATATCCATCATGGTCATGGACGTACAATTGATATTATTTTACACAGCACAGTACATCCAATGGATATCCATTGAATGTCCTGTGCTGTGTGGGTACTAGTTAATCAAGGCTTAATACAACTTATGACAGCTTCAAATATTTGGTTGTCATGGCAGAAACTCCTATTATAGTCTCTGGTTTGTCGTCTGAAGCACTAATTAAGTAACCGGCCGTTAAATATTAAATCAAGCTTTGTGAAACTGGGCATTAATTTTGGACAACCACATAACATATGTATTCTTTTTTTTCTTCAATTTTAACTCGCTCCCCTTAAGGTATCGCTTTGTTCAGAGACGATTTGTTTCTTTCTTTATAGTAATAGTATAGATAATAGTTTAGTAAGATCAAGACTAGAATAATGTTTCAGAGTCCGTCTTACGCAGTGCACATAAATCGGGGGAAGTCCAGTAAACAATAGAAATCTAGAAATCAGCAGTCTGGACGCAGTCCCAGATCTGTCATTAAAATTGAAAAAAAAAGTTTTTTTACCTTTACGGGAATTTCAACTAATGTAAGTAAACAAAAATTTCGTGACCCAGCAAGTGCTTTATAATAGTACATTTTCATGAAAATTTTACACTATTAGTAGGGCATATTACTAAAAGTAATAATTCTAATTTAAACAGACGTCAACGATCGGCTTTAGCGGTTCTAATACAAGCTCCTTTGAACAATTTCTCTTCTTCTATTATCATAAAAAATATTCAATTCTTGTGTTCTGGCTCCTTTTAAGAAAAAAACTTTGAATTCCCAAAACTCACTTTTCTATAACGCTAGAAAATTGAAATTTGGACACTGTAAGTCTCATTAAAAGAAACAACAATTTTCATTAAAGTTGCAAAAGCTTATCAGAAGGAAACTTAATTCATACCCCAGAAGTAAATTCATTATTCAAATAACTCAGCTACTTGAACAATTAATCAACGAATATTAACGTTAACATTCTTACTCTTTGATTTCCAATTTTAGAAACATATTATTATACAATCGTTTACTATTTAGCCCCAAAACAGAACTGCCAAAGCGTGACACATAAACAAAACACGTTTTTATTCTTTGGTTCACAATTTTAAAGCATCTATGTACAAGTTGTTATATCTACATCAATGACAATCATGTACTATATAACCTCAAAACGGAACTGTCAAACCATAATAAAAAACAATACACGTTATCGTGCTTCAGCTTCAAATTTTAAAAGCAATATACAATCATTTACTTAACCTCAAAACAGAATTGTCAGACGATAATAAATAAACAAAACACACTATCCCATCTGGTTTTTACTTTAAGTAGCTTATATAAAACTTCCTTAATTTACCCTCTCACTTTCAGACTGGATATTTTACAAATCTGCGAATTCGAATATACCCGAAGGCGGTCATTAGGGTGGGATCGCCACAGTTCGGGTGTAAACGTTCCTTGCACGTTAGGATATTGTGGCGATCACGCCTTACGTGGGTTATTTTGTTTGGATAGCGCTGCATTATAATGTATGCCTGTGGTATATGTATCAATCTACGCGTGGCAGGTGACTAGTTTGTCTTTCTCTGTCATCATACTTTAACTACTTGAGTTGTTTCAATTCATGTCTTTCAGATGTTATTCTTAATTTGGAATAAACTCAAAACTTTGTGAACCAAATTACTTAAAATTCCCAACCGAGGTTTATTCGTTTCATTCCTAGCTACATGTAAAGTCCTATTCCAGTTCCTTTAATACTGCTAAGAGATGGCGTATTAAATATATTTTTTGGAAAAATGTATGTCCGTTATAGCTGGTTGACAAACCCGCCCGCGATTGTAACGAATTGAAAGTGAAGGCATGTGCCAAGTTTCGTAAAGTATTTGTGGAGTTATCACTCGGATATATGCACGTAATCCTTTTCACAGTAAAAAGGGAGAATTTAAAAACAAAAGTCAATAAGCATGGAAGGGGATAAGTACTGAAATCAAAATAAATAAAAATAAACACCTTAATGCATGATAATATCAAAAATATCATATAAAATTAGTATTTGAAATCAAAATGTGCAACTTGGATGAAGAAACGTTTATTTTCCAAAGACTATACAATCAAAATTAAAATATTATATTCAATAAGGCAGTAGACGAGATCACTGAAGCTAACTAAAATAAAAGATCAGCATTCCGTGGCTGAATCACGTCTCCATCATGATAGGCACGTTAAACTCAGCAAACAAATCGTCGGAGAGCTAAACTTTGGAAATATAACAATAAAATTCAATTAACTTAGAAGGCAAATAGGATAAAATGTATGGGAAAATACGAGCACAACGTGATTAGAATGACATGGAGATATAGCAATCAGAAATTATTGACATATTATAGATTACCTGTTATTTTGAGGTGTGGTCCAGTACAATTATAACGTAATAAGGAAAACTCCTTTCCACAGCAATTTTCCTGATCAGAATTGACAGAAACCATAAATAGTAACTATATATATATATATATATATATATATATATATATATATATATATATATATATATATATATATATATATATATATATATATACATATATATATATATATATATATATATATATATATATATATATATATATATATATATATATATATATATATATATTGCTATAGATAGCAAATATGTCAGAAAATAGAAACATTATTGTGGAGTAAAACGGGCCAATGTACATAAAATTATTAAATCCTAATATTTAAATGCCTTGTATAATTGAGAGTGTAAAATATTTTAGGTTGAATAATAAATAGCAGTAGCTGGCAGAATAGAGAACAATGATTTTCTTTTCTAACATGTAGTCGTTAAAATAAAATAGAACAATTGCCTTTTTTTATTCATAGAATTTCGCTAGAATATAAGGATTTTTTTTAATTCTTATGCAGTAGGCACATGTACCGAATACATTTATAAGATTAGGTTAAAAATAAGTTTTTGTAAATACCAATTTAAGCAAAGACGCAGTGTTAGTTGATAAGGATAGTTTTTTTGTGCGTGTTTCAAAAGAGAGTAGTGCAACGGACAAAAAGTTAGAACAATGAAATGACGAAAGGCCTATGAACTTTGTTACCGAGACACAGCGCGAAAAGGTTTTTTTGTAACACAGGCAGAGTTTATTTAAAACGTCGACGGCAGGTCGAAGAGGGAATAAGTAACTCAACTGCGAGATGAGGAGAATCAGTGACAGAACTGCGATATGAAGACAATTAATAACTGAGCTGCCAGAAGTGAAACTGGACAATCGGTAAATGAACAGGATAAAAGGCAAGTGCCTGAAATTACCATCAGAAAAAATGTGTGAAAGAAAATTAAATACCCGGTACAAGGTTGGTGAAGACAGTTAAATAAGATGGAAATTAATTAATAATTACTGCCAAGCTGCCAAATCCAAATAGAAGAACAAATAGATTGTAATAATCACAGAAAAAATGCAAGGATCCATCAAGACAACATTCAGTAAGTCGTTCTAGAACTTTATCGTAATAAATATGATGACTCTTTCTCTATAGTGTGAATAGATTTTAAGGATATTTTCGTTTCATTTAGGATGTTAATGTAAATTTTAGTTCACTAAGGGGGATGCAATATAAAGGCCGAATCATTGTATTATAGTTAGATAATTCATTGTGTTAACTATTTTTCTCCATTAAATAAAAAGTAAAATCAAAAGACCCAATCATACATAAATATTTTTTTTGAACACAGGAATACTAGAATTCATAAAAACGATATATTAAACAAAAATGCTAGCCCAAGCACAGAACCACCCTACCCATGAGTTGAGAGAACAGTTTAAAATCACAGCAGTAAGTAAATAATCTTTGGCATAATTTCAGGATTTTCAATATTAGCGTTTTAATTTAAATAAAGACGCAATTGCATTCTCATGCTCTATAATTAAAAGTGCTATTAAGGTATAAAATAAATTAAATAAAAGAAACCACTCTAAATACCATAGCAATATATATATATATATATATATATATATATATATATATATATATATATATATATATATATATATATGTATATGTATATATATATATATATATATATATATATATATATATATATATATATATATATATATATATATATATATATATATATTGTGGTTCATATCAGTGTGATGTCCATAGAATTTCCAAATTGATAGTGCATGTCATTTCAAAATGTACACATTATGGCATTTCGTAATTTCCACAAAATTTGATAACACCTGTATATTCAAAACAGATTTAATAATTTAAAAGAATTTGGTTGGTTACATCATTATGAATCTCTAGAATAACATAGTAGCAACGAAAATAAGGGAAAATGAAAGAAAAATGCAACTTATAACAATTGTCGAACATCATGTTGGGAGAGGACGGCTTATGTACAATATTTGATATAATAGTGTATTAAATTGTATTTTTGATGACTATATATATATATATATATATATATATATATATATATATATATATATATATATATATATATATATATATATATATATAATTGTAGGTGAGTAGATTATTATAAAAAAATTTAGACTGGAAATTGAAATGTCAACAAATAAATGGATTACAAATTTCATGTATAGATTATAAGATTATTGTTGTACCAAATCACATGTAAAATAGCTCTATGTAATCAGGAAATTGCCTAGAATAAGTTTTTCATTTTATAATTTGCGTATTGTAAAGATTAGCGGTCATTAATTTTTATATTTCTGACAATTGTCAATTTTGAAAAATAGCAAGTTTGGCATAAAAATTAAAAACTTACTGTATAATGAAACCAAATGTATAGGGTATCAAAATACGCAGTTTTAAACAAGCTTTCTAAATAGGCAGTTGTATAATTAAATTGGCGTAAGGACGCTAATTCAATTTTTTTCAGTTTTCATATAAAAGAAATGTCGATTTATTTTATCGAGGCAGTTGAATTTAAGTAGCTTAAGAGAGCACATCAGAATTTTAATTGATTTCCAGCATTTATACTCAACAGTTTTAGGTTATATTGTTATATGAAAATAATTAAGTAAGTTTGGCAGTTACAACTTGCCTGTTTATTTCTGCGATTTGATTATTATTGGTAACTATATTGGAACAAATATTATTCAATCAATTAATGGAAACTGGAGAATATATGGTAAATTAACGAATTCTTGTTGGAATTTTACTAATAAATATTGAAGAAAAAAAAACTAAACTGTCAACTGCCATTACACTATCTAAAGGATTCTTTTTTCATCTTCATCTGATCGAAAGAAGATTCCGTAAAAAGTAAACTAGAGATATAAACCACACACATAACCCAAATGTATAGTGGACAGAATAACTATTAACATGGACGCAAATAATTCAAGTGGCATTTAAAGGTTGGTGAATGGAACTTATGTTATGTAGCTCAATAGCTATAAGCAATTAACATAAAAAAATAATAAGATATAAGTTATACGGGGCATAGTACGCGCTTATTTGAAGAAATCTCTTCCAAATTCACAAACTGCGGTCTCCTCATCTACGAAAATTCGCTTAAAAAATACTGTTGAATCATCAGAAAATGGTCTATTTGAAATAAATTTTCTGCGAGTATTTTAGTAAAATGAACGACAATGACGGTTAAAGCTGAAATCTAAGGCTTTGTGATACACAACTCTTGCGGCAATTTCTATACATAGCCGATATCCGTTTCAGATTCTTGTGCTTAAAGTTACCAAATATGTATACATAGAACTTGTTTATATGTCTTTACAAATGAGCGGTAGAGGAATGACAATTAACGGCTAACTATTAGCTAATCACTGCTATCATTTCTTGAGCACTTAGTAAGCAATTATGAAACTGATTTTTTATCTATTCCAGTGTTTCTCAACCTTCCAGTATTTGCGACCAAATTTTCAATCACAATTATAATCCGCCTCCCTGTCTTACGTCCACCATAGCGGACATTCTCGCGCCTTCGAAGTTCCGATTTATTTAAAACATTCTAAAACGTGTGCGCGGCGTGTATAAATCATGCATCTGGTTCAGCTCGATCAAATCTTAGTCGAGTCGATCCGCCCACCGTGACCATGTAGTTGTGATTTGCGTGTTAACTGCAATTCACGATATTCGAGTAGCAGTAGATTTATACAGTGTTTGCGGAATCATGGATAAATTTGTAAGTGGAGGTAAGCGAGCGCTTGACCATAGTGAAGCATAAACAAGTGCACAGACGAACGTGATTCTGAAACAAAAATCAAAAAAATATTCCCAAAAATGTTTAAATTTTGGGTTTACCAGCACTGAAGTAAATGAAGAAGAGGGGCGCCTGTGTGTCATTTGCTCAAATTTTGGCAGCAGACAGCATGAAACCTAGTAAACTTATACGACATTTAAAAACGCTTCATAGTGAGTAGTTTGTCAAGCACCGAGAATTCTTCGAATAACAATTAAAATTATATGAAAAGCAAAATAATTATTTTTAAAAAACTTTGTAAATGAAAGAGCTCTACTTGCCTCTTACAAAGTTTCTTATCGAATAGCAAGATGTATAATCACACCATTGGAGCTTATTCTGCAATTGAGATAGTAGAAACTATTGTTGAAGATTATTTTCCCAAACAATTGCAGTCCATACCCCTATCAAACGATACCGTTGCCCGTCGAATTGGTGATATAGCTGAAGGTTTACAGGATCAGATTTTGGGGGAGTTACCAAACATTTTTTCCAATTCAGGTTGTTGAGGCAACGTCTAGCCATAAAGATGCTCATTTAATTGCCTATGTTCGATTATGTGATGGCATGTCAGACCAATAGGACACAAAGTAACAGCATTTGCAGCGATGGTGCTCGTTAAATGCCTGGAAGATTTCAAAGTATACAAGCACTTGTGAAACAAGAATCTCCACAGTCTATCTGGACATATTGAATGATCCACGGAGAAACTCCGGCTTCCAAAGAAATGCGTCCTGGTCTGAATATTGTGCTAACGACGGTGGTAACCGCAGTAAATTATATAAAAACTCTAAAATCAAACATCTTTTCTGCACTTTGTAAAGATATGGGTGCAGCACCTTCAACGTTACTATTTTATTGCGAGGCAAAATGGTTAGCACGTGGGACATTTTTTCGACCTGTTTATGAATCAACAGATAAAATCACCATATTTCTAAAAGAGGAAAACCTACCGGAAGCCGAGAAGTTTTATTACGATTTATTTGTGATGAAATTGAGCTACTTGGTCGACATATTCGATAAATTGAATACCCTAGATCTTCAACCCTGAAGAGCAAAGACACATATCTTGTATACGAGTGATAAAGTTAATGCGTTTTGTAGAAAACTATAATTATGGTCCAGAAATGTAAAGCAAAGAAAACCTTTAAATGTTTGCAACTATGGATGAATGTGTTACAACTTACAAGGCTGAAGAACAACATCCGGAACTTGCTTTTGTAACCATTGAAAACCAGTCTTTGAGTTTTGGGCAGGTTTGTATGATGGGTTTTCTGCACTGACAACCAGAGCATTTCGTATACTATTACTATTTTCAATATCCTACTATTGTGAAACTGGATTTTCTACGGTGGCTGCTTTGAAGACAAAATGTAAATCTCAGCTAAATATAGAAAAGAGCTTAGAGTGCCGATTTCTACAACCTTCTTTCGAAAAACTTTTCTCTGCAAGACAAGTCCAAGGGATTCGCTAATAATTAATTATTACTAATCTTGTTTCTTATTTAATATCGGCAAGTTAATTATTAAATGCATTGTGCAGTATTGACGCAATGCTATAAAAGTGTGTTATATTGCTTTTCTTTCAGTAAGTTAAATAAAAATCCTATATAAGTGTATTTTGTTGCTTTTCTTTCACTAAATTAAATAAATTTTATAATAATATATTTTTTATAATTTTTTCTCAATACGGTCATGTCCCACAATTACTTTTATCGCGCCCCACATGTTGATAATCACTGATATAGACCCATGTACTGAGTGTAAGCACTAAGTCTGAAGGTGCGTACATATCTGAAAGGAAAGCGTATGTTTTTTTTGCTGAGTAAAGAAAATCGATTAATTTAATTAATAAATGAAATTAGTGTTTAATTGTTTAACTACGTATATATTGTTCGTGTATTGATTATCCTTTCCTACATTGACATTGGAAAATACAAACAAAAATGAATAATGGAAAATATTTCTGCTGGCCAGACTTTATCATAATATTTCCGACGTAAATATGTGCTTTAGGAAACTCGTAATGCTGGGAATATTTATTTGGTTTTTTGTAAATTTTTGTTACTAAAAGCTTATCATAAAACACTACCATGACAAACTTAACGGGTTACACATGTTGTTAGTTATTTATGTCGACTTATATTACAGAATGTTTGTCAGTTTTATTACCAAATATGCATTTTCTATAGGCTCGTGTTGATACTATGCGTAACATATGATCTTAACGATACGAAATATAACACTCGCAGATGTACAAGTGACCCACATAACTTTTTATGTCCTGTAACTATTATTTACCGGTATAGAGGAATCGCAAATAAAAACTTGCAGCAAATTTTCTTTTTCTTTAAGTTTAATTCGTTTATCAGAAAATAGATTTTTTAAGATACACTCTAAACAAATGTTTTTTTTTAAATATGTCTGCCTATATTTTATTAGGTTTGGTAATATTATGTTTTTTCTTATAGAGGTAATATTTACATGTTATATTTTTCCTTCAATTATTCGCAAGTTATAAAATATTGAATTTAAGAACGTCACTAAAATCTAACCACGAACTGCTAGCAGTCCACTGAGAGCAACAAACAAATATTTTTTATTTGACAAATGCAGTGTGTTTTTAAGACTATTACCAGAGCTTAGTCAATTGTTTTTGTCTGTAATAAAATACTGACAATCAAAGTCAACTTTAGGTTGTCAACATATTAGCCCTCTCGGGTCAGAGGAAAATGTTATTTAATGGAATAAAGCAATGTAACATCATACACATTCTAATAACTTATATGGTTGACAGAAACGTTACATTATGTCAAACGCATTTAGAATAAATTAACTGCCTTTTGTTTTCGTTTGAGCCGCACTAGACGGTCAGATCATATGCCGTAAACTGCATCGATACTTTCGGAACGCGGTCTTTCGGCAGCTTTTTACCTCGAATAGATGCGACCTTATCTAAGGGCACTAATCATCTAGTGTACTGACTACATTTTTGTAGATATGTTTACCTTTCAACCCCTTAAAATATCGGTACTTGCTTATGACTCGATACTAAAAATTTTAAATTTTTAATACTTTCTTACAATAAATTTCGAACCCTGATATCGTCTTTAGGATACTAGGTGAGGTGAAAACTCTTAGAAGTATCTCTACTGCGGCGAGGGGGTCTATATTTCGGCTGATCGTACCTCTTCTCAAACTGCTCCTTATAATGTTGCCAGGAAGGAGCTGATTGGGCAAATCTGTAATGGTGAATTAGATTTGTCTATGCGATATGTACAGGCTGTTCCAAAAATAGTTCAGAAAAATAAATTTGAAGCTAGTGTTTCCTTGACACCGACTGGTAGTTTAAACTAATTGCCTTGCCCAGCAGACGAAAAGTTTGTCATTTTAGACTAAGTGACTTTTTCTTGTGTGGGACTTGATTCTCTTCTATCATTAGCAATATGAAGATAGTCGACAACTTATATAAAGTTTGTAGTCAAGACGTAAAATTTCAGGCCCGGGGAGTCATCACAGTTGGAGAAGTAATGACTCTTGTAAAAACTTCGATTTTTGTTTAGCAGTTATATTTAACGTATTTGCGTAATAATTTTAGTGTAATAGATATTATTGGTTGTTTGGTTACGTCTAAAAATGTTTTGGTTTATATTTTTGGTATTCATATAACATCAATGATTATATGGCAATAATTTAAAACTTTTTGGTAACTTCAATGCATTTGATGTAAGGGTGGAATCGCTATTCCGTTTTGTGTATTTTTCAAAATTAAAACAGTTTAACAATGTCCATAATTGAAATAGCAGACTGCTAGATCTGGTTATGTCTAATTTGGACTGTGATGTAACCAGTGATAATTTTCCGTTAACAAGATAGGATGTGCATAACCCACCATTCAGTAGCTTCAGTTCAGTACATATAGTTCTTCTAGTTTCAGCTTTAATGCTGATACTGTACAATTTTAGAAAAGCTTATTTGCCAAATTTGTATCAGGCCTTAGCCTGACCGGTCTCTTATTGAACCAGATTTGGTATGAATGCTATTAATGTTAAACTGTTAAGCACACTCAGTCGAAAAACATTTTTTCTAAGAAATATAAAAACAAACTTCCCTAGTGTCAACTGGTCCGTTTTTGAGATTCACGTTACAAAATCAAAAACACTTGTTAAAAATTCATATAATTAATATTTGCGTCGTTGTCACCAGGGAATTTAAATTAATTCATTACGATTTTGGTCTTTTATAAATGATAATAGAATCTCTTCCAGAATAACTTTTGTTGTTCATAACGGTAATTGGGTGAATTACGATACTCCGCAAAGTATAGGTTATGCTTTTTCCAGACACTTAAGCGTGTTTACTCCATATTCGCTTCAAATTTTGACTGCGTAAATGATATCTCTGGGCAATATCTTTCTGATGTACCAGCAATCCACGAACTGGAAGTTTTGACCGTCCAAGAAAATTAAAACCCACACGAACGCATGGTTCAGATAATGCTCCCATTTTTCTGGTGAAAGACTGCCCCATTGTATTTTGTCAGCCATTTCAAGTGGCACAAAAACAAAATATTTGGTGTGGATAATAAAACCTATTGTATACTATAGACAAGGAATAAGCTCTTTTGTCTCAAAAAGGTCAAGAAATTCCAGGAAAATTACTTTGAAAATTTTATAGCTTTTCCTCTTAAAATGTCGAAGTCGCGATATGAAACGCTAAAATTGCCAACTTTTAGGCAAATAACCTGAAGCAAATACGACTTTGGTAGAAAAAATGTCACAAGAACTATGTTTTATAAACCCTTGAGTTTCAGCGTTAACCGTCATTGTCCTTTATTTTACTAATATATTTCTAGAAAATTTATTTGAAATAGATCTTTTCTCTGATGCTTTGGCAATATTTTTAGTTATAGAGTTAATGGTTTAATACTCTATAACTTTAGCGAATGTTCGTTAAAAAATTTTGCAAATGGGCAGACCGCGACTTTTGATTTTAATAATAATTTCTTAAAATGCGCGCGAACTAGGCCCCCTAGTTATTTTTCTGTTTTTATCTGTTTACACATCTACAGAGTGTACAAATAACAAAGTTATGGAAACCAAATCCAGTACGAGAGTTTATATCATAAAAAGTAAACTATGTACCAAAATTCAGATCTGTAAGTTGAAAGTCAAAAAAGTTATGAGCACCTAAATAAGAAAAAAAAAATTTTCCTGCTGAAACGTCAAAATTGCCATTGAAACATTAAAATTGGCAACATTTAGGCAAATAACCTGTAAGGAATATGGGTTACGTAAAAAAATGTAGCAAAAAAAGTGTTTTAGACACACTTAAGTTTCAGCCTCAACTGTCATTGACCTCCATTTTACTAAAATATTTCCTTTCAAATAGACCATTTTTCTGAAGCTTTGCCAGTAGTTTTTGTTATAGAGATTATCGCTTAATGGTCCATAATTTTTAGCAAATTTCCGTAGGAAAAATCCACTCTTGAGGAGACCGCCACGTTTAAATTTTGAAAAGATTTCTTCAAACGAGCGCCATCTAGACCCCCCCCCCCCCCACAAAGCCATATCCGGGGTTATTTTCAGTTTATATCTGTTTTCATATATACAAGGTGGCGGATTTCTACGGTAAAGCTCAATATATCCGTTATTATAAACGAGAAAAAATTGTATACGTTAATTATAGCGTATCCTGAGACCCATCTTATAAAGTTATTTTTACAATCACAGGTTGGCCCATAAGTCGTTGGTGCTACAAATTTTCTTTTTTTTTTATCGAACACGCCTTATATTATTGCATTTTTGCATTTTCCATCGAAATATTGGGCATGTTTGTAAGAAAATAAATTTGGGACGCAACAAGTGCATTATGGTAGCGAATGCTTGAAATTTCAAAAGCTCAATTTGTTATTAACGTAAGGTTTGTTGGCCAGGAAACCAGTTTTTTCGGGAACATTTTAAGTTTATTTTCGGAAAATTCTTGTAAATTCTCAAACAATAAAGTTATTTTGATGAAATATAGTACATTGTTTTTACTATATATGTTTTATTGTGAACCAAATTTAATGCCTGCTTGTTTAAAAAAGACATATTTGATATTAAAAACATTTTAATTAAAATTCACTACAACATCGCGTTTCCTGCGTCCAGACATTTTAGGTTTATTAAATTCTGATAAAACGTGACTCTTATTTTGAAGTCTTCTTTTGCTTATTGTATACTTTTTAGTGTTCAAGAGTAAAACAAATACTCTGAGCACTATAAAAAACGAAAACATAGATTTGCACACACCGTTCCTATAATTCTCTGACAGACGTATTGTAATAAAAAAGCTGGCCAGAATATAAAGCTTATCAGGAAGACAGGCAGTCTGTCTTCAAAGCAAAACCACAGGGATGTCATGTCAAAGGGAGCTTCTAACTTATTTCTACAAAGTCTGTCAAGAGGAAACCCCTACATTATCACATGCTTTTACTGGTAAACTAATCGAAGTTGATTTGATTTAGGATTGCTTTTTAGACAAACAGTTAATTAAGATTCTGTCGACCATGACTTGATGGAAGTTTATTCAGCAGTTGTTAACAAAATATTTAAAGTGGTCTCTTTTATTTTCCGCTCTAAATTAGGGAATCATTAAATCTCCCTCTCGCATTTTATTTTTCATCGTTACAGAATACTTAACCTTGAATGTTTATCGTTCCGATGTAATAAAATTAAGAACGCAGGAAGTCCGTCATATTAGTGAATTTTCGTAAGAATTGTACGCTATATATTAAGCCATATTACTAAAATTATTACTTTAATTAAAACAGACCTCACGAAATTCAATTAGTTGGTTTTGTCCTCGTAAGCTATTGCTTATAAAGACTCCAAACGCAGTAGGAAAATTATGGTGACGAATTTATTTCAATTTATTTTTACAGAAACCTTAATATTGGTATGTGCATATGTTTCACCTAAGGCCACATGTGAACAAATTTCATGAAAAATGGCTTAACTTTTGCGGATATATTAATTTTTTTGGATATAACTTGATTGTGAAAACTTGAGTCGATTTGACTGGTTAACAAACACGTCCAAAAGATTTACAAAAGAAACATAATTGCCATGTTTTATCAAAATTGGTCAATTAAGTTTTCAGTTGGATATATATATATATATATATATATATATATATATATATATATATATATATATATATATATATATATATATATATATATATATATATATATATGCCACCTCTGGTTTTGTGACGGTTATAGGCTTCTACAGCAGCTTCAACGTACACATAGTACAGCAAGAGGGAAGCTATGTAAAGAAAACTAGCCACTACTCCCCTGGCTAATACCACGACGGGCATTGACTTATTTCACTCCCTAGCCACCCTCACTTGCCTTGAGGCTGATTTGTTGGAGTGCAAGTATGGCATACTGACGAGTGCAAAGAAGGCACAACCGGTCGGGGTCTCCTGCGCTTATATATATATATATATATATATATATATATATATATATATATATATATATATATATATATATATATATATATATATATATATATATATATATTGTTACATGACACAAAAATGACTCTGCATTTAATGTTCAGTAACAAATTAATAGATTAATAAAACTTAATTAAGTATCAATTAAATTAAAAATGCATATCGAAACACTTGTCATAAACAAACCCACAATAACTACATATAAAATTTGCAACATTTAGTTCAAAATTTAAATTAAAAAAATTATAGTAATGAAAGTGAAATACCTAAATATATACTTCACAGCCATTAGATCATTTGGAGGAAGAGAGGCCGATATGTAGATCCAGTGTAGAGCCAAATAAGCTTGTTCTGATTTCAGAGCAAATAGAAAAATGAAGTCATAAACACGATTCATTTTAGTAATAAATTTACACGGCAAGTTAGTGAAACGTACAAGGCCTATCTTTCATTAAGTATGAATTGAAATCAGGGCAGAAATGTGAATAGAAAATAAATGTGTGTGTAGACATCAAGAGAAATAGATTAGGATATAGAAAAAATGTGTAAAATAATGAGGTTCCAAAATAGGACAAGAGGAACACTAAGCCAAAGTGAATAGACAGCTAAAAATAAAGACTGAAATGTGTGGAATTGGTAACGAAAATAAGGTCTATAAAGTGTAGATGCGAAAAAGTAAGTAAGATTAAATTGAATTTTAATGTTAAGCTATTTTAACAAATAATTAATGACACCAGACATAATCAGGGTTTAATTAATAAAGTAAATTTTAGTTAAAGTAATGGTAAATAGTTCGTCAGTTTACAAAATTTCATTACATAATCAGATATCTTTAAGATAAAGAAAACATATTGCCAAATAAAACACTTCAAAGCTAAATTAACAATAAGACGGTCTAATAAGTTAATTGAGGTTACGTGGAGTGGCATTGAAACTTCCAAGGGGTAGCAATATAAGTGCAAAATAAAGCATTTAAATGAATTTACGCATTCTGACAAACAATAAATTACGATATGTCAAAATTTCAAACTTACTGCGTTATAAATAAGAATTTTAATTATTCACACTCTCGAACCACATTTCGGGCAGGATGCGTCGTTTGGGCAACCCTTGTAAATGTAGGATTTTGATTGATACTTGATTGGTGGTAAAATAAATTGACTAAGGTATCAGGATTAAAAACTCAGAACCCACATTTTTTATGAATAGAACGTCTCTCTTGTTTAAATGCGGTAGAGGGAGTAACAATAGTAGTGACTAATTAATATTTAAAGCCGACGAAATAGTCTTTTATCAAAAATAAACATGTAAACGTGACTATTACCTTAGCAAGTATATCTGAACCAAAAGGGGTGTTGGAAAACGTGTGTTATATCAATGTAAACAAAGAAAACTGGAGCAACTTGTGTTCAAATACCATCAACAGGAGCAGAACAATAAGAATATAGTAAAAAATTCTAAGTGGGAAGTATTGAATAACTTAAATAAATACAAATAAGCCTACTTAAAGAGCTTAGTTGTTAAGCACGAACAGAAAGGGAGCAGTGACCAGGTATCGTAAAAACTAGTGCCATTATAACAACAGTTATCATGTCGTGTATATTCTGACTGTTTCTATAGCAACATTCAAACAGCACGCTTAAAAATTCATTTGTGTGGGTAGTTTTAAAAGAGAAGGGTTAGTCGTATAAGTTTTGTTTCTTTTCAATAAGGCCAAAGTAAAAATAAATTAGTAAAGGATACATATAGGTATATTCATGTTAAATAAAGTTTTAATAATAATTTGTTATAATTTTCATTGAATAGGAGCATGTTTGTAGTTATAAAAGAAGGAAAACATTGCATCACTGACTAGATTATATAGACTGGTTAATAGGAGAATATTTTTCTTAAAAAAGGATGTTTAGTAAAGGATAATAACTAAATTACATTGACTTAAAAGAGGGATAATAAAAAATATCAAAAGGATAATTAGTTAAAGGCTCAGGCAATTGCACTATATTTACATATACATTTTTTGTTGTGTGAGTTTTGATATATATCGGTTTTCTAGGTTCACAATTTACATAGGAAAAATAAAAATGTTTTAAATACTTACATATAAGGAAAATGTTATTTCAATTTGAAGATATTGTTTAATAACAAACATTGTGAAAATTTGATTGAAGTCTTTAAGAGTCAAGGTGACATATGCAAGCTAACTATTGTATATTAATTTTGTTATTGTTTTTGCCTAGGGAATATAAATAGGGGTAGTGATTTTTAAACCATTATCTATCTTTAAGTTTATTAAATTTCCGTTAAGTCTTCTAAAAACATTCTTATATCATTCAAGGTTTCACAATGGAAAATAAAAACATTACTGAAATTTATGTTAGTTATGGCCAGTATCAGGAATATGTTCAAACAAAGCACTAGTTCTTTTTTATTAACGTATATCACTTTTGTCCTGTGTTAATCTATCTTTAAGAACTCTGCTTGTTTGGCCAATAAATTTAAAATAACAATTACCACATCGAATACAATAGACAATTTGAATGTTTTTTTCTTATCACATCTGATAGACATCTTACAAAGATCATTTTAAATATTTTTTTCATTTCACATACTACAAAAATAACGACGCAACAAATATCTGAAAATGCGAATTTTATAACTGATTTCAAACACCACTATTTTAACGGCATAATCTGTGACGTCACTGGACAGTAATGTTACAATGACAATGATCTTGCTTCCGTGTTTACATCACCACAATTTTGAGAAACCATCGACCGTACTTATCATACCATAGGGCAAATGTAAACACGTCATCTATTCATTCACTATCCAATTACGTCACGACCAATAATAGAACTTTCGCGGTCACATGACAATAATTCCATTTTTATTTATTTTGAAAGTCTTTTTCTATCCACTACATATGTTTTTGGGTATTATCATGCACGTAATAATGTTCTGGGTATAAAAAATTATTATGTGAATATTAAATTCATGTAATGGAAAATCCATGCAAATTGTTTATTTTTTTCTCCCTTACGGCTAGTCCGCGTCTTTGCCGCCCCAATAGCAACGCAGCCTTTGGCTTAGTGTACATGCCCTTTGTCTTTTCTACTCCACCCATTCCCAAATTACTGTGCCTTGAACTAGTTTGCACAGCAATTGGTAGGGTAAAGTTTTATATTGCTCTGTCTCCAGTCTAGGCTGTCCGTAGATCAGTTTTCTTTTGCGGTCCAGAGCTTTACACTCGCACAAGATGTGCTGGGCTGATTCCTCCCCCTCGCCACGGAGTCCGCATGACAGATCCCCCTCGAACCACCACATTTTATGCAGGTGCTTCTTGACAGACATGTGTCCCGTCACGATTCCTGTTATGTTCCTGAGCTGTCCTCTGCTAAGATTTAGCTGACCCGCAACTCTCTTTGGACTGTGTTGCCCAACTAATGACTTCCCATACTTGAGCCCTGGACAATATGCCCAGTATGCCTTCTGCTGTCTCTTGACCCAGGATTTGATGGTTCCCCTAGCCGTGTCTTTCGACACGCCCAAGACCGGTTCTGGTCCCATAAACGGTTTTGTTTCGCGAGACTAACAGATTTTTCATTGCCTTTGACCCCCGAGTGATCCGAAACCCATATAAAAGTGACCTCATTACGCCCAGCCAGGTCGCGCGTCTCGTCTTGGCATTCATTTACCAGCTTGGAATTTACCCGTGGGCTACATAGGGCGTAGGGTCTGCCTGGATGTCTGTGGCTATGAGAATCCGCTTGTTGGTGTAGCCGCTTCTCTTGTTCTCACGCACTCAGTGCAAGATGGCGTTCATATCGGCCCGAGAGACCGTTGCATAAGCTCCGATGAAAATATTGTGACTTGCACTTGGTCCTTCCGAATAAACGCCTTCCCACGTTCCACGCGCCCCGCCGGATCCACCTGTGACCAGACGAGCGCGTCCCGTCGTAGGCCCGGCATCTCCCCCCGCCATGCCTGGCGTCGGAGATTACCATTGTAAACTTGTTACCTCTGCAGATTCGCGGGCTCGCGAAGTCTGACCTCATTTCAGGCATGGGCTCCTTCACGATCTCTTGAGATTTTGCAGGTGCCCCTACAGCCAGGGTTGTCTATTTACTTGTCTATTACTCCAGATACTTTGGAAACTTCCTCCTTATTTTCAAGTTGAATATCGAAACGTGTCGTCTTTAAATACAAACTTTGATCTATTGAAAATATTCTTAGTGTAAGGGACCGATCTGTAATTGGTTTTAATAAATCGGTTGTAAGAATTAAAATTACCTGACGTGTATTGTTGAATTTAGAGAAATAATACTATTAATTTCGTCAACATAATTAAAAAAAGGATATTAAAATTTAATTTTGGTATGCGTGTTTCAAGTAAATCATCTACAATATCATGCGCAATAATTGGAGAGATCAAGTCAAATTAAATCAAAATTTATTTATAACAAGATAAAACTTGTTACAAAAATTTGGACAACTTAACCTAAATAATTATTCTACAATTACAAAAGGTTTTGTTTTCAAAACAATTTATATAAAGTTAAAAACAAACAACCGAAATGTTTTTTAGCGATCGTGGTAAAGCAAATATTACTCTAGAAAATAATTTTTATACATAACAAAACAGCTTTTCTCCATCGTCTTCACCCCTCCATAATAAAGGAACGAGTCTTACACACATTAGTAATATACGTGCAGAGCGCCCTTAGTCTAAGCCTTTGTACTCGACGAGAGGCAGGCCAGGCCATCATAACGCTTTAAGATTGTTACTGTCGAATTTCGGCCTGGTACGTAGACCGGACACTTAAATATGATGTGCCCCTCATATTCTGATTTATTTATATTACAGACTGTATAAAAACTGTCAACATTAATTACGTAATTAACACCGTTAGTTGTTAACTTAGAAAATCTACTCGAAGAGGTTCATTACTGAGCCAGGATACACACCTAGCTAGACGGCAATTCTAGCATGAGGTAAGGCTCAAAAAGGTGTGCCGCGAATGCCAGTCGTGTGTACAGTTCTGTATAAGAAAACCCCACGGCTGCTAGACTGTCGTTTTCAAGTAGCCTATCCTGCAACTTTTGCAGAATTACAGCCTGATTTTACATTAGCCATGAAAGATATACATTTTCCCACGTAAAGGCTATGTTCAGATGTCTGAGTTTAATAATCTGTGCACACCAGTTATACTTAGCAGGAGCACCTCTAAGAGTCAGCACGTTTGAGACAAATTATAGGTAAACGACTATCATCCATCGCACAAAGCCAAAAGCTACACTATAAGCAGTGTAGAGTATATGAATTGCCCCGAACTCAAGCCTGACCACTGCGTCGGCTGAAGATTACGGGAGGTGAAAAAGATGCTTAATAAAATCAACCTGCACTCTCTCAAGTATATTGCAATATGAAAACACCAAAAGAGTGGCGTTTTGAACCCACAATAATAGAGTCGTATAGACATACCTTTGACAGATGATCAACTTTTTTTTCGGGCAAACAGAGAAATTAGGGCGACCACCGAAATCTCAACTTGCCCACGATCATTTTGGACATGAAAAGAAACAAGAAAGAAGAAGAAAATTAGACGCCAATGTATGTATACTGATTCACCATTTCCAAAGATCTGCCTTCAAAAATAAAATGTAGCTTATCTGCAATGTGTTTAGATCTAGTGAAGCACATGATCTTAGTTTTAGTGAATTTTCATTAAGAAAATTCAGTAATAAAGAGGTATCGATGGTAAGATTTTTGGAAAATGTCTTCAAATGAGCACGACTTTGGGCCCCTAGAACTCAACTCCAAGGTCAGTTAAAAAGTTATATATATATATATATATATATATATATATATATATATATATATATATATATATATATATATATATATATATATATATATATATATATATATATATATATATATATATTCGGAAAGATTTCCGCGGTCTTTAATGTGAGACATATTTGGTTCTCGGGCTGAACTGCGTCCAGAATTTATGAAAACTCGACGTTTAGGCTCCTGTTTTGGAACAATTTTCAAGAAGTAATAGAAATATGTAAGGACACTCTAAGGCCTGAATCTTCCTACTCCTTGGAGCGGTGGACAAAAGTGGGTTGGGTTATTGTAGCTTGATTACGGGGCCTCAATAGAGCTACTCCCCAAATCTCACCGGAGATCGTCTATGAAGTATCAGTATGTTCAACCCTAGGCCTCATAGAGATCTATTAGTTCGTTGCAAGTCTTGTATTATATAGGTCGTTTCGTCTACCTGCTTCGTTATCGCTGTCTAGCCACACATTAAAGAATCTCTAGACAAATTCCTTTCTTACCTAAATAACCTCAACCCCCATATCCATTCACCATGGAAATAGAAAATAATTTTTGTTTGCCTTTCTTAGGTGAACGCATCACTAAAAACCCAGTCAGAGGATTTTCTTACCCTGTCTACCGAAAAGCAACCCACACTAATCGTTATCTTAACGCCCAATCTCACAATCACTCGACGCAACTAAATTCTGTGGTTCGGACACTAGTAACACGATCCCTTAGAGTAATGGACAACAACAACAAACAGGCAGAATTAAACTTTTTAAGACTGACATTGTTAGAAAACGGATACGAAAACAATCACATACTACGAAACATTAGAAACGCACAGCAACAAACCACTACACCATAACAAGAACAAACAGAGTCCACACAACAACACACAGTGTTTTTACCATACATAAAAGGTATCACCGACAAAATCAGCCGAATCTTTAGAACCCACAATATCTAAACCGTATTCACAACAGAACAAAAACTGTCAAATCTAATAAAAGCTCCCAAGGATGTGATTCCAAACAAGTCCCACGGAGTTTACGAAATTCCTTGTTCCGACTGTTCCCCAACTTATGTAGGACAATCAAATAGACGCATCCACAATATAATATATGAACACACCCTCGCAGTTGGAAAATCTGACCCCTCATCGGCGCTGACCATGCATCATATCCATACAGGACACAAAATAGACTTCGATAATGCCAAAACTATAGCAGCGGTTTACAACTTCAAAACGAGAATTATCCGCGAAGCAATCGAGATTGAAAATGTCCTGATTGTCTAAATAAGAGAGATGAAGATCTTCGCCTTCCGACTACTTGGAAACCTATTATATCTTCATTACGAACACACAAAAAAAAATCACAGATAATTTTATTTCCCTATTATCTGTCTCAACAAATGCCGGTGATCATCTTAATCCTCCACATCCTTTAAGTGCCGTGACCAAAGCCCGTGACCCTACTACTTTCACTGATAACGAAGCAGGTAAACGGAACGAAATATATAATACAATACTTGCAACAAACTGCCAGATCCCTCTGAGGCCCAGGGTTGAACACACTGAGACGTCACAGACGATCTCCGGCGAGATTTGGCGAGTAGGGGCCCTGTAATCGAGCTACAACAATCTAACCCACCTTTGTCCACCGGTCTAAAAAGATTAAGGCCTTAGAGTGTGCTTACATATTTCCTTTACCTTTTGAAAATGGCTCCACAACACGAGCCGAAACGTCGAGTTTTCATAAATTATGGACGCGGTTCAACCCGAGAGCCAAATATGTCTCATATATATATATATATATATATATATATATATATATATATATATATATATATATATATATATATATATATATATATATATATACATATATATATATATATATATATATATATATACATGTATGGATCCAACCGATAACTCAAAAAATACTTCACCAATCGAAACCAAATTTGGCAATTCCCGTCATTTTGTTAATAGCTTGGATGAGTTCGTTAGACAGTTTTGACAGCCACATACTTTCAAAAAAAATATGTGAAAAACTGTTTGAAAACGCAATATCTTTTATATTACTAGAAACATGAAACTGAAACTTTACACGCCCGTAGATATCATATCAGTGGTTCTGTCTACCGAATTTTAACTTAATCGGTTGAGTTGTAACCAAATAAAAAATAAATAATTAAGGTATAACCTGAAACAACCTCTGAACGGGTGTCTATAATGTTAGACAAGTATATATCAGGGTTACGCTGCTATTGCAAACAAATACTTCAAGATAAACTTCAAACAAACAGGTTAGAAAAATATGTCATAATAAACAATCAGCGGGGTTGCCACTTGCCAAAACTGTCCTCTGAATTTGAAGATATCAGAAAAATATATAGTAATAAAGAAAAAATTTAATGAAAGTTATTCAGTTTGTTTAAAGGCTCTCTAGAACAACGTTTTATTATGTATAAATATCAAGCTTCCCAGTCTTCAAGGTATTTAAAACCCATCCTAGTTAAATCTGACAATGGCAATGCCATTTGTTATCTTGAGTAGGGGGGAGTCTGGAGTCTAATTTGAGGTTATCTTCTTCATCATCATCATCATCATCATAATCCTATTATTATTATTATTATTATTATTATTATTATTATTATTATTATTATTATTCTTTATTTTCAGACGTCACAAACAAATAATATGACTCAGCTTATACCTTAGAATCTTGGAATAAGGTACTTATTGTTTACTTATAGTTTTTAGTGAATTTTCATTATTATTTACTCTTCCTATCGTATATGGAAAACTTAAGGTTAATCAAACTACATAATATCATGCAGTAGTTTAAAATTATACCAATAAACAGATGTTGTGTGAATTATACAAAATGTAATTTCAAAATTTTGTATTGTTTATATTTATTTATTTCATTTTCAAAAGGTATGGATGCAGCAATAGCAAATAAACGTTGAAAGAGGTTTAGGTGCAGTAAGTGCGTTATGGTCGCGAATTTTCGTAAAAATATTCCAAATGGTGATAATTCAATTTCCCATTAAACTAGAATCTTCAGTTTTGATACATACCAAAACCTATATAAAAGCAGCGTGGGTACTAAATTAAAAAAATAACACAATGAGCTTCACAGGTAACGAAAAATTTGTTTTAGAAAAACATTTTTGTTATTGTGCTTTCAGAAACTGTTTCGATTGAGTGGACTAAAACGAATCATCCAAGTGACTAATAAGGAGAAATAACTGTCACGTTTATAATTTGGCAGGTAAATTCGTTTTGTAAATAAAAATTAAATTTTTGGCGAATTTCCAGATTAGGACAGCGGGGATTTTTAGAAGAAAAAAAACAGAAACATGCTTAAATCTCCTTCTGGATGCACAAACCACAAGAAATATTTCTTGCAAACAACTCCCAAGAAAGTTACGGGGCCAGGAGTGAATCGGGGTGTTGGGCGGGGAAGAAGATAAAAGGTAAATGTGAGGGAAAAGTGCGAAAAACAGCTTAGTTGGACCTCTATAAGCTGCCTTTATCCCATTTTGCAGCTATACCTCTTTAAAATGTTGTTTATACTGCCCAGAGCCCATATATTTACCGCAGCTCCCGTAACTTTCTTGCTGGTTATTCCCAAGAAACTGTTTTTGTTTACATTGTTCTTGGTTATCCATTGAGGGTGGTGGTATGCATGTAGAGGGGGAAGGGAAATCTCTGCCACAAAACAGCGAACCAAGATTTTCAATTTATGTTTAAATTGTTACCCCATTTCATTTGTTAAAAATATTTTTCCAGAAATGAAACTTAGGTTGCTTGTTTGTCAGTATTACATAGGGAGCTTCAATATTTCATCATTTTAAAAAAATGTGGATACAGCAACAGTAAAGTGTCGAAAAAGGTATGCGTGCAGCAAACACATTATGGTAGAGAGTTTTTGTAAATATATTTGAAATCCGATAATTCTATTTTCTATTAAGCTAGAATCTTCAATCTTGAACCATAGTAACACCTGTGTAAACGCAGCCTGCACTAAATTAAAGAAAAATAACAAAATGTGCTTCGCGGATAACTACAAGTGGGTTTTAAAAAATATGTTTTGTTGTTTTGTTTGCAAAATCTAGTTTGATTGGGTTGACTAAAACAAAACTATCCAAGCAATTAAAAGGAAAAGTACCTGCCATATTTATGATTTGGCAGGTACATTCCCTTTGTAAATAATTATTTTTTTCTAGAAAGCTTTTGTGACTTTAATGAAATTTGTAACACAAGGTTTTTATTGCAGTACTTACATATATATCTACCAAACTATAATTTTCTAGTTCCATAGAAAATAGAAACTTATTCAAATAATCGCTTACTGGGACTTCTAAAACCGGTCTCCCAGGTCCATTTAAATTTAAAGAATTAGCTTTAATAATATACCTTACTAATAATGTACAATTCTTATGAAAATTCACTACTATAATGCACTTGCTGCGTCCAGAACATTTTTTTATTATTTATTATTTAGTGAGGATATTTCCGCAAACATCCTCACTAAATAAAATCTCTCCAATTATTTAAATCGCAAGTTAAAATACTTGAGGAGTATTATTCCGCAATAATACTCCTCAAGTATTTTTAACTTGCATTTTAAATAATTGGAGAGATACAAGCACCCATATTGGTAAATGTATGTGTGTGTTTTCAGAAACAAAATAGCTTGAGTTAAATATAAAAATATAAAATCAACTATTTCACGAAATGTATTTTGTGGAATAGATACGTGATACTGGCCATAATATAATTTTAGTAATGTTCCTATTTTACATTGTAAAACCATAAATAATAAATCAATGCGTTTAGAAGACTTTGAAATTACTTTTAATGAAAATTTAATAAACTCAAATAATTTTCTAAATCACTACCCCAATAAATATTTCCTTGACAAAAACAAAAAACAAATTTATTAACCCAATAGTTAGCTTGCATATGCCAGTTTGACTCTTATCGACTTCAATCCAATTTTCACATAGTTTTGTTCATGTGGTATCCTGAACGTAGACATCCATTTTTAAAAACATGTTGTGTTTGTAATAAAAATATTATGCTGTTAGTTAAAAGTAGTAAGGCATCGGAAAAATACTATCCTTTTACACAAGAATTGAAAACATATGAGCATTATTTGAATACATTGACCCTAGCATGAATCGTATGTACATCCAATGTATACTGCGGCAAATAAGCACAAAAAATGCTTTCTAGATCCACTTTATCACTGTCCACGACAAACATGCGATAAATGGAAAGCTGTATCGATTTTTTTGGTGGAATGTTCTTTGCAAATTTATGTGCGAATATTTTAATTAAATAAATACCTCTATGAATCCGTATTTCAATTAATTTTAGAAATATTGTCCTTAACGTTTTTAAGTATTAGACAATATGGTCCACTAACAGTTTAAAAAAATAAGCTATAATAAGAAAAAATAAAACGCTTGATAAAGAAAACCTGGTATTGTAACAGATATTCATAAATAATTTAAAAAAAGCGCTTTAATAAAGTCGTATCTTCGAAAATGATAATGCTAGTTTAACGAAAGCAAGTATTGTTGTGTCTTCTATTAAATATTAGTTAAATAAATTTGAGTTTTATAGATTGATGTAAAATTAATGTATTCAAATTTGAAAAACAAGTGTGTTGTAAGATTGTTTTCTTGAGTGACAGGATAAGTCAGTGAATAAAGTTTTCTAATAGATCTATTTATTTACAAGTTTCTAAAAATGTAGAAGTAGTTACAGTATATACATTAATTATACTTGATATAAATGGAAATATAATGCCTGGTCGGTTCTTCCTACTGCAAAACGGAACTGGGATATTTCTTCCGGGCAGGACTCCTTTTCAGAGTTCTCTGGTTACAGCCTAGCCAGCCGCCGGTGAGCTTTCAGTTTCCTTTTTGGTGTGTGAAGGGGGGGGGGGGGGTTCGTAGTGAATAAGCTTCCCTTGTTTAGCACGCAAGACTCAGCATCAGGTACTAAACAACTTTGGCTTTTTGGCCAGACCAGCGGGTTACGATCGGGAATCAGCGCCGCTCGTAGACACCCTGGTCGGTCAGTAGAAGGAGGAAAAAGGGGCGGCGGTGTGGTTTGATCTTAAGACGCTTACTCCCAGGAATCAACAGCTGTGGCAGGTATTTTAGACCAAACTAGATTGTACCATGCTATTACGTCCAGGGGCCAACATCTGTTGTAATAGCCCGCAAAACATTTACTACACTGCAGTATAATATCGGGGCAAACTCACCTAAGACTGAAGACACTCGGCTTAACCGTGGACTGCTGCTTACTGGCTATGTCGGTGTATCGGTGACGAAGTGAAATGATTTTCCTTGAATTCTCGGCCTCCTTTTTTATGCGTCCGTCAGTGATAAAACGTAGATAGCCGATGATAGGACATTGTCACCTGATTAATACGTATCTGTATTTATCTGAAACCACTTTTTTCGGTATCTTGTGTTTGTTCTTTAAATTAAATTGTATGAAATTAATTAATATTTATGAATTTATTTATGGCATATATGTTTAATTACATTGTATCGAGGTGTATTTACTCACCTCGTTACAGTGTTTAAAAATACGCTACCAAAACGCATGTGCTGCATTCAAAGTCTTACTACTTGTTGCATATAGTTTTTTTATGGTTTACCTTGTATATTTCCTTCTATGCTGCCCACCTTGGATTGTTTCTGGACCATTCTACTCTTCTATTGCTATTGTAATACTTTACTTACTTATTTTCTTCTTATTTTACCTTTGATTACTTTACTGAAATATTATTTTCTTCTTTACCTCTGTATTTTGTCTCAACCTGTTCAAAAATTGCTTTGTTGAGTCTAATGGATAATTATCTTTTTCTGTAATTCCTGAACCATCTAATGGACCATTATCTCCTCATATTATCTCCGGACTTGTCTGCTGGGTTGTTATCAATCTAATTTGATCCGTGGACTCTGACCTTTCTCTACTATCTCGGGACTCTTTACTGGACCATTATTTTCTTCCATTGTCTCAGGACTGTCTAAGGAACTTTCTACCTCTTCAAATTCTACCAACACGCTTTGAATTTGCTCTGTTTAGTTTAGATTGCACTATAGAGTCAAATTATAAATTGTTTTAACATACGTGGAACTTGCCTTGCCGTCTCTCTCAACAAATCTAGTATGTATGAAATGTGCTCATCTCTATATCTGTATATTTATCTTGGTTTAGCTTGCATGTGATAAATGTCGGACAATTCGTAAGTCTCTCTGAGCAAGGAGTGATTGACTTACAAACTCTTCACCTTGCCAACCCGATTTTACGTGCTACTATATTCAGGATGTTCCTATATTAGTGAATTTTCTTAAAAAAAATTCACTAATGAGGAGATCCCGACTTTTGAATGTTGAAAAAATTTCTTCAAATGAGCGCTAATTACGCCCCCCAGAACACATATCCGGGGTCGGTTTAAATTTTTATATGTTTATATATATATATATATATATATATATATATATATATATATATATATATATATATATATATATATATATATATATATATATATATATATATATATATATATATGTATCACACCGATAACTCAAAAAATAATGGGCCGATTTTGATTAAATTTGGTGAATACATTTCTTTTGCAAATGGCTTGGATAAGTTCGTTAGCCAGGAAAATCGGTCTAGGTTTTCCCGGAAAATTTTGTGTTTTCTTTCGAAAAAAATTTATATCTCCGGAATTAACAAAGTAAGAGCAACCAAATTTCATACGCGGATTTATATCATAACAGGCAAGTTACCTACCAAAATTTAGCTCTGTAGATTAAAGGACAATAAAGTTACAGGCATTCAAAGAAAAATAAATTTGGATTTTCCTCAAAACGTCAAAATTGCGATTTTAAACGTCAAAATTGGTGAGTACATTCCTTTCGCAAGTCGCTTGGATAATTTTGTTAGCCAGGAAAATCCGCCGGGGTTTTCCCGGAAAAATTTGTGTTTTCTTTCGCAAAATATTTATATCTCCAAAATTAACAAAGTAAGGGCAACCAAATTTGGTAAGCTGGTTTACATCATTCTAGGTGTGCCACCTACCAAAATTTAGCTCTGTAGGTCAAAAGACAAAAAAGTTATGGGCATTTAAAGAAAAATAAATTGGGGGTTTCCTCAAAACGTCAAAGTGACAATTGAAAACGTCAAAATTCGCAACATTTAGGCAAATAACTTGAATCTAATACGATCTATGGAAAGAAAATGTCTCAAGAAGAATGTTTTACATACACCGAACTCTTAGTTTCAACCATCATTGTCCTTCATTTTACTAAAATATTTCCAGAAAATTCATTTCTAATAGACCCTTTCTCTGATGCTTGGCAGTAGACTTAGCTATAGAGTTTATTGTTTAATGGTATATAATTTTTGTCGAATTTTCGTAAAAAATCAATAAAGCTCAATATATTCGTTATTATACAAGATATGAAAAAATATTGTATACATTAATTATACGGTGTTTTGAGCTACATCTTAAAAAATTATTGCGACAATCACAGGGTGACCCATAAGTCGTTGGTGATACAAATAATTTTTTTTTGTCGAAAACGCCTTATTTTTTTGCATTTTCCATCGAAATATAATGCATGTTTGTAAGTTAAGAAATTCTGGAGGCAGCAAGTGCGTTGTGGTTGCGAATTTTGATTAAATGCTTCATATTTGAAAAGCTCAATTTGCTATTAACCTATAAGGTTGACCAAGAAACGGATTTTTTCAGTAACACTTTTGGTTTACTTTTGGAAATTTCTGTACGTTTTCAAACAATCAAGTTATTTTGATGAAACATGGCACATTGTTTTTACTATATATGTTATACTGGTAATCTAATTTGATGCCTGCTTTTTCTATATAGGTTATACTGGTAACCAAAATTGATGTCTGCTTTCTTAAAAAGAAAACACACATATTTGCAATAAAAACATTTTTATAAAAATTCACTACCATAACGCACTTGCTGCGTCCCGAGATTTTTTTCTTTGAACTGGTCGTATCTTTTAGTGAATTTTTGTAGAAAAAATTCACTAATTAAGAGATCCTGACTTTTGAACTTTGAAAATTTTTCTTCAGATGAGCGCGAACTAGGACCCCTAGAAACTATATCCGGGGTCAGTTTATATATATATATATATATATATATATATATATATATATATATATATATATATATATATATATATATATATATATATATATATATATATATATATCACCGATAACTCAAAAAATTAATGGGACAATGTTAATGAAATTTGACAGGTTCTTTCCTTTTGTGAGTGGCTTGGATAAGTTCATTGTCCAGCAAAGTCGGACCAGATTTTCCGAGAAAATTTTAAGTTTCAGTTAAAAACAAATTAGCTCCGAAAAAACCAAGCAATGTTAACGGAATTCGGTACATATAAAAAATAAACCACATACCATAATTTAGATCTACATATTAAAAGAAAAAAGTTATAAGTATTTCATAACAAAATATTTCTATGAAAATTCACTACCATAACGCACTTGCCCTGTTCAGACTTTTTTTGGAATTGACCTCTACCTAATCTATCTTCGTGGCTACATGACTTTGCTTAACCATTGTCCAACCATCTTTGAATTATCTTTGGAGTTGTGCAAATTTCGTTCGTTGTCTATTTCTACTTCTGCTTCTATGAGCATTTCTACCAGTTCTTTAACATTCAACTCGTATCTGTCTACACCCAAAATGTCTATCATTTTTGTTGCTCGTATAACAAGACTCTTTTGTCTCTGATATAGAAATTTTACTTTACTGAACCTTGTGTCTCTTTATTGTGGATACTTCTATCCTGTATTTGTCTCAATGGCCCATATATTGACCTTCGAATTTATATTTGTGTATGTTGGGTTAAACGAATCTAATTTGTGGACTCTTCTGTCCTGTATATTGAATTAAACCCTGTATGGCCCTTGGCTACCATATTTTCATGAACGCTTCTGTCCTAGATATTTATTTAATGGCCCCTATATTAACCCTTGAATGTTGGTAGCATCAAACAGAGAAAAATAGGCTCTTAGCATTTCTGTCGAAAATTGATGGGGTTGCTATTTAAAAAAAAATCAACAAAGGGTGCGAGTGCAATGGTGAAAAGTGAAAATTACAAGTCAATACTACAAGGTGTGAGAAAAAAATTTGTTGACATGTCCCAACGCTTTTCATAAAAAAACATCTCTCTTCGAATTATGAAATTTTGTCAAAAGTGCGGTTCAAACTGTATATTCAATGTACCTTTGGGTACAACGAGCGAATGAAGGTGCCCTCTTTTCCTATTATTAAAAATTATATCTTCATTGATGATTATGGATGTCTTATGGAAACTAAGAGATGTCTTAGCTCTCGGGTCACTAGAACAATTTTGCGATAACCGTGGCAAAATTATACAAAAGAAATAAACGAAAAGAGTCGAACTATCAACAACTACAAACTGGACAGTGCAGCTTGATTAATCTTGGAAAGGCAACAGTGTAGTCAAAATGGTGACCAATTATGATTAAATAATAATTAGTACATCATATACTACAGGCACGTCAATATACAATAAAATAGATACACATAAAAAAGTAAACCTAAAATATATACAAAACAACTATAAAAAACATCACACTGCATATACATATACAACAAACAACAAAATCAAAGATAAAACTACCTAACATAAGACTATTTAACATGAATAAACCTCAACGACGGTACAAAACAAACTATTCCATCGATCGGTAAATTCCTTGATGTTATAAAAGCAGTTGCCGATTGAAAACATCTTTAAACTATTTTTAAAGAGGCCCAATGTATTAACAGTCCTTATTTAATAAATTGGCCAAGTACTACTTCACTGGTTTGCAAGGGTACGTTACCAATTATGTGAAAGGGTGCTTGGAATGCCAATGGTTCAGGGCCACCAACCAAGAGCCGGCGGGTCTCCTAAAAACCTCCGCTTCAACGGACTGGATTGGGGTAATTTTCGTTGATCTGTTTGGTCCGCTGCCCGAGAGAGAGAACGGAAATCGATGGATCCTCATTGTGGATGATGTAACAACCAAATGGGTTGAGTTGTTTTCACTAAAAGCGGCTACAGCTTAAGCTTGTGCTATAGTGCTTATTGAGGAAGTGTTCCTATGCTACGTTACTGCCAGGAAGATGATATTAGACAACGAAGTACAGTTTGTGAGTGATATTATGAAGAAAATTACCTTCTCCTTTGGAGTCGAGATGCTCTTCACGCCGCTCTACCACCCGAGAAGTAATCCGGTGAAAAGGAAGAACGGGGATCTGAAAACTCAACTTTCAATGCTAGTCCAAGGCAAGCGTAACAAGTGGGATGTGCATCTAAGCAGCATCAGATTTGGCATGAACACAACAACTTGCGATTCAAGCATACTCACGCAGCAGCAGACTCCGGCATTCTTAACATTTGGTCGAGAGTTGCGAGCTCCCCCTGACACCATTTATGACTTGAGAAAGTTAGTTAAAGCAGAAAATTTTGTCCCACTCACTAATCCATATATAAAAAGGCTCACCAAGACACTATGTGAAGGTCATGAAGTTATGCTACGCAAGAAGGACTACAAGAAGGATAGAGTTGATGCGAAGAGACGAGATATCAAATTAAACGTGAACGAAATGTTTTTGCTAAAGACTCACTCTCTTAGCTTCGCTCAGTTGGCACCTAAGAGAGATAGCCCCTACGTTATCGAAAAGGTGGCTATTGCAACTACCTACGAGCTGAGGACCTACCAGATAATAGGATTATTAGAACATGTCATGTTCGAGACTTGACGCTTTTCCAGGGACCAATTAGAGGTGTTACTGATCCTGTAGCTCCAAAAAGAAGAAAAGGTCGACCCAAGAAGAATGTATCATCTGTTTCTACCACTCGGAAGAGAAAAGGACGGCCCAAGAAATCTCCAACTTCTAAATTCATATGCTTTCATCTAGAATTTTAGAGGGGGAAGAGTGTAACACTACCTCGTGTACATAGATACCTTAGCGTGACCGTTATATTTCATCCCCATAGAAGCATGCAGAGTGCGCGGACTGGGGAGTCGACTGTTAGCTGACGCCAAGCGAACTCGATAGACATTACATTACATCTTGTTATTCCCTTATTTTCTTAAAGTCTGTTATTATATTTGTTACCCTTATACTTGTGTTTTCGGTGAAAACTACCCTCAACCCCGTGTAACAACCTGTTATAGTTAGACTTTTCATCATCTAATGACGCTAACTTTGTTAGTGAAACGATCGTCAGGTCTTTAAAAAGATGTGTTGTGGTGATTTGGGGTTTTTAAGTGTACTTAACCTGTTATAGCTGTTATATGAACAAAATGCCATAAATACGTTATACCTACCAATGTTTTTTTTCATTTTTTTTTCTTTTCTCTTATGCTTTTTACCTTTTCCTGCTAATTATAGTTATAAACATGTATTTATTTTTATTTGTTAACATTGTGAGGTTACTTCTTCTTTTTGTCATGTTTGTCTTCTTTTTTTTTCTCTCTTTTGTTTATTTATTTCATGAGTTTGTAAATAGTCACTACCACCATTTAATTGTGTTATATTAAGGATCGGTTGAGTGGAAGAACAGAAATATTTCTGAACTCTGCCGTTTGACATGTAACTTAATTGTCAATAAAAGCATGTTATTATTATTATTATTATTATTATTATTATTATTATTATTATTATTATTATTATTATTATTATTATTATTATTATTATTATTATTATTATTATTATTATTATTATTATTATTATTATTATTATTATTATTATTATTATTATTATTATTATTATTATTATTATTATTATTATTATTATTATTATTATTATTATACGTTATATTATCTTAAAATTTGTGCACATAAACGAGAATAAACTTACCCTCAGGTAAAGTCTTATCTTTCTGTTATGTGATAATTCAATTTATTAGCGACTTGTGCTAATCGACATTAGAGCTAAAAAAGTTCTGGCGGCAGCAAGTGCGTTAGGGCAGTGAATTTTCATAAGAATAATATATAATATATTATAGTGATTTAGCCTTATATTAAAAGTTATAAAAAATACTTTATTTAATTGGGAACGGTAAAAAATAAGGTAAAAAAGAGCAAGCAAAAACATGATCTCCAACATAAATATTAATACTGTAAATTGGATACAAAACACAAACAAAACAATTGATAAAGAGAAATTATAACTACTCAACAAAAAATACACTAGAAATCTGAACACAAAAAATTTTCCCGTGGTTTATGCATTAACGGTGACTGTATGCATGCAGAAGGGGGAGAAGAACCCTCAGGGCGAAAAGGGCTTCTGCCCAAAAAACAAGGGGGGTCCTACTTCTCCTTGTGCATGCATACAACCACCTTCAAAGCATAAAGCACAAGCAAAAATTCTTGAAAGTAACCCCCAAGAAAGTTACGAGACCTGGAGCGAATAGGGTTGTTGTGCGAGGTAGACAGGGTTTAAAGAAAGTATTGATGCAAAATGTAAAAAACGCATCTTTTGAAAGTCCGACTAAGTAGTTTTTTAAGCATTTAACGCCCACTTTTCCTTTCCCGGCCAGCATCCCTATTCATTCTTGGTCCCTTAACTTTCTTGGGGCTTATTTGAAACAAATTTGTCTTGTGGCTTGTGCACCCAAGGGAGGTTCTAAGCATGATTCTGAAAAATATTTTCTAATAACCCTCCGTATAGTAAATTGCAAATTTACCGATATTACATTCTACTTCGTCGCTTATATGTAGTGTATTTCTCAGATAATATGAAATACGCCACTAAATTAAATAGGTTCACTTGCATTTTCATTTCTTTTCTATTCTTTTATTACATATATAAACACAAGCTAAAGGCGAGTGGAGACCCTAATTAACATTGTGGCAACACAAAAATTGAAAAGTAGAGAAGTTATTTAGAGCACCTAAACAATCATAAACTTGAGTTCATCATCATGTCACAATAGTATTTTGATCACAAATAAATATTTATAACTGTATGCACACAAAAATTTGTAAAATACATATAAAAAAACAACATCGGAGTTGATATTGGATGAAACGCCCAACTTACTGTACCACGTTACCATATTATGTTGCGACTGTACTCACGCCAGTCGCATCCGCGTAACAGTGCAAGAATAGGTAGCCGCATTAGCGTATCTCTAGTAATTGTTTCATGTCCAAAACCTGAATTTGAAGCTAAATTTACAATTCGATATTCACAATTGACAATAAATGACATTATTACAGAATAGCAAATGACACCGCAGCTCCAGCCGGAACGTAGCCTAACAACGTTGTCAGATAGGGTAAATTTTGATTGAAGGGATACATAAAAAATCATGAGAAATGGGTAATTCGAAATTTTCAGGTATTAAATACAGCTATGGATTACGGTATCTTTTAACTAGCTGATAAAATTAAATTTTAAAAAGTGTTTTATTTATTATCAGAAGTAATTTGAGATGTTGATGCATGAAAGGTTTAACTACATGAAATTTCTGAAGATCTGGCAACCCCGAAAAAAAACGGCTACGTCTTAACATCTTGCAATGAGTGTAACTTCCATTGTTTAGATTTGCATCTGCGATTTATTTAGAGAGCATAGCAGTACATGTAACGTCATCTATCTTTGTCCAACATTGTATATAATGCATTACAGAATTTGAAGTGATGTCGAGAATTATTATTTTATTATTAATTTCGAAAAGCTTTATTTCTCTTTAATCAAAAGACTTGGAAATTTGTAAACAACCACGTCTATTTATGCTATTTTAAGTTGTAAATTTTCCTTTCAATCATTACAACAATTTGAAAGATATTGCGTTTTAAAAAGTATTTTTTCATTTTTTGTTAAAAAAAATTGGCGTTAAGTTCTGATGAACGAACTCTTCCAAGCCATTAACAAAATAAGGGTAATTCCACATTTGACCCAAACCAGTTAAGTGCTTTCTTAATTATCAGTTGGATAGATATATACATATATATATATATATATATATATATATATATATATATATATATATATATATATATAGTTGTATTCTATACAGACTGTCGACTTTATTTGATGTAAATGCGTAAATAATGTATTATTATTATTATTATTATTATTATAAGTATGAAAATATACCCGTGTTAATTATTTTTATGTATATTATGTATATAGTCTGCATTTATATATTTAAAAGTTAATTGTTCGAATTTATTATCCATTCATTGATATGTGGTTCTTTACATAAATCTATTGTTTTAATCGACAGTAACCTCTAGAATCGGCCTAGGGGGTGGCGGGTTCGAGTTCCGTATTGAGACAGTCGGTCTTTTGTCATCGAATGTGAAAAGTACGACCATATCTGTGTGTAAGCTCCCCCAGCACAAGTCAAATACTTCTGGGTGCGGAGTTTGTCTACTGTGGTGTTATTAATAATAATAATAATAATAATAATAATAATAATAATAATAATAATAATAATAATAATAATAATAATAATAATAATAATAATCTGTGTATTTTATGTTTTTATTTAAATAAATGAGGGCACAAAAGATTATAAACTGGCAATATAATTTGAAGAAATATTTCTTTGTTGCCTGTTTTACAACCGTGTATTCAATGTTGCATCTAAACACAAAAGAAAACTATATGTACCAAATAATTTAACAACTGACTAAAAGAAATAAAAATTCAAATTAATTTATATAATTATTTTTACTCTGGGTTCAATTCTACCGGCGCTATTTCTTTAGTTTTAGATATATTATTCCCCTGTATATAAAACTCTCGTATTAACTAATATTTTAATATTATAATCTGATATGATACAAAATTTTGGCCAAATTACTTAAATAAACAATGGCCTTCCCTACTTTTTAGTGAATTTTCTTTTTAAAAAAAATCACTAATGAGGAGATCTCGACCTTTGAATTTTGAAAAAATTCCTTCAAATGAGCGCTAATTAGACCCCCTAGAACACATATCCGGGTCAGTTTCGATTTTTATATGTTTATATATATATATATATATATATATATATATATATATATATATATATATATATATATATATATATATATATATATATATATAGGGTGTCTTATCCCTGGAACACTCACGTATATCCCGGAATGAGTCCCCGTTTCTAGAGATATGTAAGGTTTTAGGTCGTGCGTGCTTTTAAGACTGAAACTATGCCGGTATTAACTATAACTATATTGTAGAACTCTATAAGCATAACAATGGTGAAGTAACTAAATAAGAAGTAATAGACTATCGTCTTTAGCTACGGGATCCATCAGTTATCGTCGTCATCGTCCTGGATGGATGACCTTGCACACGTCGTTAGTACCTCGGCGTCGTCTAGGTACTCTATCCTCTATCGTCGTACTTGTCACGCGCTGTTCACACGAGCTCTCTTCACACTCGACTATCTACCCCGACTGTCTCGTACAAACTAGTCATGTGTAACACCGTGTTGAATGGCACTTCGGTGCTGACACCTTTCTATGTGTCATGAGTGTTTTTTAACAACGTCCGTCATTGTAATGACACTGACACACTATTAACTCCCTTGTCCCTCGACACCAAACCTCACTCTGTAGCGCCCGGACATCTATGCATATCGTTAGCGGCAGAACGTCTATGCACACAGTTGTTGAGATAAAATTAATTCCCATATATATATATATATATATATATATATATATATATATATATATATATATATATATATATATATATATATATATATATATATATATATATATATATATATATATAGTCAGGAAAATCGACCGAGGTTTTCCTGAAAAATTTTGTGTTTTCTTTAGAAAAATATCTTAAAAAAAAAACAAATTAAGGAAAACCTAATTTGATACGCGGGTTTATATCGCCATAAGTAATTTACCTACCAAAATTTAGCTCTGTGGATCAAAAGGCAAAAAAGCTATGGCAATTTAAAAAAAAATTGGGGTTTTCCTCAAAACGTCCAAGTCGCAATTTAGAACGTCAGAATGGGCAACATTTAGGCAAAGAACTTGAATCTAATACGGGCTATGGAAAGAAAATATCTCAAGAAGAATGTTTTACAAACCCTGAAGCCTTAGTTTCAACACTCAATATCCTTCATTTTACTAAAATGTGTCCAGAAAATTCATTTTAAATAGACCCTATCTCTGATGCTTGGCAGTAGTCTTAGCTATACAGTTTATCGTTTAATGGTATATAATTGTTGTCGAATTTTCGTAAAAAATCGGTAAAGCTCAATATATCCGTTATTATACAAAATACCGAAAAAAATGTATACATTAATTATAGGGTGTCTTGAGCTACATCTTAAAAATATTTCTACAATCACAGGCTGACCCATAAGTCGTTGGTCATACAAATTTTCTTTTTTTTTTTAGTCGAACACGCCTTATGTTATTGCATTTTTGCATTTTCCATCGAAATATAATGCATGTTTGTAAGAGAAGAAATTCTGGACGCAGCAATTGCGTCATGGTAGCGAATTTTGAGTAAATGCTCCATATTTGAAAAGCTCAATTTGCTGTTAACCTATAAGGTTGACCGAGAAACGGATTTTTCGGGAACACTTTAAGGTTTACTTTCGGAAATTTTTGTACGTTTTCAAACAATAAAGTTATTTTGATGGGACATGGCACATTGTTTCTACTATATAGATTAAACTGGTAACCAAATTTGATGCCTGCTTTCTTTAAAAAACACACATATTTGCTATTAAAACATTTTCATGAAAATTAACTACCATAATGCACTTGCTGCGTCCAGACTTTTTTAAAAAAAATTATAGCATTTTTCAACGTTCATGTTTAACTGCCTTAACTTAATATGTTGATTGAATTTTATAAAGCCTTATCTCTTAATTAAAATCTTATTAATTACAACAATTTTATTATTAAATAAATAATTTACCAGTTTGATATCTTACAAATCTATAATATTATGGGATTATAGTACCTCGTGTGACCTCTGTTGGTTTACTTTTTAATTTGTCAATCGTGTTCCTAAATTTCTTAATTTGGCGAGGTGGTTGGTCCTAGATATATTGCTGTTATTACTCTTGACAGTAATAATGGATTGCTAAGTGAATTGTGTTCTTCTCTCGTTCAATTTTATTTTATCTTAGTGTACCTGAAACTTTCGACTTGTAAATGGATATGCTCGCTTTTATCCTCAGATGTATGAGAATGTCAGGTAGGTAGGATTTCATTTTTCAAGTAAAATTAATTTTCACACAAACTGTGACATAATTTTATAAAAAAATGTTTGTTAGAGGCTCATATGGCTTTAAGCGAACTTTTTACTGCTATTTTATATTTTAAAACCCGGTAAACTCAACATTTCTGGGACTGACACCAGCTGAGCGTCCTTATTTTGGCAGGGCAAAATTTGAAAAGGTTTTCAATAATCTTCGTTTTTAAAACTCCAAATAATTAATACCAAATAGGATAACGAAAACACGGTCCCATTTGTGACAATAATAAAAATGCAGAGATGCTTTCCTCTACCAGATCGCTTCAAACGTTCGGTAAGACCATTAATATTTTTTCTGGATTTACATTCCTTATGAATGTTTTTGTGTGTTATATATATATATATATATATATATATATATATATATATATATATATATATATATATATATATATATATATATATATATATATATATATGGGTAAACTTTTTAACTGACTCTGGATATGGGCTCCAGGCGCCCAAATTCGCGCTCATTTGAGCACATTCTCTGAAAGTCTTACCATTGATACCTCTCTGTTAGTGAATTTTCCTAATGAACATACGTTTTAGCAGCATTTTTGTAGAAACTTTAAAATCACGAAACATTGCAATTGGATGGTCACTCTGTGAGTGCCTACATTAAACACTTTATTCATAGTGTAGTTGTCTTGTCTGTTTTGATTAAATAATCCTGTAGCCACCAAACAGACATCTCTACCTTCAAGATATGAAAAAGACATATTAAAATAAGTTTTTGTCTAACATACATAATTTTTATTTATTGCATATGTTCTCTGCCGGCCAAAGATGAAACTTTTGGGGTATTAAGTAATAATCTAGCAAACATATTATAAAGACCATATTATAAATTAAGCAGTGATTTATTGTTTAAAATATTAGAACTGACAAGACTTATATACGTGCTAAAACAACATGCAGGCTAAAAAACGTTAGGGCTAAACATGTCATGTTGTATTGGCCAGAAAATGGGGTGTCGTTTTTCGTTTAGTAATCTGAAGATAAATCGTTCTTGTATTAACGTCAATGACACAACGCGTTATTAGATCTATTATCTATTGTTTTGATATTTTCTGCTACAATAACCTATATTAACTCATAACCCACTCCAGAAAAAAAGTATTAATTTACTTTTGATTATTTATCTGCAAATAAACCGAAATCCTAAAATAAAATTCTTTTATTACTCTCAAGCATATTTTAGCAAGTTTTCATTAAGGACATTGACTAAAGGAGATATGGTGAAACTTTCGGAATTTTTTAAATAAGCGCTAATAAGAGACCCTAGATCCCATATCCAACATCCAATGTCCGCTTGAATTTTTTATGCTTATACATACATACACACACACACACACATATATATATATATATATATATATATATATATATATATATATATATATATATATATATATATATATATATATATATATATATATATATATAAAACTCGGGACGCAGCGAGTGCGTTATGGTAGTGAATTTTTATTAAATGCTTCAAATGTAAATAACTCAATTTTCTATAAACTTAGAGAGTTTAATTTTAATACATAGTAAGGTCTTTCCTAATGCAAGATATTCACGAAATTTCATTAAAATAACTTTGTAATTTTAGGAGAAAAAAATTTTTTTCGAAAGAAAATTTAAAATTTGAATAACTCTATTTTGTCTATACTTAGAAAGTTGAATTTCAGTACGTAGTAAGATCTCTCCCAAGGCATCATATAGTACATTTCGTTAAAACAGCTTTGTTACTTTCCGAGAAAAAAATTTTTTTCCAAAGGAAACTCCAAATTTTCCCGGAAAACCCCGTCCGATTTTTCTAACTAACAAAATCAGCCAAGCCATTTATAAAAGAAAGGCACTTGCCAAGTTTCATCTAAATCGGTTAATTATTTTTTGAGTTATCCGACGGATACATACATATATATATATATATATATATATATATATATATATATATATATATATATATATATATATATATATATATATATATATATATATATATATATATATATATATATAAAGATATAAAAATTAAATCTGACCCCGGATATGGGTTCAAGGGGTCCTAGTTCGCGCTCATTTGCAAAAATTTTTGCACAGCCTCACCATCGATACCTCTCTATTAGTGAATTTTTTTAAATAAAAATTCACTAAAAAGGAAGATACATGCCAAATTTTATCAAAATATCAAAAATATAAAAATCTGCCCAATATTTTTTGAGTTATCGGTGTGAGACAGTTAGTATAAATCATGTGCCAAATTTATCAAAATAACGTTGTTCTTCCAAAAAATAAAAAAAACCGTATGGTGAACAAAAATATGCTGAAGAGACGGGTCCGATTTTAGGGGTCAACAATGCACACACAATTTAAACTAAAACTACACTTACCAAGATATAATTACTCACAAGAAGCTTGTTAAAAGTTAAAAGATTTTTACATGAAAATTTGCAAGGAACCTCTTTAATGAAAATTAGCCTTTTTTTTTAATTGGCTTAAGTAATGTTACACGAAATTTATATTAGTGTTTTTACGAAAATTAGCCTAAAAGTTTTTCACACGACAATTTTCTAAACAATTTTCTTTCACAAAAATTTGAAACAGATGTTTTATTGTGAATTTGCAAACGCCTTTTTTACAATAGCCGAATAAACATTACTTTTGATATAAAATTGAATTTATATATATATATATATATATATATATATATATATATATATATATATATATATATATATATATATATATATATATATATATATATATATATAACATATAAAAACTGAAACTGAAACTGACCCCGATAAGCGCTTCAAATAAGCGCAAGAAAAAATTGAGAGTCGCGATCTAATTATCAATTTTTTTTCTACGAGAGTTTGCTAAAAATTGTAGACTATTAAATTACAACCTCTATAACTGAAACTACTGCCAAAGCACCAGAAAAGGAGCCTATTTAAAATGAATTTTCTGCAAATATTTCAGTAAAATGAAGGACAACGGCGGTTGAAGTAGAAACTTACGGCTTTGTGAAACTCATTCCTTACGATATTTCTTTTACATAACGCACATTCGTTTCTGCATCTTTGTCCAAAACTTGTAAATCTTGACGTTTCAAATCGCGATTTTGACGTTTTAAGAAGAAAAACTATAATATTTTGAAAGTAGTTTTTATAATATTACGTTCCTTTTGCGCCAAGAAAACTTATTACTTCCATATCGCCACAACGTGTGGAAGTAGGTATCGCTTGGTGAATTTTTTTTTTCTCGCTTGAACATCGTAAAAAGTATCAAAACAATTATTAATAAGTATCAAAACAATTAAGATGTCGTCTCCAAATTTGGTATACAATTAGTACACGGCAAACCAACGGTTTGGATTGTTTTTGAATAAAATCGCTTAAGGAGATAGGGGATGAATGGGGGTGCTTTGGTGAAAATTTGAGATTTTTTTCGTTAAAACTCAAGTAATATAACGTTTTAGGGTTTATTAATTAGAAAACTTTTAAAATTTTATCAAACATCTGGTATTCTGTGCTGAAATTAATTTAGGAGTTACATGTGTGGGGTGGAATATTCTTGACAAAAATTTCGAATTTTTTTGGTGCTAAAACGGCGTAATAAGTCTCAAAACATAGAAAACTTGATGGAATGAAACTTTTTTCATCTGTCGATCAGTTGGTCTGTCGGTATGTACGTCTGTCTGTTAATGGGTGCAATAACTTTCGAACGAATTGAGCCCTTCAAATCTGGTATCCAGTTAGCACCTGACAAAGGAAGACTTTGAATTGTTTTTGGGTAAGATCGCTTCAGGGGGTAGGGGACAAGTGGGGGTTGATTTGGTGAAAACTGACATATTCTCAACAAAACTCGAGTAATATAACGTTTCAAAAGTTTATGGGTACAGGAACACAAACATTTTTCTACTGGTCAGTCATGGGCCCTAAGTTTATTCCATGAGAATGTCTTTCTTAAGAGAATTAATTATTATCGTTATGTGAAAGCTATGATTCAATTTGCAGCCCTATTTTTTGTCTGTAGTATTCAATATATTTTGTTAATTCTACAAACTATTTTGGTTTTATGTCATTCTTTGATCGTAAACGACACCTAACCTTTTTTTAAAAGCCTATAACTTTTTTCTTTTAACTTAGAGGTTAAAATTTTGGTATGTATATAAATTTTTACAATGTAAACTTGACTAACAATTTGGTGGCATAACGTGGTCATTTTTTGAAATTCCGATAGGAAGCCCAAAATTTTCCCGAAAAAGACGGGTCCTACTTTCCGGGCTTACGAACTTATCCAAGCCAAGCCACTTACAAAACATTATTTTTGGGTTATCGATGTGACATATATACACACATACATATATATGTATGTATCACACCGATAACTAAAAAAATAATGTGCCGATTTTGAAAAAATTTAGCACGTACCTTCCTTTTGTAAATTGCTTGGATAAGTTCGTTAGTTTGGAAAATAAGACGAGGTTTTCCGAGGAAATTTTAAGTTTTCATTCGAAAAAATTTTTATCACAAAAAATAAAAAAGCTATGACAACCAAATTAGGTAGGTAGATTTACGATATAAAAAGTAAACTATATACAAAAATTTAGATTCCTTTGTTACAAGAAAAAAAGTTATAATAAAATATTTTGTGCCAGATCATTTCCATGAAAATTCACTACCATAACGCACTTGCGGCGTCCAGGCTTTTTTGTTTATTGATTATAGTCACTTTATGGTTCCAAGTATTGATATTTTTCAAGGAAATTTTGAAGTGACAGCTCCTAATATTTTGACTTTTGCATTTCCACAATTATAGTAGAAATTCTATCTTTACATGCACCAGCTTCGTGTCCTAATTTCTTAGTTGTTTTGGTAATTGTTTGTATTACCTGTTTTTTGCATCGCTAATTTGTTGTAAAGGTACATATACATTGCCGAGTCATTTAGGTGACAATGGACTGATTTGCTAATAGATACATTATACATTATACGTTATACATTATACATTATACATTATACATTATACATTATACATTATACATTATACATTATACATTATACATTATACATTATACATTATACATTATACATTATACATTATACATTATACATTATACATTATACATTATACATTATACATTATACATTATACATTATACATTATACATTATACATTATACATTATACATTATACATTATACATTATACATTATACATTATACATTATACATTATACATTATACATTATACATTATACATTATACATTATACATTATACATTATACATTATACATTATACATTATACATTATACATGATACATTGTACATTATACATTGTACATTATACATTATACATTATATATTATACATTATACATTATACATTATACATTATACATTATACATTATACATACAATAAATTGTCTGAGGAACACACCTAACAAAAATAATTATTATTGGACAACGATTTCATCGCATAAGGTCTACAGATGGCACAGCCCTGGTAGAAGAAACGGAAAAGCAACTACAATAAATGCAGAGTGTCCAGGGTCAATATGCACTACTGGGCGGCGTAAAATTCCCAATGGATAAGAACTCTGCCATATCAACATCCATGAACAATTAATGTTTGGTGCCGTGTAATCGGGGATAAACTTATTGGTCCGAATTTCTTTAAACGGCAATTAAATGGAGAAATGTACACTTTTTTTCACCAGTTACCTCAATTATTAAATCAAAACACAAACCCCGAGTTGTGGTTTCAACAGGATGAAGCTTCATTATGCAATACAGGTCCGTAATCATTTAAATAAAATATTTGAAAACGGGTGGATTGGTCAAGTATGCCCGGTCAACTGGCCTGATAGGTACCCGGATTTGTTCTTCCTTGGCTACTGTTTTTAGTGTTTTATAGAGACAAAGTGATGGCGATTGCATCTACAACTTCAGACGATTTATAATACGCTTTGCCTCCTCATTAGTGACTCCTGACATGTTACAGTATGTACGGGATCCACTTAGTAAAAAAGTGAGAAAGTGTTTAGGACTTGAAGCTGGACATTTCAAAGAATTTCTCGCGCATTATAGACAATGAGTTAGTTAAAATTTAATGGTTATTTTTTTAAATTTAACCTATTAAATCATAATCCCGTGACCGAAAAAGCAAATCAAAGTTTTTTTTTGCACATGCACCTAGTTTCCTTACGTAGTTTCTAATTTTAAAAAAAGTACCCACCACATTTAAAAATCCAAACTTGACCTTCCACCCACCCTTTAAAATAGGGAACGGCGGTGAATATTAAAAGTATATTTAATTATATCTCCACGTCTCCCTATTAGTACAACAAAATTTCACAAAATAATTTAAACCGTTTCTGAGATATCCCTTGTAATACGTTGAACTCTGACCCTGTGTATGGACAACCTGAAAATGACATTGTACATCAAGATAAAGACGAATAATAATGTGAGGTAAAAGGAGAAAAATGCTTGCTAAAAGAAGAAACGTTTGTTGTAAATATTCTGAGAAATAATAAGTTTCTAAAATTATTGGTGAATTATAGTCAGTATATATTTATATAGCTATGTGTCACACCGATTATTCAAAAAAATTATGTGCCGATTTTGATCAAATTCGGTGACTATTTTCCTTATGCAAGTCGCTTGGATAATTTTGTTATCTAGGAAAATCACTCTAGTTTTTCCTGAAACATTTTCCGTTTTCTTAAAAAAAAAGTATATCTCCGAAAATAACAAAGTTAGCGCAACCAAATTTGGTACGCGTTTATATCATAAAAAGCAAACCATATATTAAAATTTAGATCTGTACGTTAAAACAAAACCAAAAGTTCTAGGCGTTTAAAAAACAATTTTTGGGGTTTTCCTCTTAAAACGTCAAAGTCGGGATTTGAAACCCTTGGCCCTTTCTCTGATGCTTTGGCAGTAGTTTAAGTTATAGATTGTATGGTCTATATTTATTTTTAGCTAATTTTTCCCAAAAAAATCGCTATTGAGAAGACGGCGGCTTTTGAATTTTGAAAAAAATTCTTTAAATTAGGGCGAACTAGGCCCCCTAAAAGACACATTTGGGGTTAGTTTCAGCTTTTATCTGTTTACACGTACACAAGGTGATGCATTTCTACGGTTAAGCTCAATATGTCCATTATTGTCCAAATAGAGAAAAAAAATTATACGTTAATTATAAGGTATCTGGCGCTGCATCTTATATTAGTTTGATGATCAAAGGGTGGGCCACAAATCGTTGGTGATACCAAGTATATATATTTTTTTGGACACCCCTTATTGTATATCATGCTTGAATTTTTCATCGAATTATGTTTGTAGTGAAAAAATGATAGTTTTAACACTTTTTAAGTTATTTCAATTGTGTTGCAACTTTTCACATTTTTGGCACATATCAAAAATTATCATCCAGCGTTTTTACCAATAGGTAGGAGAGCCTCAGTAAGGTTTTCGTTTATATTTTTTCTCGAAAAAATCAAGATGCCGTATACAGATTACTCTCAAATAGTGAATGAATTTCAAAAATTTTAACTCTTGTGACACAATATTTTCAAATTGAACAAGTGCCATGCGACGAAATCACCACAGGTCATTTCCAAGTAAAATTCAAGTGTATTCTACCAATGTGGGAAATAAACTCAAAGTAATAAGTAAGTCGATAATGGGTCCAGCAAGGCGTTTCGACCAACGCGTTTTAGTTATATTTAGGGCAGTTTGATTCAACATTGGGCCAATAGATGTAATTTATTGGTAAATTGGTGCAACGCTTTACTTGAATCCGACATCTGGGCGCCGTGTGCCTTGAGTATCCTAACAAAGAACTGCGCATGCGACATTATTCTGTAGGATCTGTGGTTATGTGTGCATAAAGAAACCGTAGATATTAGCAACTAGGTAAGAAATTAGAATATGTTGAATGATCAAAGAAAATACTTTAAATGTCTGGATCAATCATAAAGATAATTCGCACTGTATAACGGAGAAACCACTGGGGTTATGTATTTTTCTGTTAACATTATTATGATATTTCGATATAATTCAAGCGTCTCTGTAAAAGCAAAAACGAATAAACCAAATCTGACTCCAGCTGTATAGTTAAAACGTCTAGCATTGGCTAAAAAAACATCGACACATGGCAATTACAGACTTGAAAAAGTAAACATTAGGTTCTTTATACTGAATTTTGATAATTTTATCATGACTTGGTATCTTTGTGTTCAACTAAACCGAATATTTATGTGTAAGGTTTGCTTCTGAGATGTATCTCACATTGAAATATTAATGACCAAAGTTCCATTTTTTTTTACAGAAAACAGGACGAAAAGTAACACCGTGACAATGTCGTAGAAACTAAAAAGGCTCCTGGATAGGTAACTCACACCGGTACAATGGTATCAATTACAAAGTCAAATCCATTATCCTTTTTGGACAAACGATGGTTTGCTGATCATTATGAATTGCGGATGTTTTAGATTCTTGACACGAATCCGAATAAGAAACACAATTTTTAGAGATAAAACCAGTCAAAGTATAGCTTTGACCAGAAAATTCCGGGGAGCTTCTGAAACAAAAAATCACAAAAGGAGACACTACAAGCAAATTTAATTCGAAGAAATATTGTTTGGAACCACAATAAAGGATTAAAGAAAGTAAAAAAATGTACAGAGTTTACCAAAGTTTAGAAATTTTTGTTAACATTTTTTCTTGTGCTCTTTCTATATATATATATATATATATATATATATATATATATATATATATATATATATATATATATATATATATATATATATAGATAGATAGATAGATAGATAGATAACTTTATTAGCCTTTGATCAAGTACACACATACTACAGGCACGTCAAAGAATTAGAAAAACCTAAAATGTCAGTCTTAAATATATACAAAAACAGAAGTCAAAATATATATATATATATATATATATATATATATATATATATATATATATATATATATATATATATATAGAAAAACACATTTTTAGTTTATCTGAGAATACCTAATTTGCCTGAATAAACATATTTTAGAACCTCAAATTGCAAACACTGTATATTAGTAGTTTTTATATGCACCCCTATAAAATGTATATTACTTACACCATAAATTTTTTGTATTGTGTATCTTACACAGTATGGATTAATCGTTTTTGTGAAAATTAATAGCGGTAAAATATACGAAATGTTATATTGGAAATAGCAAATTTGATGACCAATTCCAGTATAATTTGAAGTGACAGAAAAACAAATCCAGCAATATGATTCTCTGTAAGAAATTTTTGTGAATATATTCACATTGACATTGACACACATACACACACACGCATATATATATATATATATATATATATATATATATATATATATATATATATATATATATATATATATATATATACATATAACGTACATATTAATTTTGGTTATTTAACATTTTTTTTCTTTGCAGGAAACCAACACAGATCCAAAGACACAAAGGGTAAGTTTAAATGAAGTTTTTTGTTAAATACGATTAATATTGAGTTTCCTCAGCTAAAGTGCCTACGGAGACAAGGCCGTAAAATTTAGTTCAGGTTTATCTCATTGTTTCTCAATTTCTAAACATTTTGCAGCAGCTTGGTGCGATTCTGTATCCAAGTAGCTTTAGCCAGACAACTTCAAAGAGGGATTCATCATATTACCCAAACAACAACCAAGGAATTACAAAAATGTTGTCAATATGCTCAAAAAGTCTTCTATTTCCTCATATTTATTACCCACTGGCTAGGTGTAAGGTAACTTGCGTTGTTTTTTTATGTGTTAAGGTTCGGATTTCTACTAAAAAAAGAAACTATTTTAAATAGAGCTTTTGCTCGCTAAAAACCTTTTAGTTAGCTGTAATTTCCGCTGGATTTGAAACCATTTTTTTGTGGGGGCGAGTTTTTTGCAATACAGGGCTGTATTTTGGATATTCGGCTTCGCCGTAAGTGATCGAATATGCATCTAAGGTTACATATCATAAATGTTTGGTTAGGTGTAAAAGACTCTTTAGATTAGTACAGGAGTCTGCTATCAAGCTCCAAATTGTAATTATTCTGGATGATAGCAAGATTTTGTTAGTTTTATGTAATTTAATACACAATAATACAAAGGTAGCTATATATATATATATATATATATATATATATATATATATATATATATATATATATATATATATATATATATATATATATATATATATATATATATATATATATATATATATATATATATATATATATATATTTGTCAGTTGGGCTTATTCAGTCGGATGTGTTTTTAGTTATTGTGAGTAAAGAACTTATAAAATTACTAAGCGATATAACGTTAATAGTGAATGGTTATTTTATTTAAAATTTAATGACCCAAAAGTTAAAATTTCAATTATGAAGAGGAAATGATGTGGCCAGTCAGCCGGGAGTTAAGTTCTAATACAAATCTAAAGAACTTTCTACAAAAGTTCTACTTTAAAGCTCACAGCTTATAGGGACCAGACCATAGTAAAATTCTAGACAATTTTTAGGGAACAACGAAAAATAAATTAGGAACTTTCGACATCGTTGTTTCCAAACTGTGATAAAAAAAAAGAAAAAAAGCGGAAACACAAAGGAAATCACTGAATCTTCATATAAGCTGCAACTAAAATGGAAACTAGAGAAAAAACCCGAAAACTCCAAAGGATATAAGCATAAGAGAGTATAATTAGAAAAGGCGGGACGCAGTACGTGCGTCGTGGTGACGAATTTTTACTATTAGTGACTTTTTATTTTATACAAAGCACTAATAGAAAAGTATCGATAGCGAGACTCTGCAAAAATGTTTCATATATATATATATATATATATATATATATATATATATATATATATATATATATATATATATATATATATATATATATATATATATATATATATATCCAACCGATAACTCAAAAAGTAATAAACCGATTTGGATGAAACTCGGCAAGTGCCTTTCTTTTATTAATGGCTTAGATGAGTTCGTTAGCCAGGCAAATCTAAAAAGGTTTTCCAGGAAACTTTTGAGTTTTCTTTAGCAAAACTTTTCTCCGAAAATTACAAAGAAATTTTGATAAAATTTGGCAGATATATTGAATTCGGAAAGACCTTACTATACACCAAAATTCAAGTTTCTAAGTTTATAGAAAATTGTGTTATTCAAATTTTAAGTATTAGATGAAAATTCACTACCATAACGCCCTTGCTGCGCCCAGAATTTTTTTTGTAATACACAACCCAACTTACCTTGTCTCCTAAGCATATATATATATATATATATATATATATATATATATATATATATATATATATATATATATATATATATATATATATAAATATATAAACTTATTTATCTTAAATTTAGTATGTCGTTGATTGATGAACCTTACGCACGCCTTTCTCTGCGCGCACACATTTTTGCTTTGAGTAGCTGATTTTTATAAACAAATCATTTTTTATAAACAAATCATTCCGAAGTATTTAAATTTATAAAAAGTCAAATCCTGTGACGTTGTTTAGAAAGGCCAATGACAAGGACCAAATAATTAAAGATCTCTATCTTTGTTTATTCTGTTTTATACCTCACAGTAATGTGGCTTTCTAAAAATAAGGAGTACAATTCGCCGCATTTTTCAAATTCTGTTTAATTTAGTTCCGGGAAAGCTTGTGTTACAATTAATTATGTAACAAAACTGAATTTTGGAACATTGCCTATATAGTTTGGTGGCCATATAGAAGTTAAAATTCGTAAAAAAAATGGACCGACTTTAACGTTATAGCATTTTCAACGACAAAATTTGCAATCTTACATGGAAAAACTTCACTCTCAAAACTGGCCAACTAACTTAACCTCCGAAAAAGATTTTACAGTGTAACTAAATGAACTGGAAGTCTCTAGGTCGCGTAGAAGCTCCGCAAACTATGCTGTGCATAAATACACTGACTTTAAAAAGAACCCGAGCACCCAGTAAGATTTGATTAATTTTAATAAAATTTATACACAATGTGTGTTCCATCAAACTTGAAAAATAATTAGATTTTCAACCTAAAATCAACCTTATTTAATAATATTTAATAATGAGTGTGTCTGTCGTGGTGTCTTAAGCATTAAAAAACCATTCGATGCGTGCTTGAAGTTAAATTTTTTATGATATCCTGAGGAAAGTCATCGCGAGCTCTTTGAGTTCGATGACGAAGCTCAACTAGGTTATTTGCTGGTTAACGTAAATTACTCAGTTGATTGTCTATTATTAGTTCACGAAAAACGTTACGTATCCGCCAAATTTGTTTTATCTTGCCCCGTTTTCAGAACCGGAACTCTATAATGTACTAATATGTAAGTTAAAAAATAAGTTATCATCTGGGTATGACGACCTTCCCAACTTTCTTCTTAAGGAGTCCATGTATATTATAATTAAACCATTATTGCACTTAGTTAATACTGCTTTTGTACGTGGGCTATTCCCTGAAGTGTTAAAGATCTAAAAGAAAGTTCCGGTACATAAGAAACAAGATTTCTCATTGTTGGAAAACTAGAGGCCAGTTGCGATTCCTCTCAGCTTTTCATGTGTATTTGAGTATGCATTTCTGAACCGGCTTGTGACGTACTGCTCCCAGCAGCAAATATTTACAAAAAATCAACATGGATTTCTGGACAATGGATCAACATCGACGGCAATTTATTCATACTATGGCTCTGTCGTAAAAAGTTTCAAACCATATAGAAGAGATGATTTGGGAACGATTTTTTTGTCTGTAACAACGATAAATTCAGACCGAATTGAGATATCGTCTTCAAATTTGGTATATGTTTAGCACCCGACAAGCGAACGGTTCGGATTATTTTTGAGTAAAATCATTCTAGTGGGTAAGGGGTGATTTGGTGAAAATTGACATTTTTTTATTAAAACTTGAGTAATATAAATTTGTAAGGCTTGTTTATTAGAAACCTTCCAATTTCATCAAAGATCAGGTATTTTGTGCTGAAATGAAATTAGGGGTTGAATGTGTGGGGTTGGAATATCGGTGACAAAAATTTAGATTTTTTTTGTCAAAACGGCGCTCTCAAAACATATAGAAAACTTGATTCTGGAACGAAAATTTTTTTGGCTGTCAGTCGGTAGAACTGTCGGCCTGTACGCCTGTCTGTTAGTAGGCGCAATACGTTTCGAATGAACTCAGATATCGTTTTCAAAATTGGTGTCCAGTTAGCACCCAACAAAGAAACGGTTCGAGTTATTTTTGGGTAAGATCGCTTCAGGGCGTAGGGGATAAATGAGGGGTGATTTGGTGAAAATTTAAATTTTTTCCTTAAAACTTGAGTAGTATAACGTTTTAGAAGTTTATGGGTGCAGGAATACGAATATTTTTTATGTGGTCAAGTCATGGACCCTGAATTCATTTCAACAGAAGGTCTTTCTGAGGAGAGTAGATTATCACAGCTTTGTGGAAGTTATGATTTAATTTTCAGCACTATTTTCATTGATTTGTTAGAGTTCTATAACATTTGTCTGCGAGTTGAGTCCTGAATTAATAAGGTCTGTGAATTATATATATATATATATATATATATATATATATATATATATATATATATATATATATATATATATATATATATATTTATTCAATCTACCGTTTAAACGTCTATGAGCATCAAAATCTGAAGCTGTTTAACTTACCTTTTCACATAGTATAATGTGTTTGTGTTTTTGTTTCTTTAACGTTGGCCTATTTACGCGACTATGGCCAATCACCGACGCCAGGGAGCAGTTTCGCCTCACTATCCTGGAAATTTTGCCGAACCCCTGCCTTTCTGTAAGGAGGGTAGGGATCCTTAAAGTGCTCAACATCGCACGGACACGGAACCGACGGCTTTACGCCCCCTCCGAAGGGCGGAACGTGCAGACAATCAACTGGCTGAAATACAAGGCCAGAACCTAGGTTGATCTTAATGTTACAGTTTGTACTGAAAAAGTGAACGGAGTACCCTGGGATCGAACACAGTACCCTTAGGTTCAGAGGCACACGTTCTTACCCCTGAACCACCGAGGTTCTCACATAGTATAATAAAACTGAAGTATTTATAATACTCGTAGGTTAGTCACTATCTTGAGAGACTGCTTAACGAACTTATACGTAAAAAAGTTGATATATTATGATTTCTGATAATATTGTTTTAAGAAATATTTGCTTACATAGCCAAGCTTAAAAACAGTGTCTGCGTGTTGTGTACGACTAGCTTTCAAGTAAGAGTTGGATCCTGAAACGAATTGTTAAAATTAATGGGACAGAAAATGTGGTCGTGTAGTGGCGTCTGTTATTAAACAGACGTAAAAAGATTGTCGCGTCACTCGCCTCATTTCGTAGTGTTTTTGTAGTTAGCATGTCTTACGGAAATCAATAATTTTTCAACATTAGCAATTGAGATATTGTAAGCTATATTATCAGTTTTCAGTTGAAATAGCGTCCAGATATATTTGTTTTTGCTGTTCCTTGCAAACTTGCTTTAAATTGGCTGCACAATCAGAAATATTCAGAATTTTCAGAAAATCCTAACATGCAGTGTGGAACAGCCAAATGGAATAAATTCAGTATCTAAATTATTGTGCATACTTATAAAAAAATGGCGAAACATCAATTTATGAATAAAAAAGTGACATCGGGCAACGTGAATACTTCACCCATACATTCAACCCACCTTCGAATGGCGCTTGCAACTCGCAAATTTTCAAATAGGAAGAAGTGATACCTCCTATGAAATATCCCTTTATTCTTAATTAAAAAATGCTATGTTTGTAGAATTTATTAAAACATTTAACAGTAAAAAAACTTATCTGATTGACGAATTAAGCACACTAAAAAGACTAGTTTACAAGCGCAACTAAAACTAGTTTTATTTTCCCAATTTAAGAACGCTAAAACCATTAAAATTTATCCATCACGTCTATATTGTTAGATACAGACAACTGAAATAAATGTATACTTATCCAATATTCATTAGACATTTACTACACAACAAAAGCAAACAAACTAAGAACTAAAAAATTTTGAGGTCAAAGTTTTTCTTTTGTGCATTTTTACATTTTAAAATCCACCGGAAAAAAACCATCATCACCCATCATATTTTCATGCTTGATATCTGCGCTCTAAATTCATGAGATCTTGATGAAAGCGTTTCCCCTGTTCGTCGCTCACCATTACTAAATTATCTGGAAAAAAGACCAAATGGAAATGTAAAAAGTGGATCTTTAGTGATATATTAGCTTCGATTTTATGGTAAATTGGTTTCAATTCAGCAACAATTTCACTATAGTTGTCGCGTTTTGTATTCCTTAAAAATCCAGAAAAACATTCTTAAAAGCCCACAAGCTTCAGTTTCGGCAAACGATAAGTATTGCTCAAACAGGTTACTACTAAACAATTTTTCTATTTGTGGACCTACAAATATACTTCCTTTAAACTTCGCTTGTGACAATTTTGGAAAAAACTTTGGGTAAATACTTGAAACCATCACATCATGGTTTAAGCATTTTACATGTTTTTTATTAAACCAAGCTTAATATGTGCAAAAGAGAGGAGAAATGCCATTTTTGAATTTACAAGCGGCTCGTTTTTAATATTCGTTTGGCCGGGAATAAAATTTTCTTTTGTAAGCCATACTTTCCTAGAGTAATATTGATCTCTTGCTCTACTATTCCACAAAAATAAAAAAAACTGTATTTTGTATACCATCCTTTTAAACCTAATAAGAGAGCTATAGCCTGAAGATCACCGCAGATGTGTCAGTCGTATCAATCATAATGAATAAATTAAAGCATAACTTTAATTGTCTCATATGTTTCTTTAGTGTAGACAGCATGATCCACTGGAATGGAAGGATTTTCGTTACCAATATGAATAAGACAGCTTTCAAACTAGTTTTGGATGAATCAATAAATAAACGACATGCTTAGGGATTATAAGGTTGATTCGTTTCTTAAAATAAACTGAAGAAATCAACACAATAACAAAACAATTCTTTATTTCTGAAATACTGTGAGAAAGCTACACTTCGACGTAATACGTAACTCCCGTATCAAAGCTTAGAAAATTCCATTGTTCCACTTGAGTTATTAGCATTTGAAGTATATTTGTTAAAACTCTCTACTATAACTATTTTCCCTCTTCAATTGGTTTTAAATACCTGTTGACTATTCAATTAACAATTAACAATTTTTAATGCAAAATAAAAATTTTTATGATAATTTGCCAACATAACTCACGTTCTGTTTCCAGACTTTTTTAAACTAATAGAATATTGTAGAAATGTCTGTTTCAAATTAATACATTTTCCGCAAACATTTTAGACAAACGAAGTTATGTAGTAATTTAAATTTAAATTTATGAACACATGTTCTCCAGAAGCCGTATTTGTTTTACAATCTCTGTCTGGAAATAACTGAATTTGATATTACATACCAGCCACACCACCGGGAATAATTGACTATCCCAAAATTACATATACGAACAGACAAGAAAGGTCAAATTCAAATAAATTGTCTGCAAGCCTTTTATAATCTGACGAAGAAAGTGACTGTTAAAACAAAGATTTAGGACTTTGTGAAACACATATCAGTCAACATTTGCTCTACAAACTGCACCTGCTCCAGAATCCATTTGGATTCGCTAATTTTTTAACTTAATTGCTTTGCTTGCCAGTTTTCTTCCCACAGCTTTCTTCTTGCTATGCTGCGTATACGTGGAGAGTGCCGTGGAAGCCTTGAACCATTACAGAAGAGCAAAAGATGGCGTCTCACACTATCTTCCTGTGCATTACATGGCAGTCCCTGCGTTGTGGCCGACTTGTAGCATAGGTATGGCAGACTGGAGAGTCCAAAGAACGAGGAAACCGGTCTATTTCTTCTGCTATATATATATATATATATATATATATATATATATATATATATATATATATATATATATATATATATATATATATATATATATATATATATATATATATAGCAGAAGAAATAGACCGGTTTCCTCGTTCAAAAAAGTATTTTACTTGTGCTTGTAAACAGCGCAATTTAGTCAGTTTTTATCCAAACGTTGATACTCCCAAAGTTCTTGTAATGACACTTTTCTAATTTGGCAAACTTCAGATTTTGATCATTAGACAATAATTTACTTTAATATGTTCCTTTTTTCTGTCTTCAACTCAAACCAATCCATTTCCACCACTCTCTATTACACCGTTACTCTTTTCAAAACTAAAATTTTCCATTTGATCCAAATATTGACATTAAAATTATATGTTATATATATATATATATATATATATATATATATATATATATATATAGTTACGTGTTTTGCTATAAATATTGTATTTCTTAAAATTTTAATAAAACAAAAAACCTCAATTGTACGAATAAGACAGGATTTTACGAATGTAAAAGGAAAACACTACTTACGTTAATATTGTTAAGAGCTTCATTTAGTGCCTTAAGGAACCAGCGTGCTTGTCCGGAATCCCAGGTCTTCCTAGCTCTATTTTGATCTCCGGGAACCAGCGATTCTTGTCCGGACTCCGAGATCTTCTTAGATATACTTCTAAAGGAACCAGCAATTTTTGTCTGAAGTCCCAGATTTTATCAACTATACTTTTTCTAATTGAATCAGCGATTTTTGTCTGGATCCCTAGCAAACTGCTTCAGATAACCGTTTATAGAACGTTCTCCAATTTATAAAGGTTTTTTTAATTGAAATAAACTGTTAACATCGACCGGACCGCGACGATTTTCATTCTAAACCCGTTTCCAAAAATCCTAACGACTGCGCCACAAATGCACATAAGTTCAGAGAACTTCTTTTAAAAAAACTTTATTATTCTGAATCAGGAGTTTTGACAACGGGAGCTGGCTATAAACTAAACTAGAATCTAATTATTTTAGTGCATAATAATTCCCTCTAATATAAACGTTATCTTACAATACTAAGAATCCTAGATGGAATAAACAACACGTATGCCTTACAATGTGACAACTCGTGGATCTTTTTAACGATTTCCTCGACAACCACGTGTGCGGGGGCCTGACCGTTTCTCATCAAAAACAGAGGCACAGCCACGCTTAAATTAGTTGAATCAATGACTCACGGTTGTCATAGATGGCGAAGAGTCCCATTGACAGCATCCAAATTTGCTTTTATTTATTCGCATGTTTTTACATCCAAAAGTAAAAAGAGATGAATTACAGATCGATATTGCACCTTTCTATTTTATATAAACACGAAACACGTGTTTTACAACTGGCTGACAAATAAAAACTACCCAATCTAAAATTTAGTATGATGTCGTTTGATAGATGACAGTGAACGACGGTGTGAGATTTAATGCAATTCTGAAAAATATGTGAGTTGATACCTTATAATTTGAGTGGCGCCAGACATACAAATAAAAATCAAGACTCGGTTAACTTCGTTTATTAATACATAATGATTTTATATAAGGTTAAATAACTATAATGTGTTGTGATAAATGGACGCAGTTATAAATAAAATGAATGAATTTAAATAGAGGCTACAGATTGACAGTATACTTAACTATATGTGTGTATGCCGGTACTCTTGGGATTAAATGGGTACAAGAAGGCTACTCAAGGCTAGTAAAACTTCTGGATACATTCTCTTGGATTGACGTTATTGTAAAGACCACACAGGGCTGGAAGACCCTCTGGACATATTCTTCTGGGTTGACGAGATGTTACGGCTACAGGTGGTTCTGCACGTCATGGTGTTGTTGTTGGGGCTCCCAAAACGATGGAGGTGATGGGGGGTTGCCCAAAACGATGGTGCTATCAAAACAATGGTGTTCTCAAGACGATGATGTTCTCAAAACAATGGTGTTCTCAAAACAATGGTGCTCTCAAAACAATATAGCCCACATTAGCTTGCTGCCTTATTCTCTTAACTAGCTATTCTTAACATAGTTATCGCTGTTAAAATGTTGTTGTAAAGAGAGTGACTTGAAGGCTACACTAGCTTATCAAAAATTCTATTATCTGACAAACGAAAATGAAGTATAGATTAGATACCGAAACCAGCTATCGACTGTAACTTTCAAAATGTTCACGAACAACGCCAGTGAATATGTATGTTTTTATGGGCGTGAATTAGAGACGGCATATTATCAGTTTCATCGAGCAGGAAAATAATAAATTTTATTGACTAAGGAAATGATAAATTTCATTGACTAGGGAAATAATGTAATAATGTACCAATGCATGTCATAATGAAAATATATAAGATGTAATACGTGTAACACGTTACATACGTCAAGTTTTCTTGTGAGGGGGACAACTTTTGACGCAAAAAGTATAGCCCAAACTTTACCCTTATAATCGGGGTGTCATCCCTGAATTTTTTCCAATGGGAATAAGATTCATGTAGCGCGTTGTAAAGAGCTTTTTATTCCCTATACATTGCTTTATTATTTTTTTAATTTGGCCTATTCGTTTAGAAGATATAGATTTTTGAAATATTACTAATTCCTTTCCTGAGACATTCTTTATGCTCGAGTAGAGCCGCACAAGCATCCGTCACAAGATAAACATTTTTAAAATTTGGTACACTTTAACATAAACCTTGGTTAAGTAATAAGTAATATTTCTAGGTCGATATTAAATTGAAAAATTAATATTACTTGTAAAAGAAGACGCAACAGTCAAGCGTTTACAAAAAATACGATATGTATTATAAGGGCAGCGGCTTCACCATCTTGAAGCAATCCGTGCGATCAGTGACGTGAAACGATGACGGGCACTGTCAGTACTTAGTGGGTAACCACCTAGAAATACCGTGTGCTCTTGATTGCCACCGGAAGGAGATGTTTTACCAGAAAGAATATTTGACAATTAAGTTTTTCTTCGTGAAACAGCGAAATTCAGGTTCAGTTAGATTATTTACTTTTCATATGTCAATTTTTTGAGTAAATGACGAAACAACTAGCTTTTTCCAGTGTGTTTATAAAGTCGTGTGTTTGGATACCGTTGTTTCCTGCCAACGAAGAAGCGTATATGCGCAACATTTTAAATACTGATCAACTTCCCGCCTAATTGTTTCCGACCCGTTCCATTAAAGTCGCTAGAAGGTTTGGAGTGAATTTTTATTTAAAAAAATCACTAATAGAGGGGTATCGGTGGTGAGACTTTGCAAAAATTGTTTCATATGAGCGCGAACTAGGACCCCTAGAACCCATATCCGGGGTCAGTTTCAGTTTTTATATGTTATATATATATATATATATATATATATATATATATATATATATATATATATATATATATATATATATATATATATATACATATACATATATGTATGTCCATCTGATAACTCAAAAAAGAATTGACCGAGTTTAATGAAACTCGGCAAGTGCCTTTATTTTATTAATGGCTTGGATGAGTTCGTTAGCCAGGAAAATGGGACAGGGTTTTCTAAGAACATTTTAGGTTTTCTTTCGAAAAAAAATATTTTTTTCTCCGAAAATTACAAAGCTGTTTTAATGAAATTTAATGGATATGTTGCCTTGGAAGAGGTCTTACTACGTGCCAAAACTAAACTTTCTAAGCTTATAGAGAATCGAGTTATTAAAATTTTGATTTTTTTTTGGAAAAAAACTTTTTTTCCAAAAACTACCAAGTTATTTTAATTATATTTGGTGTATATGTTGCCTTAGGAAAGACCTTACTATGCACCAAAATTAAACTTTCTAAGTTTATAGGAAATTGAGTTATTGAAATTTAAAGCATTTAATAAAAATTCACTACCATAACGCACTAGCTGCGTCCCAAACTTTTTACATGTTATATTAACCCGTTCTCGTTTAATTGGCGATTCAAACCGTTATATGTTGCAGGCGCTTGATAATTATGCACCGGCAAAGTGGGATAAGCCTTACAGAGACAAAAAGTGACATGCGCACTTATAATGAGTACTTAGTAATAAAATAAATCGTATAATAACAAAATGTTACATGTATACAAAAAACATTTTGCCAAGCAGATTACCAGGCTAAAAAATTTCTGATGCACCAATGCAAAATAGTAACAACGTCATGTATATATATATATATATATATATATATATATATATATATATATATATATATATATATATATATATATATATATATATATATATATATATATATATATATATATATATATATATATATATATATATATATATATATATATATATATATATATATATATATATATATATATATATATATATTATTTTGCTGTAGCATGTATTAATAAAGAAATAGGTATCACTCAGTTGTTTGTATATGTGCGATTATACTATATTTTAAAAACGCGCTATGACAAACAGTGCATTTTTTACCGACGAACAGTGAGTGGTAGTTAATTGAATAGTAACTAAAACACATTGAAAAAATCTAGGCGTACGACGTGCGTTATGGCAGTAAATTTTCAAAAAATGTTCTAGTAGCAAATAGATCTTTTCTTTGAAGAAAGCAGGCGTCAAATTTGGTTACCAGTATGACCTATATAGTAGCAAAAATGTACCATATTTTATCAGAATCACTTAATTGTTTAAAAATGTACAAAAAATTGCCATCGTAAACTTAAAACGTTGCCGAAACAAACTATGTTCCATCAAAATAACATTATTGTTAAAAATATACAAAAGTTGCCATAATAAACTTAAAATGTTCCAGAAAAAAACTAGTTTCCTGGACGACGCACCTTCGGTAATAGAGTGGTTGAAATTTGAAGCATTTGGTGAAAATTTGCTACTATAACGCACTTGCTACGTCTCGAATTTCTTCTTCTGTTTATCGATTCTGCTGCTATTTTATTATCTTGTTGTTTTTTTTATTAGACGTTACAAAAACAGTCTCTCTAAATCATTTTGTATTTATTCAAATGGAATAGACCAAATCAGCCTATCTATCTAAGCACTTCATTTTCAGAGAGGAAAGAAACACTATTATATAGTGTGAGGTATGTGACACAAATATCGAAAATTTCATGTAAACACAAAGATGTAATAATAGACAGAGTGTTCTTAATCAATATGACACATGATAATTTTTCTTTTATTTTAGAATAGCTGTAAAACTACGAACACTACGCACATGATATCTATTTATCGTATAATTTAGTTTAGTGTTCCAGACAACTTCCCTAAATGGCATTAATGGAAAAAAGAGGCTAACCTCTCTTTCTCAGATTAGTATTTTTATAAAAACGCTAGGTTTAATAAAATACAACTGATTATTTTTATAACAAATTAAATGTTGTGTTAACAAAATTATTTGCTTCACCAAAATGAGCAAATGTATTCCCAATCAAATCTCATTTGTAGACCACTGACAGTCATTACAGACACAAAGAACATATTTCAGCACTTATACGTAACCTCGCTGACGAATATACATTCACAACACACACTATTGGTACTCCAGACGCCCACAATAAATAACTTCATAGAGACATTTTTGTAATGACAGGTACCAACTTAACTTTTTTGGGAGCTTTAGTAATAAAAATGCACATATACAACTGAATGTTTAAATTATCAAACTAATTTAGCAGATTCCCCTTTCCTGGAAACTCTTCTTTCTAATTAAATATATTAAACAGAATGCATCTCAACATATTAAAAAGTATAGGTAAGAATGTATTAATAAGTTGATATATGTAGATATTTTAATTATGTAGAACTTGATATGACTTTTACATTGATTTTGAAAAAGAAACATCACACAAACATTTTAAATCTGTCATTTGTAACCTTTGTTTTATTTTTTAAAGATTGTTTTGGTCAATATACTCTAACGTAGCAAGGGAGTTTTATTTGCAGTTGTCATGAATCCATATAAATGAATTGAATTTTCTCTTCGATTATGTAAAAGGATAAACCCCGGTACAGAGAAGAAATCAAGCAATTGCAGAGCCAGAGATAGGCTCTTCACCTGTATTTTGTATGGAACAGTTTTCACCCGTTGAGTGCAACAACAATTAATGAAGTCATTTATATCTTTTCAATAAAAAGCGTTTTTGACTTCTCTAGGCCACTGTACATAAATCAAGTTTTTGACTTTTGATCTACACCACAACGAACGGCAAGTGTCTCAAAAATCCATGGCTGTAATGTTCTCATTAAGAGTATTGAAAATGGCCATGCTTTCCATTGGTAAAAAAAAACGGTTTATTTGAACCGCTAATTATTGCATAATGTATTCAACATTTCCAGCTTTATTGGCTGTAAACAAACCAAATGCTTTATTTTGAATGGTCCAGATTTCCCAGATACTTCTTATTTTCACATTATTTGTGGCATATAAAAAATTAAAGCAGAAGGGTTAAATGATGAATAAACGACCTGATTAATACTTCTGTAAACTTCTATTTTTTACCAAGAATCCATAATTGTAATCTTCTACACATCGTTCATGCAAACTCAACATCTCGTTACCCTAAAAAAAACAATCAATTTTTAGTATCATTCAATATATAACATTATTCTACATCTGCTTGCAATACGTCGTATCTCAGAAAAAAAGTTGTATAATTATTATTCGCTATTAACTAATGTAACAGGTAACCCCATCGCATCTGATTATAATATGTCAATTTGTCGTAAGCCACATAGTCAAACCCATTTTGTGTGTTGCGACTTATTAAGTTACACCCTGCCCTCAACATTTGGCCAGAGCAAGGTGACAGTTTGTGCCTTATGACAGATTGAATTTTTGTCTGGAAACTTCTATAGGCAATAAGAACATTTGTTCAAATTTACCTTAATACAGAATTTATTATACATTGTAGTTTGTTTGTCCCTTTGTACTTTGACAGTTATTTTATAGTTCAGATACAGCAATTATTATAATGTATTATATCCAATTCATAATGAAATGGGTTTTTCAATTGTTATAACAAAACTCTTATAGCTCATACACCCTAATAATGTTGATGTTTTAATAAAATCTGTACTAAAATCACCTAACATTACTATCACTCTTTCATTAAAAAAATGTTTTTATATCCCACTGGTAAATATAACTTTTAACCAAGGGAACATATCTGCCACTCATAACTTTTAGTTGGCTTCAAGAGGTAAAAAGATGGTCCATCGCATTATGCTAGGAAGAACACCACAAAAATGATTTTGGGGCAAAAAAATTGACTCTCTAGCACTAATATATACCACTTGTCTAGAAAGAATAGATGAGGAGGAGGCCTGTGAGCAGAACTAAATTCACATCAGTATTTTGGGAACAAATATCTCATTGTACACACTAAAAAAATGTGACATTTGTGACTTACATGAAATATGGAACCTTGCAGATAACGTCTGGAATCAACATGTCCTTAAAAAAGGTATAGCGAAAAAAGAAAGCAAAATTACAAGGGTTTATCTGAAGGAAATAAAGTAACAGTTTTGAGAATGTATCCGCAACCTGTTAAAGTATCACCGCCTATTCAGGCAAATACCTTCTACTTTAAAACCAAATTAACCAGTCGCAATTTTACAGTCTATAACTTAGCATCAAAATACTCTAAATACTATTGGTTTACCGAAATAGACACAGAATTTAATGCATCCATGTGTGCCAACCTCATTATAGACTACCTCATATCAGATTGTGCCAATGAGAAGGAGTAATTGTCTACAGTGACGGATGCATATGCCAAAATCGCAACTGCATACTGGTAAATGTCCTCGTGGATAATTAAAAAATATTCAATCCAAAAATTTTTGGGACACGGTTATATTCAGATAGAATGTGACTCTGTTTATAGAGCAATTGAAAGAAATTTGAAGAACAAGCATATTTATCACCTCCGCAACTACACGGCAGTCACTACAGAGGCACAAAGGAAACCATTTTCATATGAAACATCATGGATGGACGCATGGATTACAAAGCATTTACCAATTATTCAGTACCGTCGTTAGACAGGTACTTAATTAAATATTTTTTTGAAAAATAGCTTTGCATCCAACACTTTTTGATATTTCTAGGTTAAACAGTACTCGTTTTGGAGCGCTAAAGTTTACTGACACCAGATATACTCCTCAAAAAGAAATTTGGGTAAAACTGAAAAACCTTGGGCGTTATTACCTCAACCTATAAAACACTTCAAGTCTCATCTAAAGACCCAACTTGCTTATCGACGCCAGAAACATTTCTTCGATAAAGTACGTCCATTTGCAATAATTAACCTGACCCATCGAAATACATAACAATAAGTTCTCACCCATTTATTTGTCAGTTTCCAACATTTAAAGTTGTTGTAACTCACCATGATTTCTGAGTATGTAACTTAATTTTCTTTTACTTAATAAAAGAAAAGAGGATACGATTTGCTTCAAAATACAAAAATAGCAGGAATATACTTAGGATAAAACTAAATGTATAAAGTTTTATTGGCCTCCTGTAAAATAATCAATTGTGGCTTACGACATGATGCCGTTACATGGACGATATGTTGTTCTATGGCTTGTCACACTACATAAACATACAAATTTCCAAGTACGCGCAGAATTTTTGCAGACAATAGAGAACAAAGTGAGTTTTTTACACAAACTTTTCTTCCATAATTTTTATTTTTCAGAGGCAGTATATTAAAAGTTTTGTTGTTCCAAAAAATAATGTCATAATATATATATATATATATATATATACATTAACCTCATAGCTTGTGTTAATTATATTGCATAAGAACCTCGGTGGTTTAGGGGTAAGAACGTGTGCCTCTGAACCGAAGGGTACTGGGTTCGATCCCAGGGTACTCCTTTCACTTTTTCAGTACAAACTGTAAAATTAACATCAACCGAGATTCTGGCATTGTATTTGAACAAGTTGAATGTCTGCACGTTCCGCCCTTCAAAGGGGGCGTAAAGCCGTCGGTCCTGTGTCCATGCGATGTTGGGCACGTTAAAGATCCCTACCCTCCTTACAGAAATGCAGGGTTCGGCAAAATTTTCAGGATAGTGAGGTGAAACTGCTCCCTGGCGTCGGTGATTGGCCATAGTCGCGGAAATAGGCCGACGTTAAAGAAACAAAACACACACACACACAGAAATTATATTGCAGCCACATAACATACAATTTTTTTGTTATTTCTAAAGAGATCAATCCGAAGTAGGAAAATGCTGGACATAATCATTTTATGTGACCAGAATATTTGTCAATTTACTTCTTTCTTAAACCAGTACCTTTTAATATGAGAATGGGATCTTCTATGTGTGTGTTTCTAGTCCAGTTAATATCTGCAAAACAATTTACAAGATAATTAGATATTTTAATCATAAGTTTTAAAACAAGAAACAAACACCCAAAAATTTATTAAATAACCAACGTCGACTGCTAAGTAAATGATTCCACTTACAGATTTGACATTAGTAAGTATATATTTCCTAAAACTCTAAGATTATGTGCTTATAAAATATATAAATACACACACAAATTAAAATAAAACTCGTTAAGACCACAGTCGTCGAGTGTACGTCGATGTCTTAACACTTAAAAGGTGCTGCCGATATTTTTGTTTTAAAATCAGCAATTAGCTAAAGTTTATAATAAAGTATTGTAGTAGTTTGATCATATTTACTGAAAAAAAGTGAATTAACCTACGTTTATAAAAATGTTTGTATGATAAATATAATTAAAAATGGATAGTGAAGAATATGGTGAAGCTGGTTATAATAGAAAGGGGCCAGATCGAAAAGATATGCTTATTGATGTAGACGAGTATAAGGAAAACGTACCCGCTGTGATTGTTCCATCTAGTAATTCAAATAATTTAGAATCAATAAATAAAAATGATAATTTAACTAATGTAAATTTAGCTGATAAGAATGAAAGGAATGTTAAGAATGCACAACGTGTAGACGCTGAAATTAATAAAAATAATATTGATAAAAGTATTCGATATCGTTCGACTGATAAAGGCCCTTTCTTTGTTTATATTGAACATGAACAAAAAAATGTTGGTAAACTTCACGCATCTAGAATCGGTCATTATGTTTTCAAAGTTGCAAAATTAGGAAATTCTATTAGGGATATTAAGAATATAGGAATAAATGGAGTCAAAATGAATGTGATTCCTATTTGTCAGCAAATGCATTAATTGAAAATAGAGCTTTGATAGAAAATAAATTTATTGCATATATACCAAAATTTTTAAAGCAGAGAAAAGGTGTTGTTCGTTATGTGGATAGATTTTTTGATGATAATTATCTTTTAAAAGAAATATAATCCAGTATAGAAGTAGTAGAAGTCAAACGTATTATGAGAAAGGTGACGCAATTAGACTGAACTTTTAAATTAGTACTTAAAAAAAAGGTAAGATGCTTACTGGCAATTAGGCCATTGCTGACCCTTTTTGCTCATCTAAACTAACCTACCCTCCACCTTGAGCTCGATCTCAACGACGACAGTGATTTTGAAAAATCATCCGCCGCCGGTGAGGCTCGAACCGTCGACCCCCGAGTTCGTATTGGAAAGTCTGAATCGACTTTCCCGCACGGCCACGGAGGCGCTCTTTAAATTAGTACTTACTACCTAGGGAAACTACAATAGTCTCCTTTTATGGGTCAGAGTTGCCAGAATATATTAAGCTTAATGGAGTTAGACTGTCAGTTGAATCATATATTTATTCCGTTGTTATCTGCTATAGGTGTATGAGATTCGGTCATGGGCCACAACAGTGTCGTGCTAAACGGCAATGTAGACATTGCGCGTAAGAAAATGAGGGCACTTGTGTGTCTAATATAAAAGTCTGTGTACATTGGAAATCAAATGAACATAGATCTACAGATAAAAACTGTCCAGTATTTGTAAAACAAAAAGCAACAAAAAGATTATGGCGGAAAAAATATTTCGTACAAAGAAGCAGAAAGTATTTCAGATAATCCACAATATTTTGAGTAGTAATCGTTTCCCACTGCTTTCTGATAATTATGACAGGGAGTTTCCGACAATATCTTTTAAATTTCCTTCAGCTTCGTTTAAGAAGAAACCAGCGATATTCACAAAACAATGTCGATAACACTAACCAGTCCAAAAAAGGAAAACAAGCGGATCTCCTTCTCATTCACCTATACCCCAATCCATTGTAAAAACTACTCAGTTATCTTCTGTGTTACCAAACCCTCCTAGTGATGAATACCAGGCATATAAAAATAAACTAGTTGAGCAAATTTCGGAAATAATTCCGGCCATTCTACAGAAATTAATAACCGGAACAGCAACAGCAATTAACATATCAGATTTAGCATATATAAAAGAGTTGTTATCTACATATCTTGCTAAAAAAACAAATTCATAAATAAACAACTTAAAAAAATTTAGAAATTTTGCAGTGAAATGCGCGTTCTATTCAAAGAAATAAACATACATTATCTAATTTTTTATTGCAAAATTCAATGGACATAGTTATAATAAGCGAGACTCATTTAAACGTAAGACATAATTTTAATTTTAATGGGTATAATATTGTTCGCATGGACTGTTTATTTTTTATTATTATTATTTTCGAATAACTCCTTTTATCGTGTTCCAATTAATTTTAAATTTGGTTAACAGCTGTATTACGTCTCCTGTATATGTGCAAATTTTCATTCGAATCACTCCAATATTGAAAAAAAAATGTTGCGTTTTCAAAATTTTCTTTACATTTTTTTCTAAGAAAAATCAGACGCACGGTGCCCATCTACGATCTCTTCCAAGCCATTAACACAATCAAGGCATATATATATATATATATATATATATATATATATATATATATATATATATATATATATATATATATATATATATATATATATATATATATATATATATATATATATATATATATATATATATATATATATATATATATATATATATATATATATATATATATATAAACATATAGAAATTAAAACTGACCTCTGAAATGGGCTCTAGAGGCCCTAATTCGCGCTCATTTAAAAAATGTTTTCAAAAGTTTTACCATCGATAACTCTCTATTTGTAAGTTTTCTTAATGCAAATTCTGTAAAAAGTTATAGGCATTAAAAAAACTGGGGTTTTTCTCAAAACGCCAAAGTTGGGATTTGAAACATCAAAATTGACAAAATTTAGGCAAAGAACCTGAAACGAATACGGGTTATATAAAGAAAATGTCGCAAGAAAGGTGTTCTACAGAGCCTGAAGTTACAGCTTCAACCCTCCTTGTCCTTCATTTTACTAAAATATTTCCAGAAAATTCCTTTTAAATAGACCCTTTCTCGGCAAGTAAAAGAAACTAAATTGAGAATATCTTAAAACTGTGTTTTTCACATATTATACTGTTTTACTTTGGCAGGCAAGCATTATCTTTGTCAACATATTTTACTCAAAGAAAAAGTGAGAATTTTTATCACATAAGGTGTTGTTGGTGTTTATTTCTGTTTATTTTTCATCTCTTTGCCCTAGTATTTGTCTACTACAAAGCAATTATTAGGTATATTGTTATGAAATTTGGCCCGTTTAACTGATACTTTTCTGCGCACAACTTGATGCTAAATCCATGATATAAATCCATTATAATGTGTAGAGTTTTACAGTTTATATCGTAATAATCCACCAGAGCAGAGCTGATTGTACAACTCGAACTTATAAAGGTGAAGGGAGCATAATCCCAATTACGTGTCCTTTGTGTGACTCTGATGTAACAGTGAGAACAAACAATTGCTTTGTTGAATTTCGTCCAATAAAAATCCAGCAGGAGATAAAAAAGTATATTCGCTTGCTTGTTGAAATGGCAATAGAGGCGATTTTTCACATTATTTTAAATAGAACCTCTAGACAAAACTTATCTGTGGTGATATTTTTATCGTGATACTATTTTCTTACCTTATATCCAGCTGAAGCGCATGTTTTACTAACTCTAAGGTGTAACTAACTTCTTCAATTAATCATTATTTAACTGACATTTTAATAAATTTTCATAGAAAAAATAGCCCAATTAGGAAATGGCGGGTTTTTAATTTTGAAAACAAGTCTTTAATTAGGCAAGAACTAGCCCTCCTCGAACATGCATCCCGGGTCAGTTTTAATTGTTATAGGTTTATATATATATATATATATATATATATATATATATATATATATATATATATATATATATATATATATATATATATATATATATACTGCTATGGTATTTTGTGTGGTTTCTTTTATAATTTATATAGCACTTTTAATTGTAGAGCATGAGAATTCAATTGCGTCTTTATTTTAAAAAAAACGCTAATATTGATGATCCTGAAATTATGCCAAAAATTGTTTACTTACCGCTGTGATTTTAAATTTTTCTCTCATCTCATAGGTAGGGTTCTATGCTTGGGCTAGCATTTTTGTTTAATACATGGTTTTTATAAATTATAGTACTCCCGAGTGTTTGGAAGTTTCAAAAAAAATATATATATATGATTGGGTTCTTTTGATTTTGCTTTTAATTAACGGTGAAAAATAGCCTTACTTTATCATATAACTAATATTTGTTTGATTTGAGGTCAAAATTAAACAGATTATGTAAGTACAATCTAGTGTGTTTTATTTTTGATTGATTAAATTAACAGATTTCAATTAAAAGGTTATATCAATTTTATCATCACAGATTTTCGATAAATCAATACAAATCAAATTTATTTAACACAATGAATTACCTAACTATGATATAGTGATTCGGCTTTTATTAAATATCCCCCTTACTTAACTAAATATACATTAAAATCATCAATTGGACAAAAATATTTCTAAAAACTATTCACACTATACAAAAAGAGTCAGCACATTTAATTCGATAAAGTTCATAAAACGACTTACTGAATGTTGTCTTGATTGCTTCCTCCATTTGATGTGTACTTATTACTTTCCCTTTGATCTACCGTTTGGATTTAGTGGCTTACCTGTGATTATTAATTAATTTCCATTTTATTTAAAACGGTCTTAAAAAACCGTGTACCAGGTATTTATTTTTATTTTCACATAACAATTGAACATGATTTTATTATCAGGCACTTGCCTTTCACGTTCTTAATCCTCAACTTCCATATTTACAGTGACGCCGTACGTCAACTAAATTCAAGTTTCACTCGCCGCCGTTTAATTACCAATCCTCCTCATCGACCTGCCGTCGACTCCTTAAATAATCTATACCTGTGTTACAACAAATCTTTTCTCCTGTACCTCGGTAAAACAATGTTCATAGGCCTCGCGTTTTCCCATTGTCCAACTTTTTATTGGTTGCACTCTTTTGAAACAAGCACAAAAAAACCTTCCTTATCAACTAACACTGCGTCTTTTCTTACAATTGGTATTTACAAAAACTAATTTTTAACTTAATATTATAAATGTATAATATAGTAAATTTACTCACTGCCTAAGGATAAAATAAAGTCGCTATATCCTATTAAAACTCTATAAATAAAAACAAGGATATTGTTCTTTTGGTTCTATTGTATTTTAACGAGTTTTGCTTCGTGAAATTAAAATGTACTACATGTAAAAGAAAAGAAAACATTGTTTTGTATTTTTTAGCTGTCTTGCCTTATTTAAACTTAAAATATTTTACACTCTCAATTATACAGGGCATTTAAATATTAGGACGTATTAACTTTATGTACATGGCCCGATTTACTCCACAATAATGTTTCTAATTTTCTTACATATTTGCTATCTGTAGCCATATATATATATATATATATATATATATATATATATATATATATATATATATATATATATATATATATATATATATATATATATATATATATATATATATATATATATATATATATATATATATATATATATATATATATATATATATATATATATATATATATATATATATATATATATATATATATATATTGTATTATCCCCTACCCACCCCTTGACTAATTATTGATAGAAAACTTTAGCGATTATTACATAAAGCAATAAGTGCATGCAATTCTATTCTTGACTGAAAGTCAATTACTAATCTATTTATTTAATCGCAACCTCTTATTTTAGTGAATTTTCGTAGGAAAAATCCACTAATGTGGAAATCCCGACTTATGAATTTAAAAAAATTTTTGTAAATGAGCGCGAAATAGGACCCCTACAACCTATATCCGGGGTCAGTTTCAATTTTTATATGTTTATATATATATATATATATATATATATATATATATATATATATATATATATATATATATATATATATATATAAGTAGGTAATGGGTCACTTGAGGCAGACAGGAAGTGGGGGCGGAGCCCCCCACCCCCACTCCTCCCCTAGGGGCGGAGCCCCACCCCTAGTGGGCGTGGCCACGCTCCCCCAAGATGCCGTCCGGCCACGCCCCCCCCCCAAGATGGCGTCCAGCCACGCCCCCAAGATGGCGTCCAAGATGGCTTCCAATGTAACCTGCATTCTAAGGTCATTGACCTGTCTAGGAAACTTTGGCCAGACAGTGACGTCACACGACTTGGGCCAGACAGTCACATTCCAAAGTGTAAGGGAAATTATTATTTTTGAAAAAAAGCCACATGGAGCAGGTGAGTTTCGAACCCCGGGCACTCAGACGGGAGGCAACGATGCTAACCACTGAGCTAAGCAGACGCTTATTAATTTACTGTTTTAGGCTGGTATATATATACGACTTTTAATTACAAACAAACCATACATGTAACAATTAAAGTTTTTGTTATTATTAGACAATTAAGTGATTTACAAAATAAGAATTAATATGTGTTTATGTTATATAAATATTAACCATAAAGCAAATGACTCTGGACGTAATAATTAGATTTGTGTTTCGAGCCGCGCTTCTTGTTTTACGTCACTCCAACCTTTAGTGCCGACAAATGAGAGTGAGGTTGATAAGCGAGAATAATGGTATTGGTCGAGGACTCCATGATTTAAAGTTACGCCCCCCATTAAAACAAACCATTCATAAAGCTTTTGTTATTAGACATAAGACATAATAATTAATATGTTTAATATTAGACAGACTATTAGATTTCGCATAGAAATTAGCCGAACGCCACAATTGTTATATGGGTAGGTTCTAAAAATAACACACAGAGGTCGTTGGCAAACAAAAGAAGGAAGTTCAGAAACAAAATAGACAACAGGTTCAAATAGGAAACCAAACTTAAATATCGTAGAGACAATAGAGGTCGCTGGCAAAACAAAGAAGGAAGCTCAGAAACAAAATGGACAACAGGTTCAACTCTTAAAAATAGGAACTAGCCTTATGTGTGGGCGCGGCAAGTAGTTGATTTTATTTTGAAAGAGATACAGGGTCGATTCCTGATATATGCTCCTTGATATGGTAGCGTCAAACAAATACAAAGAGGTACTGAATAACTAAACAGTAAGCTTAGAAACAATGGTTGGTTACAGGTTCAATTCCTTTCTAACCCCACGTGTTTAGTGTCATGTTACTCGTCTAAGTAAGCAGAATTAAAAAATGGCGACTAAAATAAGATAAAAAACTTAAAACCCTTATCGCGGAAGATCCGTGAGATGTACGATAGAACCAACACATGCACGGTGTTAAGGAGGTCAAATCAAAGTGGAATATACAATAAAATGGCCACTTCCGGTCTAAACTTTAAATCCTTATATCTTTTGAACGGAAAGTGATAGAAAGGAACCGGCTTAAAAAATATATCGTTTCATAACAAGGTCTACAAGAAAATGAGATAAAAAACTTTAAACCCTTATCGCGGAAGATCCGTGAGATGTACTATAGAACCAACACATGCACGGTGTTAAGGAGGTCAAATCAAATTGGTATATACAATAAAATGGCCACTTCCGGTCTAAACTTTAAATCGTTATATCTTTTGAACGGAAAGTGATAGAAATGAACTGACTTTAAAAATGTATGTTTCGTAACAAGGTCTACAAGAAAATGAGATAAAAAACTTTAAACCCTTATCGCGGAAGATCCGTGAGATGTACGAGAGAACTAATACATGCACGGTGTTAAGGAGGCCAAACTAAATTGGAATATACAATAAAATGACCACTTCCGGTCTAAACTTTAAATCCTTATATCTTTTGAACGGAAAGTGATAGAAAGGAACCGACTTCAAAAATGTATGTTTCGTAACAAGGTCTACAAGAAACTGAGATAAAAAACTTCAAACCCGTATCGCGGAAGATCGGTGAGATGTACGATACAACCAATACATGCACGGTGTTCAGCAAAGCAAACTCTAATAGCATATTCAATAAAAATGTTACTTCCGGTAGACACTTCCGGTATAGCCGTTCTTAGAGCTACATACATGTGTGACACCTCAAAATCATCGTCTTGTTGAACAGAAGAAATATAATATTTAAGTAAGTCAGAACAAGCTGTGTTAACACCTAAAAACAACACACTCTCTCTTAGACTTAATGAAGTTACTTTCAGAGAAAATTTCAACCATACCAGAAAGAACAGTATTCAATAGCGTATTTAAGTGTTGACTACATCAAGTGATGCGTTCTACAGACAAATTTTAGTACACCCTCTTAGACTTATTGAAGTTGACGGCACAGGCAGCTGTCAAGCGTACCTAACAAACCAAAGTAAATATGTCTTGAAGAACAGTCTTCAATTGCCCTAAACCAACACATCTCTATCATTTCAGAGTAATCTTAGCCATGTGACCAGTTAAACTAAGTATCTTGAAGTGTAGCTTTTATGTTTATGAGATATAAAATAAGAAAACCAAAGAGTTAATTGTCTATTACAACAACAAGTAGAAGGGGTTGACTTGGTACCTACAGCCGCTACATACTTGGTAAAAATGGGTGCCACTAGCATTTCAGAGTAATTTTAATCATGCAACACTCTAACTAACTGTCTTGAGATGTGGCTTTATGTGTTAATGGGTGGAAATAACAAAACTAAAGAGTTGATTGTCTATTACAACTGTCAGCTAAAGAAGCATTTAGGTAGCCGGAATACCGATATCCTAAATAGTTCAAGAGTAATCTTAGTCATACAACACTCTTAACTAACTGTCTTGAAATGTGGCTTTATGTGTCATTGGTTGGAAAATAAGAAAACTAAAGAGTTGATTGCCTATTACAACAGTCAGCTGAAGGAACATTTGGGTTATCGGAATACCGATATGCCAAATGTTCCAACCGAAGGAGCCCACTTAGAGACATCTCCAGGGGCTCGGAATACCGATGCCCTAGAAGTGTCGGAAGCAACATTTCAATTAACACCAACAACCGCTAAATACTTGTTGGACTTTAGTATGTTTGATATTAAATTCGATTTGCTACATAACCATTCATTTTTATGAAAAACTCAACAATTTTTATTTCTGCGTAAGCGAATTTAATCAGAAATATAGAACCAATCTTCAAGGAACCGAAGTAAAATGATAAGAACATTAAGAACAAACATTCCGATACCGAAGTGATCCTAAACACACCATATGATGCAAATTCTGTAAATCTTTTTAACAGAAGAAAAACAGAAGTGAAACACCGTAAGACAAATAGAACCGACGTACATAACAGATGTGTCTGAGGAGAAACGTATTCAGAACCTTATTGAGTTTACTAAGTTTTAAGTATACGAACATAACAGTCTATGTACCAACCAACCAACCAACCAACCAACTGTTTTTGAGGTCTACCCTTTATGTATGTATGTATGTAATTTAATTTTCGATAGTGTAAAATAAAATTAAAAAGTGTGATATATGAAAAAATAAGAAAACTAAAGAGTTGATTGCCTATTACAACGGTCAGCTGAAGAAACATTTAGGTAGCCAGAATACCGATACCCTAAATATTTCAACCGAAGGAGTCCACTTAAAGCCATCTCCAGGGAGCCGGAATACCGGCCCCCTAGATGTGCCGGAAGCAACATCTCAAGTAACACCTAGAACTGCAACATACTTGGTAAAAATGGGTGGAGCTCAGATTGTAAACGACTTGATAGGTGGTACATATGTTTGCAAAGATTTCATTCTAAATTTAGCCTGTTGGATATCCAATCATTTCTATGAAAAGTGCAACCAACCAACTAACCAACCACCCAACCAACCAACCAACGTTGAGGGGCGTAGAGATAGCAAGCTATCTACAAGTGGACCCCTCTGAACCTATGATGTTAATAATGGATTAAGAGATTGAATTGGTACGTGTTTATATTGAAGGCTTGCATGCTACGTACAAATGTCTGAATATATGATGGTAATGATGAGTTAAGATATTTAATTGACATGTATTAAAGGCTTAGCGGTTTTCACTTGAGTCATCGTCATTCGAAAACTATTAGAACGAAAACCAGGTCCTTTACTCTGGTATATCTTACTCAGTAGGAACCAAATGTCTTCGAAAACAACATTCTTTGCTTTTCTGAAAGGCAAGTGAGCAGCCCCCTTGTCGAACCCCTCCGAGCTAAAGGTAAACCCCACTCTGTCTTCGGGATCGACATCATGGACTATATGACTCACAATATCTTTAATACGATCTCTGACCCACTTCTCTGGATCGTTGACATCGTCAGGTATATCGTGTAGTCTAAAGCATACGCTTCGTCTATCAAGTTTAAACTTCTTATTGGAGGTCACTGTATCTTCAAGTATTTGGAATGCCATTGTTTCGTGCTACACAACTGACTGTGTTGGTTAAAGGACCGAAGTTTAGCCTCGTGTTTATTAAAGACTAAAGTTTAGCAGGTACTAGTTGTTTTCACCTTCACTGCTGGCTACCGACTGAACCTTAGCGGACGCTCCTCGTCTTAATATTCGACCAAACAACACAGACAACACAACTTATTGTTTTCACCTTCACTGTTGGTTAACGACTGAACCTTAGTGGACGCTTCACGTCTTAATATTCAACAGACAACAACGACAGCTGTCATACAGCTGTCTGACATGACAGACAGCTGTCATACAGCTGTCATACAGCGGTCATACAGCTTTTTAACAGCTGTCTAACACAGTTGTCTAACACAGCTGTCTAACACAGCTGTCTAACACAGCTGTCTAACACAGCTGTCTAACACAGCTGTCTAACACAGCTGTCTAACATGTCAGACAGCTGTATGACAGCTGTCGTTGTTGTCTGTTGAATATTAAGACGTGAAGCGTCCACTAAGGTTCAGTCGTTAACCAACAGTGAAGGTGAAAACAATAAGTTGTGTTGTCTGTGTTGTTTGGTCGAATATTAAGACGAGGAGCGTCCGCTAAGGTTCAGTCGGTAGCCAGCAGTGAAGGTGAAAACAACTAGTACCTGCTAAACTTTAGTCTTTAATAAACACGAGGCTAAACTTCGGTCCTTTAACCAACACAGTCAGTTGTGTAGCACGAAACAATGGCATTCCAAATACTTGAAGATACAGTGACCTCCAATAAGAAGTTTAAACTTGATAGACGAAGCGTATGCTTTAGACTACACGATATACCTGACGATGTCAACGATCCAGAGAAGTGGGTCAGAGATCGTATTAAAGATATTGTGAGTCATATAGTCCATGATGTCGATCCCGAAGACAGAGTGGGGTTTACCTTTAGCTCGGAGGGGTTCGACAAGGGGGCTGCTCACTTGCCTTTCAGAAAAGCAAAGAATGTTGTTTTCGAAGACATTTGGTTCCTACTGAGTAAGATATACCAGAGTAAAGGACCTGGTTTTCGTTCTAATAGTTTTCGAATGACGATGACTCAAGTGAAAACCGCTAAGCCTTTAATACATGTCAATTAAATATCTTAACTCATCATTACCATCATATATTCAGACATTTGTACGTAGCATGCAAGCCTTCAATATAAACACGTACCAATTCAATCTCTTAATCCATTATTAACATCATAGGTTCAGAGGGGTCCACTTGTAGATAGCTTGCTATCTCTACGCCCCTCAACGTTGGTTGGTTGGTTGGGTGGTTGGTTAGTTGGTTGGTTGCACTTTTCATAGAAATGATTGGATATCCAACAGGCTAAATTTAGAATGAAATCTTTGCAAACATATGTACCACCTATCAAGTCGTTTACAATCTGAGCTCCACCCATTTTTACCAAGTATGTTGCAGTTCTAGGTGTTACTTGAGATGTTGCTTCCGGCACATCTAGGGGGCCGGTATTCCGGCTCCCTGGAGATGGCTTTAAGTGGACTCCTTCGGTTGAAATATTTAGGGTATCGGTATTCTGGCTACCTAAATGTTTCTTCAGCTGACCGTTGTAATAGGCAATCAACTCTTTAGTTTTCTTATTTTTTCATATATCACACTTTTTAATTTTATTTTACACTATCGAAAATTAAATTACATACATACATACATAAAGGGTACACCTCAAAAACAGTTGGTTGGTTGGTTGGTTGGTTGGTACATAGACTGTTATGTTCGTATACTTAAAACTTAGTAAACTCAATAAGGTTCTGAATACGTTTCTCCTCAGACACATCTGTTATGTACGTCGGTTCTATTTGTCTTACGGTGTTTCACTTCTGTTTTTCTTCTGTTAAAAAGATTTACAGAATTTGCATCATATGGTGTGTTTAGGATCACTTCGGTATCGGAATGTTTGTTCTTAATGTTCTTATCATTTTACTTCGGTTCCTTGAAGATTGGTTCTATATTTCTGATTAAATTCGCTTACGCAGAAATAAAAATTGTTGAGTTTTTCATAAAAATGAATGGTTATGTAGCAAATCGAATTTAATATCAAACATACTAAAGTCCAACAAGTATTTAGCGGTTGTTGGTGTTAATTGAAATGTTGCTTCCGACACTTCTAGGGCATCGGTATTCCGAGCCCCTGGAGATGTCTCTAAGTGGGCTCCTTCGGTTGGAACATTTGGCATATCGGTATTCCGATAACCCAAATGTTCCTTCAGCTGACTGTTGTAATAGGCAATCAACTCTTTAGTTTTCTTATTTTCCAACCAATGACACATAAAGCCACATTTCAAGACAGTTAGTTAAGAGTGTTGTATGACTAAGATTACTCTTGAACTATTTAGGATATCGGTATTCCGGCTACCTAAATGCTTCTTTAGCTGACAGTTGTAATAGACAATCAACTCTTTAGTTTTGTTATTTCCACCCATTAACACATAAAGCCACATCTCAAGACAGTTAGTTAGAGTGTTGCATGATTAAAATTACTCTGAAATGCTAGTGGCACCCATTTTTACCAAGTATGTAGCGGCTGTAGGTACCAAGTCAACCCCTTCTACTTGTTGTTGTAATAGACAATTAACTCTTTGGTTTTCTTATTTTATATCTCATAAACATAAAAGCTACACTTCAAGATACTTAGTTTAACTGGTCACATGGCTAAGATTACTCTGAAATGATAGAGATGTGTTGGTTTAGGGCAATTGAAGACTGTTCTTCAAGACATATTTACTTTGGTTTGTTAGGTACGCTTGACAGCTGCCTGTGCCGTCAACTTCAATAAGTCTAAGAGGGTGTACTAAAATTTGTCTGTAGAACGCATCACTTGATGTAGTCAACACTTAAATACGCTATTGAATACTGTTCTTTCTGGTATGGTTGAAATTTTCTCTGAAAGTAACTTCATTAAGTCTAAGAGAGAGTGTGTTGTTTTTAGGTGTTAACACAGCTTGTTCTGACTTACTTAAATATTATATTTCTTCTGTTCAACAAGACGATGATTTTGAGGTGTCACACATGTATGTAGCTCTAAGAACGGCTATACCGGAAGTGTCTACCGGAAGTAACATTTTTATTGAATATGCTATTAGAGTTTGCTTTGCTGAACACCGTGCATGTATTGGTTGTATCGTACATCTCACCGATCTTCCGCGATACGGGTTTGAAGTTTTTTATCTCAGTTTCTTGTAGACCTTGTTACGAAACATACATTTTTGAAGTCGGTTCCTTTCTATCACTTTCCGTTCAAAAGATATAAGGATTTAAAGTTTAGACCGGAAGTGGTCATTTTATTGTATATTCCAATTTAGTTTGGCCTCCTTAACACCGTGCATGTATTAGTTCTCTCGTACATCTCACGGATCTTCCGCGATAAGGGTTTAAAGTTTTTTATCTCATTTTCTTGTAGACCTTGTTACGAAACATACATTTTTAAAGTCAGTTCATTTCTATCACTTTCCGTTCAAAAGATATAACGATTTAAAGTTTAGACCGGAAGTGGCCATTTTATTGTATATACCAATTTGATTTGACCTCCTTAACACCGTGCATGTGTTGGTTCTATAGTACATCTCACGGATCTTCCGCGATAAGGGTTTAAAGTTTTTTATCTCATTTTCTTGTAGACCTTGTTATGAAACGATATATTTTTTAAGCCGGTTCCTTTCTATCACTTTCCGTTCAAAAGATATAAGGATTTAAAGTTTAGACCGGAAGTGGCCATTTTATTGTATATTCCACTTTGATTTGACCTCCTTAACACCGTGCATGTGTTGGTTCTATCGTACATCTCACGGATCTTCCGCGATAAGGGTTTTAAGTTTTTTATCTTATTTTAGTCGCCATTTTTTAATTCTGCTTACTTAGACGAGTAACATGACACTAAACACGTGGGGTTAGAAAGGAATTGAACCTGTAACCAACCATTGTTTCTAAGCTTACTGTTTAGTTATTCAGTACCTCTTTGTATTTGTTTGACGCTACCATATCAAGGAGCATATATCAGGAATCGACCCTGTATCTCTTTCAAAATAAAATCAACTACTTGCCGCGCCCACACATAAGGCTAGTTCCTATTTTTAAGAGTTGAACCTGTTGTCCATTTTGTTTCTGAGCTTCCTTCTTTGTTTTGCCAGCGACCTCTATTGTCTCTACGATATTTAAGTTTGGTTTCCTATTTGAACCTGTTGTCTATTTTGTTTCTGAACTTCCTTCTTTTGTTTGCCAACGACCTCTGTGTGTTATTTTTAGAACCTACCCATATAACAATTGTGGCGTTCGGCTAATTTCTATGCGAAATCTAATAGTCTGTCTAATATTAAACATATTAATTATTATGTCTTATGTCTAATAACAAAAGCTTTATGAATGGTTTGTTTTAATGGGGGGCGTAACTTTAAATCATGGAGTCCTCGACCAATACCATTATTCTCGCTTATCAACCTCACTCTCATTTGTCGGCACTAAAGGTTGGAGTGACGTAAAACAAGAAGCGCGGCTCGAAACACAAATCTAATTATTACGTCCAGAGTCATTTGCTTTATGGTTAATATTTATATAACATAAACACATATTAATTCTTATTTTGTAAATCACTTAATTGTCTAATAATAACAAAAACTTTAATTGTTACATGTATGGTTTGTTTGTAATTAAAAGTCGTATATATATACCAGCCTAAAACAGTAAATTAATAAGCGTCTGCTTAGCTCAGTGGTTAGCATCGTTGCCTCCCGTCTGAGTGCCCGGGGTTCGAAACTCACCTGCTCCATGTGGCTTTTTTTCAAAAATAATAATTTCCCTTACACTTTGGAATGTGACTGTCTGGCCCAAGTCGTGTGACGTCACTGTCTGGCCAAAGTTTCCTAGACAGGTCAATGACCTTAGAATGCAGGTTACATTGGAAGCCATCTTGGACGCCATCTTGGGGGCGTGGCTGGACGCCATCTTGGGGGGGGGGGGCGTGGCCGGACGGTATCTTGGGGGGCGTGGCCACGCCCACTAGGGGTGGGGCTCCGCCCCCACTTCCTGTCTGCCTCAAGTGACCCATTACCTACTTATATATATATATATATATATATATATATATATATATATATATATATATATATATATATATATATATATATATATATATATATATATATATATATATATATATATATATATATATATATATATATATATTTATATATATATATATATGTATCACACCGATAACTGAAAAAATCATGGGCCGATTTTCATCAAATTTGGTATCTACCTTCCTTTTGTAAGTGGCTGAGATAGGTTCGTTATCCAGGAAAATTGGACGAGGTTTTCCGGGAAAGTTTTGAGTTTTCATTCAAAGAAACATTTTATCTTAACAAATAAAAAAAGCTATGACAACCAAATTTGGTACGTAAGTTTAACTATGTAAGGTAAACTATACGCCACAATTTAGATTTCTATCTTACAAGAAAAAAACAAGTTATAAAAAATATTTGGTGCGAGATCATTTCTATGAAAATTCACTACCATAACGCACTTGCTGTTAATTACTAGATAGATCCTGACTGAAATAGTAATAACACTTACCTTAAAAAAAGGTGTTTACATGAAAGTCTGTGATAAAAAGCATCTGATTTCCTGAATCACCTCAAGAATTACTTTGGCCAGTGAAAGTCTAAAGTTAGGACTGCGTTGTGCTAATTAAAACCAATATAAACTGTGGTATTGAGGCATTCTGAAAGATACGCAAAAATTTGTGAAACACTTAATTTATTGAACAAAGCTTCCTGTCTGACAACTACAATGAATTAGAATAGAAGTGGAGGCCAAAACATCGTGGCATTCCTTGACATATGATTGTCAAATACGATATTATCTTTAACAGAAGCCATATACAATGACATAAGAACTCAGAGCACTAGGAAGGTGATTGTACCAGTTCTTGTGCTAAATTCTTTGCACTCCCCACAGCTTCCACAGTGGCCTACAGAGTTATGGGTTAATATTTATATTGCTGGTTTCATTATTCATATTTTCCCTTTTTATTTGTTTGTTTGATTTATGGGGAACTGATTGCCTGGCACCGCAGAACAAGATTTCCTGGCCCTTCCCTTTACGTCCCTTATAAGAATATTAATTATTGACATACTATGCTGTCAGGTCATATGTATTCGAATCACTAGGCAAAATGATCCCAAGAAGAGATTCCATGACATCCATATTCGTCAGCCACAGTATCTACCAGCTGGGATTGAATCATGGCGGAGTGATACTTTCCCAACCAACCGTAGAGATCTTTTGGCAGAATGATGTTCAAAAATCTGCTTAAAGAATCTAGAAGTTGGGAGACAGATTCGTAGGTGAGACAGTTCTGGCAGTTGACATCAAGTCTCACTTTTCAGTGACAGCTCACGTTCATTTTATAAATCTTATAATTAATTTATTAATTATAATTATATATATAATTATTAATTAATTTATTAATTATAATTATATATATAATTATTAATTAATTTATTAATTTATCACCAACACCATTCTATCACTTGACTAAGGACACTTGATACCCCTTATAACAGACACAATGCAAGTTCTGTATGAACTGTTTATTTTTAGAGCCTACAGCTGATTTGTATTCACGCAAATTAACAGTGTCGATAGAAAAAAAATCCCATATCTCCACAAAAAACTAGCCTCTTGGCACTCAAAGATCATAGGAAGCATAAAGAGGAATTACTTAACTCTGTTCTGAACGTTATAGAAATACTTAAGGGCCGTCTGGATTGAAAATCTTTACTTTATATTTTATAGTGGATATAATAATTTTATAACAGGACTCATCAACACAACGATAAAATTTTTCTCTAGCATCACACTTGCGAAAGGAAAGTAACCTGCAAATTATTTGTCGAAACATTACATTAAAATGAAATGCCAATGTGGTGAAATAAAAGTAATTAGCAAAATACTTGTCGAACGATTTAAGTGAATGATCAACGATATATATATATATATATATATATATATATATATATATATATATATATATATATAATATATATATATATATATATATATATATATATATATATACATGTACAGGGTGTAATAACTTTAAAAGGTGAAAAACTCTTAAAATTAAGGTAGGCAAGTCCCTTCAAAAAAATTCAAAAAGAGTCACTTCAAAGAAATTAATATAAAATACTAATTGAACAAGATGAATAAGCAACTAAAGCTTTAAATGTGTATAAAGCGTGGGGCTTCAAACAAATAAGGCGTGAGTTTTCGCCATTAGTGTTTGCAGGTGATTGGGTTTGTATGTGGCAATAAGAAAGGGGAGATTCGGTTTGCATTATTTATGTGTTAAATAAAATACTAAATGTTAACAATGATAATTAATTTAGAAATAAAATGATACTTCATAACAAATTTCAAGAGTTTATAACTGCTTTTTTAAAAATTGAAACAAATTGAAAAAGAAATTAAAGAAAATTTATAAAATTAAGCAAATTTTACTTAAAGTTGGTTTGCTATGGAGGTGATGCAGCAGGGCTCCATTTTCAGGGTGAAACAGCCACTTAGAGCCGATAAAATTTCTACTACGATGACATGAGCGTTACTCAATACTGACCATTTAGAGCTGGAGAGACTTCTTATAACACAATCAGATCTGGCAACCTGGATGAACAATTCGCCTGTTGTGTTCCTTTGAACGTGTTAGCTGGCTGCTGAACGTGCTGGCTACCTTTTGAGCGTGTTAGCTCCCTTTTGAGCGTGTGGGCTCCCTTTTGATTAGAACTGCATTATAAAACAAAAATACGCTATTTTATCATAAGAGCGTGATGCTTCCTGGAAAACGTGCCGGTTTATTCAAATCAGCAAAATATAGCTTAAGTTGCAATTAAATTATTACAAGTTAAATGATTCTTAAGAAATTAGCATAAAAATGTTACAAACATTTGACAGAAAGCAACATGTTATTTAAAAGAAGCTATCAAGCAATTATGTCAAGCCTATTTAAAAAGGACATTTCAGTGAGAAAAGATTGGAACCTGTGATGTGCACTGACAAGTACAATTTGGAGAACCCAATTCATCACAATACAGTTTTTATACCCGACGATCATTTCGCTAACAAAGTTAGCATCCTCAAGAGGAGAGATAAATTATTATTCATCCCCTTGATGACGTTAACTTTTCTGGCGAAACCATGGAGGAGTTTATTTCGTATATTTAGGATGTATCTTCTTCCTTGGAAAGACTAAAGTAGGCGGGATGAAACAGCCAGCAGCGGAGCAACAAAACATTGCAGTGATCAATGTGCCTCTCTCTGTGTAAGATATGCTTCCAGATTTTGATACGGAAGTTACTTTAGGAGATCTTTTTGCCGAATTTTGTGTTCCCGTTTCATTTACATTATACATATTCTCGTTGTTTATATTGTGCCTCTCTATTGCGTCCTTCAACTTGTTAAGGAACCTACGGACTTGAGTCCTGTTAAAACCACTAGCACGTGCTATACTGATCGGTTCGTGCGAGCGCAAGTTCAATTCAGGATTGCGCTGCATCCAATTTTAGTACCATTGAGACCCAGCTGCACGTTTTCGGAAGGAATGGACGATTTAGTTTTTTTTTTTCGGCATATTGATATACCAACTCACATAGACATATACAAGTCAGCACATAAAACATCCTACCCAAATATTAGATGTGAGTCACAAATTCTCGCTCTCTCTCTCTCTCTCTCTCTCTCTCTCTCTCATCTTCTGCCATGAAGATATTTTTGAATCTTGCTAATGCTTTCACAGATTTCCCAGACTTAATATGTTTTAGCAAATTAGAAAATGGAATATTAGATGTCAAGGAAAATTTTCTAATTCTTCCATCATTGCGCACTGCTTGCAAGGCAACTTTCATAGTTCCTTCTGCCCATGTGCTGCCTCGTTCAGTCGTTATCTTATATTTGAACACCATGCTGTAAGAATGCAAAAGCTATTTAATGTCATCTGCAATGCGTAGTGAATAGATAGGTACGTTTGTTTAGTTCAGTTAGAAACCATTCACATATTGATCCCTGATAGTAGTCATTGAATTGATCTGCTTAATTTGCTGGTAATATATTTGGAATATATCTTGCTTTAGTGCAAAGAGGGAAGATTTTTTGTTAAGCTAACCTCAAGAATGTTATAACTGTGACACCTCGTTCACCCATATGCCATGTAGGCTTGCGCAGTGCTTTTCAGGCAAGTCGAGTCGGGCAAATGGAATCGTGATTTATTTTTCGGAAAAGCACTTGTGCGAGCCTAAGTGGCATGTGAGTAAACAAGCTGTCACAATTATAACATTTTTTAGGTTAGGTCGTCAAAAAACCTTCATTCTTTGCATTAAAGTAAGTCATATTACAACTAGATTAATAGCACATCAAGGACATTGATTCAAAATACTCAATATTAAGTATTCAAGGGCATATAAAATATAAAACAATGAATATGAATATGAATACCTCTTAGCTGCAGAAATGGAATTGCACCGGCTAACGCACTAGATATTTAACACCTAGATCCAGAACCAACGTTGTCATGTGGGTAACGATACCGGTTTTAGAGAAATTTACGCAATTCGTTTTGTCTACCATATTCGTTTTGCCCGAGACTCACTTACGAGTTATCTATAATAAGTGTCGCAATTAGTGTGTTTTACACAACCATAAGTATCAGCTTTAACCACTATTGTACTTAATTTTATTGAAATATTTGCAGAAAACTCATTTCAAATAAACCCTTTGTTTGACGCTTTGACACTAGTTTTAGTTATAGAGCTTATGGTTTAGTTTAGTCAATAATTTTAGCAAATTTTTGGAGAATTTATATATTGAAGAGAGGGCCACTTATGAGTTTTGAAAAGATTTCTTCAAATGAGCGCAAACTAGGTCCGCTAGATTCCACTAGAACCCATATCCAGGGGTAGTTCCAATTTTTATCTGTCTAGTATAGTTTTCTTTGGAGCGGAATACCCAGAAACTTCTGTCCTCGATCATGTTTGCCTACTGTTTCAAAGCTTCAGAGTACGGCTTTACTTATTGCCGATTTTTCGCCAAGTGTTTGCACTAAAATCACGTTATAAATGTGCATACTTTACAAAGGGCTTCACTCATGGTTTTCGACATTTCATCTAAAAGTGTTCTGTTTCATTTATTAAATGATCCATTTTTGTATTATAAACTTGAATAACCTGTGTATTATATCTGTTGCTAAGATTTGATGTGAATAAAAGACTTGCGCTTTTAATGTACAGAATCCTGCTGCTGTCATGCCCCCCCCCCCTCGATATATATTTACGTAGGTACTCAAGAGATTTTAGTAGGTTACAGAGAAATAATTTCTGTACTTATCCTTTTCAACGAAAGGAACCGACGCTCTGTGGCCAAATTTGGATCAAGCATTGTAAAGTTATAATATATAACATTTGTTTTCAGAAAATCTTTACGTAGTCTCTATTGTTGTTTGGTATCACATCGTCAAAAAATAATGCCTAAAACTATAAGACCAAAATTTAAAATCTAGTTAGTTAATTAGTTGACCGCATTAAGTTAAAAGTTTAATTGACTTGTCTTTAGTTAAAATTACTGGCGACCCCTCTTTTACAAATCTGGACAACTTGGTAAATAAGAATAAACAGTGCACCTTAAATATAGCTCTCAACTCTTTTCTCACAAAGCGATACCCTAATCCTTAAAATCCATACCATTTTGCCTTAATACTCGTTTAAAATTACAGACAGCAGTTGTGACAAGAGGGCTCAGAAACAAGATCTAATTTCCCATGTATTTTCAAATAGAGGTATCGTGTTAATTGTTTTGTTAAGTTAGCACACTTAGGAAGTCGAACGGTTCACGTTATAATAAGCTTTGTCACTTTCCGTTTCGTTTATCATGCTCCAGAGAGAATTCAATTTTCTGATCCAATAGAAGTGTCTGTTTCCTTACACGCTTTACTAACGCAATTTGTCAGAAGTGTAGGAGTCCTTTATGTACTTGCTTATGTGGAAATAATTAATCTTCTCATCAGTTATGACATTTGTGAGTGTTAGTATCTCCTTTAACAATGAGTTTAATTAACTAGAATCGGGGGCATCTTTTGAAATTACATGGAATATTTAACAGATTTTAAACTACGGTTCTAGATAATAAACTTAAAGCTTAGAGATATATTTCTTACCACATGTATCTCACCAACGAGATAAACGTGTCACATTAATAAAAAATCTGGAAGCAGCGATTGCGTTATGAAAGTGATTTTTTTTAATAGCGAGTATGTCATTTTTTAAGTGAAAGCAGGTATCAAATTTGTTGCGAGTAGAACCTATATTATAATGGAAACAATGTACCAGATTTCATCAAAATAAATTGAGTGCTTGAAAATGTAAAAAAGTTTCTGAAAATAAACCTAAAAATATTCCCAAAAAAACTGGTTTGCTAGCCAACGAACCTTAAGTTAATAGCAAATTGAGTTATTGATATTTAAAGCATTTCATGAAAATTCGCTGCCAAAACGCACTTGCTGCGACCCTAATTTTTTTCTTACAAAAATATATTATACTTCAATGAAAAATGTCAAAATGCATGTGTTAGATTTAAAAAAAAAATTTGTATCACTAACGACTTGTGGACCACGCTATGCTGTATATCAACGGACAGATTGAGCATTATAGCAAATTTATTTTTTTCGATCATGAGAAGATCTGTATATATATATATATATATATATATATATATATATATATATATATATATATATATATATATATATATATATATATATATATATATATATATAAATATCCGACCGATAACTCAAAAAATAATGGATCGATCCTAATAAAATTTCGTGAGTACCATCCTTTTGCAAGTAGCTTGGATAAGTTCGTTAGTCAGGAAAATCGGACCAGGTTTTCCAGGAAAATGTTGTGTTTTCTTTCTAAAAAAATCATATCTCCAGAAATCACAAAGTAAGGGCAACCAAATTTGGTACGCATGTTTGTATTATAAAAAGCGCACCCTGTACCAATTTAAGTCTGTAGCATCAAAGACAAAGAAGCTATGGGCAGTTAAAAAAACAACTTTTGGAGTTTTCCTCAAAATTGCCAATGTTTATGCAAAGAACGTGAAACAACTACGGATGGTGAAAAGAAAATGTTGCAAGAAAAGTGTTCTGCGAACCTTTAAGTTTCAGACTCAGCCGTCATTCCCCTCCATCTTACTAAAATCTTTACAGAAAATTCATTTCAAGTAGACGCTTTCTCTGATGCTTTGGCTGTCAGTTTAGTTAAGTTGATTCTTTCGCTGTAGGTTTAATGAAGAATATGGTTTAACAGTCTATCGAAATAATATGCGTTTGTAAGAAAAAATCTGAACGCAGTAACTGCGTTTTGGTAGCGAATTTTCATTACAATTTCAATAACTCTATTTGCTATTAACGTAAACTTTGTTGGTCAGGTAACCAACATTTAAGTAATTTTGATAAAATATAGTACATCCTTTCTACTACATACGCTATACCGGTAATCAGATTGATGCCTGCTCGCATTTGCTAGTAAAAACATTTGTGTGGAAATTCACTTGCATAACACACTTGCTGCATCCAGACTTTTGAAAAATGTTTATATATTTTCAAACAATAGAGTTATTTCGATGAAATATGGCACATTGTTTCTACTATATAGGCAACCAAGTTTGAGGCCTGCTTTCATCAAAGAAAGACATTTGCTATTAAAAACATTTTAAAGAAAATTCGCTACCATAACGCAATTGCTGCGTCCAGACTTTTTTTCCCATCCGAAGTTGCAAACAATTATAGACTATTAAACAATAATTTTTAACTAAAGCTTCTACTGGCAAGCATCAGAGAAGGTGTCTATTTCAAATGAATATTCTGGAAACATTTTAGTAAAATTCACTAAAGTCTGGACGCAGCAAATGCGTTATGGGCACGAATTTTTATAGAACTGTTTTTAATGTTAAAAAAGGTATTTTTTAAAAAGGCATGAAATTTAGTGTGTGTGTGTGTGTTTGTGTCAAGAGTGGTGTGGCCTCGAGCTTGTAGTCTCATCGGCCACGGACTTTTTTAGTTATTTTGAATTTCCAATGAAATTTAGTAGATAGTGTAATCTTTATAGTAAAAATAATATACCGTATTTTACCAAAGTAACTTTTTGGTTGAAAAACATAAATTTAAAAATTTCCCAGAAAAATTTTAGTCTGACTTTCCTGACCAACGAACTTATCCACGTGATTTACACGAAAACTACACCAGCCAAGATACAATTTTTCACAAAAAGCTTTTTGACAGAAAAAAAAATGTTTACATTAATATTTGTAAACCAGCTGTTTCATGAAAATTTGCTTTTTTTTTCAAAGATAGGCTAAGTATCGGAGAACGATGGGTGATATTAATTTTTTTTCTTCATTTCAAGCATGGATTAAAATTGGCTGGAAAATGCAATAATGCTACAATAAAAGGGGTGTTCCATTAAAAAAAAAAGATAACTTGTATCACCAACGACTTATGGGCCGCCCTGTAATTGTCAACATAATTTTATAAGATGAAGCTCAAAACACCCTCTAAATAACATTTATAATATTTTCCGTATCTCGTTAACGGATATATTGAGCTTTACACTAAAAATGCACCATCCTGTATATATGTAAATATGTAAAAACATAAATTGACCCCGGGTGGGTGGTCTAGTTCGCACTCCTCTGCAGAAATATTTTAAAAATTCTAAAGTCGCGGTCTTCTCAATAAGGAATTTTTTCTACGAAAAGACGCGAGTAAGTATATACTATTAAACCACAAACTCTATAACTGAAACCACTGCCAAATCATCAGAGAGGGTCTATTTAAAATGAGCTTTCTTCAAATAGTTTAGTAAGTGAAGGACAATGATGGTTGAAACTGATACTTAAGGTTTTTTAAAACACATGTATTTTTTTCTGAATAAACCGTATTTGTTTCAGATTCTCCATCTAAAAATGTTCCAAATCGCGACTTTGACATTCTAAGAAGAAAAACTAATATATATATATATATATATATATATATATATATATATATATATATATATATATATATATATATATATATATATATAATGTGATTTTTCTGTTATTTCTTGACCTTTTGCGCCAAGTAAACTTTATTTTTGTCTGTAATATGCAACAATAGATTTTATTATAAACACAAAATATTTTGGTTTTGTGCATTTCTCTGGTCATCAGTGGCTGCTAATTATTTTTTTAAATGGCTATAATTTTTTCCTTTTATGTTTGAGATCTGAATTTTGGCCTGTAGGATAAGTTTAATAGTGTAAACCTAAGTTCCAATTTTGGTTCCCATAGCTGTTATTTTCGGAGATAAAAAAATGCTTTCGAAAGAAAACCCAAAATTTTTCTGTAAAAACTGGTCCGATTTTCATGGTTAACGAACTTGTCCATGTCACTTACAAAGGGAAGGCAGCTACTAAATTTTATCAAAATCGGCCCATCATTTTTTGTGTTATCGATACGATAACAATACATAACCCACATTGGCTGCCAATTTTGCCGTTTCAAATTACTTTAACGTTTTTAAGGAGAAAAACTAAAAATTTTCAAAGTTTTTTTTCTGGTACTTCTTGAGCCAAAAAATTTACACTTTCTCTGTAATATACAATATGTTTTATTATCCACACAAAATATTTTGTTTTTGTGCGTTTCTCTAGTCAGAGGTGGCACCCACATTTTTTTTTCGTTAAATGCGTATAACTTTCTTCTTTTAACCTGGAGATCTAGATTTTTGTGCGTAGTATACATTTCTTTATATAAACCTACGCACCGAATTTCGTTTCCATAGCTTTTTTATTTCCAAAAATACAAAAAATTATGTTCCTTCTTTTGATTAAAATCTGTGCAAAACATCAATTTGAAATAAAAATGGTTGCTATAAATGATAAAGACGGTAGAATATTAACATTCTAGGTTATGTCCACGTTGGTACACTACACCTGCCTGTTAAGTGTAGCTCCGTGATTGAAGCGTTTGACGTCAGATAATACTATCAAATTCTAATCCTATAGTAGTTACTTCACTTTTTTTTAAATTTATTTAGTCTTTTATCTCATTTTACCCTCATCTGATCACACTGTGCAATTCCGATGAATTTTTTTATAAAAAAAATTATTAATGAGATAAAAACTTTTAAGGCTTAATTGGATTTGAATAGCTGATTTGGTTGTTTGTCATTGTCCTAACTTGGTAAAACTGTTTCATAATTAGTACAGCCGTAGAGAATTTTCCTGTGGCTTCAAAAGTGCTTCTTTTTCTCTACAACCAATTTTGATTTTTACAGCAGACAAAATAAAAAAAAACTGTGAAGCCACAGGAAAGTCTCTACGTCTATGTTTAGATCAGATTGTGTATATTTTTTAATGAATTTTCGTAGAATAAATTCACTAATCGCGACAATTATATATATATATATATATATATATATATATATATATATATATATATATATATATATATATATATATATATATATATATATATACAGGGTGCGGCTCCAAGACATTCCGTAGAATAAATTCACTAATCGAGACTTTTCAATTTGTATTTGCATTCAAATCGCTGCATTTCCCTTGTTTAGTTCTGTAAAATCAATGTGTTGTCAACTATCTTGTTAAACCAAAATACAACTCGCCAGAGTAGGTAGTTGTTTATTATAAATGAGTACAGAACTTAACTAATGGCTAGTGAAAAACTAAAACACAAAAATAAATAAAAAAATTGTGGAACTTATAACAAATGCTCAAAATTACTCCCACTGACCTGAAGACATTTTGTTATTTGTCTTAAAATGTTATGGCTCGTAGGCTTTCTGATTTGTCTCGAATTCAGTGAATTGAAGACACGCAAAACTCTACCTACTAGTATTTATACAATCTGATCTTAATACAGAAGTGGAGACTTTTTTTGCGTCTCCACAAAGAAAATGTTCTTTTACCTGACGATGCCGTAAAAAGCAAAATCTGCTGCAGAGGAGAATACCAGAACTTGTGAAGCCACACGAAAACTCTATATGGCCGTATCAAGTAAGACATAGTTTAACCAAATTAGAGCAATGAAAACAACCTGATCTGCTTTTAAAGTTTGAATATGTCTTAAGAGTTCTCATCTCATTACTGAATTTTTTCTATAAAAATTTGCTAAAGATTCATTACAATTACATAATCTGATCATATAACGTCAAAAAAAATTAAAAAGAAAGTACACACGCCTAGGTTTGAACCCACGAGTTAACACACAGCTTCGCACGATAAGTTACGTAGACGATATAAAGTTACATTCCTATGCAACAGTTCCCATCAGTATATGCCACGAATTTATACCGACCATTGCAGATAACGCCAGCAGTGCGAGTTCGCCAAGAAGCCAGATCAGCATGATCTTGTGAGAACCTGTAACTGACACTGGTTTCATTTGCTATCAAAACAACTGTTTTGTACAAAATCAGTTCACTTATATTTTAGTCAGTAAGTTAGCCACTTTGTTTTTAAGTTTAACTAGCTTAATATATTTTTTAAAAGCAACATAAGTACAAATATTGTTAATTGCCGTCATCTCTAAGTATAACCATCGAATGAGCCGTTAAAGGAATTGAGCTATAAGAGCATGTTGAAATGAACGGGCTATTAGCTGGTATGCAAATTTGTGCTTTAGTATAGCAAATAATATCTATGTCAAATAGATTTTTTCAAATATTTTATCAAATTAACACCTAAAACAGAAATTAAGGATTTTTCTAAAGACATATCATTAGCTATTTTCCATGCACCATGCACAGAACTTTTGTAAAAATTTATCAGTTTTGACGTTAAGATAAGTTATAAAATTTTCCAAGTAATTTTTCTCGTATTTCTTGACCTTTCTGAGCCAAGAAAGTATAGTCATTGTTTGTAATATTCAATAGATTTTGTTTAACACACAATATTTTGTCTTGTGCGTTTTTCTGATCACCAGCCGCCTCATTTGTTAAATGATTACAACTTTTTTTAATATATAGATTGGCGTGTAATTCGAATCTTATAATACAAGGCTGCGTACCAAATTTGGTTACCATATCTATCTTACCTTCGGAGATACAATTATTTTTCGAGGAAAACCCCAAAATTTTCCTGGCTAACGAACTTGTCGAAGCCACTTAGAAAGGGGAGCTACCTGCCAAATTTCATTAAAATCGGCCCATTATTTTTCGAGTTATTAAATTGAAACCCCGAATATGGGTTCTTGTCCTAATGCGCGCTCATTTGAAGAAATGTTTTCAAAATTCAAAAGTCGGGATCTTTACAACGGTAAAATTTTTCTGTGAAAATTCACTAAAGGGTTCATCAACCCTAGCGTATGACATAGCTAACACGTTGGATAGTTAATGGTACAACAGTATTACACAAGACCGTATCAGTAACGTCACTTCAAGTGCTGATCACGACGTAAAGTGATTAGGAATTCATAGAAACTACGGCGACTACACTACATCTTAATAATCGTAAACTAAACTCAAGTCAGCCTGTATGCACCTCCAGCAGTCTCCTACCGTTGTTTGTCATTGAATATAATTAGTTTATTGCAAGCTACAAGCAATGCATTAAACCTTGCTGATAAACACATAATGCAGATGGTACAAAGACTGTGTCGAACAGAGTAGACGTGTTAACACGCTTCACAAAAATTTAATTTGAAGCGTGAAGGACAGTAAATTAATTTGTGTGCTTAATACTACATGTAAGTAGAATTTTTCATCTCTTGTCTACATGATAATTGCAACGTCGCCTTCCTTAAGCAACATCTACCTTTTGTGGATATATAAATAAAGCCACAAAGTCCAACAATAGAAATATTGACTAAAAACATTACTAGTCAATCAGGAGGTTATATAGAAGAAATTAAAGAATATATAAAGGGGTTAGAAAAGTAATTAAACATAATAATAATAAAAACAACAACAATAATAATAATACCAACATTAACAATAATGTCAACAGCAGGGGAGCGAAGGAAGACCAAGCGCTCAACCTACTGAGCATGCTGCCCAGGAAACTCAGCCAGCGCTCACCCAGATGGGATTACCAAGACAACGCATAAAATGAACTATGTATATGCATGAAACAATTATGCGCATTTACAACAGAGTAACACAACTTGGACAACAGACGATCGGATTTTTGGAAAATTTCACGATAGCCGTGCATTAGAAGAGTTTATGAAGTTACCTGATATCATAAATTCTGAAATTTTGGCAGCGGTCACAATTCGTAATTGACTTTTATTCTAAAATATTTTCAAATTTACATCACTTCTGGTTAGACCGGAAGTAGTCATCAACTTTGATAATTTAAACAGACTGCCCTATTTTTATTGCATATTCGAATTCTCCATAAAATGTTGTGAATATTTATATTAGGCTTTTCTACCGCTATCTTGAACTGTTTCATAGATATTGTGGTTTTTTTACATTTTGCGGAACTTCTATCCTCATTTATAACACTTGGTATTTCAGATGATTTTAAAGATAAAAGGCGGGAATTTAGAATACTATAACTTCTGGGATAAAGCCTTCATATTATTTACCTAAAGTTTACCTGTATCATACAGAGTGTTATAAATTTAAAGACCATCACACACACATTCAATATTGCACAGGTCATTTTTTTCAAATGGTACACTCTGTATATTATTGAAAATCCGATTTATAAATTTAATTCTACACCGGTTTCATATAAGTTTTCCTATACCTATCTCTTACGAGTAACTTGCTACTAGAGTTTTTAGGTAACAAACTCCTTTTCTAGTGGATATGCATTACGCTGCACAATAAAGGCAGCTGTGGCTGTCAGAAAACAGAATTTTGACAACACATGAATTCTAAAGCGTCATTCATATTTTAAAGTTAATCTGAGTGTGTTTGTATTACTTAAATTATAGAAATAATAAGCCAATAAAAATGCAGAATAGTGAAGATTACTCTAATATGAATATTTTTAATTTATTTTATATTCATGGGGAATGCAATCGGATTGTAAGCAGAACATGCATAATGTTTAACGAGAGGTATCCCACTCTATCGGCAATGACCAGAATAAAATTCGCAAGGACAGGGGAACGATTAAAATTGACTGGAAGTGTCAAAACTACACGACATGATCCAAAGTCAGTAACTGAAAATGAAGATAATGAGATAAACGTTTTGGCTTATTTTCAAGTTTACCCGCGTAGCTCTATTCCTGCATCTACTCGAGCTTTGGGAATATCAAGTTCATCTGTGCATAGAATATTGAAATCTCATAAAATGCACCCATATTCAGAAATAGTACTACAAGGATTTCGACCCGGTGACCATTTAAAAAGAGTGTAATTCTGCGAACACATGTTTCTGAATATTCAACAAGATGAAAGTTTTCTCTCTAAAATTATCTGGACCGACGAATCGAAATTTAGAAGGGAAGGAATTGTGAATTGAAGAAATAGTAATTTTTGGGCAAGTGAAAACCGTAATATATTTAGAGAAGGATGTTTTCAAACAAATTTTAGTTTTAATGTGCTTTGCATTATTATGGACAATAAGGCCTCTTATGAAATTTACAAAGAAAATTTAAACGGTGAAAAGTATTTGGAACTAATAAGAGGATCTGTCCGTAATTTTCTGGCAAGGCTACCCCTAGTTGTCAAGTGTATGACACAACAGTGCAAAGTAGAGATAATCTTTTAAATCGTGTAAATAGAGCTTTTAGAGATTTGGATCCAAATGAAATCAAAAGAGCTATTACCAATGAGATGAACCGTATAATTTTGCAGTACCTTGACCAAGATGGTGGTCACATAGAACATTTATAGTGATCGTAGCATTTAAAATTGAATTAACTTTTTTTTATTTATCTTTGTTCAGTTTTTTGTTTATTGGTAATATTTGTTTTTAATATTTTTTTAATAATTATATTAAATATTTTTATGAAATCATATAACTTTTGTTATCTGACTGATAATCACAGCTGCATTGGTTGTGTAGTCTAACGTGTACCCTTTGGAAGAGGAGGTTGTTACCTAAAAATGCTAATAACAAGCAACATATTGAAGATAGGTATAGAAAAACTTATATCAAACCGGTGTAGGATTAAATTTAGAACTCGAATTTTCAATAACATACAGGATGTTCTATTTGAAGAAGAAACTTTTGCCACGTTGAATATGTCTAAGTTAGTAACTAAATTTAGAGCACTCTGTATGATACAGGTAAACTTAAGGCACATCATATGAAAGCTCCCTCCCACAAATTACGAAATTCTAAATCCGAACCTTTTATCTTTAAAAACATGTGAAATACAAACTTTTATAGATAAGGTCGCAAAATCACCGAAATACAGAGAAATCACAATATCTATGGAAGATAGGAATGGGAAAGCTGATATAAAGCTTTACAGAATTTTATGGATAATTCGAATATGCAATAAAAAATAGGGCATTCTATTTAAATTAGCAAAGTTGGTGACTACTTCCGGTCTAACCGGAAGTGATATGACCTTAAAACTATTTGACAAAAAAAGACAATTACGAATTGTGGCTGCTGCCAAAATTTCAAAATTTAGGATATCAGGGAACTTCATAAACTTCTAGTTAGTAGTACTTGGTTCCGAACTAGGTGGCGACACGTTCACCACTCACTTAGTGTTTTAAACTTCTAGTGCACGGCTATCGTGAAAAACCTATATATATATATATATATATATATATATATATATATATATATATATATATATATATATATATATATATATATATATATATATATGTATTATTATTATTATTGTTTATTGGCAAAAATTATATATTATGTTATTACAATAAGTCTAATGCGACTAGTGCCGTATCATATAACACAATTTAGAAGGTTGAATCCTAAATAGTTTCACAATCCTACACCAAATTCAATAAACTTCAAATTTTGACGTACCAAATTTAAGTTCTTTTTTCACTTCTATTTCGTACCTTCTAACACGTCACCTTCATTTACCATAAATTTCTGCCATTCTATAATGTCTTTCTAACTGCTATTCTTTCCAAACCACCCATATTTTCACCAAAATTTTTAAATTTGTGGGAGATAAAAATTACTTTAGTTTGATAAATGTCATATCGTATGTATGTAACTAACCGTTAACTCAAAAAATACTTCACCAATGGAAACCAAATTTTGTAATTCCCTTCATTCTATTAATAGTTTGGATGAGTTCTTTAGACAGTTTTGGCACTCAAATAATTTTAGAAAAAAATTCGAGAACTGTTTGAAAACGCAATATCTTTTAAATTACTAGAAGTATGACTAAATTAAGGAAAAATAACATAATGAGCTTCGCGGCTGTAAGTTGGTTTTAAAAAACCTTTTGTGTTGCCTTGTTTGTAAAAACTACTTAGATTAGGTTGACTAAAACAAAACCATCCAAGCAATTAAAAGTAAAAATAGCTGCCCCTACTTATGATTTGGCAGGTACATTCTCTTTGTAAATATTTAATTTTTTTCGTGACTTTAATGCAATTTGTAACACAATTTTTTTAAAGAGACTTGCAGTACTTACATATATATATCTACCAAATTAAAATTTTCTAGCTCCATAGAAAACCGAAACTTCTTCAAATGATCTCTAACTTGGACCGCTAAAACCGCTCTCCAAGATCCATTTAAATTAAAAGAATCAGTTTTCAAAGTATACATTACTAATAGTGTAAAATTCTTATGAAAATTCACTACTATAATGACACTTGCTGCGTCCCGAACATTTTTCTTTCCTTGGAATTCCATCTCAACAGATATCGCACGGACTGTAATAACAATAACTGTTAATTATCGTCTATCTATCTTTAATATTTTTCTTAATCTTTACACTACACACTTGATTAATTGGTTGTTGTTGCCTTGACTTTGTGAAACCACTTCATACTAGAAACAAACGTAAATGCTTTTTCCTTGCTTTACAAATGCTTGTTTTCTTTTATGCAACTGACTTCGCCTCTCATGGCATCGTCGGGCAAGAAAAATTGAAACTGATTATACGCGCCACGACAAATTTAAATGAGAAATGATAAATATAAATAGTTAAAGTATTTTCGGAATATTATTTAAAATACTCTGGAATCTCAGCCAATTCTTATTAGTGAATTTTTGTAGAAAAAAATCATTAATGGGGAGATCCAGACTTTTGAATTTTGAAAAAATGTTTTGCAAATGAGCGCGAACTAGGACCCCTAGAACCCATATCCGGGGGCAGTTTCAATTTTTATATGTTTGCATATATATATATATATATATATATATATATATATATATATATATATATATATATATATATATATATATATATATATATATATATATATATATATATATATATACCCAAGCAACATTTAAAGTCAAATTGACGTAAAATCGCCCTAACAATAGGTCGGCGACCAAATCATCACAGGTCATTTTCAAGTAAAATTTAAGTGTATCTTACTTATGTGGGGAATAAACTAAAAATAATAGGGAAGTCGATAATACGTCCAGCAAGGCATTTCGACCAACGCGTTCTAGTTATATTTAGGACATTTTCGTTCTATATTGGGCCGATGGACGTAATTTATTGGTAAATACGTCCAAGGTTTTACTTGAATCCGAAATGTGGGCGCAAATTCTTAACAACGAACTGCGCATGCGATATTAATCTGTAGGATCTGTGGTTATGTATGTATTCACAAACAGTATATATTAGCAACTAGGTATGTCCATGTTTGTTTAAAAATGACTACATGTTAAATGATGAAAAATATACTTTAAATGTTTGAATCAATGATTAAGATAATGTGCACTGTATAAAGGAAAAAACCACTGCGGTTATGTTTTTTTCTGTTAACATGATTATGATACTTTTATATAATTCAAGCGCCTCTGTAAGAAGTAAAATTAGTTAAAATTAAAAACTATTCAAGATTCTTTAAATTCTGATTTTGATGATTGGTGATGTAAACAAGACACAACTATCTTACCCTCATTGTATACAAGCATTATATTATGTTTTTTTCGAGTTAAAATTCAATTACGCTAGACTCAACAAAAAAGCATAGTTTAATATGGCTACCGTTGTAACATTATTGACTTGAAAGTTAATTTGGCTCTATTTATTTACCTATGAGTCACAATTCCCAATGAGAGGACAAACTAACCAAATTTTGAAGGCATTTTGTTCTATTATGGGAATTTCAATTACATGGTAAACGAATTTAGTTTAAATGTACTAGCAATCATACATTTTCAGTTTATGGATATTTTCAACTTCTATGTAGGCAATTTGACTTGGAAGACCATTTCTGCAGTAATTATGACTATACGGCCAATAAGAAATTTATAGCTAAAATTGAACCAAATTTTTACCAATTTAGCTACTTGTGATTTACTGACTTTGGAGTAATTTTAATAGTCAAAAATAGGCTAACTGGGAGTTGCATTCTCAAATTTGTAGTGATTATGACAATCAAGCCAACATTTTGGTGAATTATAAGTTAATTACAACTTCGTTAGGTTATCTGGACTCGAGTGCTGGTTAATATGCCTTAATTTGTTGCTTGGGTATATATATATATATATATATATATATATATATATATATATATATATATATATATATATATATATATATATATATATATATATATATATATATATATATATATATATATATAGGTATCACACCGATAACTCAAAAAATAAGGTCCGATTTTGATAAAATTTGGCATGTATCTTCCTTTTGTAAGTGGCTTGGATTAGTTTGTTAGTCAGGAAAATCAGACGAGGTTTTACGGGAAACTTTTAAGTTTTCATTCGAAAAAAAATTTTATCTCAAAAATAAAAAGTTATGATAACAAAATTTGGCAGGTAGGTTTACGATATAAAAAGTAAACTACATACCAAAATTTAGATTTCTATGTTATAAGAAAAAAAAAGTTATAATATAATATTTGGTGCCAGATCATTTCTATGAAAATTCACTACCATAACGCATTTGCTGTGTCCAGGCTTTTTATAGTTGTCGCCAATGCAGACAAGACAACGTGCATTTGTGCTCAGTCGCTACATCTATTTTTTTTTTCGTTCTGTATGTGATTATCTACCCTCAGGTGCTGCCAACTACTTTGTTAGTGACACGATGGTCATGAATTAAGAATATAGTCCGGTGAATTGCTCTCTCCAAAACTTATCTCTGCATATGTGTTTCAGTTTTGTTGAACAAAGTTTAACTAATTACAGAAACAAAATTCACTTTTAGAAACTAACTCTGTCATTGTTGTTTCTTTTCTCTACTTCTGCTTTATATAAGAAGTAAGAAATACAATTTAAATAAGGATAAGAAAGCACGCAATGAGCTGCCTTCTCACACTTTACCTTACACAAAGTCTTGTAATTAACAAAAGCTGGGATGTTGTTAAGTTGCCGCGTCCATTATGGTCTAAATGAGGTGTATTTGTAAGCTGCACACGAAACTCCTACTTACAAAATCCACAGAAGATTCAGAGGAGGACCCCTGATCCTTAATGTTCCCCTTTTATGCTGGTGTATAAATCATGTGATTATTTGCGGACTTTTCACGTGAAAGGACTGAGCACTAGGATATTACTCCACATACTCGTTTGCAAGCAATTTAGATTATTCTAATTTTAGAGCCCAAATGTGACAGGACGGAAAATTATATATTTTGTACAAAAGCTAAAACAGGGAAAGTAAATTTGCATGCGTGACGATTTAATGGTTGAAATTTGTAATTCACTCTCTGGACATATTACGGGTGCTTAACGTATTACGTTGGCTAATTAATTTTTATATTATTTTAAGTCACAAAACTGAATAGTTTTATGTATAATACACGATAAGTAAAGAGTATGGAAAAGCACTTGTATTTTATATGAAAAATAGTGCTGCAAATTTAATCATAACTTCTACATAGTTGTGATAATCTAATCTCCTCAGGAAGACTTTCTCACGCAAATAATTTAAGGTCCATGACTTGACCACAACAAAAAAATTCGTATTTCTGTACCCATAAGCTTCTAAATCGTTATATTACTGGAGTTTTAACGAAAACATGTCAGTTTTCACCAAATCACCCCTTATTTATCCCCTACCCACTGAAGCGACCTTACCCAAAAACAATTCTAAGCGTTTCCTTGTCAGGTGGAAACTGAATACCAAATTTGAAAATGACATCTCAATTTGTTCGAAAGTTATTGCGCCTACGAACAGACAGACGTACAAGCCGACCGATAGATAACAAAGTGTTCGTGACAGAATCAAGTTACTTGTGTGTTTTGAGACTCCTCACTCCGTTTTAGCAAAACAAAAATTGCGAAATTTCTGTCACCGATATTCCACCCCCACAAATTTAACTCCTTGTTTAATTTCAGCACAGAATACCAGATGTTTGATGAAGTTGAAAGTTTTCTTATAAACAAACCTAAAAACGTTGTATTGCTCGAGTTTTAACGAAAAAATGTCAATTTTCATCAAATCATTCCCCATTCGTTCGATATCTCAATTCGTTCTAAAGTTATAGTAACAGACAGGCATACAGACCGACAGACTGACCGACCTACAGACCTACAGACCGACAGACCGACAGGCCGAGAGACCGCCAGACCGACAGACAGGCATACAGACGGACAGACCGACGGACTCAAAAAAATTTCGTTCCCAAATCATGTTTTCTATATGTTTTGACACTTTTTACAACATTTGAGCGAAAAACATTTTTGAAATTTTTGTAACCGATGCAATTTTTTTCACACGTATTGACGATGTAGAAGTAATACATTTTCATAGGATTTTAGTCTAAATATAAGCGTTGTAAATAACTTGTAAGCTATCCTACTATTTCTCACCGTGAGGCTATTTAATAACTCATCTGAACAGTGGTCCAGTCTAGTTTGTCTTAAGGCGTCCTGAAGGACCGCTGCACGCATAGTATTTCTGTCTTTCCCCGACAGAAAGCTTAAAAAAAAGATTTAAATTAGAAAAAAAAATTAAATAAATAATAAGCACAAAATCTCTCTCTCTTTCTCTCTCTCTCTCTCTCTCTCTCTCTCTCTCTCTCTCTATATATATATATATATATATATATATATATATATATATATATATATATATATATATATATATATATATATATATATATATATATATATATATATATATATATATATATATATATATATATATATATATATGTGGGAATTAATTTTATCTCAACAACTGTGTGCATGACCGTTCTGCCGCTAACGATATGCATAGATGTCCGGGCGCTACAGAGTGACGCGCGTGTGTCGAGGGACAAGGGAGTTAATAGTGTGTCAGTGTCATTACAATGACGGAGGTTGTCATGACACATAGAAAGGTGTCAGCACAAAAGTGTAATTCAACACAGTGTTACACATGACTAGTTCGTACGAGACAGTCGGGGTAGAGAGTCGAGTGTGAAGAGAGCTCGTGTGAACAGTGCGCGACAAGTACGACGATAGAGGATAGAGTACCTAGACGACGCCGAGGTACTAACGACGGTGTGCAAGTCCATCCAGGACGACGACGATAACTGATGGATCCCGTAACTAAAGACAATAGTCTATTACTTGTTAGTTAATTACTTCACCATTGTTATGTTTATAGAGTTTTACAATATAGTTATAGTTAATACCGGCATAGTTTCAGTCTTAAAAGCACGCACGACCTAAAACCTTACATATCTCTAGAAACGGGGACTCATTCCGGGATATACGTGAGTGTTCCAGGGATAAGACACCCTATATATATATATATATATATATATATATATATATATATATATATATATATATATATATATATATATATATATAGGGTGGCGCATTGAAAACGAAACAGACCGATTTGCGCCCAGAGAATTTTAAAACACGTTAATTTTAATATTGAGGGGGACCTGTTTTGGCATAAAACTTTGTCACATCAACCACTTAAGGGTGATGATAACAACCCTTATATTTTAAATAGGGAACATGGGTCGAGTGTTACATCATTTGAAAGCTCTTTCTTTTCTAAATTCAGCACACTAATTTTTTTGCAAGTTTTATCAACTTGTTTAAAAATTATTCACAGTTGAAGATTCAAAAACGCATTTCTTATCGGAATGAGAGAAATGCGGTTTATTATTTCAGTTTATCGGTCGGTTTGATACTTGATAGTACTACCGAAAATTAATTTCACAATGGTGTATTCTGTAGAAGAAAGAGTTGAAATAATTACTCTTTTTTTTCAAAAACGATGACTGTGCCAACCGTACCGCAAATTTGTTTAATGAACGACATCCGAACAGACATGTTAACAGAAAATACATTTTGGAGTTACTTGCAAAATTTCGACAAAGTGGTTCAGTAGCCAACAAAAAACTGGATCCTGAACGTCAATTTCCGGTTAGAAATGAGACTACTGAGATTGAAGTTTTAGGACAAATTGCTGCAGACCTAACTTTTAGCACGAGAAAATTGGCCACTGTTTCAAACATCAAAAGAAGGACTATTCAGAGAATATTGAATAAAATAAGTTTCACCCGTCTAAAATTCATCTTGTACAACAACTGAATGAAAATGATTTTGACCGGCGGCTGGAGTTTTGTGAAGTTATGACTGCACGAATAGCTGATAACGGGAACTTTCTGTTCAGTATCTGTTTTTCAGACGAGTGTACGTTTTTATTAAACTCTACAGTCAATCGTCATAATTGTCGTTATTGGACAGATAATAATCCAAGAAATTTGGAGTTACTAGAAGTTATCGTTTACCCTCTAGTAATTGACATTGTTGAAAATGATGATCGCTATCAAGAAAATCAATTAGTGTTTCAACAAGGTGGAGCTCCTTCGCATTTTTCACAGCGTGTTAGGGAGTTTTTGAACATAGGGTTTCCAGAGCAATTGATTGGGCGTAGAGGTGCTATTGAGTGCCCCCTAGATCACCGGATTTAACTCATTTAGACTTCTTTCTATGGGGCCATTTAAAGAGTAGAATTTACGCAACGGAACTGAAGTCTCTGGAAGAATTACGTCAACGCATGGTTGAAGAATGCCGTCTAATAACTCCCGAAATGCTCCAGAATGTGAGAACTCGTTTTGAACAAAATTTGTACTTTTGTATGGAAGTTGGTGGTCAACAATTTGAACACTTACTTAACTGAATAAACGTTTTTGAACGCTTCGTTTTGTTTTTAGTTTTTTTATCGAAAAATTGACTAATTAGTGCATTCTTTATCACAATGAATGAAATACGTTCTTGCAACTACAACTGTGAATAATTTTTAAACGCGTTGATAAAACTTCCAAAAAAATTAGTGTGCTGAATTCATAAAAGAAAGAGCTTTCAAATGATGTAGCACTCGACTCATGTTCCCTATTTAAAATATAAGGGTTGTTATTACCACTCTTTAGGGGTTGATGTGACAGAGTTGAGTTTTTTCCCTAGATGCAAATCGGTCTGTTTCGTTTTCAATGCGCCACCTTAAACTTTCTAGCAGAGAACTCGCGAATGTGAAACTTTACAAGATGTGTGCAAACGGGGGTGAATTAGAGTCCCTAGAACCCCTACCGGGGTTTGCTAAATATATATATATATATATATATATATATATATATATATATATATATATATATATATATATATATATAAATATATATATATATATATATATATATATATATATATATATATATATATATATATATATATATATATATATATATATATATATATATATATATATATATATATATATATATATATATATATATATATATATATATATATATATATATATATATATATATATATATATATATTTGTGTGTGTAACTTGCAACAAAAAATGTTAATCTTGTTAGGCTCTAGTTAACGTCCAATTTTTCATTTATTCACTCACTTCAGTAGGCGATCGAATGCTCCACTCTACACTGGCTATATAATTAGGAAATTATTGCAAATATATTGCATGAATGTAAAAATATGCATTTTGCGGTAATTTTGGGACAATTAACAATACAAGCTTTTACAAATGATGTTTAGATATGAACTGCCCAGCTTAAATAAGTTATTCTATGTGACCACCACCTTGATCAATACACATTTGGCCACGATTTGGCGAGAATTTATTGCCCCAGTTAATGTGTTTCTATTTACGAATAGCGTTTCGTACCCTTCCTTCTAATATTGCAACATTTACGGTGAACCTCAAGTCCGTAACTTCCGTTTCTAATGTTTTCCCATAAAATAGAGTCAAGGGGACTTGTATCAGGGAACCTAGCAGGCTACAAAATATCTCCATTATTCGCAATTAATCTATTGGGAAAATTTTCTTCTAGGTTATTCTTTTCGACGGCGTTTTATCAGCTGGACAACCAACGTACATAAACAAAGTTTGATCCAAATTATCTCACAGCTGCCCTTAAGCTGGCATTATTTGTTCTTGTGGGAGCTGAAGATATCGTGCTGCATTCAAACTGAAATCAAAAGTGATTAGTCGAATTAATTGAATTCCTGGAAATAATAATTTCAATAATTTCATATTTAAATTTAGATCGCATTTTATAGTTACCTGTTATACCGCACCAAACGTTAAATCCAAATTTGGTTTAAAATCGTCTTGGTGAGGTGCGCTGTGGGTTTTCTATAGCCCATTGATGGGTATTATGCCTGTTGAAAACTCCGAAATTCGTAAATCGAGTTTCGTTAGACCATAATATTTTCGTAGAACAATTGAGATTTTCTCTCATATTTTAAATGTACTATTCTCAAAATCGTACTCTTCGGAGAAAATCATTTGCCGATATACATCCTTCTGTCATATGCTTGTATGTATTGTCTTTATAAACGTACACTATTCGATGAACGGATGACTTAGGGGTATTCCTTCCATTACCAATTTATCTAACTGATGCTATGGGGTTATTATCAGTGTATAGTAAAACAGCATCAATTCTTTCCTGATTTTCCACAGGATATTTACGATTTCTGGGTGTTGCAAAACTCCCATAATCAAACAAATTTAGTACCTCATCTCTAAAATGTCTTGTGTTTGGTTGATGCTGTTCAGGATATTAATTCGTAAATTTCGACTGCCGCTGTAAAGTTTCTGTGGGCTACTAAGTAGGTTTCTAATATGTCTGATTTTTCTTCATTAGTATAATTAAGAGCCACGTCTAATATACAGTGATCGAGTATTGGAAAATAACTTCAACGTAATAAAAATTAAATTAAACAAAAGAGAAACAATTAACGAATTCAAATTGAATAAATGAAATGTAATCAAAACAATACAAAAGACACTTCAAAGTAAACCTGATTTGACAGTAACTTAATAGAAAAATTACAACAGAAAAAACATCCTTTGAAATTGTAAGTTTTGCTTATTTCTGTATTTATTCGAAAGAAAATACCGATCAAACGCATGGTGCTCGCTACGATACAGATAGAGGCAAATAGAGTCTTGATAACAACCACTTAGTCTTCATGATGAAATTCAACTGGATAAAAGGAGATATCCACAGACACAACGTTTGCTAGAATTGGTTTTCATGAAAATACCTAAGGGATATACTTACGATGATTTTCGACACTATATAAATATTCAGAAGTCAACCGGTGTTCATAAAGTTAAATACGATTCCAATAGGTAAACAAAGGTTGTTTTGGGAAAAGTACCTGACTATAAGAAAACAAATGATAAATCCACGAGCGCGAACATCCTCAACTCTTCACGGTTTTAGTTACGAAACACATCTTAACAAAAAAAGACCGAACCTAGAGTTCAGAATGTAAGCTATAGAAAGAGCAGCACCAACAGGTATATGACACAAAATAACAAACTGAATATGTGTAGGTTTTAAATTGTGTGGCGATCTTATTTTTTTCTATATTTTACTAGATTTAAATGTCGCTTATTTTATTTTAATTAATTCTAATTACTTTTTCTCGGCATATTATGATTCGTTTTAAATACGTATTTTACATGCGTGTGGTGTGCAAGCTTTCATATTTTTTTGGTCTTTCCTTGTTTTATTAAAATTTTGTACAGTTGTGCAAATCGCCCCTATGGACTATCACATTTGGCTACCACAGCTTTTTTATTTTTTAAGCCAAATTTTTTTCGAAAGGAAACAAAAAATTTTCCCGGAAAATCCAGTCTGTTTTTTTCTGGCGAAAAAACTCGTCCAAGCCACTTAGAAGAGGAAGGCACGTGCCAAATTTTATCAAAATTGGCCCATAATTTTTTTAACTATCGGTGTGATACATACATCCATACACACCATACACACACACACACACACACACACACACACACACACATATATATATATATATATATATATATATATATATATATATATATATATATATATATATATATATATATATATATATATATATATATATATATATATATATATATATATATATATATATATATATATATATAAATTAAAACCCCTCTTATGGGTTCCAGGGGTCCTAGTTCGCGCTCAGTTGAATTATTTTTTTAATTCTAAAGTCAGGATCTCCCCATTAGTAAATTGTTTCTACGAAAATTTACTATAATATAAGTATAACATATATGCATGTGCTTTCGTCTGGTTTCAATATGTTTAAAAGTTAATCCCCGGCTACTTTTATCATGTAGCTACTAGAACGTTGAGCATTTTGTTATAATACATATAAAATAATTCACACGTAGATAAAGTATGTGCTGATGTTATGTTACCTGTATCTACATTTTCCATTATTGTTGGCGGATATACCCGCTAGGGAGTCCATAGCTGGCTTGATATGTGTGTCATCAACAACCCGACATCATGACTTTTATATGACAGACTCATCTCTGGTCGACAGGCGATATATTAGTTCACTCAATAACTGCTCACGACTTTGTTAGATTTGTGAGAAATATATATATATTCTGAGTTCGTAAAAATACATGTCCAAATTTTGATATGCGCTTTTCTTAAATGTTTCTCTCTGGCATGGTTTTCCTCATCTGTTCTGGAAGCGTTATATGTAATTTTCCAGAAAAAACTGTTATTAGGCAGGAATATCCTTAAAGTAATTGATGGAAACAAAAAGTGTAAATTACTGTATTAGTGAATTTTCGTACAAAAAAATTACTAATCGGGAGATCACGACTTTAAAAAAAATCCTCAAATGAGCGCATATAGGGGGTCAGTTGAACACTACATATATATATATATATATATATATATATATATATATATATATATATATATATATATATATAGGTGTCACGCCGATCGCCGATTATTCAAAAATTCATGAAAAACATCATTCTAAGGAAATTTTTTTGTAAGTGGCTTGGATTATTTTGTTATCCAGGAAAATCAGACCAGGTTTTCCGGGAAAATATCAGGATTTCCTTCAGGAAAAATAATTTATCTCCGAAATTAACAAAGCTCTGGTAACCAAATGTGGTACTTTGATTTGCGTTATAAAAGGCGAACTATGTGCCAAAATTTAGATCTGAATGTTACAAGAAAAAAGGTATAAGCGTTTAATAAAAAAAAAAGTTGGCGCCAAATCCTGGCTATGAAAATTCACTACCATAACGGACTTACTTCGACTTTTATTTGCTTCAATTTATTAGTGAATGTTCATGAAGCAAATTTTCTAGCAGAGTACTCGCGAATGTGAAACTTTGCAAAATGTGTGCAAACAGGCGTGAATTAGTGTCCCTAGAACCCCTACCGAGGGTTTGCTATATATATATATATATATATATATATATATATATATATATATATATATATATATATATATATATATATATATATAATGAAGTTGAGAACAGCGCTAAACGCAATGTCTGGATTTATAATGATTTAAGCTTATATGTGCACACAGTGCAACAAGCAGGCAGCTGGGGGAAGCAACTGGCATCTAAAAACAACGACCTTCCTAAGAAACACCACGACGGGAGTTGAATACATAACTCGTAAGCCACCATAACTTCAGGCCTGCTGGAACTTGCGGTATAATAGTCAAAAGAGAATCCGTATATATGTTTTGTACTTCTTAGGACCCACCAGCATGTCATACCTACGCTCCAACAAGTAGGCACTACCATGACATGTAGCGGAGAATAACGGGCAGCCCAATTTCTGGGTTTGTAATGATTTTAGGCTTTTCACAGTTTCCTTCTTATTGCACTGTATGTACGTAGAAGCTGCTATGGAAGCCTAAAAACATCAGAAACTCAGAGATGCGCTTCTGCGCTTTTATCCGCTTCATCTTCTGAGAATGCTTGCGTTTAAATCTTGAGGCGTAGGTACGACATACCGATCTATGTCTTATCTTTTTACAATCATACCACAAGTTCCGACAAGACAGAAAGGATGCAATTCAATGCCCGTCGTGGAATTAGCCAGATGAATATTTCTTTTCGCTCACTAATTTCTTGCCCCAGCGACCTCATTGTTGCACCGTGTGTACGTAAAATCTGACGGCGAATCCTGGAAGCGTCGCACACCTAATGATGACGCTTGGCGTTATTCTCCATTATATTCTGTGGCAATCCCTTCCTTAAGCCCGACTTGTTGTTAGGTGATACATACTGGTGAGTAGCAAGGACGAAACCGGTATATGTTTTCTCTTTTCACTAATATATAAAACAAATAAGTGTACACTGATTTCGTAACATCAAGAATAAATTCGGTAAAAATTCAAGGAACTTTCGATGAAAAAATTCTTGGACTCCTCAAATTATACTTTTACTTGCGCATTTTTTAAAGTAATTCGTACACGCAGAGCGAGTCGTGTAAGAGGTATGACGTCATAGATGTATATTTTTTAATGGAAATTCACTTTTTTAATACGGAATATAAAAGAGCTTTGAAATGCTTCGAATGTATATACTAGGACCCTGTGAAAATTCTTAAGACGTATCTGTTGAATATGTACCAACTTGAATGCGCCCAAGCAACTGTTTCTCCTGACTTTTCTCCAGGCATTGCAGTTTGTTGAAGGATTTTGCAAACATCGCTTCAAAAGCTTCTACTACTGCCGTTGATTCTTTTGTCTAATTTTCGTAGAAAAAAAGCTGCCAGGGAGATCGCGACGTTTCATTTTTGAGATGTTTTCTTCAAATGAGCGGAAGATAGCAGTAAGTACACTTCGAGAACCCCAATCACCACAACACATCTTTCTAAAGACCTGACGATCGTGTCACTAAGAAAGTTAGCGTCATCAGAGGAATAAAAATTCTAAATTAGAACTTTAATCATCTGATGACGCTAACTTTCTTAATGAAATGATCCTCAGGTCTTTAAAAAATGTGTGGTGGTGATTTTCGTTCTCCAAGTGTACTTATCAGTGCTCATCACAGGTAACAATCTTAACGGAGTAGAAGATAGCCACTTAAAATCTACATACCCAATTTTATATATATATATATATATATATATATATATATATATATATATATATATATATATATATATATATATATATATATATATATATAGGGCAACGCCGCAAAGAGACAACCCTAACCCTATACACGTGTTTCGCGTTTGTTAGCTCTCAACAGTACGGTATGGCCAGGGAAGATAGGAACACACTGGATGAAGGAACAGAAACATTGGTTGCCTGTTGTGACTTCGTTTATTTCTGCTCCTTCACCCAGCGTGTTCTCATCTTCGTCTGACTATACTGCACTGGTGAGGGCTAATAAGCTCGAAACACGTATTAGCGTTTGTCTCCGTACGGCGGCGGCGTTGTCCTCAACCTTTCCTTGTATATAGTATGCAACGGGCCGCGTTAAAAAAAAAACATGTTATTACTATTATAACTCTTAGGCTCCGGATCACAGGCGGGCGATTTCTGTTGCCTCCGCGGCGATTTTGGTTTTTGCCCTCGAATTGAGGGTCTTAGAAATGAAGCTACAAACCGTGCACTGGCTGCCTGTTGTGACTCCGTGTGTTGCTGCTTCTTCATCCAGCGTGTTCTCATCTTGACCTGCCTATACCGCATGATGATAACTATTAAGCTCGACACGCGTGTATGCGGTTGTCTCCTTACGGCGTTGCCCTCAACCTTTCATTGTATATAGTATAAAATTGGCAGAGTTAAAAAAATCATGTTATTATTATAACTCTTGGGCTTTGGATGTCGCTCAGGTGATTTCTGTTGCCTCCGTAGCGATTTTGGTTGCCCTCTAATTGAGAGTCTTCCAACCGAAGCTGCAAACTGCACCGGTAGCCTGTTGTGACTCCGCGTGTTTCTTGTTCTTCATCCATCGTGTTCCCATCTTCACCTGTCTATACCACGCTGATAACAGCTAATAAGCCCGAAACACGTGTACGCGGTTGTCTTTTTGCGGCGTTGCCCTGAACCTTTTCTTGTATATAGTATACAGTTTACCGCGTTAAAAAAATCATGTTATTATTATTATAACTCTTGGGTTCTGGATGTTGCGTAGGTGATTGATGTTGTCTCTGTTGCGATTTTGGTTGCCCTCGAATTGAGGGTCTTCCAAGCGAAGCTGAGAACTGTGCACCGGTTACCTGTTGTGACACTGTGTGTCTCTGCTTCTTCATTCAGCGTGTTTTTCTCTTCACCTGGCTAAACTTGACTGATGAGAGCTAATAAGCCTGAAACATGTGTATGCAGTTGTCTCCTTGCGTCTTTGCCTTGAACCTTTCCTTGTATATAGTACAGGAAACAGGAACAGCCACTATCACGGGGCTTATCATTAACTCCAAACCTAATAGGCCGGTTTAGATAAAATTTCTCAGGTGACTTCCTTTTGTATGTGGCTTGGACAGATTCGTTATCCAGGAAAATGTAATCAGGTTTTCCGGAACAGTCTGGGTTTTCCTTCGGATTTTTTTTATCTTCGAAAATTAAGCTAAAAAACAAATTTGGTACCCAGGTTTAAGTTGTATAAAGTACCAAGATTTAGATTTTTACATTAAAACAAAAAGGCTATACATATTTCATGAAAAAATGTTTGGTTCCAGATTATTTTTATGAAAATTCACAACCACAACGCATTTGCTGCATCCAGACTTTATTAATTCTATCGGTGCTAGCAATACTACAAGTCAACATTAAATATTCACCTTCAGATACTGAGAATTTGGATGACTTGAGTGTTTAAATCTAAACAGATGTAAGCTTACTGCTGTGTGTGTGTGTTTCTCTAACGTCGGTCTATTTCCGTGACTATCGCCAATCACTGGCGCTAGACAGCGGGTTCACCTCGCTATCCTGGAAATTATGCTGACACCCTGCATTTATATAAGAAGGGTAGGGATCTTTAACGTGTCCAACATCGCATGGACATGGAACCGACGGATTTACGCCCTCTCCAAATGGCGGAGCGTGAAGACATTCAACTTGCTCAAACACAATGTCACCTCGGTTGATGTTAGTTCTGCAGTATGTACTGAAAAAGTGGAAGAGAGACCGGCTCAGAGGCACACGTTTTTATCACAGAACTATCGGCAGAATGTCAAAATATAATTATTTGTGCATCCAGTTATCGTCTCAAAATTTGCAATTTTTTATAATAATTATATAATTTCTAATACAGAATATTCCGTTTCTTGACCCTAAAAGTGCGGCAATTTTTATTCGAATTTCCTTTTCTATTCATGAAACCAATAATTTTGTAAATATTTGCCATTATAACTGCAAAAATAGCAATAAATTAACTTTTAGGTGTTTCAGCAGAGGCATTAATGGCGTCGTCAGTCTTCTTTTACAAAAATGGCGCATTGCAGAACAAACAGTTTAATGTAGCATTCACTTATGCATGGAACTTGAAGCAGATACAACTTGTCTTTGGTGGCAAATACTTAAAAGCCGGAACTTAAAAGTTACCTCCACTAAAAGCTATCAAGCGGGACTACGGCTCAATCTTGTATAGTTGCTTTGCAGTAACGCCTACGTGGTAATCTATTAAATGTGTGTTTATAGTTCTCCTCGCCACACTCTGGTTTCAAAAAATAAAAGATACTTTTGAAATTCTGTGCTTTGTCTGTAATTCTAACCTAACAGAGTTGTAGGCTATTGTGGCTTTTATTTACATGCGTCTTGTTTTGTGCTTTGCACGGTACCATCCACAATAAAAACCATTGGTAGTGCTACGGCGAGAAAATTCTGTGTCCAAAAGATTTGTAATGCTATTGTGCCCAAACCCCCCATTTCCCATTTACTATGGGTTCACGAATTCATACCATTTGATTTTAATATATGCAATAGATGTGTAAACGCGCTGTCGGTTATTTTATGACAAAGATACCATATTGTAAGTTGTTGGAATAGTGAAATCTGAGAAATCAGAGTAGTTTGTACTAAATTCTAAAAGATTCATTGCTATTTTATAGATTATAGAAGCGGATTTCCGAAAATAATCATAGGCCAAAATATCGTTTAAATAAACCTTAGAATGGTTATTTAAATGTTTTCCATTTGCGAATATGTGCCATATGCAAAAAAAGAAATTAAAATAAAAAGACTTGTTAGATATTAAACGTAATAGATGAGAAACGGTAAAGATAAATGAAAAAGTATTAAATGTAACAAACAACATAACACAACCATGTTTGAAACAACACTTTTTAACCTACGCTTTGGATAAGAAGAGGCAAAAAATTTAATATTGTTAGATTAAGCGTTCTCTGAAGAAGTCATTATTTACAGAATGGAACACGGTTTCAAGAAATGAGTCACCCTAACAAATCCCTTGCGGTGAGTAGGCACATGATAAAAAGTTTGCTTGGTTAGGGAAAATAATGCTGGCCATGAAAAACTCGTTTGTTTTATTTTATTTCTCATACATTTAACTCCTAAGTAACAGTCCTTATGAAACTGTAATATACAGTTTCTAATTGTTGTATAACTACCGTTAAATATTAACAGAAGCACTTTTGATGGGTTAGAAAACATTTTTGCTATAAAAAGTATTTTACAGGAACACTTTCTATTTAAGTGAATTTTTATTTGAAATTTTAACAAAAATTTTTTCAAATGAGCGCGAACTAGGACCCCTAGAACCCATATCCGGGGTCAGTTTCAGGTTTTATATGTTTATATATATATATATATATATATATATATATATATATATATATATATATATATATATATATATATATATATATATATATATATATATCCAACCGATAACTCAAAAAATAATTAACCGATTTCGATGAAACTCGGCAAGTGCCTTTCTTTTATTAATGGCGTGAATGAGTTCGTTATCCAGGAAAATTTGACAAGGTTTTCCGGAAAAATGTTGACTTTTCTTTTAAAAAAACATTTGTTTCTCCGAAAATTACAAAGTTATTTTAATAAAGTTTGGTGGATATGTTCCCCTGAGAAAGGCCTTACAACACACCAAAATTCAAGTTTATAGAAAATTTAGTTTTTCAAATTTCAAATTTTCTTTTTAAAAATATTTTTTTCTGCCAAAATTACAAAGTTATTTTAATGACATTTGGTCGGTATGTTGCCTTGGTAAAGGCCTTACTACATACCAAAACAAAGTTTCCAAGTTTATCTACAATTGAATTATCCAAGCATTTAAGAAAAATTCATTAGCATAACGCACTTGCTGCATCCCTAAGCCATTTGGTTCACTAGCCTAGGCAAAAAAATAGTGTTACAAATTGGATCATAACTTCCACATAGCTGTGATAATCTACTCTCCTCAAAAAGACATTCTCATACAATAAATGTAGGGTCGATGACTTGACCAAAAAGAAAATATTCATACTCCTGTACCCGTAAACTTCTGAAACAATATACTACTCGAGTTTTAACGAAAAATGTTAATTTTCACCAAGCCACCCATCACTTATCATTATTCCATGCCGCGATCTTACCCAAAAACAATTCGAAGAGTCGCTTTGTCAGGTGCTAACTGTATACCAAATTTGAAGATGATATATGAAAGTTATTAATAACAGACAAAAGTACAGGCCGACAGACCAACCGACCGACAGACAAAAAATTTTTGTTTCAGAATCAAGTTTTCTTTATGTTTTGAGATTTACGACCTAAGGCCTTTTAGAAAAAAATTCAAAATTACAACCGGTAACCTAATTTCAACAACATATGTTTAATGAAATGGAAAGTTTCTAACAATCAAACCCAAAACGTTCTATTATTCGAGTTTTAACGAAAAACTGTAAATTTTCAACAAATTATCGCCCATTTGTCCCCTGCCACCTGAAGCGATTTTACCCAAAAACAATCCGAACCATTCGTTTGTTATCTTTTAACTGTATACTAAATTCGAAGACGATATCTCCGTTCGTTCTAAAGTTATTGTGGCTACAAAACAGACAAACCGACAAACCGATAGACCGACAAACCGACAGACACAAAAAGTGTTTGTTTCCAAATCATGTTTTTGATATGCTTTGACACTTTTTACGACGTATAAGCGAGAAAAATTTTTAGAAATTTTTATCGCCGATGCCATACTTCCACATGTACTAACGATGTGGAAGTAATAGTATTTCTATCTAGATCACAAACTCTTGGCCCTTGGCTTCTGGTGGCCCCCAGCGTGACCTCCTTGTTCTTCAGCGTATTCTCCAGGTTCAGCACCAGTTGGTGCAGTGCTGTTTCTATTGAGACTCCTACTCTGTATGCGTATTGTCCGCAGTGTAGGTGATATGCTTCCAGTACACCGCCCCAAATATTCCGGTCAAGCAGTTTTCCCACTGTTTTTAGCAAGAAGGACATGAGACTTATTAACCTCAGGGACTTTGCCTGGTCTGTTGGACGCGCAGGTTTAGGAATAATGACAACCCTGGCCAGTTTTCAAGCCCTCGGAATGTACCCCAGAGCTAGGCTGGCATTATAATGAGGGTAAGCTCCGGCGCCAGTATGTCTATACCCTGTTGGAGCATGATGGGCATTATTTTTAGCGACTGTCCAGTCTACTCTAGATGCCCCCCTGTACGACGCATCTATTACTGGGTGTTCTCAGTCCGGAGGTGATTGGTTTATTATGTTCCAGCCGGGGAAGTGCGTCTGGAGTAAAACTTCTATAGTTTCCTACCCAGAGCTTGTAAAGCCTCCCGTGGATGTTTTATGGGAACCTATGTTGGCCTGAGTGCCTTTGGACAGAATCTTGTAGAGTCGAGCACTATCGGATGTGTTCTCCACTTCCTCGCAGTGCCTTCTACACGACTCCTTCCTGACGTCCCTCAGTCTTTTATTATAGCTCGTTAGGGCATGTCTATAATCATTTCCTGCTTCCGACCTTTTGGCCGCATTAAACAGTTTAAGAACCTGCGTCCTCCTTTGCCTGAGGTCCTCGTTTCACCACGGGAGATTCCTGGTGAGGGCCCTCATTTTCAGGGGCAGTCGGCGTTATAGGCCGAGGTGATTGCGTCTCGCGCTTATGCTGCCGCAATCTCGCAATGTCCCTTGCTGCCTTGGTGATACATCTAACATAGATGACCTGAACCATATAGTTTTTTTTTAGCAATATGCACTCAAGACCAATAGATAATCTTATGCCTACAGTCTTGAAGGATAAACTACCCCTTTTTCTTAATGTTATAACCCTTATGCAGAAAGCGTACAATAATAGAAGGGTTATGTCATCTTTTATGGACTTTATGAGGAATGCCAACCTTAATCAATATATTTAGATGCAAATTAGTACAGCACATAGTAATTTAAGTTAAATATAGAAGTAAGAATCTTTCCATATTCTTGTGTTTATTTGCATGTTTTAGTGTCCAACCTTGTTTGTCTCAAGGATACCATTAGTGTGAACTGTGCTCCTGTCTTTTTCCCATAGTTTGAATTTGTTTTTAAATTCTTTAGATTTTAGTTTTTTAGTTAGACCTAGACAGTTGGTATTATTGTCACCTTATGGGTTGAGCATTATGCTTAATTGTTGATCTTGAATGTATACACAAAACTTCCACATAATCATCGCTTATCGGAATACAACACACTTATATAAATGATACAATTGCTAGATAAAATTGGATATCTGGAAAGTGGCCGAATGAGCTAGTACTGAAAGCTAAATTGAGAGAAAAAAAATGCGTTTAAAGCTAAGGACCACGCGCCGAATACCGGCAATTGTTAAATGGTATAAATGGTGATAGTGAAATGTAAAATTGTCATTCATCTATAAAGTTAAATACATACACATACACACACACGCATATATATATATATATATATATATATATATATATATATATATATATATATATATATATATATATATATATATCTGTGTGTGCGTGTGTATGTTTTTCGAGTCACGTTCAGTAGAAGTGTATGATATTTTCTTGTTTATCCTGCTGGTACGTAACTACTCATTGGTAAATTTGTTTCTGAGGGCATTGCTTATACATTTTTCCTCGAGAGCGAATCCAGCTGATTTAATAAGTGAGTGGTTAGACACGAAGTAGCGAAAATACACCTATAAATTAATACGGCTATGGTAGCCAGCCTTCCAACACTAAGTGAGTGGTAAGACACAAAACGGCGGCACGCTGCTAATGGCGAAACCAAGTAGTATGTTGTCACGTCAGCTCCAAATAACACAAAGTGTTACAAAATAGAGACTGTATACAACCACCTAACAATTTAGTAAACTGTCAGCAATGTCCCATTTCTACCCTAATATAGGGACAAAGTATATAAGGCTAGATGCAATCTAACCACAATTAGAGCCCTAGATCGGTTTCGCTCTAATTACAGCTCGTCAGTACGGCATACTGATGGTAACGAAAATACACCTATAAAGTAATACGGCTATGGTAGCCAGCCTTCCAACACTAAGTGAGTGGCAAGACACGAAGCAACGTGTCGCCACCTAGTTGCGTAACCAAGTAGTATGTTGTCACGTCAACGTCAAGTGTTAGAAAATAGAGACTATACAACCAACTAACAATTGAGTTAATTGTCAGCCCTGGCCCATTTCTACACTAATATAGGGACAAAGTATGTAAGGCTAGAAGCATTCCCACCACAATTAGAACCGTAGACCGGTTTCGCTCTAATTAGAGCTCGTCAGTACGGCATACTAATTGTAGCGAAAATACACCTATACATTAATACGGCTATGACAGCCAGCCTTCCAACACTAAGCGAGTGGTAAGGCACGAAGAAACGTGCCGCCACCTAGTTGCGGAACCAAGTAGTATGTTGTCACGTCAGCACCAAATAACGCAAAGTGTTACAAAATAGAGACTGTATACAACCACCTAACAATCTAGTAAACTGTCAGCCCTGTCCCATTTCTACCCTAATATAGGGACAAAGTATATAAGGCTAGATGCAATCTAACAACAATTAGAGCCCTAGATCGGTTTCGCTCTAATTACAGCCCGTCAGTACGGCATACTGATGGTAACGAAAATACACCTATAAAGTAATACGGCTATGGTAGCCAGCCTTCCAACACTAAGTGAGTGGCAAGACACGAAGCAACGGGCCGCCACCTAGTTGCGTAACCAAGTAGTATGTTGTCACGTGAACGTCAAGTGTTAGAAAATAGAGACTGCATACAACCAACTAACAATTTAGTAAATTGTCAGCCCTGGCCCATTTCTACACTAATATAGGGACAAAGTATGTAAGGCTAGAAGCATTCCCACCACAATTAGAACCGTAGACCGGCTTCGCTCTAATTAGAGCTCGTCAGTACGGCATACTAATTGTAGCGAAAATACACCTATAAATTAATACGGCTATGGTAGCCAGCCTTCCAACAATAAGCGAGTGGTAAGGCACGAAGAAACGTGCCGCCACCTAGTTGCGGAACCAAGTAGTATGTTGTCACGTCAGCACCAAATAACGCAAACTGTTTAAAAATAGACTGTATACAACCAACTAACAATTTAGTAAATTGTCAGCTCTGGCCCATTTCTACCTTACTTACAGAGTATGTAAGGCTAGATGCATTCCTACCACAATTAGAACCGTAGACCGGTTTCGCTCTAATTAGAGCTCGTCAGTACGGCATACTAATTGTAGCGAAAATACACCTATAAATTAATACGGCTATGGTAGCCAGCCTTCCAACACTAAGTGAGTGGTAAGACACAAAACGGCGGCACGCTGCTAATGGCGAAACCAAGTAGTATGTTGTTACGTCAGTTCCAAGCAACACAAGGTGTTAAAAAATAGAGACTGTATACAACCAACTAACAATTTAGTAAATTGTCAGCACTGGCCCACTTCTACCCTAATATGCGTACAAAGTCTGTAAGGCTAGATGCATTCTCAACACAATTAGAACCGTAGACAATTTACAAAATTTGACAATTTACTAAATTGTTAGTTCGTTGTATACAGTCTCTATTTTTTAACACTTTGTGTTATTTGGAGCTGACGTGACAACATACTACTTGGTTCCGCAACTAGGTGGCGGCACGTTGCTTCGTGTCTTACCACTCACTTAGTGTTGGAAGGCTGGCTGCCATAGCCGTATTACTTTATAGGTGTTTTTTCGCTACAATTAGTATGCCGTACTGACGAGCTCTAATTATGGTGAAACCGGTCTACGGTTCTAATTGTGGTGAGAATTCATCTAGCTGATCACGGATATTAAATTTATATTTGAATCGTTATTGATATCTAATTATTCCAAGCAACATTTTCTGTTTTGAAATAATTCTGGATGGTTCATTAACTGATTTACATTTTGAAGCTGTAAGAATTTTAATTTATATAATTGTTGTAAAAAGACGACCCAAAATTTATTAATATTTGAAGACAACTTACTGACGTTAATGAATATGGAAATCCATTTCGTGTATCACATGGAATTTGGATAATTTCTCTATCTTCTCATAATCTTGTCATTGTCATCAAAAAACTGTTTGTTTAGTAGTTTAACAGGACTGCTTGAAGAGGGTAAATTGATACTGATTCATGGCAATCAGGGTATATATATATATATATATATATATATATATATATATATATATATATATATATATATATATATATATATATATATATATGTGAAGCAATATTTCCGAAAGAAGGCAAGCTGGGACTTGTTCAGTGTGCTTCGGCGCAGAACGATGCTACAGCAACAGTCACGCCGGAAAGGCAAGGCGGAAGGGAGTCTTACGGAGTCTATGAGCGGAGTCAGTCGAGCACAGAGTCGGTGAGAGGAAGCCGAGTCTGAAAGAGTATATCACAGAGTCGAGTCTCTGAAGAAGTCCGGGTTAACAAGAGGTTAATCAGAGTTAAAGACGGAGTTCGGTGAATAGAACGTGTAGACAGTTATTATTTGTGTATTCGTATTCTTATTGTAAATATTGTAATATATTCGTTATTTGTTAAAGCCAGAGTTAACTCATTTAAATATCACGCTATCCGGAGAAAAAGGCCGCGTCACAGTTAGCAGCGGTGAGGATAAAGAACAAAGAACGTGCGATAAAGGTGTCACAGGTAAAAACGCCGAGATAAATCGGTAGTGAAACGTTAAAAAGAGTTGTGTTTTAAAGTAGAGTGAAGCGAAGTCTTTCCAGGTACGTCTGGCGATGTGATTATAATCCTGCGACGTGCACCTTGGAGGAACGCAGAGCAACGCCGTATGTTCGACTCAGACGGCAGTACCTCCAGAGCCCCAGCCGAATTATTGATTTTTCGTGGCGTTAACCTTCACTGAGGTAAACACATGTTTTACGTCCTATTGTTATTTCCAGGAACTGTTTATCAGGTATAATATATGAGAGCCTTTGATGCTGTATTTACGTATTTAAAAAGAATTAAAGATGGAAATATTATCTGATATATCAGAAGTGAATGCAAATATTAAGACAGCTACGACGAAGGCAATTAAAGCGCTACATAAAATTGTTTTTGAAGAAGACGGTGATAGAAATAATAGAAAGAGAATAAGAGAATTTTCAGGCTTTAATTATGAAGTAGATTCAGATGAGTTTAAAGCAAAACTAGAATACGTAATAAATAATTTAAGTAGCAGTGAACTTGTTTACAGTTGCTCAATTCTTAATTTAGATTTTAGCGACACTTCACGTGATTATTTAGCTAGACTAATATGTACAAAATTATTAGACTTAAACTCCTTGTGCCCGAATAACGACGAAAGTGAAGAAGTTACAGAAGATAATGCAATGGAAGACGCTTGCTTAGAAAAGCAAATAGAAGACGATGCAATGGAAAGTCAAGACGATGCTAGAAGTGAAAATGAGAATATATTAGAAGACGAGAGCTCTAAAAATGTAAGATCAAGAACAATACGAAGTAAAGAGAAAGATGTTAATTTTACGAGTAATGTGTCGAGATTTACACTAACTTTTAGAGACGTTGAAGAGAATATAAGACCATTTTCAGGCAAAGATGATTACCCGATTGAACATTGGATTGAAGAATTTGAAGAGAACGCTGAACTTTTAGGATGGAGTGAGGTACAAACATTGATATTTGCTAAGAAATTATTAAGAGGTTTGGCAAAACTGTATGTACAATCTGAGAAAGGTTTAAATAGCTGGCATAAATTAAAGAAGGCACTAAAAGAGGAATTTGCTAGGAAAGTTAACAGCGCTGAGCTACATAAAATGTTGCAGCTGAGAAAAATGAGAAAAGATGAAGGTGTAGAAGAATATTTTCTTGTAATGAAAGAGCTTGCAAGTAGAGGAAACATAGAAAATGATTCGTTATTTCAATATGTTATTGATGGTGTTGACGACAGCTTAAGTAATAAGGCATTTTTATTTGGAGCTAGAAATATTAGTGATTTCAAAGCGAAATTGGAAGTGTATTCTAAGATAAGAAATAAACGGCGCTATAACCAAGAGCAAGAGCCAAAAAGGAAACCTGAAGTAAAGAAACATGAGACACCAGAGTCTAGAAATATAGCACCTACGATAAGATGTTATAATTGTGGTGACAAAGGACATAGAGCTTCGGAATGTTCTACAAAAGACTTATGTATGAAATGTTTTAAGTGTAATAAATATGGTCATAAAGCAGCAGAGTGTACTAAAAATCCAAAGAGACAATCTGATAACCAGAAAGACAAAATGGTGAAACGTGTTAAGTGCGGTAACGCGAAAAACGAGTACTACAAACTTGTAAAAGTGGACGATAAGTCAGTTGAAGCTTTTATAGACTTAGGTAGTGATGTCGTGACAATAACTGAGAAAACCGCGAAACTATTGAACTTGAAGTATCTCTCTAGTGATATTGTTTTGCGAGGTTTTGGACAAGGTAGATGTCATACGATTGGCCGACGTGTGGTTATTGTGGAAATCGACAATGTTGACATTGAAGTGGAAGCTTATATTGTTCCAGATGAAGCTCAAGATGATCCTGTGATTATTGGTCGAAGTGCTGTTGATCAACCAGGACTGAGGATCACCAAGGAAGAGGATCGCCTGACAGTGGAAAGAGTCAACCGGATTATGAGTCAAGCATCAGTGGATACCAGCAATATTCAGGTAGACCAGACCATCGAAGAAGGTAAACGAGATGAACTTCAAAATTTGGTGAGTCAGTATCATTCCATATTTCCTTCAGATTTGTCAGATATTGGTTCAACCGATTTGTTTAAGATGAAAATAGACTTAATTCGTGATGATGTAGTGAAATATAGACCATATCGCGAGCCATATTCAGTTCGCAATGATGTTAATAAAACTGTTAAAGACTTATTAGACGCCGGTATTATACGCGAGTCATTGTCAGAATTTGCGAGTCCTGTTGTACTAATTCCTAAGAAAGACGGTAGTCTTAGACTTTGTGTTGATTATAGACGTTTGAACTCAATTACACGAAAAGAATGTGTTGTAATGCCAACGATAGACGAACTTTTAGATCAGTTGCATGATAGTTGCTATTTTACGACTCTAGACTTTATGTGCGGTTACTATCAAATCCCTGTTTCGGAAGAATGTAAACATTTAACCTCATTTGTGACTACAGACAATCAATACGAGTGGAATTACATGCCATTTGGTTTAGTGAATGCTCCAGCCAATTTTAACAGACTAATACGGCTTGTCGCGCAACGTTTGCCACCAAAAACTGTTTTCACGTATATGGATGATATGTTGATCGCTAGTAAAACCATTGACGAGAATTTGAAGAAGTGCAAACTCGTGTTCGAAGTGCTTAAAGACTTAGGACTAACATTGAAATTGACAAAGTGTAAATTTTTATTTGGAAAATTAGACTATTTAGGCTTTGAAATAGATGCGTCGGGAGTAAGACCGGGTAGATTCAAAGTCAACGCTGTTGAAGACTTTCCGCGACCTATGAATGTGCATTAAATACGTCCATTTTTAGGACTGTGTGGACTTTTTAGAAAATATGTGCCAGGATTTTCATTAATAGCTTCACCTTTAAGTCGTTTGACGAAGAAAGACGTGACTTTTCAGTGGACTAAGAAAGAAGAAGAAGCATTTATTGAATTAAAGGCTATTATTTGTCAACAACCAGTTTTAGCGTTATTTAATCTAGATGCCGAATTGCAGTTACATACAGATGCGAGCAAGTTGGGTTTAGCAGGAGTACTATTGCAAAGAAGTGTACCTGAGAACGCTAGGAAACCTTTAAGTTATTTTAGTAGAAAGACAACCAGTCTTGAGAGTAATTACCATAGCTTTGAGCTTGAGGCTTTGGCAGTTGTCGAAACAATTGAGAGGTTTAGACCATATTTGTTTGGGAAAACTTTTATTGTTGTGACAGACTGTGCATCACTGAAGACCCTTATGCAGAAAAAAGATGTGTTGCCAAGAATAGGCAGATGGTTACTGAAGTTGCAAGAGCATAACTTTACAATAATCCATCGGAGCGGAGAACAAATGAAGCATGTGGATGCTCTTAGTCGACATCCAGTAGACCAAAGCAGAAAAGTGGAACAAGCAGATTTGAACGTATACAACGTAAGAATTGATAAAGATGATTGGCTACTTACAATGCAGCTACAAGACGAAACGTTAAAGAAGATTAATACCATACTTAAAAAGAAGCCAACTACAACCGAAGAAAAGCAGATTCATTTAGATTACAAGCTTGACAGAGAAAGAGTGTATCGAAAAGTTAACGGAAATTTGAGATGGACAGTTCCAAAATCCATTATATGGCGTATTATTCAAGCAAGTCATGATGATATGGGTCATTTTGGAGAAGAGAAAACGTTGAGTCATCTTAAACGTTATTATTGGTTCCCTAAAATGAGGAAAAAAGTGAAGAATTATATTAGATCTTGCGTTAGATGTGCCTACCATAAGGCTGTAAAGGGAAAACCCGAAAGAAGTCAGCGACCATTCAAGTCAGTGTTTGCAACCGACCGAATGAAACCATGGAGCCCTCCCATTGAATATTCGACAGATGAAGAAGATCTCTCTGAAAAGGACGACGACGAGGACGTCGCCGATGGTAGCGAGGCCGAATGTGAAGCAATATTTCCGAAAGAAGGCAAGCTGGGACTTGTTCAGTGTGCTTCGGCGCAGAACGATGCTACAGCAACAGTCACGCCGGAAAGGCAAGGCGGAAGGGAGTCTTACGGAGTCTATGAGCGGAGTCAGTCGAGCACAGAGTCGGTGAGAGGAAGCCGAGTCTGAAAGAGTATATCACAGAGTCGAGTCTCTGAAGAAGTCCGGGTTAACAAGAGGTTAATCAGAGTTAAAGACGGAGTTCGGTGAATAGAACGTGTAGACAGTTATTATTTGTGTATTCGTATTCTTATTGTAAATATTGTAATATATTCGTTATTTGTTAAAGCCAGAGTGAACTCATTTAAATATCACGCTACCCGGAGAAAAAGGCCGCGTCATATATATATATATATATATATATATATATATATATATATATATATATATATATATATATATATATATATATATATATATATATATATATATATATATATATATATATCACACTGATAACTCAAAAAATAAAGGGCCGATTTTGATCAAATTTGGTACGTACCTTCCTTTTGCAAATGGCTTGGATTGGTTCTTTGGCCACGATAATCAACCCAGGTTTTCTCGCAACATTTTGTGCTTTCTTTAAAAAAATATATATTTTCGGAAATAAAAAAGTAAGAACAACCAAATTTGGCAAGCATGTTTGCATTATTAAGCGCGAGCCATGTACCACAATTTAGGTGTGCAGGTTTAAAGACAAAAAGTTATAGGCATTTAAAAAAAAATTGGAATTTTTCTCAAAAAGCCAAAGTCGCGATTTGAAACGTCAAAATTGGTAACATTTAGACAAAGAATCTGAAGCCAGTACGGGTTATGTAGAGAAAACGTCGCAAGAAGGGTGTTCCGCAACCCCTTATGTTTTAGCTTCAACTGTCGTTGTCGTTCGAGAAAATTCAGCAGCAAGTGCGTTATGGTAGGAAACTTTTACTAAATGCTTCAAATTTCAATATCTCAATTTGCTATTGACCTAAGGTTCGTTGGTTACGAAACCAGTTTTCTCGGAAATAGTTTAAGTTTATTTTCGGGAAATTCATGTACAGTTTCAAACAATAAGTTATTTTCATAAAATAGGGTACACTGTTTCTACTATATAGGCTGTACCGGTTACCAAATTGATGCCCGCTTGCATTAAAGACACATACTTGCTATTAAAAACATTTTTATGAAAATTCACTTCCATAACGCACTTGCTACGTCCAGACTTTTTAACTTAAGCAGTCGTAAAATAATGTTATAGCCTTGGATAATTTTGTGAATCTTAAAAGACTGAAGTACATTCCTTCTGCAAGTATCTTCATAAAATATATAAATAACACTTGTTAGTCATTTACAATTTCTCTTGTGTATATTTGATTTACTTCTTTCACTCATTATTCTAAAATTATGTTCGCCATTTAGCGATTACATCAACACAATCTGCTCCTGCAAAGTGCCGTCACGGTCCATAAACTCTCAAATTAAACCCGCATTTAAGACGAACTGAATTCCTTCCTCCCGGATTTATCCGGTCAAGAATCTCAGCTCTCGTAAATTCAGTCGGATTGAGAGCTAACGATGATTACATGCTCCTGAAAAACGCGATGAGCTAACCGAAACGTCACTAATGTTGAAAGCTTCTGTCATCAGTAAAATAACTTTTGTTTGTAAAATTTGTTGATTGTTAACTGTTGTACTCCCGTTATACTTAAGAAAATATGCTCTTATATTAGTGGATTTTCATTAAGGACATTCACTAATAGAGAGGTATCGATGGTAGGACTTTTGGAAAATTTCTTTATATATATATGTATGTATGTATCCAACCGATAATTAAAAAAATACTTCACCGGTCGAAACCAAATTGGTAATTTCCGTCATTTCGTTAATAGCTTGGATGAGTTCGTTAGACCGTTTTGACACTCAAATACTTAGAAAAAAAATGCAAAAAAGCTGATTAAAAACGCAATATCTTTTCAATTGCTTGAAATATTAAACTAAAGCTTTACGAGCACGTATACATTATACAAGTGGTCCTACCTACAAAATTTTAACTCAATTAGTTCAGTACGTCTTGAGTTATAGCTAAATAAAAGATAAATAATGTACGATATGACCTGAAATTACTTAAAATGGATGCCTATAATGTTATACGAGGTCAGAAAGATATGTCAGGGTTTTGCTGCCATTGCAAACAAAATCTACAAATTAAGTTTTAAACCGACAGGCTACGAAAATAGCTCACAATAAACAATGAGCGCGGTTACTATTTGCGACAACTCTCAGCTGAATCTGAAGATATCAGAAAATGTTAATAAACATTTTTTTTAATGAAAATGATTAAATTTCTTTAAAAGCAATCTAGAACTACGTTTTATTATATATAAATATTAAGCTTCCTATTTTCACGGTATTTGAAAGCCATTTCCCTCTATTAGTTTAATCTGACAACACCACTATTTGTCATTTGTTAACTGACAGGAGTCGTGAGAAAAACCTATACGTTCTAAGTATAACATCGAAATTAACAGACGCGTATAACAAAGAATAAGATGAAGATAACCTCTAAATTGACTTCGCTAATACTTTAGAATTTGAGAATTTAAAACAACTACCTATATACCTAAATAAGATTAATACAAATAGGACTAGGTAAATAATAACGAAACTTTTAATTTTAACATAACTTCAACAAATGCCTTCGGCTGTGGACTGTATAGTATATTATGACTCTAACATCCAATCAAAGAAATAAGAAAGTCGTGTGCATCAGATTCAAGTCCTTAATCAATGCATGTAAGTACTGTATTACCAAAGTAAAACAAAATAATTTCATGAAGAAATATACCTACTGCAAACTAATATAAGTATAATACCTAGGTAGGTACTTATGGTTTCCTTTACTCTTAGTTTTAACTCTTTATGAAACATTTTAACTAAATTAAACTACATAATATCATAAAGCAGCTTAAATTACATATATAATCAGATGTTCAGTGTAAATTATTAAAATTTTAATTTAATTTTTTTTATTGCTTATATTTGTTACAGTTTCAAAAAGTATGGATACAGTAATAGTAAATTAGCGTTGAAAAGAGTTTATGTGCAGCAAGCGCGTTACGGTAGCGAACTTTTGTAATAATATTTCAAATGGTGATCTCAATTTCCCATTAAACTAGAATCTTCAGTTTTTGTACATAGCAAAACCCATTAAAGGACAGCGTGGGTACTAGATTTGAAAAATAACTACAGAATCCTTAAAAAAACCTTTTCTGTTATTTTGTTTGCAGAAACTGGTTCGATGGAGTTGACTAAAATGGATCATCCAAGCTATTAATAAGGAAAATACCTGCCACGTTTATAATTTTCCAGGTACATTCATTTTGTAAATAGGAATAAAATTTTCGATAAATTTGCAGTTTAGCACACCGGGGACTTTTATATATGTTTTTATGAAGCATGCTTAGAACCCATTCTGGATGCACATACCCCAAGAAATATTTCTTTCAAACGGCCCCTAAGAAAGTTACGGAACCAGGAGTTAATACGGGTGCTGGGCGGGGAAAGAGATAAAATGGAAATGTGAGCAGAAAGTTCGAAATAACTAGCTCAGTGGGACCTTTATATATATATATATATATATATATATATATATATATATATATATATATATATATATATATATATATATATATATATATATATATATATATATATATATATATATATATATATATATATATAATATATATATATATATATATATATATATATATATATATATATATATATATATATATATATATATATATATATAGAGAGAGAGAGAGAGAGAGAGAGAGAGAGGGAGAGAGAGAGAGAGAGAGAGAGAGAGAGAGTATTAAGTTTTCGTGACGGTAATAGTGTTATTTACTTAAAAAATTGTGGGAAAGCCGTCAGTTGCAAAATAAAACCCTTTATTAAAAGCCGAGCTTTCGGAAAAGTTTATTTTATTCTCAAGGCTACAACATGGAAAGGAAAAAGTTTACAATTTAGTTAGGAAAAATATAAAAGTTTAAAATACTTACATCTAACGTTGAAGCATCTAACTTTTTTTACATATCAATCCCATACATTAAGAGTATTTCGAATAAGTTAAAGTTTATATTTAAAGATGAAACCAATTTTAAAATAACGTTTCGATATTCAAAAACAATTAATAACATTTTCAGAAAACTCAAAAGTAAGGATGAAATTTCCAAAGTGTCTCGAGTGGTATATTGTATTCCATGTAATAATTGTAGTTTAAGATACATTGGCCAAACAAGCAGAGTCCTTAAAGATAGGATAACACAGCACAAAAGTGATACACGTTTACAAAAAAGAACTTGCGCTTTGTCTGAACATAATCTCGACACTGGCCACAATATAAATTTTAGTGACGTTTATATTTTGCACTGTGAAACCTTAAGTAATAAAAGAATGTGTTTAGAAGAATTTGAAATTACTTTTAACGACAATTTAATAAACTTAAAGAAAGATAATAATTTTAGAAATCACTACCCCATTTATATTTCTTAGAGAAAAACTAAAAACAAATTCAAATAGACAATTGTTAGCTTCATATGTGTGTTTGGCACTTTTCGACTTCAGTCAAATTCAAAAACCGGTATTTTTCATGTTTGTATTTTCATAATTAGTTATAGTAAAACTCACGTTAGATGTAAGTATTTTAAACTTTTATATTTTTCCTAATAAAATTGTAAACTTTTTACTTTCCATGTTGTAGCCTTGAGAATGGAATAAACTTTTCCGAAAGCTCGGCTTTTAATAAAGAGTTTTATTTTGCAACTAACGGCTTTCCCACAATTTTTTAAGTAAATATATATATATATATATATATATATATATATATATATATATATATATATATATATATATATATATATATATATGTATAACACCAGTAACTGAAAAAATAATGGGCCGATTGTGATCAAATTAGGTAAGTACCTCTCTCTTGCAAGTGGCTAGAAAGTTTGTTAGCTAGAAAAATGATAACTGTTTTCGGACATTTTTTATACATCTGGAAAAGAAAATCAAAGTTAGGGCAACCAAATTGGGTACGCAGGGTTTATGTCATAAAGAGTAAATTATGTACCAAAATTTAGATCTGTAAGTATGAAGGAAAAAAGTTATAGGCATTTAAAAAAGCAAAATTTCCGGACGAAGCAAGTACGCTGTAGTAGTGAATTTTCATGAGAATTATACACTATTATTACACGGCATATTACTAAAATCAATACTTTAAACTTACACAGACCTTTAAGATCGATTGAAAAGTCCTAGTAAGCGCACATTTGAAGAATTATTTCGAAAGTGTTACAGTTGATATCTCTCTATTATCAAAAAAATCTTGTGTTCTAACTCCTTGTGAACAACATGCCCAAAACTCAATTTTCTATCGAGCTAAAAATTAAATTTTGCTATATCTATGGATAGTATAAGTCTCTTTAGAAGAAACTTTTATTACAAATTTCATTAAAGTTACAAAAGCTTTCCAGAAGGAAACGTTATTCATATTTAGGAGAGCATCTGCAAAGTATAAACGTAGCAGTTATTTTTCCTTATTAATCGCCTGAATGATTTCGTTCAAATTAACCTAATCAAATCAGTTTTTTCGATATCAACAATAACAAAATGTCTGCTGACAATTATAATTTCAGACTCCAACGTGACAAAGTTATCCAGGCGTTTTGAACAGAAACTATATCTTGTTCAAAACGTATGAAATCTGTACACTATTGCTCCCCCAAATGTCAAAATAAAAAAACATAACATACATTCATCAAGCCGGAATCGATCACGCAACCTTATGCGTAGAAGACCATTACCACTGCGCTATCTGATGCGTTAAATAATCTTTTGTTTACATGATACTAAGCACGGGCTTCATGCCGGAGATATAATATTCTTAAAAGTATACATAACAATTAATTACAGAATTCGTGGAATTGACATCGAAACACTTTCAGCGACTGTTTCTATCTTATATGACATCTTATGTTTAAGTTTAAGGATATAAAAGAAACTAATTTAAAAGCTTTTCGAGACTTGACTTGATTTTCTTTATATTACCACTATATTATGCTACATTTTCAGCCTAAAACTGTAATTGGGGCAGTTCATCAAGCTTCAAATATAGTGTATTTTAAAAATTCATTGAATGCTTCAGTTAAATGACAATTAGGTACATGGCAAATTTTTAATATCATGTGGTCTGTCATGTGCCATATTTGTGGCCTAGATTTTACGATTGGTGGTTCGCGTAGCATGTTTTGTGCCTCTTATTTATTTTGCTTCGTTACCGTTGATGTATGGTTTATACCTATTGTATGAATCAATCTACGCATGACAGTTAACCACTCTGTCTGCCAGACATAGGACATTAACCACTAAGTCGTTTTAACGCATGTCCTTCTGACTTTATTTTTAATTTGGAGAAAACTCTAAATATTGTATATCAAATTATATAAAATTCAGAGTATAGGTGTATTTACACATTTCTAGCCAAATGTTAAGTCCCCTTCCAGTTACTTTGATATTTGCAAAACCTTTGCGTTTTAAAAAATATTCTTGTATTTTTTTTTTTGGGGGGGGGGGGGTTGTCCGGAATAGCTGATATACGAACTTGTCCGCGGTCTTAACACAATAAAGTTTCGTTCAAATCAGTTGGACCTGAAACAAATACGGGTTATGTAGAGAAAATGTCGCAAGAAGAGTGTCTTTCAAACCTTAAGTTTCAGCTTTAACCGTCATTGTCCTTCATTTTATTAAAATATTTCCAGAAAGTTTATTTCAAGTGGACCCTTCCTCTGATGCTTTGGCAGAAGTTTTAGTTATATAGTTTATCGTTCAGAGGTCTATAATTTTTACGAATTTCCGTCTCGAAAAAATTGGCTCTGGAGGAGACCGCGACTTTTAAATTTTAAAAAGATTTTTCCAAATGAGCGCGAGCTAGGTCCCCTAGAACCCATGTCCAGGGTTAGTTTAAGTTTTTATTTGTTTTCGTATATACATGATGACGAGTTTCTACGGAAGAGCTCAATATATCCGTTATGATACAATATATGAGAAAAAATTGTATACGTTAGACTAGATGCATTCTCGCAACAATTAGAACCATAGACCGGTTTCGCTCTCATTAGAGCTCTTCAGTACGGCATACTAATTGCAGCAAAAATGCACCAAAAATAACACGGCTATCGTATAGCCAGTCTTAAAACACTAAGTGAGTGGTAAACGTGTCGCCACCTAGTTCGGAACCAAGTACTATGTTGTCACGCCCGCTCCAAATAACACAGAGTGTTAAAAATAGAGACAGTATACAACTAACTTACAATTTAAAAAATTGTTAGCCCTGGCCCATTTCTACCCCAATATAGGGACAAAGTATGTAAGACTAGATGCATTCTCGCAACAACAATTTAAATTGTTAGTTAGTTGTATACTGTCTATATTTTTAACACTCTGTGTTATTTGGAGCGGGCGTGACAACATAGTATTTGTTTCCGAACTAGGTGGCGACACGTTCACCACTCACTTAGTGTTTTAAGACTGGCTATACGATAGCCGTGTTATTTTTGGTGCATTTTTGCTGCAACTAGTATGCCGTACTGAGGAGCTCTAATGAGAGCGAAACCGGTCTACGGTTCTAATTGTTGCGAGAATGCATCTAGTCTTACATACTTTGTCCCTATATTGGGGTAGAAATGTGCCAGGGCTAACAATTTTTAAAATTGTTAGTTAGTTGTATACTGTCTCTACTTTTAACATTCCTTGGTATTTGGAGCGGGCGTGACAACATAGTACTTGGTTCCGAACTAGGTGGCGACACGTTCACCACTCACTTAGTGTTTTAAGACTGGCTACACGATAGCCGTGTTATTTTTGGTGCATTTTTGTGGCAATTAGTATGCCGTACTGAAGAGCTGTAATGAGAGCGAAACCAGCCTACGGTTCTAATTGTTGCGAGAATGCATCTAGTCTTACATACTTTGTCCCTATATTGGGGTAGAAATGGGCCAGGGCTAACAATTTTTTAAATTGTTAGTTAGTTGTATACTGTCTCTATTTTTAACACTCTGTGTTATTTGGAGCGGGCGTGACAACGTAGTACTTGGTTCCGAACTAGGTGGCGACACGTTCACCACTCACTTAGTGTTTTAAGGCTGGCTATACGATAGCCGTGTCATTTTTGGTGCATTTTTGCTGCAATTAGTATGCCGTACTGAAGAGCTCTAATGAGAGCGAAACCGGTCTACGGTTCTAATTGTTGCGAGAATGCATCTAGTCTTACATACTTTGTCCCTATATTGGGGTAGAAATGGGCCAGGGCTAACAATTTTTCAAATTGTTAGTTAGTTGTATACTGTCTCTATTTTTAACACTCTGTGTTATTTGGAGCGGGCGTGACAACATAGTACTTGGTTCCCAACTAGGTGGCGACACGTTCACCACTCACTTAGTGTTGTATACGTTAATTGTAGGGTGCATTGAGTTGTATTTTATAAAATTGTATCTGAAAAAGATTAAATGAGGTAGATTACCTAAAAAACTTGGAAACCGTAGAGTAAGATGATATTTATTTTGATGATGTGGGGTGTGTTATGAATGGGTTTGTAAATAGACTAAGTACTATAGTATACAAGTCAAAGGCTGTATTGCCTATAAATAAAACTATAAAGAAAAGCCCGTGGAGAACTAATGGTCTTATTGCATATCTTCTATCAAAATCAGCGCGAGCTAGGCCCCCTAGAACCCACATCCAGAGTGAGTTTCAGTTTTTATCTGTTTTCATGTATACAGGATGACGAATTTCTGCGGTAAAGCTCAATATATCCGTTATGATTTTATGATACAAGATACGAGAAAAAATTTTGTAAGTTAATTATAGGGTGCATTGAGCTCTATTTAATAAAATGATTTTTGAAAAAGAATAGATGAGGTAAACACCTTAAAAAAATTGGAAACAGTAGACTAAGATGATATTATTTATTGTGGCGATGTGGATGGGTTTGTAAATAGACTAAGCGCTATAGTACATAAGTCAAAGGCTGTATTGCCTATAAATAAAACTATAAAGAAAATCACGTGGGTTACTAATGGTCTTATTGCATATCTTAGAACTAATAAATTAAAAATCAAGTGGCTTATTATAGACAGGAATAATATGCAGCTGGAACTAGAATACAAGGTTTATAAAAATAAATTGTCTAGTTTAATAAAGATTGCCAAAAGTAATTACTATAAAGGTAGGGTTTTGAATACAGCAAAAGATATCAGGAAAGTATGTAATGCTACTTCAGACGTTGCATTGGGTAGAGACCAGAGAAGTATTGAAGCCGCTGGAATAAGTGACAATGAAGTAGTACGAGATAAGAAACAAATAGCAGGAATTTTCAACAAGTATTTTGTGTCAATAGGTGTCGGGAGCTCTAGTGTTGGTACACAAACGGCACATTAACAGACTGCAAGATTAAACGCCAGATCGTTTTTCCGGCGCCCTGTTTCTGGTAGTGAAATTTTTACTATAATGGGCAACTTAAGGACAAGAACTGCACCTGGCATGGATGGATTAGCTGGTACGCTTTTTCATGCTGGTCATCTCTTTTTGGTTGAACCGATTGTTCACATAATAAGCAGAATTTTTGAAACAGGTTTGGTACCTGAACAGTTTAATGTATCTGTAATTTCGCCTATATTCAAAACAGGAAGCCGAATTGATCACGTTAACTATCGTCCCATAAGCTTACTTAGCACGTTAGCCAAGATATTTGAGAGAGTTCTACATGTGCCACTTGCTGATTATTTTAATCAAAACAACTTAATATATATTAATCAGTTTTGATTCAGCGAAAGTTTTTTTACTAAACAGGCCCTACACAAACTTTGATCTAGGGTATTAATTAATTCTGATAAAGATCTAAAAACCGTTGGAATATTTTTAGACCTTCTTAAAGCATTTTATACTGCAAATAAATCATGACATACTGATACAAAATCTGGACAGGATGGGTGCAAGGGGTGTAGGCCTGGCTTTAATTGGGAACTACTCGAACAACAGACAGTAGGTAGTAAAAATAGGTAATGTTCCAAGTAATCCACAAGTAATAGAATGTGTGGTCGCTCAGAAATCTATATTAGGGCCTATACTGTTTCTGGTTTACATAAACGACATCCATGAGAAATTTGAGACCCGCTGTGATCTTATAACTTATGCGAATGATATTGTGATGATGTGTGGTACAAATACCTGGTGCGGGGATATTGTATGTAGTTCTAATATTTTTCAAGATCTTGTTGCGTCTTTGGCTTCTGATAATTCAAATCTGAACGCAAATAAATCGAGGGTTATCACTTTTTCACCCAAGAGGGAGGGTCTCCCGTGCAATGTTCCCGTAATACGAGTAAAAGATGAATTAGTCAAGTGCGAGACTAGCGTAAAATATCTTGGGATCATAATAAATACGCATTTGAAATGGAATTGTAACTTGAAATCCTCAACAAAAGACTCGGAAAATGTATACATATTTTTTATATTCTACGAGGCATCTTAAGTCAAAGGATTTTGCTTCTGACATATGACAGTTTGGTCCAGTCCAACTTGAGGTATGGAATATGGTGTTAAGGATCGGTATATAAAACCTACATGAATTCTCTACGCATCACGCAGAAATTTATAATCAAAACTATATTGAACAAGGGGATAAAATATCCAACTAACTTATAACCAAGCAACCAATGTATTCAAGATCACTGGATTGTACATAAAGTCACTCATACAATACAAACAGACTACCATAAGCCTCCGGAATTTGTTAACGCACGATCACAATACAAGGGGCAAAATGGGTGATTGTTTTACGGCTGCGACGTGTAGGAAGAACATTTCACAGCCTATGTATCGTACCTTAGTTCAATGCTTCATAATTTTGTGTCATTGGACATACAAAAATTAAAGATAATTATAAGTTTAGGAAAAAACTGTTGAAACATGTAACGGAGAACGTTGTGACATTTGAGCAAGTGGTTCGGGAAAAAAAAAAGATGCTTTCACAATGCGTGTAAATTTGGAAATTGTTGTGCATGAAGGAGTGAGAATGTGTAGGGATGTGAGTGTGCGTACGTACGCGTGCGTGCGTGACTTCGTGGGTAAATAATTTAGCGAGTGTGTATTATTCTTTGTTGTGATTGGGTGGGTATATACGAAAAGGTAAATAAGTGGTTTAGTATTCTATTGTAAATATTGGATTCTTCCTTCATTTTTATTGGAATGAGAGGGGAATAGACTTTCATCATGGCCAAATTGTATAGATTATTTAATGGCAATGAATAAGGACCTGGTTGGAGAAATGGATCGTAGGGACAAGATACGGCGTGTCACTCTGTTACTAGGAAGATAATTGTGCATGGGATTGCTCTGTGCTATATGGAGTTTAGGATATTGAGCACATACAAGTTCTTCTAATAAGGCGGACTGGGAAGTCTACAGGGCAGACCTGGCTGTGGAACTGCGGGGGATTAAGAGTACCATAAAAAATTCAATAGACCTCGAGATTGCAGCAGTCCAATTGCGAGACGCAATTACCTCGGCCTATAACGCCAACTGCCCCCTGAAAATGAGGGTGTCCACCAGGAACGTCCCGTGGTGGAACGAGGACCTCAGGCAAAGGAGGACGCAGGTTCGTAAGCTGTTTAACGCGGCCAAAAGGTCGGGAGCATGGGATGAATATAGACAGGCCCTATCGACCTATAACAAAAGACTGAGGGACGCCAAGAAGGAGTCGTGGAGGAGGCACTGCGAAGAAGTGGAAAACACGTCCGAGAGTGCTCGACTACACAAGATCCTGTCTAAGGGCCCTCAGACTAACATAGGCTTCCTTAGAACACCCACGGGAGGCTTTACAAGCTCGGGGGAGGAAACTATGGAAATTTTACTCCAGACGCACTTCCCCGGCTGTAACATAATAAACCAATCACCTCCGGACTGGGAACACTCAGAAATAGAGGCGCCTTATAGGCGGGCATCTAGAGTAGACTGGACAGTCGCTAAAGAGGTGGTTACCTGGAGCAAAATCAGATGGGCCATTAACAGCTTTAAGCCATACAAATCGCCGGGATTTGATGGAATAATGCCCATCATTCTCCAACAGGGGATAGATATACTGGCGCCGGTGCTTACCCTCATTATGAGGGCCAGCCTGGCTCTGGGGTACATTCCGAGGGCATGGAGACTGGCCAGGGTTGTATTTATTCCTAAACCTGGGCGTCCAACAGACTAGGCAAAGTCCCTGAGGCCAATAAGTCTCATGTCCTTCTTGCTGAAAACAGTGGAAAAACTGCTCGACCGGCACATTAGGGGCGGTGTACTGGAAGCATATCCTCTACACTGCGGACAATATGCATACAGAGCAGGATTCTCAACAGAAACAGCACTGCACCAACTGGTGCTGAAACTGGAGAATACGCTGGAGAACAAGGAGGTGGCGCTGGGGGCCTTCCTAGACATAGAGGGGTCCTTTAGCAACACCTCGTTCGGATCGGTTCTGGCAGCTGCCCGGGAGCGTGGAATAGAGGAGACCTGCTGCAGGTGGATCGGTTACATGCTCAGGGACAGGGCGGTGTTCACCTCACTCGCGGGAGGGACTCTGCTGGCGGGGGTCGCGGCGGGGTGTCCGCAGGGGAGCGTTCTGTCTCCCTTGCTCTGGTGTCTAGTCGTGGACGGCCTGCTGGGGGGCTCTCGGGAGGGGGGTATGAGGTACAGGGCTATGCGGACGACATTGTCATCATAGTCCGAGGAAAGGTCACACAGACAGTGTGGGAGCGTATGCAGACTGCACTGAAAGTGGTGGAAGGGTGGACGGTTGATCAAGGGCTCGGGGTGAGCCCCGAGAAAGCAACCGTCGTGCCGTTTACGAGGAGGAGGAAGTGTGAAAGCCACATAACTCTCACTCTATACGGTAGGAGCGTTCCAATCGCCAGGGAGGTAAAATATCTTGGGGTCGTATTGGACTCTAAGCTAACCTGGAATGGTCACATTGGAAAAATACTGCGTAAGGCAGTCATGACCTTAGCCGTCACTAGGCGGCTATATGGAAAAACGTGGGGACTAAGACCTAGTATGGCCCTCTGGCTGTACACAAGGGTGGTCAGACCATCGTTAACATATGCGGCACTGGTCTGGTGGCCTAAGGTGACACAATCCAGTGCCAAACAAAAACTAGGCAAGATCCAAAGGATGGCTTGCCTAGGCATCACAGGGGCCATGTCTTCAACCCCAACAGCCGCCATGGAGGTGTTGCTGGATCTACCCCCCCCTACACTTAGTTATTATGGGAGAGGCCAGGCTAGGACTATACAGACTAGCCTGCAATGGTAGACTGAAGATCAACCCAGGCTTCAGGGGCCACTGCAAAATTCAGGAGATCGTGAAGGAGCCCATGCTTGAAATGAGGTCAGACTTCGCGAGCCCGCGAATGTGCAGGGAAAACAACTTTACAGTGGAAATCCCTGATCGCGAGGCATGGCGGGAGGAGACGCCGGGCATGCCACGGGACGCGCTCGTCTGGTTCACGGACGGATCTGGCGGGGAGCGTGGGACGGGGGCAGGTGTTTACTCGGAAGGACCGAGGGTAAGTCATAGTATTTCCCTCGGAGCCCATGCAACGGTGTTTCAGGCCGAGATGTACGCCATCCTGCACTGTGTGCGGGAGAACAAGAGGAGGGGCTACACCAACAAGCGGATCCTCATAGCCACAGACAGCCAGGCAGCCCTTAAGGCACTAAGTAGCCCACGGGTAAATTCCTGGCTGGTGAGTGAGTGACGAGACGAGCGACCTGGCTGGGCAGAATGAGGTGACCCTCATCTGGGTGCCGGGTCACTCGGGGGTTAAAGGCAATGAAGAAGCTGACAGTCTCGCGAAGAGAGGGTCAGCAGAACCATTTCTGGGACCAGAACCGGCTCTGGGCGTGTCAAAGAGCACTGCCAGGGGAGCCATTAAGTCCTGGGTCAGAAACCAACACAAGGTGTACTGGGCGGACTGTCCAGGGCTCAGACATGGGAAGTCAATAATTGACGGACCCAGTTCAAAGAGAGCTGTGGAGCTGCTAAACCTTAGCAGAGGACAGCTCAGAAACACAACAGGTCTCTTGACGGAACACATGGCCGTCAAGAAACACCTGCATAAAATGGGGCGGTTCAAAGGGGACCTCGCATGCAGACTCTGCGGCGAGGGGGAGGATCAGCCCAGCACATCTTGTGTGAGTGTATAGCTCTGGACCGGAAAAGACAACTGATCTACGGTCACTCTAGACCGGAGACAGAGCAATATAAAACTTCACCCTACCAATCGCTGTGCAGACTAGTTCAAGGCACAGTGATCTTGGAATGGGTGGAGTAAGACTAAGGGTATGCACAATCAACCAAGGGTTGCGGTGCTATCGGGGCGGCAAGGCCGCGGACAAGCCCTGAGGGAACAAAAAAAAAGTTCTTCTAATCTTACGTGCGTCTGCTTCTTCTATTAGTCAATAAGTATTATTATATGTATATTCTATTCGAATTGTAGTATTTTTATAAAATTTTGTGGATAAATGAAATAAAATAAATCACAGAGTGGCCCATAAGTCGTTGGTGATACAAATGTTTTTTTTTAAATCAAAGACGCCTTATGTTATTGCGTTTTCCATCGTAATATAATGTATGTTTGTAAGAAAAGAAATTCTGGAAGCATAGAGTGCGTTATGATAGCGAAGTTTCACTAAATGCTTCAAATTTTAATAGCTCAATTCGCTATCTACCTAAGGTTCGTTGTCCAGGAGACTACTTAAAATAAGGTTATTTTAAAGAAATATGGTACACTATTTCTATTATATAGGTTATACTGGTAGCCAAATTTGCTGCCTACTTTCTTTAAAGAAAATCATACCTAATTGCATTTAATTTTGTTTATGAAAATTCACTAACATAACGCATTATATAACGCACTTTATTTTTTATGAAATACAGTGCATTGTTTCTACTATATAGGTTATACTCGTAACCAAATTTGATGCCTGTTTTCTTAAAAAAAATACATATTTGCTGTTAAAGTCATTTTAAAGAAAATTCACTACGATAACGCACTTGCTGTGTCCAGACTTTTTATTTGTCCCTAGATAATATTAGCTTAAACATAAATATTAGTTTTTTGATCATTTGTGATTCGATATTTTTTTGACCCACTTTTAGTTGTCCGATCTCCAAACTGTTGATGCAAAAACAAACAATTGTCTGAAGTTTAACAAAAAAAGTTTTTCACCCAAAAACAGCTTGACCGCTCGAACTAAAACGGCTTGACCACACAAACTAAAACGGCTTGACCGCCCAAACTAAAACGGCTTGACCTCTCGAACTAAAACGGCTTGACCACACAAACTAAAACGGCTTGACCGCCCAAACTAAAACGGCTTGACTCCCCAAACTAAAACGGCTTTACTCGCCAAACTAAAATGTTATGAAGAAAACTGGTTATGTGAAATTTAGAGTGTATGTAAAACATTCACCAGCTACTTCTAATGTACGTTTAGACGTATATTTTTTTGTGTCGAGTAATAAGTGGATGGAGCTGAATCAAACTATCATAATAATAATATAGCAATAATGAATATCTAAACCTAAATTTGTCACAGATATTATATAAAGTCTGACTGTAATAAATTACTTATTTTCAAACTATCTAGTAGCTATGTTTATTAATATAAGATTTAAAAAAAGTCTGGACGCAGCAAGTGCGTTATGGTAGTGAATTTTCATAGAAATTATCTGGCATCAAATATTTTATTATAACTTTTTTCTTCTTGTGACATAGAAATATAATTTTCGGTGTATGGTTTACTTTTCATATCGTAAACCTCTCTACCAAATTTGGTTATAATAGCTTTTTTATTTTTTGAAATGAAATTTTTTTTCGAATGAAAATAAAATAACAATTATATTGAGCTTACCGTAGAAATACGTCACAATGTGTATATGTAAACAAAAAGTAAACCCGGATATGAATTCTAGGGAGGTCTAGTTTGCGCTCATTTGAAGAAACCTTTTTAGAATTCAAAAGCCGCGGTGTCCTCAATAACGAATTTTTTCTATGAAAATTAGCTAAAAATTATAGACTGTTAAACCATAAATTTAACTAAAACTACTTCCAAAACATCAGAGAAAGTGTCTATTTGAAATTAATTTTCTGGAAATATTTTATTAAGCTGATACTTAAGGGGTTTACAGAACACTCTTTCCATAATCCGTATTTCTTTCAGGTTCGTTGCCTAAATGTTGCCAATTTTGACGTTTCAAATAGCGCTCTTTACGTTTTGAGGAAAATCCCATTTTTTTTAAATGCCTCTAACTTTTTTGTCTTTAAACTTACAGACATAAATTTTGGTAGATTGTTCACCTTTTATTTATATATATATATATATATATATATATATATATATATATATATATATATATATATATATATATATATATATATATATATACATATATATATAATTGAAGCTGACCCTGGATATGGGTTCAAGAGGACCAAGTTCTCGCTCATTTAAAGAAATTTCTTCTAAATTCAAAAGTCGAAATATTCTTGTTAGTGAATTTTTATATGAAAATTCACTAAAACAAGAACTTGTGAAGCCACGCGAAAAGTCTACGACTTTATTAAATATGGAACGGTTGCACTAAGTTAGGCCAAGAACAAGCAACCAGATATGCTTTTCAAATTGAATTAAGTCTCAAAACTTTCATCTCCTCTTTGTCTAATTATTTTTTATACGAAAACTCGCTAAAAAAATCATCCGAATAACAACAATCCCATTAGATAACGGTAAAGTGAAATGAGACTAAAAAAATATTAAAAAAGTAAAGTCACTAACTGGGACTCGAACTCGTCATGCAGGAGTCAATTGAATTTGACTATCCGATGTACAGTGACTTCGGCCACTGAGCTATGCTCTACGTGTATCTACTAGCAGTTATATCCCGTAATACACTGGCTCAATGTTTTAAAACACAAAATCACTTCGATTTACATTAGATTTTTTGCTTATATTATAACTAAATCAAGGAAAATATCGACTTAGACACATATATAGAAGCTTGTTAGTCATTTCTTGTATTATTTTTCACTCCTATTCGTACTCAATCAATTTTGACGTTTTAACTTTCTTGAATCAGATTTAATTAATTACAAATTCATTTACCTCTAACTTTTTTGTATTTTAAGATAGAGATCTGAATGTTGGTACGCAGGATACATTTTATGAGAGAAACCAGCCTGCTAAATCTGGTTGCTCTTGCTTTGTTATTTCCGGAGATATATTTTTTTTAATAAAGAGAACACAAAATTTTCCGGAAAAACCTGGACCGATTTTCCTGACTAACGAACTTATCCAATCACTTGCAAAAGGAAGGTATGTGCCAAGTTTGATCAAAATCGGATCATTATTGTTTGAGTTATCGGTGTGATACATGCATACATATATATATATATATATATATATATATATATATATATATATATATATATATATATATATATATATATATATATATATATTTATATATATATATTAAAACTGACCCTGGATATGTGTTCTAGGGGGCCTAGTACGCGGTCACTTGAAGAACTTTTTTCAAAATTCAAAGTCGGGATCTCCTCATAAGTGAATTTTATTTAAGAAAATTCACTAACAGTGAATCGTGTATCAAAATATAGTTCTGTAAGTTATGAAACGTCAAAATTATCAACGTTAGGGCAAAGAACCTAAAACGAATACGGGTTATGTAAAGAAAATGTCGCAAAAGAGGTGTTCTGCAAACCCTTAAGTTTCAGCTTTAACTGTCATTGTCTTTCATTCTACTAAAATGTTTCCACAAAATTCATTCCAAATAAACCCTTTCTGTGATGCTTTGGCAGTAGTCTTAGTTGAGTTTATGGTTTTACTGTCTATAATTTTTGCTAGTTTCCGTTCAAAAAAATTGTTAATGAGGCGACCGCGAAATAAATGAAGCCCAAACAATGGCCCGTTATAATACAATGTCGCCTTCCCACGGTAAGAACCGCTGAGTCAGCCGTCGTCTTAACGGAGCCAAGAAGTTTGCAGGTTCAAAGTGCAAGTAGAACGGCATATCACTGTGAGAATCTACATCAGCAGATTCCTTGTTTATCCAGAGGCAATAGTGCCACGCCTGGAGGGAAGACTATAAAGAGGCTACTCACAGAGGTAGAACCGTTCATTCTTGTTCCGAGTTAGTCATTAGCACACCGAGTGCATAGACATTAGATGACATGTAGGTTGATCATCTTATTTTTAGTATATTATATTATTCATTTTTTTTTTGTAACTAAGTAATTAAGTATTGATTGTTCAAAGTATTAAATAAATTGTTTTAAAAATTCAAACGTCTTAACCGTGAAGTTAAGTCGCGACTTTAAAATTTAGAAAGATTTCTTCAAATGGGTGCAAACTAGCCCCCCTAGAATCCATATCCGAGTTTAGTTGCAGGTTTTACCTGTTTACATATATTATACAGGGTGACAAATTTCTACGGTAGAGCTCAATATAATTGTTATTACACAAGATACGATAAAAAATTGTATACCTTTATTATAGGGTGTCTTGAGGTGCATCTTGTAAAATTATTTTGACAATCACAGTCAGGCCCATAAATCGTTGGTGATACCTAAAAGAATTTTTTTCGAACATTCCTTATATTTGCATTTTTCATCGAAATATGATGTGTATTTGTATGAAAAAAAAAATCGAGACGCAGTAAGTGCGTTTTGGTAGTGAATTTTTATTAAATGCTTCAAATTTAAATAACTCAATTTGCTATTAACCTAAGGTTTGTTGGTTGGCAAACCAGTTTTCTCGAAACATTTTAAGTACATTTTCAGATTATTATTTTTTATTTCAAGCAAAAAGTTATTTTAATCGAATATGGTACATTGTTTTTACTATATATGTATACCGGTGACCAAATTGATGCATTAAAGACATATTTGCTAACAAAAATATTTTTATGAAAATTCACTTCCATAACGCACTTGCTGCAACCAGTGTTTTATTTCTTCTCTACCTTTACATTAAAATTTATATAAATCACAATTAATTTCTCCTTTAAAATGTTTCACACGTAAACAAAATAATCACATCTTGGCTGGAAGCCTAAAACGCTTATTATGGCAGAGCGGTTAAGTCTCCTCCCAGCCGCACAAAACTTAGTTTTAGTTCTTGTATCGAGGATGAAGTAGTTTGTATTTCATAACTTTCAATTAGTAGGCCTCACGTCGGAGATTGTTACGAAATGGCTGCTCCTCAAGCACAATTATTTTGGTATTTAAGCACTTAATTACAGAAATCAGTACTAAATCTGCTAATGAGTTCTGAACTTGGAACGAGCAAATAAATCATACCGCAGAAATATAATAATCTATCTCATATCCCTATTTACTAAAGGTCCAGGTAAAATTAATTGAAGTTTCGAATGCAAAATAAATCTTCGGTCCAAGCCCAGTGGGGATATTTAGAGAGGAGTTGATCGTTTATCTCTGGTGACCTAAAATACTTAAGTATTTTATCATCAGAAAGTTCTTCGGTAATGTATTCTTCTTTGATATATTGAGCACACAGATTAATATCCAGCAACACTTTATGCTTACCCCCACAGATAAATGTCACATTATGTAATCAAGTGCTTTTATAAGCGCTTTTGTCTTACCAGCAGATATTATTTTTGCGAATAGTTGTTTATTTTCTACCAGCACGGCGGGCAACTTTGAACAAGCTAATCGCTGAAATACGCATCAATGGCATTTTCAGTTAAGTTTCGTAAAAGAAATTCACTAATAAGGAGATAGCGACTTTTGAATTTTGAAAAATTTTTATCGAATGAGCGCGAAATAGCTCCCCTAGAACACATATCTGGGATCAGCTTCAAATTATATACATACATATATATATATATATATATATATATATATATATATATATATATATATATATATATAGGTACGTATCACACCGATAACTCAGAAGATAATGATAATAGGCCGATTTTGATTAATTCGGGTAGGTGTCATTCTTTTGTAAAAGGCGCATTTCTACGGTTCAGCTCAATATATCATTTATACAAGATGCGATAAAAAATTATATACGTTAACTATACGGTGACTTGAGCTCCATCTTATAAAATAATTTAGCAATTACAGATTGCACATAAGTTGTTGGTGATACAAGTTTCCTTTTTTGAATAGAAGATTCCATATATTCTTCCATTTTCTATAAAATTGTAATGGGTGTTTTTAAAGAAAAAAAAGGTATCCCTTATCGTTTTTAGTTATTTCAGTTGTTTTGCATCTTCTCATGTTTTTCGCATTATGAAAAAATGCTAATACGGCGTTCTTACCAATAGATAACGGAGTCCCAAAAACATGACGCATTCAGAGGAGCTTTCGTTTATATTATTCGTGGCAAGAAGAGAAATGCCATAATATATAGACCCTCTCAAATGGTGGCCAAATTTCAAAAGATTCAAACTGCCCTGACTCAATTTTTTCAAATAGAACAGCCGGTATTTTGTTTCAGAAGTGAGTGAGTGGCATGATCTCAGACTCTAGTTTTGGAAATATTTGCATTTGTAGTCGCATATCATTCATGTGGGGATCAATTTTTTCCAGTTTTCTATTCAATTCTATTAACAAGCGAGTTATGTAATTCTTCAACGAGTTTGCGAAGAAAAATCTCAAAATATTCAAATTAACTTAGGCACAAAAAAAGGTTAGAAGTAATTGATTTAAAAGGATTATCCAATTTTAAGTTTTCATCATATATGGGTAGTTGATAGAAACTTTTTTCCAAAAATGTTAAATGAAACTTCAAAATGCCAGTCTCCGTTCTTATCTCTGACATCTTCTAACATAAAAATATGAGTCTCTTTGCGTTTCTATTTTTCTGTACATCCACTCAACAATTTTTTGCAAAAAGAAAAAAACGAGTTTCTCACATTATTTTAAAATTTTAGTTAGATATTGGGCATATAATTTGAATTTTATATATTTTTTCAGCAAATTGTGTAAAAAATATTTAATTTGTTTTCGCAATTTTTTTTAATGTTTCCAGAAATCATTTTTTTGTAAGATTGTCGTGAAATGTTGGTAATTAATAATAAATGTTTAATAAGCTATTGTAAAAAAATGTTTTCGAATTTTCGGGAAAAATTGTTCAAAAATTTTCGTAAAAAAATATAACAGTGTAATATTACTAGTCAATTTTTATTTTAAAAAATGGCGACTCGTAAAATAAGTTTGCAAATTTTCATAAAAAATTTACAATTTGTCAAGAAGCTGTTTGCCAATTATTATGTCTTAGCAGGTGTGTATATAGGTTAACGAAGTTTTTTCACGAAAATAAATGAAGTAAAATAAAGACTATTTAAGTAATTTTCCCTGTCCAAAAGATCCAAAATACAAGGCCTTACAAGACATATAATTTGTTTAAGCGATACAGACAAAGTAATTTTGCTCATAAAATCAGTTTTTTTAAAATCATTAGCCTGATATTCCACAGTGGCAAAAGTTTTGGTTGGGAATGAAAATATGAATGTTTTTGTTAATTTCCTTTTATTTTTTTTGTAATGGCTCACTTAAGTAAACAAGAACGTATCGAAGTTTTAATGATGACGTTTGTCATTTAGGCAATAAGGTTTACCCTGACCGCCCACCACTAACTTGTCTACGGTAAGCAGATTTCACTGCAAATGTACCTAATCAGAGAGCGTAAAAGATCACCCCAAGACCAACTGCTAATTGGGACGAAGATATGCTGGATGTATTGTTTCCTGTACAAGAAAATCCAAAAACTTCTGCATTGGAATTTTCTAGAACTACCGAGATATCCAGAAGTTCTGTACACCAGATTTTTCATCGGGATAAGTATTTTCTTTACAAGGTTCATAACCTGCAACCACTTTTTGCAGAGGATTTAGATAGATGGATCGAATTTGTGAACAAATATTTCAAAAAAAAACATGACTAACCAAGTTAGCGTTGTCGGAGGGTGAATAATTCTAATTCAGAATTATTTAACAAACGTGAGATTTCTTAAACTACTTTGTTTTCTCTGGTGAAGCTGCCTTTTCGCTTAATGTTAGTGTAAACAGACAAAATTGTCAATATTGGTCTGACAGTAACCCCCATTGGATGGAAGAAATTTATTCCCAACATCCTCAAAAACTTAACGTGTGGGCCGGAATTGTTAACCATCATGTGTGGGCCCTTCTTGTTTGAACGCACTTTAATGGGTCCACGCTATTTAAGATTATTACGAGAATATATTGGGCCCCGTATCAGAAAATTGTTTCAAAATGATTTCTCCATTGTCTACTTCCAAAAAGATGGCGCCGCACGTCATTTCAGTTGAGAGGCAAGAGGATACCCTAGTGTGACATTTCCTAACCAATAGATAGGCATAAGAGGACCCATTGAGCGACTTATCACTACTCGATTTTTTTCTCTGGAGTCGTTTAAAAAGTGTTGTTAACAACGATCGGTCTGCGACTTTGATGTTTCAAATTGCGAGATTGAATTGTAATGGCCTATCAACAAGTCGCTAACGGATCACGGCAAAACTCACTTCATCGGTTCGATAAGAGGCTTTACTATTGTCAAGATGTTCAAGGGGCTTATTTTGAGCATCTCAAATAAATTTGATAAAAAGCCTATTGTTTTCGCCAAACGTAACCTAAAAATACTTATTATCATCAAAAAGTAGGCTGAATACGTTTTCCGAAAACGTGTCGCAGGACCCGTGTTGCCATTTAAAAAATTAAAAGTTTGTCATTTTCCAAAAATGGGGTGCTTCAAAAAATGTCGATAGTGCAATCAAATAGTCACAAACAATATGTTATGCAACCCTACGTATTTTGAGTCCGATGCCTTTCTCGATTTAAAAGTTGCGGCCTTGTTGTGTCTTGCTGTAACGTTTTCTTAAACAAATAATAATTTTTAAGTTCTCGTTATACATATATTGTTATTGTAGAAAATACGGGAAGATGACAGAAGACTTTTGCTTCAATTGTGTTAGAAATTCACAGTAAACTTACTGTTTCATTTGCTTCTGCCTTATTTATTATGAATAAAAATAAAAATAAAAGTTTAAAAAATTTAAGTTTAATGGATAAAGGTGATATAGCGTCCATAGAAACAAGTTGATTATTCGGGACCATTAGTCTATGAGCTTATACATTATTTGTGGCCAATATGACAACAACAATGGCGATTGTGACCCTGTATAAGCTTTCATAGGTTCAGAAGTATGCTGCTACGTTTGCTTCAAAGCTCCTTACCTACATAAATTAGCAGGTAAACATAATTCTCTGAGGGCAATTCACACAAACAATTATTGTTACTTTTACATTAGACTTTCCCCGCCATTAAATGTCACATTTAAGAATTGTCTTGGCTCCAGGTTGAGCTTGTAAGATAGAACCAACGAGCTCCTGTCAGGCGGCAAGGACTAATTCTTCGCCTTATCGCGCTCACTAGCCTACTAGATAGTGTGCGCACGTGTTCCTAACGCTCCAGCTCTGGCGTACGCGATACGCTTCTTAATCTTCAACAAGCACCATTCTTAAAGCCCATTTCCAATACTGAAACAATCTTAACAAGCCTGTAACAACGTGAGCCATAGGCAATATAAAGGCTGCTGAAAGAGAGTTGTAGTTATAAGCGAGTTCTTAAAATTGCAAAGATCTCGTTTTACATTTAAATTTGTAAGAATATGTTTCAGGCAACTCAATTTCAGGAAATACTAATATTAGACCTAGCATCTGCAAGACTGCGTTTAACCTACGGCACCTGTCGTGGTGACACCATTCATTATTATAATGCGACACGGTTTTTGCAGACTTTGATACTGCCCAATCTCCACCCTCCTATTTCTATACCTGACAACCGTTCTAAGAACGGGGTCAGCCTAATTAAAAAAAAGTCTGGACGCAGCAAGTTCGTTATGGTAGTAAATTGTCAAAAACAAACTACATTTTTATTTATATCCTAATAATTTATTGGTATATAAATTTTACAAGGCATCTTACAAAAAAATTTAAACTTTTGTTTTCCAAATTTAAAATTTATTTAACTGCCCATAATAATTTCCTGTAAGCAATATTTCTGTACATCCCTAAAAATTCTATTATATTGCATGCTAACAAAATGGTCTGTTTTGACCTAATTTATATACATATGAGCGTGTGTGCGCGCGCGCGCGCGGGTGTGTGTGTCAACTTTGACAAATTTAAACTTTCCGTCTGCCATTCAAGTTAATAATTATATATATATATATATATATATATATATATATATATATATATATATATATATATATATATATATATATATATATATATATATATATATATATACTATAGAGTAACCCGTCAATTTAATAAAACTGAAAGTGTCCATTATTAAGGCAAACTCACAAACACGTGGATTTTTATCTTCAAAACCTAGATTTTTGCTAAAAAAATCTCACCTCTATCGTTATACCTCTTCAAGGGGTAGCTGTTCTCTCGAAATTTTGGAATTGGATGGTGAGTAGTGCGATACATCTTTTTAAAGTTAACCCAATTATCTATTCAGCAACACCAATGTTTCTTGTAGGAGTAAAATAAATTGTGTAATAACATTGTTGTTATCAGTAACGCCTAACACAAGTGAAGCCTATAAAATCTTAACTAATCAAATGTTCAAAATGCCCGCCTTCTTGTGCCTGACTATATTTCGTCAACAAATTCTTATTGGACTCTATTTATAAACCTTGGAGAAAGGTTGACACATTTAGTTCTAATTCTTGTTTTTATTCGTCGATAGTATCTGGTTTACTTTTAAATACCACATTCTTTAATTGACTCCACAGAAATAAATCTAAGCGAGTTAGGTCAGGTGATCTTGCTGGCCACTCAATTGCACCACGCCTGCCAATCCATCTGTTGGAAAATTGTTGATCCAGATACTGTCTAACATTAACGTCATAATGCGCGGAAGCACCACCTTGTTGATATCACATGCTATGATTTACCATACCAGCATTGCGTCCATCAGAAAATAAGTTCAATAACGTCGAAATAAGATATTGCTGTAAAAATTGTACATGTCGTGGCCCATTTAATGTTCCATCAAAAAAGTAGGGATAAATAAACCTACTCCTAACAATTCCCGCACAGAAATTTACATTTTGTGGATGTTGGGTGTGATTCTGTCGCATCCATCTTGGATTTTCCCTGGCAAATATCTATTGTTTTGACGGTTAACTTATCCAAGTAGTGTAAAAGTAGATTCATCCAAAAACAGACCATTCGGTACTTGCAAAGAGTTATCATTACATTTATCCATTAATTTTGCAAAAAACTGCATCCTTCGGCATGGATCAACGTCGGTGAACACCTGAAAAAGCTGTATCTTATAAAAATGAAGCTTTTCAAGTTTTAATACTTTATGTGCCGTCTAAAATGGAATTCCATTGTCACGGAAAATCTGCCGAACACAACTGTGGGATTCTTTTCCGCTGCTAAGACGTTTAATTTCACTTCTTCACCAGCGACCTGTTTTTGGTAAATCTTCCACGGAAGTCGTTTCTCGAAATTTCTAATCTATCGACGACACACTGTTTATTGATTGATAGACATATCTGAATAATTAGTATTAAACAGAATACACACTTCTGCCCGAATTCGGAGCCTGTCACCATAACCAATAATCATTAGAACTTCAATTCTCTGAATGTATTGATAAACACATTTTACCAGCAATTTAATAATCAGCTTGAAAAAGCAAAATTTGGAAATTATACGAACCATATAATATAGTTTACTGTTTTATGGTAACTACGTAAAGAAATATTTCAAAAGTCTGAATGCCGTAATCACGTAATAAACAAATTCTTTATATGCAAATTCGACAAAAAAAATTTGCAACGAAAATTAAAAAAAAACAGAAGAATGTGCCAACAAACTTATTATTTATAAAAATGCATATAAAAAAATTATATAAAAACCCCACACTTTTGCAAAAACTGGTTTACATTTTACGTAGAAAATTCGATAAAATATTTTTGTTTGTTTTGCACGAAAATTCTATAAAACATTATTCTGCCCAAATTTCGTTAAAAAATGTTCCATCTAAACTTAAAATATGGGAATTGGCTAAAAAGTGTTGCTATTACAAGAACATTTTGTGCATGAAAATTTCCTAATGAAATATATTAAAATTTATACAATCTGCTCTAAGTACCGACGTAGACACTTTTCGTGTGAGTCCAAAACCAAAGTGTTCTTTTATCTGAGGATGTCGTTAAAAGTAAAGTCGGTGGCAGGGAAGAAAAAAAAGCACTTGGAAAGTCACAGAAAAGGTCTCTACGGCGGTATTAAATATGGGAAGGTTAATTCAAGTTAAAGCAAAAACAACCTGATCTGGTATTAAAATTTGAATTAAAAGTCTTAAGAGTTCTTCTATCTCGTTAATGATATTTTTATATAAAAAAATAATGTTTAGTAAATAAAAATTAATTTCAATTGTGATTATCTGTCTAGATAACGTGAAAAAAATAAAAATTTGAAAAGACTTAAAAAAGAAACTCGCACATCTATGAAATTTGAATCCGCCATCCCTGAGTTTAAGTGTCACGCCTGCGCTCTAACGAACTCGGCTATACAGCACGTGACAGGTTTGTTGTAATGCACGTATTATAAATTCGTATGTAAATGTATGCTTTAGCATAGCAAATAATTTCTATTTTAAATGTATTTTTTGCAAACATCAGATAAAGAAGAGTAACACCTAAAACATAAATCTAGGACTCTGTGAAAGACATTTCATTTAATATTTGCCATACTTGATGCACAGAACCCTTGTTGAGACTTATCAAATATGGCGTCACTTTGACACTTTCAGAAGAAACACTACTACAAAACTTTTCGAAAAGAAAACATAAAACTTTGCCAGCAAATTTTATCCGATTTACCTGAATAACAAGCCACTTTGAAAAGGAAGGTACCTACCGAACATCAAAATCGGCTCATTATTTTTTGAGTCCTCGTTCTGATACATGTAAGTATATATATATATATATATATATATATATATATATATATATATATATATATATATATATATATATATATATATATATATATATATATATATATATGCTCTATTTCCTTGCTGTATTCTTTGTGATTCTTTATTGGTTTACGTGGAGTACAGTTTGGAACCATCCCGGTTCATCATCAGCACGCTACTGACTGTGGTCGCTCCTGTGTAGTCTACGTCTGAGATTGTACGTTGCGCCTGCGCGTTGAGCTTCTACTGGTCGGTTAACTGTTCTCTGATTGGTTGTACCTTCGAACTGTGTCGTGTGTATCGGTCTCCTGTATTGATAACTGTGCTTTGATAACTTGTCTATTTATATGGCCTTTATTAAGTATTGTTTAAATGTACAAGTACAAACAGGTTAAGTTTTCTTGGTGCAGAAAGAGCAAGAAATACTAGAAGAATACATTTGAAAATTTTATAGTTTTTCTTCCTAAAACGTCAGTCGCGATATGAAACGTCAAAATTGGGAATGTTTAGACAAAGAACCTGTAGCGAATATGGGTTATGAAGAAGAAATGTCATAAGAAGAAAATAAAATACTTACGTTTTGACTTGAACCGACATGGTGCTCAATTTTACTAAAATGTTTGCAGAAAATTTATTTCAAATAGACTTTTTTCTGATGCTTTGGCAGTAGTTCCAGTTATAGAGTATCCCGTTTGATATTCTATCATTTTTAATGAATTCTTTTTTATGTCTGTTGCCTTGGACATGTTCGTTCTGGCGAACTTTCGTAGAATTAATTTGTCATTGGGGAGATCGTGACTTCTGAATTTTGAAAACACTTCGTTAGGTAGGCTCCTTAGAACATATCCTGCGTCAGTTTTTTGTATGTTCATACATATATATATATATATATATATATATATATATATATATATATATATATATATATATATATATATATATTTATTGATAAAGAAGGTTACTTACCCACGATTGGGTTGTTAGTTGAAATAGAGAAAGGTTTTATTTTAAGTTTTATATTATGATTATTAGGTATATTCAAATACTTGATATGGTATCTAATTTAAATATGTTTAGTGCTTTTTGTTTGATGTAAATTTCTAGGTATTTTAGGTTTTTGATTAGATCTTATATGTAATATACTCTCTGAAATGTATCGTAAGAATGTGTATATTAAATATATGTGCATTTGACTTACACCCCGGTATATCCAACGTCTTTTATTGCTGCCTGGGACCTAAATAAATTTATAACATGGATGTATTGGACTCTCAAAACAGGGAGCTTATTATGCTAGTCGGTTCACTTCCTCTAAAATTCTTGTAATTTCTTTTGTATATTTCAATTTTCTAAAATATTGACTCTTTTGTTTTTCCTTTTTTTATATTATGTTTTGAGACTGAAGCTCCAAAAGCTTTGACGCCTTTTATTGAATATGGCCAAAAATATAGGTAATGATAAATAGATAATGAGACAGAGATTTTAATAAAATAAGAAATCTGACTTTATTCTAATTATATATAAAAATTCACAAATTATTTCTTACTATTTAACTGGATCTTACAATTTCAAATTTATTTAGTAAATTCTATTTTTGGCCACTACTTGTTTTAAATCTTTCTTATTTAATGATTTCTTATATCGAAATTTGGGAGTATTGATCAATATCTTTACAAGTTATTAAATGTTTATCAATTACTATTTTTATATTATAGTTTCAAAAATGCTTGACCATTAGGCAATTTCACCTCCTGTCTGATGCTATACGGGTTATATACCCTCCAACTTCAGCTTTAATGAAATGTTGAAACGGCGCTCCACGCGGAGTAGTCTTTAATTACAGTTTTAAGTTGGTTGCAAGCAATATGGACGCTGCTTTATTTACTTTATGATGAATGACAATATTCTACTTCTCTTTTATTTGATATGATTGACTTCTGTAGAAGAGAACCGTTATATGCAGTTCTACTTTTAAGACAGTACTGGAGTGTCTACTCAAAATGCAATTACTTATTTTGACAAATAAAACAACAAACTCACTATGTTTCACATCGATCGGACCCCGTGCTGCCTTTCAATCCGCCAATGTTAATTTTACTAATAATTTCTTCAATGCTTCGTTTGCTGCTACTCGTTTCTAAAATTCTCAAAAAGTCCCTTTTCCTAACAAAAATTTCCAAATCTCTTTCTTAATAATAATTTAAATCTCTTTTTTTTTGGCTACCAAAAATTTCCATCTATTTATTATTATATCCCTATCGCGACGGTAACCTAGTCAATTTCTGTCTTTTTAGCTGCCTTTAAAAATCTTTTGTCCAAAACAAATATCTACAATCATCATCCTGTACATTATTTCCCAGGATACATAATTTATCATTGTTGTTCCCTTTTGACTTTCGTTGACACTTTGTTAACCTATACTAAAATTTCATTGTCAGTTTGACAATTGTCGTAAATAAAAACAGCTGACTTATATCTAGGTTATGTCATGACATTCTTTAAATTATCACTCAAATTTTGAGATCTTAATATTCTTAAAACTATTTTAACAAATATCATCTTCAATTACATAACAGCTAATAACCAATAACATCTGATCTAATAAAACTAGTCATACATTTCGTAATGTTCAACATATTTACATTCTCGTGATTTAGAGTCCATATATATATATATATATATATATATATATATATATATATATATATATATATATATATATATATATATATATATATATATATATATATATGCTTTATATACGTTATATCACTTCCTGCAGTCTATTCTGTCTTTGAAAAAACTTGCACTTGCTTAATATTTTTTTAAATAACAACACTTTAGCAACAAACACCTTAAACTATTTAAACAATCTCTATAAACTAATTTAGACTTGCCTTATCTCCTTTCAACACATATGAATGTCATAATTTGGGAATCAATTTTGATATAGATTTTTGACTGCCGAGACATCGTACACACCAGAAAGTAAGTTCTTGTCTGTGTTAGGCTTAGTATGATTTGTTTTAAAGTGTGTTTATGTGTGGATGTTTACCTTCCCATTATAGGATACCATATCAATATCAATATATATATATATATATATATATATATATATATATATATATATATATATATATATATATATATATATATATATATATATATATATATACACTACATTTTTCCTGACAAACATGCATTATAGTTCGATGGAGAATGCAAAAATTCAATAAAATGACGGGTGTTCAGTTAGAGCAAAGAAAATTTGTATCGATTATGACTCATGGACCTCCTGGTGATTATTAAAAGAATTTCGTAAGATGCAGCACGAGACACCCAATAATTAGCGTATAATTTTTTTTTCGTTGAGCTATACCATATAAGTGGATCACCTTGTATATGTGCGTTCTATAGGGCCAAGCTCGCGTTCATTTGAAGAAATCTTCTCACAATTCAAAAGTCGTGTTCCTCAAGATACAATTTTTTTCTATGAATATTCGCTAAAAATTATAGACTATAGAACCATACAAACTAAAACTACTGCAATGTATAAGAGAAAGTCTATTTAAAATGAATTTTCTGAAAAGATTTTAGTTAAATGAAATATATAGAGATATAATTTGAATGTTATGTATTTTTTCCGTAAATTTTTGTGTAAAAAAATATTTAGTCAGTTCTCGCAGAAATCTTCTCCACCTGCCACATATATAGTAAACTTACCAACCAAATTTGGTTACCAAAGAGTTTCTATTCTTTGAGATAAAAAATTTTCAGAAAGAAGACCCAAAATTTTCCCGTAAAACCTAGCTCCAGTTTCCTGGTCAATAAACTTATCCAAGTCACTTACAAAAGGAAGGTAAATGCAAATTTTATCAAAATCAGGCCATTATTTTTGAGTTATCGGTAATATATATATATATATATATATATATATATATATATATATATATATATATATATATATATATATATATATATATATATATATATATAACCATAAAAACAATTGAAACTGACCCTGGATATGGGTTCTCGGAGTCCTAGTTCGCGCTCGTTTGAGGAAACTATTTCAAGATTCAAAAGTCGGTAATTTTCTCTAAGAAAATTCACTAAAACAGGCTTACAAATATTTTAGTTTATCAATTGTGTATAGTTTTTGGAAAATTAAACTTTTAGCAAAATAGTAATATTGGCAAAGATGGCTTATTTTCTTTGTTAGCCCACATATAGTGCTTAGCTTACGTAGAGCGATCGAAGAAATGATTGCTTTATCTCCAACAATCTGGCCACGTTAAGTGATACCTTTACTGTGATTTTTATGAACATTTAATTCTATACTGGCTCTGCTTGAGTTCTATTATGCGCGTGTTGGGATACAAGATCTCGATACGACCACTTTTACACTAGGGTAAGAAGAGAAGAGAGTCTGGTGGAAATTGCTATACAAGGAACGACGTGCGATTGTCTTATCCTATGGCATCCCGTATCTTAGCCAGCTTGATCCGATCAGAGTACAAGAGAGGCCACATATGGAACAAAGCACACGCTGAAACACACATATATCCAGATACACACATACATTTACACATACTAACACACAGACGTAACAGCATGGGGCTTTGCATCGAGAATTGATACGCTTATTTTACAGTCTGGGATTTGCATTTTGTCACATCAGCGCTATAAATGAATGTTTTCGATAGAAGATAGTTTTTTAGAGTGATGTTTTAGCAGTTACGCTAAAGGATGCGTTTTCAAGCCACTCCTCCGCAAATGTAAAAATTCAGTAGATCCTGGTGATCTTCCCTCGAAAGAGAGTAGTCGTTTCCTTGCGTCCTCTCAATTTCTTTTCTAGGCCGGATTGAACGGGATCAAGCCTCTTTTCTGTTTAATGCTTTAAAGTTCACCGTTTTGATTATGTAAATGGGACTAAATTCAGTAAATATAAACTACAATCTTTTTATATGGTATATCATTATACACCAACTTGAATTGTGTTTTGTTTACTTTTAACTCTACCTATCAAAATAATATTATTAATACGTATAGTAATAATAATAATAAATAATAATAATAATAATAATAATAATAATAATAATAATAATAATAATAATAATAATAATAATAATAATAATAATAATAATAATAATAATAATAATAATAATAATTATAATAATAATAATAATAATAATAATTTCAGAATCTGATTCTCGCCACAAAACAAAATGGATGCAAGAAGTTTCTCGTCACTGACAAAATTATCACATCCCAAGTTGAAAAAAGCCTGGACGCAGCAAGTGCGTTATGATAGTGAATTTTCATTAAAATGTTTTAAATGGCAAATATGTGTTTTTTTTTTAAGAAAACAGACATCAAATTTGGTTACCAGTATAACATATATAGTAAAAATAATGTACCATATTTCATCAAAATAACTTTATTGTTTGAAAATGTAAAAAAAAAGTTCGAAAATAAACTTAAAATGTTCCCGAAAAAACTAGTTTCCTGGCCAACGAACCTTATAGGTTAATAGCAAATTGAGCTATTCAAATTTGAGGCATTCAATAAAAACTCGCTACCATAACGCACTTGCTGAGTCCCGAATTTATTTTCTTACAAACATGCATTATAATTTCGTGGTCTAAATTCCATATAATCATACAATTAAGGCTGGCTCAGAACTGACACTGATAGTGGGAATCCGTCTGTGTAATTAAAAGAAAACATTGTTTAATCTATTTCAACTAAGCAGATTTTACTGGTTAACGAACTTATCCAAGCCACTTGCAAAAGGAAGGTACTCACTAATTTTGATCAAAATCGGCCCATTATTTTTTGAGTTATCGGTGTGATACATATATATATATATATATATATATATATATATATATATATATATATATATATATATATATATATATATATATATATATATATATATAAACATATAAAAATTGAAACCGACCCCGGATATGTGCTCTCCGGGGCCTAATTAGTGCTAATTTGAAGGAATTTTTTCAAAAGTCGAGATCTCCTCATTTGTGATTTTTTTTTTTAAGAAAATTCACTTAAAGTGTAATATGTCCATTGGTTGGCTTGACTATCGCAAGGCATTTGATTTCATCCTGCCCACTTGGTTACTCGAAGTCTTGCGACTACACAGGGTCGGCTAATCCTCATACTGGCCCTGCAAGCATGCATGCAAAATTGACGTACACACCCCATGATCTAAAGCCCGGATGCTGCAACCACTCAAGTGAAAGTCGTAATCAACCAGAGCGTCTTTCAGGGGAACAGTTTAGGTCTCTTTTGGTTCTGCCTAGATATGAACCCATTAAGTAGTATGTTGAAAAAGACTTCCTACGGTTATAATACAGAAGTATTGTGCGACGGGTTGCTCAGCAGTTCTACAATCACGAATTGGAAACTCTAAACCAAGAATACTGATGAGCTCGGAGGCGTGATGGATATTATAAAAGACTTTAGCGACGCGATTCGTATTGAATTTGGGTTGAAAAATGTGTGATTTTTCAGGTTAAACGCGGCCGACCAGTAACGTTAATGTCAGGAGAATTAATTTAGAGCCTCTCATCTGTCGGCCGTTACATACTTACTTGGGTATCCAACAACTTCTCTCTGTAAAGACAACAGAGGTGCGGCCAGTCGTGGAGAACGAAGTACTGACTAGGGTTAGGAAGGTGTGCAAAACTTACCTGTGTTGCAGAAATACAATTGAAGCCTTACGATTTTTTGGACTAGTCAGATTACAAGAAACGCCATGACAACGTGGCCAAGGTCCTTTGTCAGGCCCTGATGAAGTACTAGAGAACCAAAACTTGAAATTATACTGGAACCGACCATTACAAACAAACATACCCATTGCAGCCAATAGACTAGATATAATTAAATGTAACAAATAATCGAAAAATAAATAAATACACACAATTGGCGGAGTAAATAAGGAACATTGGAAAGTGGACAAAGCTGTCATATATCCGCTTATTATATCTGGGAATCGACTGGTGCATGTGAAGTTTGTACACTACCTGAAGCAGCTACAATTAATATCGTTCATTATTCTGCCCAGTATCCTGAAATCCATCATTCTCAACACCTGCAAAATAGTTAGAGCACATTTTGCTCAGAGTTTTAACAATTGAGCTGTAAATAAGTAGCCATCGTTTGTGACAAAATGTTTTACGAAAAGTGTCAATATGTTTTTTTAAATTATTATTCAAGGGCTGTAGGTGGGTTGCTTGCACCGAATCTCACAGTTCAAGAGGCTCTAGATCTGTTGAAAGATATGTAAGGTGAAGAAAATGAGGAGCACGTAGAGGTTTGTGTTTCCCCGCCTGATCCTGCGGTTTTGACCGATGAAGACCCGGGCGATAAAAATAGAACTGCTACTACTGATATCTTGACTGATAAACCGTCAAAAGCAGATGCTGAATTTAGGTTTCACAACAAAACCAAAAAAGCTGAGGATACACAATATGCATTTCTAAAACCTGCAGGGGCAAACAAAATTGTGAGGTGATTGAATCAATATGTAGATAGTGCCATATTGTCAATATTCCAGACTATGGCGACAAAAGTGAACTGGAAATGTTCAAAATGTTCTTTGGTAACCAGGTGATTTCGCATCTTGTTGCGAAGTCAAATAAATCTGCTCAGTTAAAAAACTGCCCTAATCCTGCTCAGTTAAAAAACTGCCCTAATCCAAATGTAACTGATAAAGAAGTTAAATGTCTAATGGTAAGTGAATACAACGATCTACGAAACTGGGACCAAAACTAGATGTAGGAAATTATGTTGTTGCCGACCTAATACGTAGAAATATGTTTGAATAAATATTACTTTTAGTGAATTTTCGTTAAGAAAATTCACAAATTGAAAGGTGTCGATGCTAAGTTTGTGGAAAATTTCTGAAAAAGAGCGTGAATTGGGACCCCTAGAACCCAAATCCGAGGTCAAAAAGTTTATATATATATATATATATATATATATATATATATATATATATATATATATATATATATATATATATATATATATATATATATATATATATATGTGTGTGTGTGTATGTATGTGTGTGTGTATGTGTGTGTGTGTGTGTATCCAACCGATAACTCAAAAAATACTTGACCAATCAAATACAAATTTAAAAATCTCCTTTGTCTTACTAATAGCTTGGACAAGTTCGTTAGACAGTTTTCACACTCGACTACTTTTAGAAGAAAATGCAAAAAAACTGCCTGAAACGCAATATCTTTTAAATTACTACAAACATTAAACTAAAACTCCACATTCACGTAGATGCCATAAAAGTTGTCGCATCTGCCTAATTTTAACTCAATCGGTTTGGTAGATTTTGAGTTACAACTAAATAAGAAATGAATAATCTACGACATGACCTGATGTTACCTCTGAATGGATGCCTATAATGTTAGACAAGGTCAGACAGACAAATCTGGGTTCCACTGCCATTGCAAACAAAATCTCCAAATTAAACTTTAAACGGACAGGCTACGAAAGTGTATCACAGTTAGCAATCAGTGGGGTTGCCATTTGCGAGACTGAATCTGAAGACAAAAAAAAAATTAATAAATAAAAATTTTAATGAAAGTGATTCAATTTGTTTAAAAGCAACCTAGAACAACGTTTTATTATGTATAAATATTAAGCTTCCTATTTTCACGATATTTAAAAGCCATCTCCCTCTCCTAGTTTAATCTGACAACACCACTATTTGTCATTTTTTACTGACAGGAGTCATGAGAGAAACGTGCGCGTTCTAAACATAACCTCGAAATTAACAGTCATTGTGTGCACCAGATTCACGTTGTCAATTAATGCATGTATTACTAAACAGTAATAGTAAATATGTGTTGAAAAGAGTTTAGGTGCAGCAAGTGCGTTATGGTAGCGGATTTTCGTAAAAAACATTTCAAATGGGGATAACTCAATTTCCCAGCAAACTAGAACCTTCAGTTTTGATACATAGTAAAACCCATACAAAGGCAGCGTGTGTACTAAATTTAAAAATAACTACAAACTTGTTTAAAAAACATTTTTTGATTGTTCTTTGCAGAAACTGTTTCGATTGCGTTGACTAAAACGAAAATGCCTGTTGCATTTATAATTTAGCAGGTACGTTCCTTCTGTAAATAAAAATTAAATTTCCGGTAAATTTGCCGTTTATCACAAAGGGTACTTTTAGAAAAAATGTCAGAGACATGCGTAGAACCCTTTCTGGATGCACATACCACAAGAAAAATTTCTTGCAAATAGCCCTCAAGAAAGATACGGGACCTAAAGTTAATAGCGGTGCTGGGCGGAGAAGAAGAGAACAAGGAAATGTAAGCAGAAAGTGCGAAAAACCACCTTAGCCGAACCTCTATAAGCTGGCTTTATCCCACTTTGCAGCTATACTTCCTTAAAATCCTGTTTACTCCGCGCAGAACCCCCATTCACCGAACGTCCCGCCTGATATAGCTAATCTGATTACAATTGCCTATATTGACGCCATATACAGCTATATTCCTAAAAGTTTCGGGTGTTGCGGCAATCGTATTCAAGACGGGACGCTGAAGATTTGCATGATAAGGGCTATCGGGACATGATTCAAATTGTTAAAGCCTTGGGTATACAGAATATGATGCCCCCTACGTGCACTAGAACAATCTCAACTAAATACTGAGGATGAAAATCAGTCGCGGCTGATTAAAAAAACCAGATGGATAGTGGAAGGGAAAAATGGTCAAATAAATCAATTGTTAAGTTTTTGTAAAATATTTTTACATTACTCTGCCTCATGTTATCAATATTGGGTCATTTTACCGAATTGGTGGGGCCATCGTAAATCGTTACAGAGATGGAGGAAGCCAATGTTGAGTTGGCACGTTAAATGAAGGAAAGGACAGGTTAAAATAATGCAGGCGATAGTAGAGGTAGAAAAATTTGAAGTCGAAATGCAAGTAACCAGTTGAACCAAAAGCATTTAGCCCGTTTTCATAGACTCTCTATTGATTTCGTAAAACACGTTACATTTGTGATATAGCAGTTAAAATTGTCTCCCTCGTATATCCCTGATAGGCTCCAGAGGGGAGAGCCGGTATTTGAATTAGCTGAGCTCCAGAGGGAAGAGGCGATATTTGTGTTAGAGGAGCTTATATTGTAGAACCTGGAATGGTACGTCTGAGAGCTTATTCCAGATTTCATAATGCAACCAGATATCAAATCTGGATAGCTTATCAAGATGGCAGAAAAGACGATGGCGACGACGAGGAAAATGAGTTGATTCATAGCTACGACTGCACGTGTAAAACTGGGGCTAGAACTCTGGCAATATATGTACATGTGGCTAGTGCTCTGTGGTTTCTAGGATACGCTCGACCTAACCTCAACATAAAATATCCAGGTGCGTCTCTTTTGGAAAACATTCTGTATGTGGCTAATAGACTACAACATAATCATATTCGAGGCGCGTTATTATACATGCACCTCTCGTATAAGTCCTAGATAGGTTTATGATGTTACATTATTATTAAACATATTACTCGCCTCTTAGATTATTTGTTGCTTCATCATCATCATCATCAATCAGCCCTCTGCGTCGACTGCTGGACATAGGCCTCCCCTAGTTGAGTCCATTATTTTCTATCTTCAGCGCTACAAATCCAGTTTTTTGTAATTTTTGTAATGTCGTCTGTCCAGCGAGTTGGTGGTCTTCCTCTGCTTCTTTTATCGGATCTGGGTCTCCATTAAAGTAGTCGTTTTGTCCACCTGTCATCTTGCATGCGAGCCACATGTGCCGTCCACTTCCACTTGAGTTTTGCCACATGTACGACCACATCAGTCACTCCTGTTCTTATACGTAATTCTTCATTTATAATGTGGTCACGTAACGAAGCGCCAAGCATCGACCTCTCCATTTTGCGCTGTGATACTTTCAGTTTCTTAGCAGAAGAGTTGGTAAGGGTTAGTGTTTCGGCTCCGTAGGTCATAACCGGTAGAACACATTGGTTGAAAACTTTTCTTTTCAAGCATATCGGAAGGTTGCTTCTGAAAACGTCTCTAAGTTTGCCGTAAGCCACCCAGGAGATTATAACTCGTCTGTTTATCTCGCATGTTTGGTTGGTTTTGGATAGGCTTATTTCGTGGCCCAAATATGTATATTTGTCTACCCATTCCACCTCAGAGTTTTCAATAATTAAGTTGTTACTAGGGACGAGGTTTGTCATAAATTTTGTTTTTCCAATGTTCTTTTTTAGACCTACTGTTGCAGACCTCCTGAAGTTCCTGTAGCATCACTCTAATATCTTCCAAGCTGTCAGCTAGTAAGACAATGTCGTCTGCGAACCGTAGGTTTGACAGACTTTGTCCGTCTATTCTTAGACCTTTTTGGTCCCAATCTAGATTCTTGAACACATACTCCCGGACGGTGATAAACAGTTTTGGAGACATTGTATCTCCCTGACGTACTCCTCTCCCAATTTTTATAGGATTCGTGTTTTCATGTAGTTTTGCCACAAGAGTAGCATTTATATATATATATATTGTAGATTAGTTTGGTGTAGCGATAGTCAATACGGCATGCTTCCAGGGACTGTAACACTGCGTCCAGCTCCACAGTGTCGAAAGCCTTATGGAAGTCCACAAAAGCAAGGACAAGTGGTCTGCCATATTCGATGGTCTTTTCAATCACTGTTTTAACGCTTTGAAGATGATCATTGGCTCCAAACCCACTTCGAAAACCGGCCTGCTCTACTGGCTGGATAAAGTCTAATTTCTTTTCAAGTCGTGTGGTAATTATTTTAGTAAATAATTTGTAGAAGTGGCTAAGTAGACTTATCGGCCTGTAATTTTCTAGGTTCCAGATGTCTCCTTTCTTGTGGATCAGTATTACGATGGTGTTGTGCCACTTTTCTGGTATCGTACTATTGAAGAGACAAAGGTTGAAAAGAGATTTGATTTTTTGGAGCAAGCAAAGACCACCAATCTTTATCGCATCGGAAACCACGCAGTCTTCTCCGGGAGATTTTTGATTTTTCGTCTTTTTTAGGGCTAGTTTAATCTCATCTAGTGATATTTCCATCAGTATTTCCGAGCCTTGGTTAACCACGCCTTTTTTACGGGTTAGTATGTCAGATTCTGGATGTAGATTTATATCACTTTGACTTTTATATAGCATTCCATAAAACTCTTCCTCTATATTTAGAATATCTCTCCTGTTCGTCGATGTGTGTCCTTGTGCATTTTTTAGTTTTATTATTTGTCTCTTTCCATTGTCAAGCTTTCTACGTAGAACTTTCATACCTTTGTTGTTCTCTATGGTATCTTTGATTTGGTTGAGTCTAAAAGCTCTTACGTCGCGTCGGATGCCTTTTGAAATTTGTTTATTTATTTCTCTTAATTCCCCTTCAGATGTATGGTTTTTGGACCTCATATCCCTTCTTTTTTCTATGAGCAGTTTGGTCTCCTTGCTTAGTTTTTCTTCCCTTTGATTTGTTGAGCAGTGTCGACTTTAGGCCTCAGTTATTGTGGTCGTGATGATATTATTCAGTTTGTTGATGTAGTTACCAGGGGCGTGTTCTATTTCAGCCTTGGCTAACTTAGTGGTGATCCATTGTTCAAAGCTATTTACATCTGCTGGATTTATTAGCAAATTTAATTTATTGCTCTTTTGGATCATTTTTTGTCTTTCTTTGCCAGTGTCAATAGCTACTTTTCCCAGTAGCTAACCTATTTAGGACAGTTACGACTTTTATTATGTGTTTTTTATCTGTGATGATAAAGTCTATTTCGTTTCTTGTTTTACCATCGGGGCTTTTCTACGTCCATCTTCTATTTGTTTTTTTGTAGAAAAAGTTGTTCATTTAAAACAGATTGTTTTGTAGTAGAATGCTGAGCAGCGTTTCGCCCCGATCATTTCTACCTTCTAAGCCAAAGTCTTCAAGTGCTTCCTCACTTTGATTTATTTTTCTGCCTATTTTGGCATTGAAATCACCGCATATTAAAGTAAAGTGCTCTGGGTGTTCGTTTAGAGCAGTGTTAATGTCCTCATAGAACAGGTCTATCTCCTCATTTGTTGCTTGTTAGGTACTAAATAATTAATTAATAGCGACAATCACTTGATCGTACTTGTACGATGGCAACATATTGTGTCATCTTGTGCACCCACAAGGAGGCATGACTGGATGGTAGCGCTTTCCGGAGTAAGATGAAAGTGTTTATTTTCAGTGTCATTTACACTAAAAGGTACAGTTCTCATCATGCCGTGATCCTACCTACGAACGTTTTGCCCTATCCCATTAAAACCGATTTTGAATAAGATTTTCTTGAAAACTATCCATTTTTCGAGATTGGGCCCATAGACACTTTTGATCAGTTGGTCGAAAACTATATCATATTAAAATTGTAGCAAAATTCGCCGAGAGCCATTTTCCCATATACACTGCGGTGTTTTTTGTGTTGCCGTAGAAATCTTTTTTTTTCTAAGATTTCTGTTAAATTTGGTAATTAATAATAAATGTTCAACAAAAAAATGTTTTCGGATTTTCGTGAAAAAAATATTTTGTAAATTTCCTTGCAATTCTTTGTAAGTTTGGTTGAAAAGTTTTTGTATGAATAATTATATCTTGGCAGGTGTGCAAATATCTTGAACGTTTTGTTATCCAGAAAAAAGGATCCTGTTTTTCGGGAACATTTTAAGTTTATTTTTGAAAAATTTGTACTTTTTTAAACAATAAAGTTTTTTGATGAAATATGGTACATTCTGTCTCATATACTTGTAACCAAATTTGATGCCTGTTTTCTGTAAAAAGAAGACATATTTAAAATATTTTTATGAAAATTCAGTACCACAACGCAGGTGCTGCATCCAGACTTTTTTTGTCAAGGTTTATGTAAAGCCAAACAGCCATCCAAGGACGTAAATATGGGGATAGTTAATTAAAATAATCAAGCGATTCACTACCATATTATTCCTAATTAGATTCCTTTTGTTTATGATATTAATCTCCTAACCGTTTTTATATTATTCTATTGTCAATAAATCATGACAGAAAGCATAATTTACATCGTCTCCAGACCATTCCGAGTGTGCTTTCCACTAACGCTGTGCTGAAAAGGTTTGATATTGATATATGATGGCCGAGAGTAATCAAAGAGTATAAAAGTCAATTCGGCATATCGGGCCTGAACTTAATGATCTGCGAAACGCTAGTGACGTTCAGTACAAAAAGAAAGGATCGCCTATATAATATTTTATAACCACGTGTAGTAATTGATGATGGTCTGCAACGTGAATAATGGTGGATCTAAATGATAAGACCCTCTTGTGTGTATCTGCGATTTCCTCTCAACTAATTTTAGGCTTGTCGGTTACACGATCCTACAGCATGTCGCGATAATACCCCATCCACATCAAATTTCAACAGCGAGATTAATGAATTTTTGGATTTAGTTTCAACGTTATGATATATTGTTTTGTCTCGTATTAGCTTATGTCATTGATTTGGTAAAATATGACAGTGTCTGCAACTATTTTGATATACAGAGTGTCCCACGGCCACCATTCGCTAGAAGGATTTGGAGAACCGTAAAAGCTAACAAATCAAAATGTAGCAAAAGCCTTTAAAATTTTTAAAGCCTACTCTATTGATTTAAAATAATTCCAAAATGGCTCAACTTCAAAAAGTATCGAAAATTGATAACAATTTAGTTGTTTTAAATAGAGTCACCATGCTTTTATGATTCTGTTGAATTTTAGATTGACTTTATGAGACATATCACCATCCAAAAGCGTCCTTTCGCAGATAAAAACTGTTTCATGTCAAAGCTGACAAAAATACTCAGTGTTACCAACATTTTTGAGAGTGGACCCAACAAACATAGAACAACAAAATTTTGGTAGGCAGTTAAAGTTTAAGTCTATTTTTAATTCATTTAAATTCGAGAATAGTAAACAGGGCGGTCTGAAAAAAAAATGAACGGGGTCAACACAAAAGTTCCAAAAAGTCACTTTTACAGATGGAACAGCCTGTATGTTATAAGCTTGTTAGATACAAAATTTAACTCTACAATGACTTGCATTAGCATTCCCTGTACCCAACTCTTCAGGTTTTTGAGTTAATTGCCATTATTTAAATTGGTTTCGCCTGATCACGAATTCAAGACCAGGAGAGGTAGACTAAGCTATTTTAAAGCAGAATTGACTTTGAAAATGTAAACAATGACATTTGATGATAGCTGTCATTTAAACGCACGGTTTAAACGTAAGTTCTTACAATTTATATCAAGTGTTATCTTTGATGCGACATGGAGTACACAAATGAGTACATATTGAATTTATTTTATATCCGAGGATAAACCGGTCTAACTAAACTTCAAAGTTGACTAGATTTAACAACAGATATCCACAATTTCCAAAGATGCACCTCCTTAATTGCCACAACCAATAACATCAGATTAAGCTGTGGAGATTACTGTCTTGGGATACTTAAATATTTTTCCTAGAGCTTCTATTCGTTCAGCGGTAAGTGTTCCTGGATATTCACGAAATTGAACACAGAGAATTGTAAATAAACATAAAATTCATGATACCAACTTTCCTATCGTTCAATAATTACATCCACAAGATCCGTTTCACCCGGTGCAATATTGAAAAATGATGCTTGTTAAAATACAAGAATATCCAAATTTTCTTTACGGAACTATTTAGACAGATGAGTCAATATTTTCTAAAGAGGGTATTATTAATCGGCGTAACTTACACATTTGTTCGCGTGAAAATCGATTCTCAGTCAGGCCGAAAATTTAGCTTTAATGTTTTTGCAATGTTAGAGAACCACAGAGTCTTCTATTTCATTTGTGATAAAAGTTTAAACAGTGCTAGATATGCTGACATTTTAAAAAACCAGGTTCCAAATTATTTGGAAAATATCCCTTTGGCTGACAGGAAAAATTTGTGGTATCAATTAGACGGTGCTCCAGCCAACTGTATCGTTTCGGTGCATCATGCATTAAACCAAACGTTTCAAGCCCAATGGACAGGCAACTAGATCCTTGGTTGTGGCCAGCATGATCCTCAGATTAAGCCTCGCTGGCCTTTTATTTGTGGAGAAAAATTACGGCGGAGGTATATGAAACTCCTATTAACACCAGCGGGGAATTATAGGCTCGTTTCATATCAGCATTCAATAATTTAGACCGCTTAGAAATTAGGAGACCGACGGTACACACTGTCGAAAGACGGTTAATTAAGTGCTTAGAAGATAACTCTGGCTTACTTGAAAATTTGTTATAAGAGACAATGAAAATAATTTGTATTTTCAAAATCCACCACGTTTCAAATTACATCTTGAACTCGTGATCATGCCAAACCAATTTAAATACTTAATTGCAATTAACTCAAAAACCTGAAGACTTACGGGTAGGAAATGCTAGTGCAAGTTATTGCAGACTTTAATTATGCATCTAATAAGTTTATAACATACAGGGTGTTCTATTCGAAAAAAGTGACTTTTTGACAATTTTGTGTTGGCTACCTTGAAAACCTTTTGGACCGGGCTGTGACCGATTTTTAAAATTAAATCAAATAAAAATATGGCTGCATATCATATCATATCATATCATAGCTTTCACATATCTGTGATAATCTACTCTCCTCAGACATTCTCATGAAATCAATTTAGGGTCCATGACTTCGCCAGAAAGAAAATATTCGTATTACTGTACCCAGAAACTTCTGAAACGTTATATTACTCGCGTTTTAACAAAAAAATGTAAAGCTGGTATCTCAATTCGTTCGTAAATTAGGCGCCTATTAACAGATGTACAGGCTGACAGACCGACTGCCCGCCGGACCGACAAACAAAAACATTTTCGTTCCTGAATCAAGTTTTCTCTGTGTTTTGAAACTTTCCGTCGTTTTAGCAAAACATATTGCGAAATTTCTGTTACCGATATTCCACCCCCACAGATTCAACTCCTAATTAAATTTTTGCACAAAATACAAGATGGTTCATGAAATTGAATTTTTTTAAATAAACAAACCCTAAAATGTTATATTACTCTAGTTTTAACGAAAAAATGTAAATTTTCACCAAATCACCCCCCATTCATCTCCTACCCTGTGGAGTGATTTTACCCAACAACAATCTGAACCCTTCGTTTGCCGAATGCTAACTGTATACCAAATTTAAAGACGATGTCTCAATTTGTTCTAAAGTTATCGTGGCTACAAACAGACTAAAAACATTTTTGTTCCCAAATCATGTTTATTACGTTTTACACTTCTTTAGGCGAAAAAAAATGTTTGTCGCCGATGCCATACTTCCATACGTATTGACGATGTGAAAGTAAATAGTGGTGCTGCAAATTGAAATATAACTTCCACATAAGTATTTATAATATAATTTATTCTCTCAGAAAGACATTCTCATGAAATGAATTTAGCGCCCATGGCTGGACCACAAAGAAAATATATGTTTTTTAGTACCCGTAAAGTTTTAAGACATTATATTACTTGAGTTTCATTTAAAAAATGTGAATTATCACCAAATGTCCCCTTATTTATCCGCTACCTCCTAAAGCGATCTTATCCAAAAACAATTCGAAGCGTACATTGGTCGGGTGGTAACTGGATACCAAATTTGAAGATAATATCTCAATTCGTTCGAAAGTTATTGCGCCTATTAACAGGCAGACATATATGCCGACAGACCGAACGAACGACAGACTGCCAGACAAAAAAATTCTTTCCAGAATCAATCCAGAATTTTTACGCCGTTTTAGCAACAAAAAGATCGAAATCTTTGTCAACAATATGCAGCAGAGAATACCAGATGCTTGATGAATTATTACTCAAGTTTTCACGAAAAAATGTCACTTTACCAAATGACCCCCCAATCATCCCCTAGCCCCTATAGTGATTTTACCCAAAAACAGTCTAAACCGTCTGTTTGTCCATTGCTAATTGAATACCAAGTTTGAAGACGATATCTCAATTCTTTCTAAAGTTATCCTGGCTACAAACAGACAAACCGACAAACAAACAAACAAAGGAGACGGACATACAGAGCGACAGACAAAAAAAAATTCGTTCCCAAATCATGTTTTCTATATGTTTTGATACTTTTTACGACGTTTAAGCAAATAAAAATGTTTCAATTTTCTGTCCCGGTGCGACACTTCCACACCTTGTGACGATGTGGAAGTAAATAACTTAGATGTTTTGGCTGTCCATTGTCGAAATTTCGTTGTTCTATATTTGTTAGTTCCACTGTTAAAAATTTTCTAACACTGAGTATTTTTGTTACTTTTTACATAAAATACTTTTTATCTTCGAAAGTGAACGCTTTAGGTTAGTAGTATGTCCCATAAATTCGACCTAGGATTCAGCATAGAATCATTAAAAAAAACACTTTCATTGTAATTAAAATAACCAAGTTGTTGTCATTTTTCACTACTCTCGGAAGGGCCGCTATTTTAAATTATTTTAAATTAGTAGATGGTAGGCTCAAAAATCTTTTTGTGAGATTTTTACTTGCTAGCTTTTGCGGTTTACCAAACACTTCTAACCAACGACGACCGTAGGACACCTATGTAGGGGTATTAAACTAAATTTATTGGAACCTAGTTTACTCAATGTCGTAATATAGGATTATTTCTAAAAGAAATTAAACCTAAGATTTTTAATAGAATGACCAAAATCACACTCACCCTAAGATCCATGAAGCATATGTAGGGACCATTTTGAGAAATTGATTATTCAATTTTGATGATAGCCAACCATTGTGGATAGTATTAATGGCATAAGTCAAAATATACGTTAAGTACACTTGGAGAACCCAAATCACCACCAGACATCTTTTCAAAGACCTGACGATCGTTTTACTAACAAGGTTAGCGACATTAGAGGATGAAAATTTTTTCATACTCTGATGGCGCTAACCTTGGTCGGTCTGTCGATCTGTCGGTTTCTCAGTCTGTTGGTCTGCATGTCTGTCTGTTTGTAGCCACAACCACTTTATAACGAATTGGGATATCCCCTTTAAATTTGGTAAACTGTTAGCACCCGACAAATGAAAGTTTCGGATTGTTTTTGGGTAAAATAGCTTTAGGCGGTAGGCGACGAATAGGGGGTGACTTGGTGAATATTTACATTTTTTCGTTAAAACTCGAGCAGTATAACGTTTCAGCGTCTATTTATTAGAAAGCTGTTAATTTCATTAAACATCTGGTATTTTGTACTAAAATTAAATCAGGGGTTGAATGTGTGGGCTGGATTATTCAAGCCAAACATTTTTGTTGTTGCTAAAATGGCGTAAAGAGTCTCGAAACATATAGAAAACTTGATTCTGGACGAATTTTTTTCTGTCGGTCGGTCGGTCTGTCGGCATGTGCGTCTGTCTGTTAATAGGCGCAATAACTTTCGAACGAATTGAGATATTATGTTCAAATTTGGTATTTCATTGGCACCCGACAAAGGATCGCTTCGAATTGTTTTTGTGTAAGATCGCTTTAGGGGATAGGGGATAAATAAGGGATGATTTCGTGAAAATTGACATTTTTCAACAAAACTCGTGTAATATAACGTCTCAAAAGTTTGCCGGTACAGGAATACATATATTTTCTTTGTGGTCAAGTCATGGGCTCTAAATTCGTTCCATGAGAATGTCTTTCTGACGAGAATAAATTATCATAGCTATGTGGAAGTTATGATTCAATTTGCAGCACTATTTTCAAATTGACCAGCCTGTACTTTGTGTCTCAGAAGTGAAGGGCATGTTCGCTGCTACAAGTTCTGTATAACATTTCCTTTACATACAGACTCTAGTTTTGGAAATACTCACATTAATATTCGCATACCGCTCTAATAACCGATCAGATTATGTGCTTAATTAGCGAATATTTGTGGAAAAATACTAAACTATTTAAACTAACTTTGGTAAAAAAGAAGGTAATTATATATAGAAAGCATTAATGTGGTAGGATTATGTACGTTTACATTTTTATAATATATAAGTAGTTGATAAATTGTTTTCACAAATAATGTCAAATGAAATTTTAAAGTGACAGACTTAACTAATGTTCTTATTTTTGACAGTCTGTAGCATGAAAATATGAGCTGTTCCGCTCGTAGTTTATTTACTTCCGCTGCTCCAAGTTTCAATCAAAGTATTTTTTTTAAGGTTTCCTCGAAAAGATTTTTGTGAATAATTATATTTTGGCAGGTGGGTAAATAGCTCGAAAAAGTCGTGGTTCAGGAAAGTCGGAAACATTTGTGGCTAATTTTCGATTTTTTTTCACATTTCCAAACAATACAGTTATTTTTATGAAATATGGTACATTGTTTCTACTATATAAGTTATACTTCTAACAAAATTTGATGCCTGCTTTCAATATAAGAAAACACATTTTTTGCTATTACAAACATTTTATAAAAATTCATTACCATAACGTAGTTGCTGCGAAAAGACTTTTTATATATAATTTGCAGATTGTTTTGGCAAATGCCAGTTAAAGCTCCAAATTGAAAGTATAGATACCCTGTGTATCTTGAGAACATGTGAAATCCAAATGTCAGTGGCTACCACCATAGGCAGATTTGGAGGAGGACACGGAGGTTATTAAAAGTAGGTAAAGATCAACAGGTTTAATACGGTTTTTGTATGGTGCGAAGTTTTCCTCAGGCCTTGTGTCCACCCTTGGCTACCAGAGAGACGCAGTACAGATACGTGTCGACGTTCCTTAATTGCAGTTAGACCATTTCGGACACAGTCAATTCTTAAATAGTTTACCGGGTTGTAATATCATCTGAGTTTTACGTACGTAAAAATTCTTTTTATGAGTTTCATATAAATGCATTTTAAATGAGGGCTTTCGTAACAGATCTATAGCAAATGTTTGTCAAAATATTTAAGCGACTATTTCTCAAAGAGATGAAATATTTTTTTGTTTGTGTTTTCATTAGACTCTCTTGGATAATTGTTTAAGTCCATTTTCGTAAAATTTCATTTCGCGCATTTTCGTGAACAAAAGGTTTTTGCCAATTTGTGAGAAAAATAAGTGTCAGATAATTTATACAGAAAATTGTTTAGCGAATTCTTGTAGAAAAGCTCTTTCTTATAAGTGCACTTAAATTAATTGTATTTGTCGTACAAAACCTTTTAATCATGTGCTCTCTTTTTGACTCCTCGTGAAAAAAATACTTTAATTCAATTTTCTAGAAAGCTAAGAGCCAAAGAATTAAAATTTGATTTCCACTAGTAAAGGCGACTGTTGTTGAGGGATCCACTGGAATAACTTTATTATTTTGAAATATACAAATTGTCCGGAAAAATGTAAAACCTTTTCCGAAAAACTGATTCGCATTTATCTAAGTTACTTGGAAAAATAAGGTGCCTGTCAGATTAACAATTTTACATTATCCAATTAAACCAATTAAAAGAAAAAATTCTTTCAAAACAAATTTGTATTTCCGACGTTAGTTATTTTGTTATTTTTTCTGATTTAAATTGTTGTTATAAAAGTTTACGATCATATCGCATTAAGCGCATACAAAGTTTTTATAACTCTTGGAACAGTGTTGACAATTTTACAGTTAATATGTGTATATCACGCACCAGTCCACAGTATCATATGTTTATTTCCTGCGTGGGTCCACCTCATCAACTAACGTTTGTATGTCACAAAGGAAAGTTTTATGGTCCACAGCGAATGTTCCCAAAACATTTTCCTCTTAAAATGTTACAAACAAACTAAATATGGCCTACTTATATGCATTTTACGCTAATATGTGTTAAAGTCTCAGTTCTTCGGTAATATAGGCGCTTACAAAATTGTCACTGAAGAGAACGCACCATTTACGCTGTCACAATGTTGTATCGCATGCATAACAAAATTTCAATAACACGATTTTTAAAAAGTGTTTTAAGAGTACCTCATTATTAAATGTAGGCTTTTATAGTTGAGGTATATATTTTAATTAGTGATGTGTATGTTAGTTGTCTGTTTCTATGTATATTTAAGCTGTTTTCCGTAAACTGAAAATGTATTAGTCGATACCAAGCTTACCCTTACCCTAAGGAAATGTAACCATTTTGATAGTATTTGTCCCACATGTTTCTTTTAAAGGGAAAAATGGAACTTATTATTATATATATATATATATATATATATATATATATATATATATATATATATATATATATATATATATATATATATATATATATATATATATATATATATATATATATATATATATATATATATATATATATATATATATATATATATATATATATATATATATATAGATATATAAAAGCGGAGTGCGACAGCCAGTGCCGCATCTCGCATTTCGATCACCATTTCTTCCTGTCCTTCCAGTCCTCGGCCTCGATGGCTTGATGTCTCATATTTTTGTCAATGCCTTTTATTTGCGTTGTTGGTCTTCATCTTCTTTACCTTGTGGTGTATACTCCAGAGCTCTCTTTGGCCATTGTGTCTCCCCCATCCTCATTATATGCCCGTACAATAGTAAATGTCTAAATTCTACACTTTCTGCTGTTGTAAATACGTGCCCCGTTTTGCTTCTTATTTTTTCGTTTATATGTGTTGTATTCTAGAAATATTACACCATCTTCTTAAGAAGTCCATTTACACGGTTTCTATCATTTTTTTCTCTTTCTCCGAAGGCTGCCAGTATTCACAGCCGTAGGAGTCATTCTTCTTGACGAGAGTAATGATTTGAGTAAAGGAACAGCCTTCTTGCCTTGTTGTGTCCTGTTTTTTATGTCACTATTAGTTGCTCCATCTTCCGAAATAATGCTTTCCAAGTATTTAAGTTCGCAACCTTCTTCTAGTCTATGCAGTTGTAGGTTTGGGTCTTCTTCATGCGCCTCTTCTCTCCTCTCATATCTGCAGATATTCTATTTTAGCGATTCTCACTTTTTTTTTTAATTTTGTAAACATATAGTCTGCGGTATTCTCATCATTCGCTACAATTAGCTGGTCGTTGGCGAATAAGAGAGTTGTCAAGCATTGTTTCTCCATCTGTATTTCCATTCCTGATGTTTTCCTTCTCCAGTTTTCGATGGCTTCTTGGATATATACCCTAAACAAGGTAGGTGACAAACTGCATCCTTGCTTAAGTCCTGATGTGGTAAAAACTTTCGAACAGGACGTTTCCGGCTCTAACCAGACTCGTCGATTCCTTATATATGTTCCATATAGCGTTACAGTAAGTCTTACTCAGAAAAAGCCTCGTCAAAGTTTCAAAAAGTTTCTTTAAGAGCACTGTGTCGTATGCTTTTTCTAGATCGATAAATACTAGGTGGGAAGACAGGTTGTCGCCCGTTCGTTTTCCTAGAATTTGTTGTCACGCAAATACCATATTATCAGTACATAATCGGCCTGTGTGGATTCCCCACTGCTCTTCTATATCTTCTATGATCACTTCAATTCTTTGCTTAAATATTCTGTCGTACAACTTCCCCATTGCACTTGTCACACTTGTGCCCCTATAATTTTGGCACACCTTTTTATCTCCCTTTTTATGATGTTATCACCGTTTATTAAGCATTTATTTAATAGGTTCGCCAGATTTTTAAGTATCCGATCCGTACTTGACTAACTCAGTGGGGATGTTTCCGGTTCCTGTTGCTTTTCTGTTTTTTTTTAATTTTGCAAAGCTTTCTGTCTTCCTTTCACTGTTATTCCGATCACTCCTTGGGTCTGGCTGTTTCGATGTTTGTTATTTTAAATTCTTTTATATTTTCAATAAGCACTGTTTTATAATGGTCTACTCATTCTTCCAAACTTATCAGGTTTACCTTGCTATTGTCTTTCTTCTTTTCTTAAGTTTCTGATAGTTCGTCATGCTTCATCCATTTTCTAACTTGTTATACGCCATAATAGAAGTTTGTAGGTTAGCAGTAATATGAGTTATTAAAATTTGACCGATTTTTTTATGAATTCGGCACTATAATGTTCTCTTTGCGTGCAGAAATTTTTTACTTTTAATTAAGAAATTCAAAGAAAACTTCGTATATGGAGAAAATTAGTATTTTAAATGCTACAAATTTAGATTGAACAAATTAAAATTATTATATATTATATAGAGCTATTCAACTAAAGCACCAGATTTCAAGCTTTCTTATTCGAATAAAAAATCTTATTCGTATTCGCAGATGGATTCAGACTTTTGCATTACTATGCACAGAACTCAAAACTCAATATAGTCAATTCTTCGCCTCATCCATAATATAACTAAAAAGTTGAAATTCGAATATTTTCCTTCTAAAGCATTTATTATAGTTTCCGTTGAAATCCAATCTCTGAAAAATTCAAAATATTGGTTATGTAAGAGAATTCTATGGGTTCACTACTTTCTTTCCTGAGGATTGTTAGTTGTTAGTGTACTAAGATTTGTTGAAAAAGTGAAAGAGCATCTTTCTTATTTAACAATAATTATTAACGAATAACGTAAGGACTTAATTAAAAACTAAATTAAAAAATACGGTCGCAACAAGTATGCTATGGTAACGAATAAGATACCAGTATGTATTAGGAAAAAAATACTGTCGCACCAAGCGTGTCCCAGTAACGAATAAGATATCAGTACGTTGTATGAAAGAAATACTGCGTGTTACGATATTATAGAACAAATATTGGCACAGCAAGTGTGTTACAATAACGAATAAGATTTCAATAGGTACTATGAAGAAAATACTGATGCAGCAAGTGTGTTATGATAACTAATTAAGTATAATACTATATATAAACTTTTATTCAGTCCTTGCCAAACGCATATAGAATTCTTACGATAATTCGTAAACAATCTCTATTTTGTAACGAAAAGGAAATGTAAAGTACCTAAGGTGTCCTTTTTACATAAGATTTACGGTAAAACTAAATGTACTCCAGATGCTACTATATAACTGACTCATTGCCATAGCGCACTTACTGCGTTAATGCTTTTTCTAATAATGTGAGTATCCAAACGATAAAACAGTAAACTATATACTATATAATCTTATCATAAAACGTATAATCATACCTTATTTACTCGATAAAGAGAAAGTGGAAATACCGCATAAAAATTGATACTAAAATGAAGGTTTGCAAGAATATGGTCGGTAGGGGGATATAAAAAAATGTGTCGAAAGAAAATCACAATTTTTGGGGCTAACGAACTTGTCAAAACCAGTTACAAAAAGGAGGTACATCCCAAATTTCATTAAAATCAGCCGATTATCATTAAGTTATCGGTTATCGGTACAATATATATATATATATATATATATATATATATATATATATATATATATATATATATATATATATATATATATATATATATATATATATATATATATATATATATATATATATATTTGTGTGTGTGTGTGTGTGTAAAATGTATTTATATGGTGTGTTTCGCTTTATGTAGCGACAATTCCTTATTTCATAACCGGTAGGCTGACTTAAAAAAAAATTTCTTTAAATAAGGTACTTCAAAAGCTCCACATTCTGGTATGCATTATTTTAAGATTCGCTTTTTCCATAGCCTACTACGATAACAAATTAGACCACAAAAATAACTAAAGCATATTAGGTATTTTTTACGAAAAAATCAAATATCTCTATCGATTTAGCCACATCTGTTAACAACAAATCCCAAGTCACAATATTGTAACTTATACAGAGTGTTCACAACTTGAGTACAAAAAATGAAAAAATCTACTTTTTTGGAGTGTGCAAACGCTACTGAGTGACTTGCAAATACTAGAATGCCATTGGATTAAGGTCACCTAGTGTATGAATTCACATTATCATCCTCATATCTTATAGAGAGTGTTCATAATAAATACGGAAACAATACCCTTTTTAAATGTATTAACCAATTTGGACTTTTATCGCACCAGCATCTAAATTTTGGACACCACTCCATTATTCATAAAAGTAGCTAAGTGAAGATCGGAACCTGCGAAGAGCACTAATAAGTAAGATGAAAAACGTTATTTTTCATCCTCTAATAATGCTAACTTTGTTAGTGAAAAAATCGTCAGGTATTTAAAAAGATGCGTTGTTGTGATTTTGGTCCTCCAAGTGTGTTGTTAATTACTAGCTTAACGAATCATCTAATATTTTTCTCATGCTGGTCTATAGAACTGTTTGGAAGAGGAAGGTACCTACCAAATTGTATCAAAATCGGACCATTATTTTTTGAATTATGGATTTGATACACACACACACATATACATATATGTATATGTATATATATATATATATATATATATATATATATATATATATATATATATATATATATATATATATATATATATATATATATATATATATATGGTGATTCACAACGCAATGGGCACAGACTGTGTGCGTGTAGAGGACCTCAAAACATGCCGATTTTTATATAAAATGTTTCTTTGACGCCCATGTTTGGTGAGATATTGACCTCGTAAGCTTCTTTAATAATGTCAAGAAGCAGCTGTATTGCAGCAGTGCCCTAACATAAAACAACCAAATTTGGTAGATGGTTTTCCTTTATAAACAGTTATTTCACAAAAATTTTAATGGATATAATCTCAAAAAGGGGTTAATTAGGGGTGGGTCGCCCTTTTAATGATTTGGCTTTTTTAAACCCTAACCTAAATGAAAGCAGTAGTCCATTAATTTTATAGAAAATTAAATTTTCTATCTTTTCCTTCTCTTGTCAATTTTTCGACAAACCACCCGTTTTTGATAAAATTGAGATTTTTAGAGTTGAAATCAAAACAAAATTATGTCCTTTGAAGATTTTATTAAACATTAATGTCTCATATGACATGCCTTGGGCGCTCTGCAAGTCATCTGTGGATAGGTTACCGTCGTTGTCAAATCTGACATTACTTAACTTTATTAAGTTTGACAAAAATTATTGTTTTTTGCTTCTTGATTTCTTTTGTTAATTTCTACTCAAAATAGCTGAAAAATTCTCCGTTAATGAACAAGTTGAGATGCTTATGGTTTTGGGTGGGTACAAAAGTGTAAAGGTATATCAAAGATTTCCTAATCGTAATGTACCACATCGTCAAACGTTTGTCAATGTTGAACGCAGAGCTCGGGAAATGGGTTCCTTTTTCATAAAAATGCTCGAGGGCGCGTTCATACAGTGAACGCATGAACTGAGGAGCGTCTTCTAGACAGTATTGAAAGTGAGCCTCAAACCAGCACGAGACGACTATCCAGGCAGCTTCATATAACACAACCGACGGTCCATACAATTATCCGACGCAATTTGCTGCATCCCTATCACCTTCAAAAAGTGCAAGAACTACTACCGCAGGATTTAGAGGCAAGCCTGTTTTTTGTAATTTTATTCTACAACAGAACATTTATTTTTCCAAGACCATTCTTTTTACGGATGAACTTTGCTTTACAAGGATAGGGATTACGAATGTGCACAACTGCCATGAATATTCGGATGTAAATTCGCATGCTACAGTAACCCAGCATTTCCAAAGAGAATTTAAAATACATGCGTGGACAGGTATTGTTGGAGGACATTTGGTTGGACCAGTTATTGTACCAAACCGCTTAAACGACGCAACATATTTGCTTTTCTTGCAAAATGTTTTTCCTGAGCTACTGGAGGAGCTGCCTTTACAACTACGCAGCGAAGTATGGTTTATGTATTATGTGGCGCCACCACATTTCACTACAAATGTTCGTGGACTTTTAAGCCAACAGTTTCCAAATCGATGGACATGTGCAATTAATTGCCCTCAACATTGGCCAGCATGATCACCAGACTTAAATGAATTAGACGTTTTTCTCTGAGGGACTTTAAAAGAGTCTGTGTATTTAACACCAGTTCAAACTGCGGAATATTTGTGGAGTCACGTCATTAATAAGTGGACCATTATTAAAAGTGGCATCCAATTACTTGACACAGTCGCGTTTAGTTTTCGCAGAAGGGTGCAGTTATGTGTGAGAGAAAATGAAAGTCATTTTGAACAATATCGTTATTGTTTTTTTATGTTTTTTTTCTATTTATTAGTTTTTAATGGCGTTTGTTAAATTTCAGATATGTTAGTGTTTAATAAAGTCTGCAAGGGACATAATTTTGTTTTGATCTCAACTCAAAACATCTCAATTTTCTCAAAAACGGGTGGTTTGACGAAAAATTGATTAAAGCAAAAAAGATAGAAAATTTAGTTTTCTAAAAAATTCATAGACCTAAACTTTTATTTATGTTAGGGTTTAAAAACATCAAATCATTAAACGGGTGACTCACCCCTAACTCACCCCTTTTTGGGTTTATATCTATTTCAAATTCTTGTCAAATAACGGTCTTGATAAAATAAAACCATCTACCAAATTTAGTTGTTCTACGTTAGGGAGCTGCTGAAATACAACTGTTTCTTTTCTCTATTAAATAATTTTCCGAGGTCAATATCTCACAAGCCATGGGCGTCAGAGAAAAGGTTTATATACAAATTGGCATGTTTTGAGGTCCTCTACAGGCACATATTCTGTGTACATTGCGTTGCGAATCACCCGGTATATATATACAACATTTGAAATTGACCCCGGATATGGATTCTATAAGTCCTAGTTTGCGCTCCCTTGAATAAATTTTTTCAAATTCAAAAGTCAGAATCTCCCCATTAGTTTTCGCCGAAGGGTGCAGTTATGTGTGAGAGAAATGGGAGTCATTTTGAACAATAACTTTAGTATTTTTTTATTTTTTTTTCTTCTATTTATTAGTTTTTAATAGCGTTTGTTAAATTTCAGATATGTTAGTGTGTAATAAAGTCTGCAAGGGACATAATTTTGTTTTGATCTCAACTCAAAAAATCTCAATTTGCACAAAAACGAGTAGTTTGACGAAAAATTCGCAATAATCAAAAAAGATAGATAATTTAGTTTTCTATAAAATTAATAGATCTTAACTTTTATTTATGTTAGGGTTTAAAAACATCAAATCATTAAAAGGGTGACCCACCTCTACTTCACGCCTTTTTGGGTTTATATCTACTTCAAATTCTTGTCAAATAATGGCGTTGATAAAATAAAACCATCTACCAAATTTAGTTGTTCTACGTTAAGGAACTGCTGAAATACAACTGTTTCTTTTATCTATTAAAGAATTTTCCGAGGTCAATATCTCACAAGCAATGGGCGTCAGAGAAAAGGTTTATATACAAATTGGCATGTTTTGAGGTCCTCTACAGGCACATATTCTCTATCCATTGCGTTGCGAATCACCCGGTATATATACAATATTTGAAATTGACCCCGGATATGGATTCTATAAGTCCTAGTTTGCGCTCATTTAAATAAATTTTTTTAAATTAAAAAGTCGGGATCTCCCCATTAGTGATTTTTTTTACGAAAATTCTCTAAATTATTATTGTGTAGAGAATGGAATTTGTATTGTAAGTGGCTTGAAGAAGTTAGCCAGGAAAATGGGATCAGGTTCTCCGGGCAATTTTAAGCTTTCTTTCGGAAAAAAATTTTAGCTCCAAAAATAACAAACCCATGGCAACCAAATTTGGTATTTCTGTTTACGTTATAAAAGCTAAACTATATGCCAAAATTTAGATCTCTATCTTACAAGAAAAAAGTTTGTTTTGTTTTGTTTGTCTCCTTAACGTCGGTCTATTTCCACGACTACGGTCAATCACCGAAGGCAGGGCACAGTTTCACCTCCATATCTGGAAATTTTTCCAAGCTCCTGCCTTTTTTAAGAAGGGTAGGTATCTTTAACCTACCTAACATCGCATAGACACGGGACGGATGACATTACGCCCCCTCCGATGGGCGGAACGTACAGACATTCAACTTGCTCAAATACAATGCCACAACCTCGATTGATAATAATGTTACTGTATGTACTAAAAAAATGAAAGGAGAACTATAAGATCGAACCAAGTACCCTTCGGTTCAGAGGCAACGTTCTTACCACTGAACCACCGAGGCTCTAAGAAAGAAGTTATAAGCAATTAATAATCATTTCTATGAAAATTAGCTTTTTTCTTTCAAAAATTTTTTCACGTAAAGGAAATCTATAAATCCGCTGGTTATATTCCTTTTGAAAAAATGTTGAAAATTTTCGCACATGATAGTGAGCTTTTTTTTTACAGTGGCAAGTTTGAATTTTTACCGCTTTTTGGCAAAAACTCTGGTGTACCACTTATTGTAATTTATTTGTATATTTGAGATTTTTTCCAACAATATCATATTACGCTAGAAAGAAACAAACTTCTTCTTGTCCGTCCACGACTAACTGTCATTGAGACGTCGTCATATCATAGCCTACAGCAGTGTGGCACGTTTCTGTAATTTTTGTTCATTAGCGTCGGTCTATTACCGCAAGCATGGCCAATCACCGTTTCACCTCAATTTCCTGAAAATGTTGCCGAATTCCTGCCTTTCTGCAAGGATAGTAGGAATTTTTAATGTTCCCAACATCACATGGACATGGGACCGACGGCTTTAGTCTCCCTCCGAAGAGTGGAACGTGTAAACATTCAACTTGTTCAATTACAATGCCACAACCTCGGTTCATGTTAGTATTTATTTACAGTATGTACTGAAAAAATTAAAGGGAACCATGAGAATCAAACTCAGTACCCTTCGGTTTAGAGGCACGTCCTTTTAGCACTGAACCACCAAAGCCTTGAAGTGTAGGCCGAGATAATACGCAAAGTGAGACGATTGAAATATTAAAGAACAATTGGTCGTGTTTTATATTTACATTAAATGCAGTCGAAATCTAGTTATTGCTTGTAAAATATATTGAGAGAATTATACTGGTAAACAAAAATTCAACCGAACAAGGCAGTAAAGCTGTAAGATATGAAAGAAATTTAAATAAATTTGCTTGAATAAGCCAGTTCTCCATCTCATGTTAGAGCTGAAAACATGAATTGATTGTGACGGATACGTGATGTGCATCCAATGTAAAATATTATTAAAACAAATGATGCTATATTTACAAGATAATAAACTTATTTTTAGATGATATTTGTTTCGCCACGATGTAATTTCTTAAATAAAATTGACACATTAGTATTTGAAAATGCCACGTTATGCCGAAGCAGTTATTACCTAATGATAAGAATCTGTATTAGCGAATTTTCGTAGCAAAAATTCGCTAATGAGGAAAACATTACTTTTTACAGAGAATCATATCATTGACCTACACAAAATTTTTAGGGTAGAAAGGTTTGTCGAAACTTCCGGAAAATAGTGCTTACTTACTTTCTAGAAATCAAAGATATTATAAATATCCGGACCTTGGAGTATCTAGAGATAACTGACTTTACAGGTTTTGTTGCCTTCTATAAAATAATGTCTTTTGAATCTACACCTGCAGATATAAGAGTACAAGCCGTGGGGATACATAAGGTACATGAAAATATAAATAGGTTAAACAATATATATATATATATATATATATATATATATATATATATATATATATATATATATACACAATATATATATATATATATATATATATATATATATATATATATATATATATATATACACAATATATATATATATATATATATATATATATATATATATATATATATATATATATATATATATATATCATACACCGATATCTTATATTTGCCCGGTTTTGTAAAAATTTGGGCAGTACTTCTTTTGTAAGCGGCGTGGATAAGTTCGTTAGCCAGGAAAATCGCACCAATTCTTCTAGAAAAATGTTGGGTTTCTTCTTAGCAAAATGTATTTCTTCCATAAATAACAAAGGTGTGGCAACTAAATTTGGTACGCTAGTCTATACTATAAAGCGAAATCTTTTAATAGTTACGGACAAAGAGTAAATTCGCTGGACGCGAAAACGTAAAAAAGTAGCAGAAAAAATTATTGAAAATTTTTATTTTCTTAAGACGTCAAAGTTGCAATTCGAAACGTCAAAATTGGCGGATTTAGTTAAAAATTTTGAAACAAATAAGCGCTAGGTAAAATAAACATGGTAAGAAGTGTGTTTTACAAAGCCTTAAGTTTTGGTAAGCTGCAACCGTTATTGTCCCTTATTTTACTAAAACGTTTACTCATTTTCTTTTTAAACATAGGACCCTTTCTCCGATGCTTTGAAAGTAGTTTAGCTTATAGAGTTTAACATTTAATAGTCCAATATTTTTTTCAACAAATAAGTCGATAAACCGACAAACCATATTTTCAGTAGTAAGAGTTCGGGTTTAGTAAGTGCGTCAGGTGAATCATTTACATAAACAATTTGTTCAAACTTTTATAATTAATTTTCTACCAAAGTAATATCAAACATAATAAAGTTATAAATTTAGGACGCAAGTAGCCTATATAGCACGTCCCCAATTTCAAGTTCATTTCTTCATGGAAACCCGAATTTTCAACTTAAAAAAATCATGAGATTTCAGTTGCATTACATACACAGCAATTTTCCAGGTTCGTGGTGGTACCTTGAGTTGGAGCTGGACTCAATATACATAGGGGATCTGTATCAATAATTTGCATTTTATTTATTTTGTCAGCAAACTTTTGTGTAAAAAATATCAGTTTCGCAAGTTATTTCTAGTGTTTTCGTGAAAATACTTTGCGTCAGATTTTTGTGAAATACTAGCAATTAATAATGAATTGTTATTGAAAAAAACTGTTTGATAATTCACGTGGAGAAATTATTTTAGAATTTCGAAAAAATATGCTTACCAAATTTTTGTGAACAAAAGTTTTGTTTATTTTCGTTTAAATATTTTTAAATAATTTATTGTAACATTATTTCAACCAATTTTTGCAAAAAAATGCCAAACTTTTATAAAAGATATTAGTAAATTTTCAGGTAAAATTTGCGTCAAAGTGTTTTTTGTTAATAATTTCATCTTTGCAGGCGTAGTTTGTGCGTAAGTTGCTTGAATAGCTTCTTTGATTAGGCAGATCAGACTAGTTTTAGTGAATTTTCGTAGAAAAAATTCACTATTGGGGAGATCCCGACTTTTGAATTTTGAAAAAAATTTTGCAAATGAGCGCGGACTAGGACCCCTAGAACCCATATGCGGGGTCAGTTCCAATTTTTATATATATATATATATATATATATATATATATATATATATATATATATATATATATATATATATATATATATATATATATATATATATATATATATATATATATATATCACACCGATAACTCAAAAAATAATAGGCCGATTTTGATAAAATTTGGCATATACCTTTCTTTTGTAAATGTCTTGAACCAGTTCGTTAGTCAGAAAAATCGGAAGAGGTTTTCCGGGAAAATTTTGAGTTTTCATTCGAAAAAATTTCTTATCTCAAAAGGTAATAAGCCGATTTTAATAAAATTTGGCATGTACCTTACTTTTGTAAATGGATTTCACAAGCTTATTAGAAAGAAAAATCGGACAAGATTTTCCGGGAAAATTTTAAGTTTTCATTCGAAAAATTTTTTTATCTCAAAGAATAATGGGCCGATTTTAATAAAATATAGCATGTACCTTCCTTTTGTAAATGGCTTTGATAAGTGCGTTAATCAGAAAAATCGGACGAGGTTTTCCGGAAAAATTTTGCAATTTCATTTGAAAAAAAATGTATCTTAAAAAATAAAAAATCTATGAAAACCAAATTTGGTAGGTAGGTTTACGATATAAAAAGTAAACTATACACCATAATTTAGATTTCTATGTTACAAGAAAAAAAAGTTATAATAAAATATTTTGTGCCAGATCATTTCTATGAAAATTCACTACCATAACGCACCTCCTGCGTCCAGGCTTTTTAAGTTTATTTTCGGAACATTTTTGTATTTTCTAAACCATATAGCTATTTAGATGAAATATGATAGACGGTTTCTACTATATATGTTATACTATATATAAAAAAATATATGTTGAAAATTAAGAAAATATTTATTAAAATTCGCTACCGAAATGCACTTACTGCGTCCAGGCTTAAATTTTGTGTAATACCTTAGATGCCGCACTTCTAACTACAAAGGTGAGTGGTTTCTTTATAGGCATAGGATTAAATAAATAACTCACAAGGTAATTCTTCTGTATATAAGTGTTTCTTAGTTTCTTGCATTCACGAAGTTGCATTCGCGTAATTTTATAACTCGAATTTAATAGGTATGAAAAACTTGTAAACTGCTTGTTTTAATGAGGTTTATAAGTATTCACTATTAGTGTTTCCTCGTGCAGTAAATGCGCTGCCTAACTGAAAGAAATATAACTGCATTCAAACGCCGGTTTGAACTTTTGATAATACATAAATATGTTTTGCAATTATCTTGAACTGCTGGAGCATATTGCCCATAAATGGCTTAGATTATTTCTGTCCCATTTACAATATTTGTTAGTAGTAAGTAAATTTCATCATTTGCACTAAGAAGTGCTGCAGAAATTAAGTAAAGCTCTATACTCCTTCTAGTGAATTTTCTTAAAAAAAATTCACTAATGAGGAGATCCCGACTTATGAATTTTTAAAAAATTTCTTCAAATGAGCGCTAATTAGGCCCCCTAGAACACATATCCGAGGTCAGTTTCGATTTTTATATGTTTATATATATATATATATATATATATATATATATATATATATATATATATATATATATATATATATATATATATATATATATATATAGGTATCACACCGATAACTCAAAAAATAATAGGCCGATTTTGACAAAATTTGGTGAATACCTTCCTTTTGTAAGTGACTTGGATAAGTTCGTTAGCCAGCAAAATCGGTCGAGGTTTTCCCGGAAAATTTTGTGTTTTCTTTAGGAAAAAATTCATATCTCCGGAAATAACAAAGTAAGGGCAACCAAATTTGGTACATCGTTTTATATCACTATAGGTAAATTAACTATTATCGCATTATTTAGGCAAAGAATTTGAATCTAATACGGGCTATGGAAAGAAAATGTCCCAAGAGGAATGTTTTACAAACCCTGAAGTCTTAGTTTCCACCGTCATTGTCCTTCATTTTACTAAAATGTTTCCAGAAAAATCATTTCAAATAGACCCTTTCTCTGATACTTGGCAGTAGTCTTAGCTATAGAGTTTATCGTTTAATGGTATATAATTTTTGTCGAATTTTCGTAAAAAATCAATAAAGCTCAATATATCCGTTATTATACAAGATATGAAAAAAATTTGTATATATTAATTACAGGGTGTCTTGAGCTACATCTTAAAAAATATGTCTACAATCACAGGGTCGTTGGTGATACAAATTTTCTTTTTTGTTTAATCAAACACGCCTTATGTTATTGCATTTTTGCATTTTCCATCGAAATATAATGCATGTTTATAAGGAAAGAAATTATGGATGCAGCAAGTGCGTTATGGTAGCGAATTTTGATCAAATTCTTCATATTTGAATAGCCCAATGTGCTATTAACCTATAAGGTTGACCAAGAAACGAGTTTTTCCGGGAACACTTTAAGTTTACTTTTGGAAATTTTTGTACATTTTCACACAATAAAGTTATTTTTATGAAACATGGCACATTGTTTTTACTATATAGGTTATAATGGTAACCAAAATTGATGCCTGCTTTCTTAAAAAGAAAACACACATATTTGCGATAAAAACATTTTTATGAAAATTCACTACCATAACGCACTTGCTGCGTCCAGAGTTTTTTTTTTGTTTGTTTTGGAGATAATTCTTTTTTACTTTTTAAGGATTTTAGTGAATTTTCGTAGAAAAATTTGAAGATAATATCTCAATTTTTTCGAAAGTTATTATGCCTATTAACAGACAGACGTACATGCCGACAGATTGACAGACCGACAGCAAAAAAATAGCGTTCCAGAATCAAGTTTTCTATATTTTTTGAGGTGTTTACGCCATTTTAACAAAACAAAAATCTTTGTCAACAATATTCGACACCCACACATTCAACCCCCAATTTAGTTTTAGCACAGAATACCAGATGTTTGGTGAAAGTGGAAGTTTTCTAATAAATAAACCCTAAAACGTTTTATTACTGGAGTTTTAACGAAAAAATGTTAATTTATTCCAACTTATTCCCCATTCATCTCCCACACGCTAAAGCGATTTTACCCAAAAACAATTCGAACCGTTCGTTTGTAACTGTATACCAAATTTGAAGACGATATCTCAATTCGCTCTAAAGTTATCGTGGCTACAAACCGACATACCTACAGACCGTCAGACCAACAGATTGACAGACAAAAAAATTTTTGTTCCCAAATCATGTCTTGTATATATTTTGATACTTTTCATGTCGTTTAAACGAAAAAAAAATGTTATTTTGGTCGGTGACGGGATACTTCCACAAGTTGTGACGATGCGAAAGGAATATATCACGTATATGATTTGAGTATTTTGACTTTGACCTTGAGTGCGGCCGATTTTCTTTTTAATACTTGTGTGAACTCTACGATGCATCTGCTTTCTCGATGATGTGGATTTCCTTTGTTTAGTGTTTTTCTATTGCGTAGTTGCCTCCGAATATTCTCTTATGCTGTCTAGACTGTCTGCAGCTTGATCTGTTACAATGTTGCACAAGGGACTATTTTTATGGTGGTATTTATCTCCTCCCCCTTTGGAGAACAAAGGTACCGTCCGTTCCCGAGTTCGATTGAAAAGCCGGTTTCCCTCTTGTTGATACAGCTTCTTATGAGGATAGCTAAAATACTGGCTAAAGCTATGTGTAATATGTTTGTCCACAGACTCGGATGGTAGATTGGTAGCTTCGCTGGGCCTGGAATTCTGTTCTTGATTGATCGTAATTGATATTGCATGTTATTCATAAACGTTATCTAATTTTATTTCGGGTCTTTTGACATCTTGAGTCCTGGATTTTTGAATTCTAAATTTGGTAAGTTTAATGTCTGTTGTGTTTCGGATTTTGCTTGATTTAATTTATAATTTCGGTTATTGATTTGTAGTCTGCAATTTGATTCATGGGTTGCTCATTTGGTACACTTTATGATGTTGGTCTCTTCCCGTTGTTCACATATCACATTGATCTTGGTGTTTTGTGGTGCTATTATTATATATTGGGTGTTCCCATACTTTGAAATTGTGGTTTTGTAATTTTGACTATTTCTTGATGGCAATTGTCTATAGGTTTTTAAAATTGATCAACTTGATTTCGCATTGATTCTTGTCGTTAAGCGTCGTTGCATTATCGTTTTCTCACATATAAAATTGGTTCTTTAAATTTTCACATTCTTTATTGCGATAGGCATATTGTCTGCTACTGACAATAAGGCATTTGAATCGAGTAATTATCGTTGTAAACGTGTGTGGATTTTTTTAGTGTTGGTAAGGTGTGCAATTGATAAGAAGTATAATCTAACCCATCTATTAATAGTATATCTATTTGAAAATAATTTTAAAATCAATTTGCCTTGTTAGTGAATTTTTTTTAAAAAAATTCACTAATGAGGAGATCCCGACTTTTGAATTTTTAAAAAATTTCCTCAAATGAGCGCTAATTAGGCCCCCTAGAACACATATCCGGGGTCAGTTTCGATTTTTAGATGTTTATATATATATATATATATATATATATATATATATATATATATATATATATATATATATATATATATATATATATATATATATATATATATATATATATATATATATATATATATATATATATATATAGGTGTCACACCGATAACTCAAAAACTAATGGGCCGATTTTGACAAAACTCGGTGAATACCTTCCTTTTGTAAGTGGCTTGGACAATTCTGTTAGCCAGGAAAATCGGCCGAGGTTTTCCCGAAAATTTTTGTGTTTTCTTTAGAAAAAATTCATATCTCCGGAAATAACAAAGTAAGGGCAACCGAATTTGGTACATCGTTTTATATCGCTATAGTAAATTACCTACCAAAATTTAGCGCTGTAGGTCAAAAGACAAAAAGTTATGGGTATTTAAAGAAACACAAATTGGGGTTTTCCTCAAAACGTCAAAGTGACAGTTTAAAACATCAAAATTCGCATTATTTAGGCAAAGAACTTGAATCTAATACGGGCTATGGAAAGAAAATGTCCCAAAAAAATGTTTTACAAACCCTGAAGTCTTAGTTTCCACCGTCATTGTCCTTCATTTCACTAAAATGTTTCCAGAAAATTCATTTCAAATAGACCCTTTCTCTGATGCTTGGCAGTAGTCTTAGCTATAGAGTTTATCGTTTAATGGTATATAATTTTTGTCGAATTTTCGTAAAAAATCAATAAAGCTCAATATATCCGTTATTATACAAGATATGAAAAATTTTTGTATATATTAATTATAGGGTGTCTTGAGCTACATCTTAAAAATATTTCTACAATCACAGCGTGGCCCATAAGTCGTTGGTGATACAAATTTTCTTTTTTGTTTAATCAAACACGCCTTATGTTATTGCATTTTTGCATTTTCCATCGAAATATAATGCATGTTTGTAAGAACAGAAATCCTGGATGCAGCAAGTGCGTTATGGTAGCGAATTTTGATCAAATGCTTAATATTTGAATATCCCAATTTGCTATTAACCTGTATAAGGTTGACCAAGAAACGAGTTTTTCCGGGAACACTTTAAGTTTACTTTTGGAAATTTTTGTACATTTTCACACAATAAAGTAATTTTTATGAAACATGGCACATTGTTTTTACTATATAGGTTATACTGGTAACCGAAATGGATGCCTGCTTTCTTAAAAAGAAAACACACATATTTGAGATAAAAACATTTTTATGAAAATTCACTACCATAACGCACTTGCTGCGTCCAGAGTTTTTTTATTCTAAATACTTTCTCATACATGGTTAAATCAGTTGTGGTTATTAATCTTGAATTTCTTATCTAATTTTGTATTTTGGCTAATTTTTAAATGAGAAATTTGAGTTTTAGTATTTAGTTATGAATGGTGCCCAGTGTTGAAAATGTGATTGCATTCCCTGTTATGATTATTATTTCTTAAATGTTATTCAATAAGTAACCTATTGTGTCAGTAACTCTAACTGTTTCACTCTATGATAATTTGTTAGCTGTTCGCTTTTTAAGCTGTTAATTGTATATTCTACTTCATTGATCCTCGTAGCGATAGCTTTTCCAGTAGGATTTAAATGATCTGCAATTGATTTGACTATAGATCCAATATAATATAAATTCCAAAGCCAAATAACAAGGAAACTTTCTTAGGTCACCTAGCGTCGGAAAATCGAAACTATCCTTCATACAACTAGAAATGCCTAATATTATATTGTTAATTGACACAATTGCGACAAATTCTAAGATTTACCCCGACATATCATATATATTCTAGCTTTTGTGCACTAAGAACAATGTTTATTATTTCGCAACATCACTTCACAACAAAATTAGCTTTTATAAACACAGAGCTTTACTTTCATTTAATAAATTTTTAAAGGACTATTAGATTCAAACGCTCTGAAGTCCCGAGATGCCCAAACAGATTATGCTAGCGAACACATTTTTCTTAACGGACAACCCTACAAAATATCCTGCTATTCCCCATCAAATCTCTCAATTTCCCAATCACGATTAACAACAGTATCTCAAAACCTCAAATTTCGTACCACTTAAAAAAGGCACAGTATTAGTCCCTGGAAGAAACCTTGGTTGTGTCACATCCTCAAATACTATATTAGATATAAATAGTCACTTCGGTTACATCCTCTAACATAAAACAATAATTGAGTTAATACGGACTTGAATACAACCCCTAAAGTAGAAAATTTTTCTGATAAAAATTGTCACATATCAATTGTATAGTAATAACTTCTTAAAAAATATTAATTTATTCCACCTTCCGTCTAACCGGAAAACAGTAGTCGAAAATTTATGTAAGACTTATTCCGAAATTTTTTACAACGATTCCGACAAGCTTACATATACAGGTTAATTAAACACAAAATTCCCGTGACATCTAACGAACCGATTTTTAGTAAAGCCTATAGGTTCCCTTATACCCAAAAAGCGGAACTAGATAGGCAAATCAACGAACATTTAGAACAAAACATAATAACTGAGAGCGTGTCTCCATACTCTTCGCTTGTATTTTTCGTCCCCAAAAAAAAGTTAAGGATGGAAAAAAGAAATGACGTGTGGTCATTGATTTCAGGAAACTAAACCAAAAAACTGTTGATGACAAATTCCCGATACCGAATATAGCCAGTATTTTCGACGCGTTAGGAAACTAAGTATTTCTTAAAATTATATCTAAAATCCGGTTTTCTCCAATTGAAATTGATCCTGAGGATAGGCACAAAACAGCCTTCTCCACAGACAACAACCACCATGAATTTCTGCGCACGCCCATTGGCTTGAAAGGTTCTCTCAGTACGTTCCAGAGAACTACGAATATAATTCTTAAGAGCCTTATTAATAAAATTTTCTTAGTATACCTAGACGATGTTATTATTTTATGAGAATCTATAACCAGTCATCTAAAAAACATTCCGGGAACATAATTTCAAAGTTCAGAGTGAAAAATCAGTCAATCATTCCTTCTGGAAGAAATTGAATGCTTAGGCCATTTAATAACAACAAAGAGAATTGAACCCAACCCCAGTTTAGTATAAAAAAGTTACAGAGATTAAATGACCAACAATACATAAACAAATTAAATCATTCTTAGGTCTATCAGGTTATTATAGAACATGTATTAAATTTGCATTCCTGACTACATTCCTTAGTCAGTGTCTAAAGAAAGATAGTAAAGTAGTCCACACCCCTGAGTTTATTTCAGCATTTAATAACACTAAAGCACTATTACTAAATCAACCAATATTAAACTATCCCGATTTCTCAAAACCATTTTTGGTCATTGCAGACGCGTCCAATCATGGACTCAGCTGTGTATTGTCACAAGGTCTTGTAGGAAGTGACAAACCTATCATGTACCCATCACGTACACTAAACGACCATGAAGTCAATTCTTCCGCCAGAGAAAAATTATGTGTAGCCATAGTGTGGGCAAAGAGAATTTTCAGACCATACTTATATCGAACAAAATTCACAATTCTTTCTGACCATAAACAACTGCCAATGGTTATTTTCCTTAAAGGAGCTCTAAATTAATTGGATGGCTAAAACTCGAGGGATTCGACTACGAAATTAAGTACAAAAAAGGCAAAGCAAATACATCTCGCTTAGAAGTCTACCCTGTAGATTTCGACCAAGAAATTTCCGACGGCTTGTTAAGCATCAATAATGCCGGTGACATTAGAGAAACAGGCGATCTACTTCTTCACGATATTGAAGATGTTTTAACCAACTTAAATCCCCCTCCGCCCTCCAGAAATAAAATTAACATAATTTCTGACATACAGTTCTAATCACCACGACAATACCCCTATGAAAAGCTTAGAAGACTTAGTGCAAAGTCTAGGCATTAACCCATCCCATAATAACCTTCAGAGAAATAATCCCAGGGAACATAACAAGATACCAATATCTAGCGGTAACCCTATTTTAGAAACAGACGATAAAACAATCCACAATCAGACAGAAAATATTTCAGCAACACCACCAATAAGTTCAGAACCACTTAATTATTTTAAAACACAAATCATCTATAATCTATACTCTTAAAAATGAATCGAGTTTATTAGACAGCATAAACTTTGACAAAAACATATACACTATAAACATTAGTCAAAATAATTTCACAAACAAAATAATCAGCATCCTAACAGAAATAAGCTTCTCTTCACATAAAAATGCAATTTACACCAAAGATCCAAAACTTTACGAGACAATGGCTTAAGTAATAAATCAAAATTTTACATCAGATATTAAATTTGTGTTTTGCCGAAACCACCTAATCGATGTGACGAACATCGAAAAAGAAAAATACTACACAGTCTTAACGAACAAAAACAACGCGGCTTAAAAGAATTAGAAAGGGAAATAAGACGTTCGTACTATTGGCCTTCCGTATCCAAAGATTTCCAATTACAAGTTGATTTATATAGGATTTGCCAAGAGTGCAAATATGAAAAGCACCCCAGTCAATTCAAGCTACAAGCAACCCCAATACCGGCTAGACTATTTCAAACAGTACACATGGATACTGTTTCTAAGCATAATAGAAAGTATGTAAGTAAGTTACTCGTAGCCAAAGAAATTAAAACACTTAATTTTCCAGACGTTTTACCTAAGGTTTTAGAAATTTTGATGACTTATAAAGCCCCGTCTATACTTACTATAGATAAGGGTTCCGACTTCTGTAATCACCAATTCAAAGGGCTAGTGACATTTATAATATAGATAATCACTTAATAACAAGCCAACACCCTGATAGTAACGGTCTCATTGAACACGCCCACAGCACGATAATTGAAATATCTCGTACTATCAGAACGAAAGACCTCAAATTCCAAAACTTAGACCTTATGAACAGTGCAGTGATTGCCTATAACAACACAATACACTCTACCACTAAATATAAGCCTATCTACTTTTTGGACACTTAGAAAACCGCGAAATTTTACCCTCACCGGCCAATGAAAAGATTTATACCAATTACATTGGTCAGATACTGAACACCTATACCAGATATGTTGCTACTTGACCAACTAATAGAAAACTTACAGGTATCAATTACGTTTGCATTTTTATACATGCTTCACCCTTCATTATTAAGTACCTCCATCATTCAGTATATACTCACACAACTATTAAAACACCATTATTCTCCACAATTCTACAACAAAGATTATATACTCTTTTTACATACTATTGAAATTAATTATTATATCAGTAATAGCCAACCAAATTTGTTATTACACATACCTTTGTTAGATTCAGGCAGCTACGATCTTTTCCAATTTTATTGAATCCCTACTACTCATAAAACCATACTTCCCCCAACTACATATGTGGATTTAAACGAGAAGTTTACAGAAAAACCACTGCAGAAAAATACAAGCCATGTTCTACTATAGCCGCAAGAATCAAATTCCTAGCTACCAAAGGAGGTCTGTATACACAACCAGTTGCAACTCAAGGCAACTCCATCGTGTCAAAACATTCTTGTTAGATAGAAGAACCGCTAGTAAAGACAATTTCAGATGCTGCCTACATAATAATAACTCCTAGGCAGATTACTGTACGCAACAAATGCAAAAGTGAAGAAGTCAAAACAATCAATGGGGTATATCTAATTAACCTACACCTACCCCTACCTAAATTGCAAGTTCATTAGCCAGAACTTCACATGCGATAACCTACAAGAAGAAACACTAGAGGACATCGTATTGCTACCCCACTTCGAAACGAAAGAAATTGCAGCACAGCCAATACACCTCAACCTCAAATCAGTGGGTCTTGACAATCTACATAAACTGACAGTTTAACCCGTACAAACAGACTCGTAATATTTTAATAATGTTGGTGTTAATTATAACTATTTTAGTCTTTATAAATAGAAACATAATTAGAATGTGTTGAAAAGACCTTTAATATTAACAGTGCCAACGGAAAGTCCTAGAGAGGAAACATGGTCTTTACCTCAAATTCAAATTACTTCGTAATTTTAATTTTTTAGATGTCACGTAGTCACGTAACACACATTAAATCATAGTTATGACGTATTTTATAAATTACTGTAGAAAGTTCACATGTAATTATTACTCCTAATTATTCTTGACCCATATAAATAGACATCTAGTTTTTAAGTCCGCTTTCATTTTGTTCTTCGGCCTATTAGTAAGTAGTCACTCTGTTAGTAACACTTTTATTTCTGATTTTTGTTATAATCTAATAATACAGTACTGTCAGTCACTAAAGCTAGTGTCCCATATAGTGTATATAGTCCGGAGGTCAAGGAACACTTTTGGTCAGAATTGTGCATTTTATAGGTAAAAATGTGAACTTTCCAGGCCTGTAACATAGACCACAAGAGTCATTTTGAGCGTTGTAGGCATCGCATGGAAGTGCCCAGGAGCCGCCATATTGGATTTTGACCAGAACAACATCCGGTTGCACTTTAACTGCGTGTAACTCTTGAACGAACAGTCCAATTTCAGTCCTCTTTTTTTGTTTGAAATATCTTTTCAAAACTAATAAAAAGTATTCTAAACGTTTTCTTGTTGGTCTTACGGTTTTCGCACAATTTACAGAAAACCTAAATTCTAAACAATAAAAAAGTTGTTTTTTTTGCTTTTCCACAGCTATAACGATAAATAATGTGAGTAAGATTAAAAAGAGAATTGCATTAGCTTTCTTTTGATGTATAACATCTTTGGTTTTAGCAGAATAGAAATAATAAAGAGAAACAGAATAAAATTAGATCGGGAGGGCGTCTGAATGTAAATTTAAATACCCTCTTTGCAGTAAATATGATATGGGTATTTAATCTTTCACCGTAGTGGCTATTGAAATAAAACGGGAGTTTTTGCTAGTGAACAGGTGATTCGTCGTTACTGTACTCTCAGACTACAACTGAAACTGTTATATACATAAGGTTAGTAAAAGAATTTGTGCTTTATCTTTCGCTGTAGTGACTGCTCATGTGTTGTAAGTCAAAATATCACTCCTGAAATACTTGGCAAACTTGCTGGAAACAGGTGCCGGGTGGACAGCAGCGTTGGAAGAGGGGCAAATCGCATTCCCCGGAACGGCTGACTCTTTCTTAAAAGTTGCTCCTGTGAAGAAGACTCTTCACGACCATCATTTAACAGCGTGTGCGCTGTACGCCCTTCGAGAGGAAGCTTACAAAGAGTTTTTAGAATTAGGAGTTAAATGTAAATCGATGGAGGATTGGTGCTCATCACAGGCGGGACACCATTCTCCAAACTGAACTCGACATTTTTGCGTGGGACAAATCAGTTCAGGAGGCGGATTTCGAAAAGCATGTTTGCACTTACAGAATTTGCAATGGCTTTATTACGCTCTAGATCACCAGAACTACGCCAGATGTGTCCCTGTTCACCTGCGTAATTTGCTCACTCTGAACAACGATCATCCTGGTGTATATTAAGAATTTCTAAAAGGAAAGTTTACAGTCAACAAAACGGGTCGACAGTTTTCTTGTATGCCTATCGACGAAGCTCACGAGCAAAACAATTCACTGGTTAAATGCACTGGGGGAGCTATCGGTCTTGCTGAAAATCCAGACGCGCTTCTATGGATGGTCTGCGGACCGGAAGTAGGACGTATTGTCAACATAAAATCGAAAACGTCACAGATACGCATCATGATGAAACAGTGGGAAGGCAGACTAAGTTTGCGACAAGAGTTCGAATGTTTAGAAGAGCTATACGGGAAATGAAAAATCCTTTTGGTGATACGAGTAAAGACCTGCTTATCCTCAACTCAAGAGAGATAGTGGCAAGTGAAGTAGCTGATTCACTAAAGACACTCAAGAGTACCGGCATAACTTTAAATGAAACTTTTTTCAAAGAAAGACTAGTCGACCATAACAAACCTATGGGCTCGCCAATTAAACAAATCAAATTCCCGCTGTTTAACTCCACGTCAAAAAGGATGTAAGGCAGTGATGCTAACAAAAGTGCATAGTCTAAAGAAAGACCGGAGTCTATATACCGGAAACTATATATAGCATGCCAGATTCGAGATTGGAACATAGAAAAAATTTCCAGCACGAAAACGATATTTATCCCCCTTCCTTATTGGAGAATGGATCTTTAAACTGTAAAGGAAAAGCTGATCTTATGAAATGCCTGGAGGCTTTGAACTCAACAGAAGCACAGGAATACGAACCAACCGACGACTCTGACATTGACATGCTGATCGTCTATGGTCCGACTCTAGTACATATGGTTTTGCCTGAGATCGACACTTTCTTGGGATACTGTCAAAAAGTTATTAATTACATTGAAGCTTAGTTTCAAAAACCTAATTCAAGGAGAGTATACATCGTGTTCTATGTTTACAAGTCGGATAGTCTTAAATCGGGCACTCATGCAAATAGAGGAAAAGGGACACGTCGTCGGGTTGAACTTATCAAGAAAGTGCCAAAAAAACTGGACAGACTTTTTAAAGAAGAGCCAGAATAAAGGAGAACTTTTCCTTATATAGGCCACGCAAATTGTATCAGTATCTTACAAGGGATACGTCGTAGAAAACACCCGGTGAAAAAGTTCTGCGTTCTTCATCAACCTCTTAACCGTCTTCCAGTTTGGATGGACTAGCGCCCTGCATGCATCTCATGGAGACTGCAATTTTTGGGTCGCTTTCGGTTGAGGGGTAAAGTTTCGAACAATCAACATCGCCAAGCATACGAACTAGGCGAGAAAAGTGTAAAGCTATCCTATCGTTCCACGCACTAACCGGTTGCAACACGACGTCGAAATTCGCTGGAAGAGGCAACGTCACCTTCTGGGCAACATGGACCAGCTATCCGGAAGTAACTGCAGCTCGGTGTGTTATTTCCCGTTCCCCAACGCCCGAAGAAGTCGACGCTGTGATGCCTCTAATCGAAATATTTGTTATGCTTTTGTACGACAGATGCAGTGATGAAACTGAGGTAAATAAGTCGAGGCTTGCGCAGTTTGTGCAAAAGAACCGTGGCTAGGACAATATTCCACCTACTCAAGATCTCTTAAAACAGCATGTCCTTAGGACCGCGTACCAAGCCCGCCACGTTTGGGATGGAGCTCTTGAAGCATCACCTCAACTTCCTGATTTGCGAATTTTTGCATGGACGCGGCGTGCGCATTCTCTATCATGAGAACCACTATGGATCACAAAACCTCCAGCTGGAGAAGGATCACGAGAACCTATCAAGTGCAAGTGCAAAGTTTCTTGTTCGCGGAGGTGCAAATGCGTAAAAGCTGTTTTACCATGTATTCATCTTTGTCGTGTGATGGCTGTGATCAGGACTCGATTTAAAACATTAAAAATGTAACCGTGGAGTGGAAACATACGCTGAATCCGTGATTTTTGCCCTTTGTTCACCACAAAATATGCATTTGTTGTCATGGTATCATAAAATAAATTAATTACCTTGTACCGAATGCTAATGAAACCTCTTTTTATTTTTTCAAACAAAGAAAAGAAAACTGAAATCGGACGGTTGCTTCAAAAGATACATGCGGTCAAAATGTACCTGGAAGTTATTCCGGTCGAAATCCAATATGGCGGCTCCTAAGGACTTCCGGCGATGCCTACAACGCTCAAAAGGACTCTTGTCGTCCATATTACACGACTGGAAAGTTCCATGCTTCTACCTATAAAATGCACGTTTTTAACATTAGCCTCCTGACTATATAGTAATTGCTGAGTTCTAGAGTGTAGCATAAACATTTATATTTGTGTTGTCGCTGTACTCTTCCTGTATATAAATAAATATACTTTTGGAGGTTACAACTCCTCAACCCGTAATTCAAGTCCATGTTAATATATTAGTCATATAATAAGACACATAGTTTCACGGATCAGATGTGTTCCATGGACGTACAAGTAAGGATGGTTATAACCCTCGCATTATGGTACGACTATTAACGTGTAAAATTATCAAAAAATAAGTTCATGTATTTTAAATCCAATGATCACCAGAATCATAATGTTAAAAATAGCGTTTTATTCAGTTTTATTGTAAAAATATAGATTTATGCAGCCTATTTAACTCTCTATTCTGTTTCTCCATATTTTTCGACAAATCACTTTCGTATAAACGGAGAGATAAAACCCCTCGCCAAATGGTTATCGAGTTGTAAGGATATTATCTACGAATCGAAATGGCTATATTATATAAGTTCAGAAACTGACATCATTTCCTTTCTCAAACAATTTATGATGAATATTTATTAAGTTTCGCTAAAAGGAAACTGCAAAAGGTTAGTGATATAAACAGCATTTGTATAAGATGGCAAGTAAAAGGGTTTTAGTAGTTTATCTAAAAGTTGTCTGTGCGACGGAGATCACTAATCCTAAATGGATACTGTCACGTATATTTGGAGCTACGGGCTAATTTGGTTAACCGGGATGGTCAAACTTTTTGTTATTGGAAATGTATCTACTTCTTACAAACCGGAAGATATTTTCGGAAATATTTACAAAGTAATCCATTTATTATCGATAGACAGTTTCATGGAAATTTGTTATCAACAAATTAAATTTTTAGTGAATTTTATGAAAGTTGACTAACAGAGTGGCCATGACAGTAATGTTTTGAAAATTTCTTAAAATACTGTCTGTTCGAGCCCCGAGCTCCTATAACTATATTTATAGACCGTTAAAAGATATATTTGTATATATGTGTATATATATATATATATATATATATATATATATATATATATATATATATATATATATATATATATATATATATATATATATATATATATATATATGCGTTATTTGTTTGCTGTATTTTTGATTTGTTTACGTGGACTGCAGTTTCAAACCTTCCTGGTTCATCATCAGCACGCTATTGACTCTGATCGTTCCTGTGTGGTCTGCCTGAAATTGTACGTGATGCTTGCGGGTTAAGCTTCTATTGGTCGGTTTACAATTGTTTGATTGGTTGTGTTTCCGGTCCGTGTCGACTGTATCGGTTTCCTGTTTGGATTATTGTTATACAATAATTTGTCTTATTGTATGGCTTTTATTAAGTTTTGTTTGAAAATTTGTACTTGAATTTGTCCTGGGATTAACTGTTTCTTATTGTTTGTTTGTTTAATGTAGTATCGTTCCCAGATTTCCATTTTTTGTCGTCTTTAATATGGTTTATTAGTTGTAATTGGTGGATATCTCGTTTTCGGTGTTTTCTGTTGTAAATGTGTATAGCTACTTTTGATTTGTAGCTAGTTATGTAGATTTTATCTAATGCTGTTATCTGTTCTTTGATTCTTGCTTGTATTGATTTTGTTGCCATTTCTATATATTTTTTATTGCATGTGTTACATTCTGTTTGATATATTCCGTTTAATTCATGTGGGTTATGTTCTTGTTTTTAATTTATTTTGTTTATTATTTTGCTATTGGCTTTTTAGCTAATTTTTAGGTCATATTTTTTAAATGTTTGTGTTGTTTTTTAATGTGGTGATTATAAGTGAATAATGTGTATTTTGTGTTTGTTGCTAGTGTTTTGTGTTCGGTTTTGTTGATTTGTTTGTTTTTTGATGCCTTTTACTAGTTTTTCTGTCGTTTCCTTGTTGTATCCATTATTAGTGCTATTTGTATTATGATGTTGTATTCCCTTTCTCGTTCGTCATTATGCAGTTGCACATTTAGCATTGTGTTTATTACGTATCTATATGCGGCCATCTTGTATGCGTGTATTGAGTGTTTAGGTATAGTGAATAATAAAGGCCACAAAAAAATGGAAATCTGGAAATAGTACTACATTCAACAAGCAAACAATAAGAAACAATAAATCCCAGAACAAATCCAAGTACAAAAATTTAAACAAAACTTAATAAACGCCATACAAATAGACAAATTATCATACCACAATAACGAGAACAGATACAGTCGACACAGACTGAAAACAGAACCAATCAAACAACTATAAACCGACCAATAGAAGTTCAACACGCAGGAGTCACGTACAACTTCAGACATAGACCACACATCAGAGTCAGGGGCGTGCCGATGATGAACCAGGAAGGTGCGAAACTGCAGTCCACGTAAACGAATCAAAGATCACAAAAAGTACAGCAACAAATAAAGTGTATATTTAAAAGTGATAACAGTGTAGTGCAACATTGCAAAAGATATATATATATATATATATATATATATATATATATATATATATATATATATATATATATATATATATATATATATATATATATATATATATATATATATATATATATATATATAGAATATATAGAATTAATAATTTGAACTTAAAAACTTTAGGTATTAGAACTAGTGGTAATATCAATCAAAACAGAATAGAAACACAGGACACAATATTTTTTTTTAGTAAAATATTCATTTATTCATAAAAAGAAACCTATATATATATATATATATATATATATATATATATATATATATATATATATATATATATATATATATATATATATATATATATATATATAGGTTTCTTTTTATGAATAAATGAATATTTTACTAAAAATATGTAATTTTCTGTGTTTCTATTCTGTTTAGATGGATATTACCACTAGTTCCGATACCTAAAGTTTTTAAGTTCAAATTATTAATTCTGACTACACGTCTTGAAAATTCGTGCATTTAAGTTTGCATATAAACACTCCCAAAACTAAGTATATATTTTCCACAGTTTCTGTTTGGCTGTAATATCAAATTAAATTTATACGATATATAATTAATCTTGCCGGACTTCAATTTATACAGGCTAGCTAAATTTCTAGGGCGTTATGTGGTTCGTATGCTCCCAACTATGTTTTCAGTTTTTTTAATGTCTTTTATTAAGTAAATTTATTAATGACTGATATATATATTTCCCAGGTTAATAAAATAAACTATAATGTCTTATTTTTATATTTATTTTTTCAAAACCAATAAACCATTATATCAAAACATTCATCTGCATTTTTATACAGGCCGTTTTCTTAAAAATAACTTATCAGTTAATAGATTCCTTATCTATTGAATAATTACCCCTTGAATTTACTACAAAAAAATTGATTTTATAAAGTTAATTTTGGTACCTGCCGTTCTTCTTTAAGTTGTCATCCTGTTGAAGTCTCAATTATTATATATTATAATTCTTGACATATGATAAAGCTAGGTTAATGGTATTGTTTCCATTTGCTATTTCCATTTTTTTAAATTTCACTTAACAGCGAATCATTAGTAACTAGGCAGTTTTCATTTCCACGGCAATATAGGTAAGTAATATTGCGCTCACTCTATGACCAATTTATACATATTACTTCTGTTTCTGACCTAAATTTCGACTTCAACAATATTTGATTGTGGTTCATTGACCTACAGCGAATATTTTACTCTTATGTTTCCTTTATTTTTCTTAAAAATTCCATATTTTGGAGGGATGACGCTAACAAGCGTCTAAACTTTATTGAAGCTAAATTTCAAGAAAGCATTCAATTATTTTTCTTGCAAAACGCCAAAAAATTAGTGGCAATGCATTCTTCATTGAAATAATAATTGATTTTAGTTTTTAAATACCGTTTGGTGTCGCGTTCGGCAATTCTCGGCTGTGCTGATCTAGTTACATTTTGGACATATTAGCTAACTTTTGAATTAATACATAAATTTTAAAATATGTTTTAAAATATAAACTTTTGGCACATTATATAATCAATCTGTGACTTTTAATAAAAAATACCATTCTTTACGAGCCGTTTGACATCAATTACATTTGTTTTACTTCCTGATTAAATACGTAAATCAGTGTTTTAAAATTTCATTACTAGAAATATTTTGAGATTACTTTTTGTATTTTATAAATTCTAAAAGAAGTTACCTGTTTTACTGGTTCTACATGACTGAAATTATATATAAAATTAAATTGGCTTCCCTCTAGTTGTGGTTTAAGAGGCCCAACTCTGTTTATAAACTTGTTGATATATTTAAGTCACCATCAGAATTCTGTTTTACATTCTACGTTCTTAAAACTTAAAACACTGTGATTATTTTGCAGTTCTAACTCTGTTCATTCATTTAACACCTTTCGTTTGTGATATAAAAAAATGCAAGGTCATACCTTTGGGTTTGTAGAAAGTTGAATTTGATTTTTCACTTTTACACAAATTTCACGATTTATTAGTTCAAATTGCTTATTGTTTAACGTATACATGTTTACCGAATAATCTATAAAATTATTGTGTACTTGAGTAACCTCTCCTTTGTATTTTAAATCTCAAATGTACATAATATTTATATATTATAATACATTTCATCAAGCTGCGCTGAGTAAAATTACTTAATTTGATATTGGCCTTTTTTAACTTTGGTTTTGTAATACTTTGTTTAATTCTTTTTTTTTTCTTTTGTATTTACTTATGTCCATCAAATGGGATTGACAAAAAAAAACAAACTCGGGTATTCTTCCGGACACTAGATTGACTTCAACGTTCGGTAAGAACGTTTATGTTATTTTTACTCTTACAGCTCTTTCATTGATTGCGGTGAGGGTATGTGTGTAATTCTACTTATAACAATATATATATATATATATATATATATATATATATATATATATATATATATATATATATATATATATATATATATATATATACATAAACGTATAAAAATTCAACGGTCCTTGCTTTCGAGTTCGATCGGCCTAAATTCGTGCTCATTTAAAAAATATTTTACAGTTTTACCATCAATACCTCTCTATTATCGCTAGTGAGCAAACTTGTTTAGTGGAATTCACTTGCTCGTGAACTCTACATTCAACAAGATACGTTTAACTAAATTGAAGAACTTGTTATAAGGTAATGGGTTCCTCTATGTCGATATTTTGGTTTATAGAGTCTGCTTTATTGCTGTTATTGTAAAGATAGTTGTTTGTTGCTAATGTTGTGATAGTTCTTATTGTGATGGGTTCATTATACTTTTATGTCTAATATTTATTTTTAACGCGTCATCTGTCATCTTTATTTAAATTTTAATTTTTTCAAATAATTTTTTTGTAAGTTTTCTTCTGTAGTTTAGAAACTTCATTTGTTGTAGAGGGTGGGAGGTCTTCAGCAGACATTTAGTTCAATTCAGGTGACTAAGACGAAATCATCCGTGGAGCTAATAAGGAAAAGTACCTGGCCACGTTTATAATTTGGCAGATATATTCCTTTTCTAAATATGAATTAAGTTTTCTTCCCGAGAGCTTTTGTAACTTTAGTGAAATCTGTAATACAAGCTTATTTTAAAGATACAGTACCTAGTTAAAGGCATTTAAAGTTTTCCCTCAAAAGAATTTAGAACACAAAATTTGAATACTTGTTATGATAATAGAGAGATATCAATGGTAACACTTCCGAAAACATTCTTCAATGAGCGCGTATTAGGACCTCTACACCCAATTTTCAAGGTCTGTATAAATTCAAAGCATTGATGTTAGTAATATGCTGTATTAAAAGTGTAATTTTTTTTATGAAAATTCACAACTTTTACGCACTTGCTGCATTCCGAATTTTTTTATAAATACGCACAATAATTTGAGATATTAAATTTACTCTATTTTGATGTTTCGCACTGTATGGTACTTTCAATAAAGTTAATTGGAGGATTAACATGCATCGCAAATAAATAAATCATCTTTAGAAAGCGCTACATTTCTAATTTAAAAATTACTAGCAACATCAGAGTAATAAAGCCACGATGAGTAGAGCGATAATTTCGCCTGAAACTTAAAAATGCAGCGTACGCATTTTAAAGAGTAATTTAGAATAATGATCTGTGATCAATATTCCACGTTGGTAATGTTCCTACCACTTACCAAGAGTAGACTCTCTAAGCGTAAAAGCCGAAAATTGGTGAACGTGTTTAATTCTTAATGGTAAAAGCTACCTATATACAATCTTTTACTGTGTCTTATGGCTCTTGCTCTATTGTCTAACTAAATGTCTAGTTGTACAGAATTTCGCGCTAAAATACATCAGTATTTAGACATACTTATATTTTTGCACCCTAACCTAAAATTTTAGCTACTTGTGTAGTAATTACCTGTTATTAGATAATTTTTATAGATATACTTATCAAATGAACACGCAAAAACCGTAAAACTTATGTATATTTCTTTATTTGGTGTGGCCTCCGCTCAGTGACTTATTAGCTGTTGATAAGAAAATGGCGTTATTGAAAATCCAAAAACTTAAAATCCTGTTTAACAAACGCTTTTCTGTGCAAACTGTTTTCACTGGAGCTGTTCGTATAGTTATACAGAGGTCGCTACAAACTTGCTGATTTTTCAGCATATAGAAAAGTAGTGGGTCACTCTATCCTTAAAAATCCCATCATAGCAAAGAAAAGATACCCAAGTGGGGTTGAATAGGGACCCAATATAAATCTTTATATTATGGGTATTTAAGTTTGTACTAAAGAAAAAGTGTGGACGCAGCAAGTGGGTTACCGTAGTAAATTTACACAAAAATGATCTGGTCCAGACATATTTTCATTAAATACTCATAACTTCTTTCTAACTTAGAGATCTAACGTTTAACAATTAGTCTCCTCTTTATAACGTTAACGTACTTACCAAATTTGGTTATCGTACATTTTTTCTGAAAGAAAACCCAAAGTTTTCCCGGAAAACCTGGTTCGATTCTCCTGGCTAACAAACTTTATAAGCCACTTACAAAGGGACGGTACCTGCAAAATTTTATCAAAATCGGTCCATTATTTGTTGAGCTATCATCGGTGTAGTACATATATATAAACAAAACAAAATTGGACTGGCCCCGGATGTGGGTTTTAGGGGTCTGAGTTCGTGCTCAATTGAAGCAAATTTTAATCGAAAATTCCCTAAAGGGTACAATTATCTACATTTAGAAACGTGTATTTATTTAACTCACAGTATAAATTGAATACAGTTGTAAGTTCAGAAAAATATAGAAACAAGTACCCTGAACCATCGGCAAGAGGTGAGTTAGAGCTAAAACGCAACAGTACTGGTCAAGGCATATACGTTACCTAAACTATACTCAAGTTTTGGCGCCTTGTAAACGCAGCCATTCATTATTTGTTATAAAGTACCATTCAACATTTTAAAAGTTGATTCACGAGTCCCTGACCTAGATTTCATCATGTTTAAAAAAATCCTGACCAGACCTGACCTGACGCGCCGTTAACAAAACAATTACAATAGTTTAAGTGGATTCGAAGGGGGCGTATTTTTAGTATGCGGGAAGCCGGTTTTTCAATCAGACATTATTTAGATCGCATAGGACACAGTGTTTCAATGTAGGTTCAGGTGTTCTGAAGAAGGGACCCATAACCATCGTCATGAATTCGGGCGACCTTGAGCAACTTCAGCACGAGAATATCGTCATTTCAGGATTACGGCTTTACAAGACAGGGGCTCCATAACATGGTTGATTGTAAATGCTTGGTTGGATGTTTTACGATAAAGACTCTCCTCTATGGCAACGATATAGACAATTTGTATGTCTTCCACTAACACGTCCACACCGTGCTGCTCGGCGGGAGTGTCGAGTGATCTGATTCTTTAGTTCCACGACGGTGGCAGAAGAGTAAGACGATTACGTAGAGAACCCATAAATTTAGAGTGTGCTGTGGAACGTCATACTGTTGTTACACAGGCGTGATGGTATAAAACGCGATAGCATACGGTGGCAGGTCACCTGTAGTTTTTATTGGCAAAAATTTAAATAAAGATGATAACATGCGAAACGTTTTGCAGCCTGTTGTACTGCCATACATAAGAGTGTTAATTCAACCCCTTTTCCCATTTTCCAACGCACGTCCTCATATTACAAGGTTCTTTTAGAAGAAAATAACTTAACCCTGTTTCCATGGCCTTCTTGCTCCCCAGACTTGTCACCTGAACAAGTGTGGACATGTTTGGCAATGGACTGAGTAATTTATCCCAAACACCAAATAACCTAGTTGACCTTCGTCACCGAATGCAAAAATCCTGACGTGATATTCCTCAGGATATCATAGATCATTTAATTTCAAGCATTCCTTGAAGAAATATTGAATGTATAAGAAACCGCGCAAACCCACTCATTATTGATATTTTTTTAAATATTTTAGTTCAAAATTGTAATTATTTTTTAAGTCTGATTAAACGCACATTACATATAAAGTTTAAAAGCAGCTTGGATAAGTTCGTTAGCGAGGAAAATCGGACAAGTCTTTCCAGTCAAATTTCAGGTTTTCCTTCGGAAAATTTTTGTATATTGGAAAATAACTAGGCTATGGCAACGAAATTTGGTACGCCGGTTTTCACTATAAAAAGAATACTATGTATCATAGTTTAATTTCTAAGAAATGTTTTCTTTTCTTTAACCTGCTCTATATCTGCGGCTATGGCCCATCACCGACGCCAAGGAACAATTTCACCTCACTCTTCTGTAAGTTTTACCAAACCCTTACCTTTCTTGAAGGCTTATAAGAATTTTTAACGTACCCACCATGGCATGGACACGGGACCGACGGCTTTACGCCTCCTCCGAAAGGTGGAACATTCAACTTGCTGTCAAACACAATGCCAGAACCTCGGTTGATGTTAGTTTTACAGTATGTACTGAAAAAGCGAAAGGAAAATCCTGGGAATCAAACCCAGTAACCTTGGTTCCAGAGATACGTTCTCACCACTGGACCACCGAGGCTCTAAGAAAAAAAAAGTTGTAGGCATTTAAAAAAAATTTGGATGCCACTGGTGATCAGAAATGCACAAAAATAAAACATTTTGTGTGGTAAATAAAATCTATAAAATGTTGGAAAAATTTAAATTTTTCTTGCTGCATATATAATTTTCGTAAAAAATAATTGCGCAGAGCATTTCTGTGAACATTTGCTACCATAACGCACTTGCTGCGTCTAAACTTTTTTACTTTTATGTAAAATGGTTAGCGCTACCTTTAAATAAAATCGTCTCAAATACGCAAATATTTAAAAGATCTTATTTCTGTCCCATATCCGTAAAGACAACGTTTTAATTAGCTCTTGTTGCCTCAAACTCTAAAATCAGGGACTACCTCCGAAAAGTTTAGCCCATATTCAGCAAAATACAGTTTTATGAAGATGATGAATATTTATATTAATTACCCTCTAATTGCCCGGAAATAGCAGCGTAATATATTTTGTTTTCCGACATAACTGGTATATTTTCCTACTCCGGCCAACTCACTTACAGTTAAATATTTCAAGTGTATTTGCATTTTATTAAAAAGTTCTCAAACTGGCCTTAATAGGTGACTGTTCGGCTTCCCGCTTAACATAAATTTGCAATGCGGAATCTTATATTTAATGAAAAACTTAATTTCGACGAGAGTATCTTTTCATGAACTTAACAATGTATATAAACAAACCAACGTTAACACATACTTACGATACGTATTTAATAAAGTCGTCTTATTAAAATAAGTTTTGCACATAAATTCGTTACAAAGTTCATAAGTCCGGAGTACATGGTGATCCACACAATATTTGACATCTTCTACATCTATAGTGAATATTCATAGAAAAAGAACCCATATCAGAGAGTATTTACAATTTGTGGCTGATGAGAAACAGTCTCAATGCCAGTAACAACCACACACACGCATACAGAGTCAGTTTCTTATTTTTAAATCTTTATATATATATATATATATATATATATATATATATATATATATATATATATATATATATATATATATATATATATATATATATATATATATATATATATATATATATATATATATATATATATATATACATATATATATATATATATATATATATATATATATATATATATATATATATATATATATATAAAGAAATAGATATATCAAGATTATTACTGGAAACACATACTTGTTTCGCTCTTATTTGAGCTCGTCAGTGTGTTATAGCAGCAATAATCAAAACATATCTAAATTAATTGGCTTAACGTTGCCAAATTCTGAACAAAACGTGAGATGTACAAGCTACTTGCATCTAGGACGAAACAAGGAACTTTGCTAGACGACTCCGGTACAAATTTTGTACCTCAGGTGCCGTCGTACAACCACAAAAGATCTATTAAAATCATCAGCCCTGCCACTATATTCCTATAAGGAAATATACAAATAATATAAAAATAGACATATCAAGATTATTACTATAAACACATACTAGTTATTTGTCTTACAAAGTTCGTTGTTTCGTCCTACATCTCAGTAGCTTGTACATCTCACGTTTCGTTCAGAATTTGGCTACGTTAAGCCAATTCATTTAGATATGTTTTAATTATTGCTGGTACAACACACTGATGATTCAAATAGAAGCGAAACTAGTATGTGTTTCTAGTAATAATCTTGATATATCTATTCTTATATTTCCTTATAGGAATATAGTGGCAGGGCTGACGATTTAAAAGATCGTTTGTGGTTGTACGACGGCACCTGAGGTACAAAATTTGTACCGGAGTCGTCTTACAGACAAAGTTTCTTGTTTCTTCCTAGATGTCAGTAGCTTGTACATTTCACGTTTCGTTCAGAATTTGGCTACGTTAAGCCAATTAATTTAGATATGTTTTTATTTAAACCCCGATAAATGATCAGAAGTCCTATTTTCCAAGAGGAGACACACACACCTCCCGAACACGTATCATTAGACAGCCGTCTAATTCCCTGGCAAGATTCCGCCAAATACCTCGGGGTTCTCCTCGACAAACGCTTAAGATGGCGCCCCCATGTCCAACACGCCCCACGAATAGCCTCGATGTTTATCTCGAAGCTGTTCCCACTTCTAAATAGAAATTCCAAATTGTCCATGAACAATAAATTGCTCATGTACAAAGTCATCGTCCGGCAAGCCTTGACCTATGCATCCCCTGCATGGGCCACCGCGACCGCAACGCACATCAAGACCCTTCAAATCATTCAGAATAAAATTCTGAGAATGGTTACCGGAGCGCCATGGATTGTCAGAAACAGTCAGATTCACTCTTATGTGGAAATGCCTTCTATACTTGAGTTTATAACTCAATTATCCCAAACTCAGTTCGCAAAAGCCTCTTCTCACACAAATGCTCTTCTCCGTAGTGCCACCGCCTACGATGAGCAACTTCCACATAAGCATAAGCGTCCAAAGCGTCCAAAGAATGGAAACATTCACACCCAAACGCCATTGTGTGAAATATTTTCGACGGAGGTATGGACTAAGGTCCGGTACTCCTGGGGAGGGAATTTCAGTGAGTACAGTCTCACAGTACCTCGATATCCCACTGTACTACGGTGTCGTGAATGAGGTCCGCATGAGCATTCTTCCCTCCTGTATCCAACAACAAAAAATGTTTTTATTATTGATATTATAACACCCCGATGAGCTCAAATAAGAGCGAAACTAGTATGTGTTCCCAGCAATAATATATATATATATATATATATATATATATATATATATATATATATATATATATATATATATATATATATATATATATATATATATATATATATATATATATATATATATATATATATATATATATATATATATATATATATATATATATATATATATATATAGTGATCATTCATATTACCTAAAAAATAATATCGGTGTCATCAAATTTTAAGAATTAAACATCCTTCCTATTTAACATTCTCTAGCTCCATTGATTTCCCGTGGTAAACATAGAAAAAACTTACACTGTGCTAAACTAATATATAAAATTCCGGGAGAGATGAACCGCCTGTTTAGATGGACCACTCGTCTAGTTAAAAAACCATCCGCTAGATTTCCCCAGTTTAGCGGTTACTTCGCACATATTTTTTCTTAAACCTCCTCCCGCTTGCTGAGTCCATGCCTTCTTCAAAAATAAGAGTAAGCCACATATACAGTCAATTATTTTATCTTATCACGGTAGGTATGTCAAATTTAAAAAAATGCTAAAAACAGAAAATATAAGCTTGACAATAAATAATTGGAGCGAAAAGTTAAACCTGTACCACCAAACTTCCAAACATATTAATACCTATTTGGTATTACACATCTGCCACCTGTAAAGAAATTGTAAAATTCGCAGCGCCATTTTGGAAAAAAATACAGCCATTTTATTATTATTCCCGCCCCCAAAGTCGTAAATTTGGGAACTCCCAAGAAATTCAAGTATTCCAAATATCAAATTTTCCGCTGTCATAATATTTAAAATAAACCAAATATTAAAACCTACCTCTTATAATATTCAACTGCTTAAAAGTCCGTGATCAGTCGGTAATTAACTATGTTTGTTTTTAATTTGGGGTCGTTTTGTAATTACAGATTGGTTTGCTGGTTTGTTTAAGGTAAAGCAGTCAAATCAACAGTTACAGTGAGGAGCTTTTTAAAGTTTGACGCTTGAAGGCACGGTAACTGACAGGACAAAGCATGGACAAATAAGTCATGGACTCAACAAGCGGTCGGACCTAGGAGGACGTTTAAGAAAAAAATATGTGCGGATAGATCGTGCTTGTGTCTCTTCTAAGTTGTTCTTTGCAGAAGCGGTGCCGTTCTGTTCATTGAAAAGTAATATGTTCCAATATAATATTTATCACACATTGAATTTTATCGGTACTTGTATAGGTATGAGATGATATTTTCCACGTACAAACTTATTTCGAAATGTTTGGCAGTTTTGTGAGATTTAGCAATCGTCAGCTATATTAGGATAACCTCAAACATGAACATGCTTGTTCTAAAATTAGTTGTTCAAGGTTATCCATTTCCCCCTTATCTTTGAGTAAGGTGGTCCGGTACGAGTCGGGTTAGTTGAACAACCACATTATTAATCTTTTTACCGATGTTATTTCAGGAAGATCTACAAAGTCGTTTAATATTGATTTGTATTATTTTGTTTATAGAATGCCGACTAAATACTGTCGTAAATTAAATAATACAAGAAGTAAATGGACTGAACAATAGTTTGAAAATACCATAAACTCTATTAACACAAATGGAATGGGTGTTAACCAAGCCGCCAAACGGTTCTGGGGTTCCCAAAGCCAATCTTGTCAAAAGAAACCGTTCAGGAAACTCGAAGGAAACGTCTCTAGACCGTTCATCAACATTATGCGAAGTAAATGAGACCAAGTTTTGGCCCAACACGAGACACTGCATAATATATGGCATTTGCTTTTGGAGTTCAGCTGAAACTTAAACACCGATTTGATAATAAAAAAAAAAGAAAGCAGATTATGACTGGCTTCAACTCTTCTTACTTCGACATTCTGATCTAAGTGTGAGGCGATCCGAAGGTGTATCGACAGCTAGATATCCTGCTTTATCCAAATTGCACTAAATGCTTATTTGGATTTACTGGAGGAAGTTTTGTATGAAAATGGATTGCTAGGAAAACCTGGAAACATATTCAATGTAGATGAAACTGGTTTCATGAAGGCGATCCTCACAAAGAGAATCAACCGACGTCAGTTCGAAAATTTGCTTGCAGATGCTTGGATGACAGCAATACCAGCTAAGGCAATTTCTCGCTTTTGAACAACAGGAATTATTCCTTCGAATTGAGATGTAATTCCTGACTATGCTTTCATTAGGTCATAGCTTGACATAACAGAACACCAGGATAACCACTAACTTTATCCAATAATGGTTAGTATTGGTTTTATTTTGTGTATTTGGTGTAGCTACATTCAAAGGTCACTATTCAATTGTCCATTTTTTTCTAAGAGAAGCGCAGTAGGTACATAACCTCAGCCTAGGCACTGGCAAAATTACCAACAGTTCTAAAGTTGGGCCCCCATTGGCGATCACGCAGCTACATGGTTGCTGTCTAAAACAGTAATCAGAAAACCCTAAAAAATTTTACAAGTAGGGGTAACGTCTTCTATCTAGGCATTCTGTAATAATATGTAAATTAAATCTTGCAGCCCAATGAAGAACATATTTCAACTATGGTTGGCACTTAAAAACCACAACCTGGTAACTTACAAAATTCAGATGATATAACGCCAGGAAAAATGTTAAGTGAGATATATCCAATCCCAGTGTATGCAACTAAAGCAGTGTCTACTAGAAAAACCGGGACATCCTATAGCTGAAATTTTGACCGCCCCAGTACACATTGATTAGAAAGAGTTCGCAGAATTATAAAAGGTTAAAGTAAAACAAAAAAATGAGAAATAAGAGAGCGACGTTGTAAGAAAAAAGAAAATGTAAGCAGACTAACCCTAGTGAATCTGTTTCTTACTAGTCTAAAGCATTTTCGATTCAAGATGAAAGTGAGGATCTTAAAACGTGGGACGAAATTGAGTGTGCTGGGTGGGGAGACATGTGCGCAACAATTTGTACGGTAAGGAGAGCTGTATTACCGAGTACAATATTGCTATACACACACACAAATATATATATATATATATATATATATATATATATATATATATATATATATATATATATATATATATATATATATATATATATATATAACGGTATTCAGATACAGACTTGATTAAATGGGGGAAAAATTGCGCACTAAAAAGCCCAACAAATTGGCTGCTAGACATCTCCTTTTGCTTTTTCAGATATTTTGAAATACTTGGATTTGGTTATTCTACATATTATTTTGTTCTGGCCCTAATGGTGGACCTACACCAATACCGATGACACTTCTCTACAGCAACTTTTCATTTTCTTTAACGAAGTATTGCTGATTTTTTAATCCGATGTTTCGACTTTACGGGACCATCATCAACTTTTTTTTTAAATACAGCCCTCATTTTCTGATGTTATATTCTGAATTCCCTTTTTACTTCAAATTCAGCAATGTGACACACTTTGTGGTTTAGTATCATTTTAGTTTTTTTTTCGACCTGAATCAAGAAAATTCCTATTACGGACCTGTAAAAAGCTTTTCAGCTTAAGTACTAAGTACTAGCTATATCAATTAACAATTTGTGTCATTTAGGCGTTTATTAAATATCTAATGGATGAATTGGGGCAATAATTTAATGAAACAACCACATAACAAATAAATGTAAATTAAAAAGGCAAAAGTATTCTTTGCAAAATAAATGGATGTGACACTAGCCGTATTTGGATTGACAGTAACATTAAGTTTTGTAACATTAGTTTCTTGTTTAATTTATCGTGTATTAATTTTTAACTATTTCTGGTAAATATGTTTTCTAAAGAAGAAAAGCATATGTTGGCATATGCCATTTCATCCAACCAAAATTGTTCTGTTGCGAAGCATATTAGACGCATTATTGAAAACAATATCATTTGTTATGTTATTTGAGTTTAACTTTCAATTAATATTACTAGTACTTTCCTCATCTGAGGGCGATTTTTCGCTACCTTCCCCATAAGGGGCGCTATCCACAACGGAGTTGCAATGACAATAAAACTATAAGTATCAATTATCTCTCATCAACAGCTGTGTGACTAATAACATTGTTCACAGGCACGTCTTCACTGTACACGATGAAGATATATACTGCTCAAAATCGTTATTACCTAAAAACCCACGTCTTAAAGTGGGTCGGTATTTGTAGTTTTTACTTCGTTGATATGTTTAAGATTTTAAATCATAGATGATTTAAAATCTCAAACCTATATAAAATTCATAGATGTTTGGCAATAAGTATATGAACAAAACTAATGCCAAATTATGTATCTGTGAAGATAGGTCTATCCAAAATGAAGGCAGTGACTCCAAACAAGTTTAAAATATTATATTTATAATATAGTATGTCAAACCTCAAGTCCTTGGGGTCATTTTTGTGCTTTAATCGGGGTATTTGTGATCAACCTATCAAACAGATTTATACCTTATTTATAATGTTTTATTATTATTTATATAGAGTGATTTTCATAATTATTATAACTGACATTTTTCAATTAACATTATAAACACGTTTTTTAAGATACACAACACCGTAAGTTGCTTCTAAGAAGGGACTGTAGCTTATCTAAACAAAGTCGTAGATATAAATTCGGGGGCTCATCTGGTTTTAGTAAAGATGTATCTTAAGATCGTCCGAGCAACTGCCTATTATAGATTTGCCTTTATAGTTTTTCGTGGGATCTAAACTTTTAAAGTGGCAAGAATTTGTTCTAAAAGACACATTCTTTCCTTTTATGGATTTTCCTTGCAATTCCCTGGAGAGCTTACAATACATTATACTAACATAAATGGCTACTCTCCTGTTGATACTATAGGAGGCACAAAGTGTAGGTCCCTCTGCAGTATCCGCTTATAATTCTTAGGAGTTCACGTTCTATAAATCTTTAATATCGTCGGATCTGCACTATTCTGTACGTGACCCTAACTATTATTGTTTAAGTTTTAGTTCTAGGTTCTGCGTGGAAACTGTCTTCTCTTAATATTAACAATACTTCTCATAACTATTGACTGGTAGCTCTATGTATTAAAAGAAATGCGTCAATGAATTTCTCTATGACTTATATTACTTACAATGTTTCAAACAGGATAAGCTACGTTAAGCAAACTAATGAAAAATCAAAAAGAAAATAAGCATTTGAATTGTTTTATCAGGTTCTCTCGCTTAGCCCAGAAAGTGGCCGTAGAGAAATTTAGGTTTGCATCTTACCTGGGCCTGCTGGTCAAAAGTATTGATAATTACTAACTTAGTACCTTAACACCTGCTGTCGTAGCATTGTGTTGGCAAGTTGCAAGTTTATATGTTTTACCTTACTTCGATGGAGCCCTGCCATATGTCAGGTGCACTATACAATGTTGGATACGTAAGGAATCCCCACCCTACCCATAAGAGAAATAGGTTTGTCGTGGCCAAGCGAAATTCTTTTAGTTTCGGTGATTGGCCAAACAGAACACTTACACACGTTCCTCATCTTCTAATTGATTAATGTGTTATATTAACAGTCACATCGCTCGTATATGCCATAATAGGCAAAGCACAAAACATCCTGGTAGTGTGCACAATACATATCGAATATTTTGTCCAGGATGGCGCAAATTAAAGAAATAAAGGTTCATTAAGTCGTGACGGAGAAAAATCCTTAAGCAAAATAATTTATATTTTTAAAGCTTCGTTGCGCTAGAAATTTGTGTTACTCATGATGTTATCAGTGTTAGCGTTATTTTGTCCTCGATGATTTTTTTAAATGGAAATATACCTATGCTATTTACTTTTTGAAAGGTCTTCCATTTCCATGCCCAACTTAATCAATACATTTACCTATCTTTTAGCGATTTTTTTTTCAAATTCGCTTATGGGGCGATCTGTGTTTATATATATATATATATATATATATATATATATATATATATATATATATATATATATATATATATATATATATATATATATATATGTCCGACCGATAACTCAAAAAGTAATGGACCGATCTTGATAAAATTCACAGAGTACTTTCCTTTTGCAAGTGGCTTGGACAAGTTCGTTAGCCAGGAAAATCGGACTAGGTTTTCCCGGAAAATTTTGTGTTTTCTTTATAAAAAAAATCATATCTCCGGAAGTAGCAAAGTAAGGGCAACCAAATTTGGTATGCTTGTTTGTATTATAAAGAGTGAACTCTATACCAAAATTTAGGTTACTAGCCCAAAAGACAAAGAAGCTTTGAGCAGTTAAAGCAACAAATTTTGGAGTTTTCCTCAAAACGTCAAACTCGCAATTTTAAACGTCAAAATTGGCAATGTTTAGGCAAAGAATGTGAAACAAATACCGTTTATGAAAAGAAAATGTTTCAAGAAGAGTGTTTTGTCATTGCCCTTCATTTTACTAAAATATTTACAGAATATCCATTTCAAATAGACCCTTTCTCTGATGCTTTGGCTGTCAGTTTAGTTAAGTTTGGTGGCTTTTTGGATATTTATTCGTAGGTTTAGTGAAGTTTATGGTTTAACGGTCTATAAATTTTTTTAGCTAATCTTCGTAGAACAAATTTGTTAATACATGTTTGCATTTTTTATCGAAATATGATGCGTTTGTAAGAAAAAGATCTAGACGCGGTAAGTGCGTTTTGGTAGCGAATTTTCGGTAAATTTGCAGTTTAGCTCCCGAACGCTTTTCAAATCACTGTTTTCAGAAACCTGCCTAGCCCCCCCCCCCCTGGATCCACAAACCCCAAGAAAAATTTCTTGTTCACACTACCCAAGGAAGTTACGGGATCAGGAGTGAGTAGGGGTGCATATTTTTTTAGCTAATTTTTGTAGAACAAATTCATTAATGCATTTTTGCATTTTTTATCGAAATATGATGAATTTGTAAGAAAAAAAACTGGACGCAGTAAGTGCGTTTTGGTAGCGAATTTTCAATAAATTTGCAGTTTAGCTCTCGAACTCTTTTCAAAAAACTGTTTTCAGAAACCAGCCTAGGCCCCCCCTGAATCCACAAACCCCAAGAAAAATTTCTTGTTCACACCCCCCAAGGAAGCTACGGGACCAGGAGTGAGTAGGGGTGCATAATTATTTTTTTTAGCTAAATTTCATAGAACAAATTCGTTAATGCATTTTTGCAGTTTTTGTCGAAATATGATGCGTTTGTAAGAAAAAAATCTCGACACAGTAAGTGCGTTTTGATAGCGAATTTTCGGTAAATTTGCAGTTTAGCTCCCGAACGCTTTTCACAAAACTGTTTTCAGAAACCTGCCTTGCCCCCCCCCCCGATCCACAAACCCCAAAAAAATATTCTTGTTCACACCCCCCAAGGAAGCTACGGGACCAGGAGTGAGTAGGGGTGTATATTTTTTTAAACTAATTTTCGTAGAACAAATTCGTTAATGCATTTTACATTTCTAATCGAAATATGATGAGTTTGTAAGAAAAAAATCTGGACGCAGTAAGTGCGTTTTGGTAGCGAATTTTCGGTAAATTTGCAGTTTAGCTCCCGAACATTTTTCAAAAACTGTTTTCAGAAACCTGCCCCCATCCCCCTCCCTCCAATGGATCCACAAACCCCAAGAAAAATTTCTTGTTCACACCCCCCAAGGAAGTTACGGACCAAGTAGGGGTGCTGAGCGGGGTAGGTAGTAAAAAGGAAATATGATCAGAAAATTCGAATAAAGCGGGCTTGAAAGCTGTTTTTTTTACATCTTGAAGCGATATGTCCCTTAAACCCTGCCTACCCCGCAAACCACCCCTATTCCCCCAAACCATTTCATTCACTCCCAGTCCCATAACTTCCTTGGGGGGTGTGAACAAGAAATTTTTCTTGCGGTTTGTGCATCCAGGTGGGATCCTAGTAATGTTTCTGAAAAGTAATGTTGTTGAAAAGCGTACGGGAGCTAATCTGCAAATTTACCGATTTTTCATTAAATCCTTTAAATTTCAATAACTCAATTTGCTATTAACGTAAGCTTTGTTGGATAGAAAACCAACATTTAAGTTTATTTTCGGAAAGTTTTTAAATATTTTCAAACCATAAGTAATTTTGATAATATCTAGTATATTGTTTCTACCACATAGGCTATACCGGTAATCAGATTGATGCCTGCTCGCATTTGCTATTAAAAACATTTTTATGAAAATTCACTTCCATAACACATTTGCTGCATCTAGACTTTTAAAAAATGTTTATATATTTTCAAACAATAAATTTATTTAAATGAAATATGGTACATTGTTTCTACTATATAGGCAACCAAGTTTGATGCCTGCTTTCATCAAAGAAAGACATTTGCTATGAAAAATATTTTAAAGAAAATTCGCTACCATAACGCACTTGCTGCGTCCAGAGATTTTTTTCATTTGTTCTTTATATTAATTTTTAAGTAATTCGATATTAGAAGCGCCAGAAATAATATTTTTAAGATTTAGACAAAAAAATACAATACGTAAGCCATGGCTCCTATGTAGCTTTTTATTTTCCCTCGAAAGTACTCTAATTTCCTGTTATCGCCCATCCACATATCTTAAGAAATGTTATTTAAGTAGTTTCTACCAGTTAAGCTGAAAAAACTCCTTCCTAGTAGCAGCCAATGCTTTTTAATTCCGGTTGATATAAAAAATGTCTCGAACACTAAATTATCTAGAGTTTGTTTTATACCGACTTAAGATACCTCAAAGTAAATATAATAAGACCTGTCACTTGGCATAAGATAATAACGTCTTACTGAAGTTTTGCTTTTCGTCAAAAGCGTAGATAAGCTATCTAGAATTTAAATTAGATTAAATTGACGTGTTTGTCAAGTAATATATACTTGAAATATTTTTTAAAAAGTTGGGGACGCAGCAAGTGCGTTATTGCAGTGAATTTTCATAAGAATAATTTATAATATATTAGTGATTTAGCCCTATATTAAAGGTCATAAAAAAGTTACTTTATTTAATTAGGAACATTAAAAAATAAAGTAAAGAAGGGTAAGCAAAAAACACCATCTCCAACATATATATTTATACAGTAATTTAAATACAAAAATCTAATAAAACAACTGACAAACAGGAAATATACTTAACAAAAATACACAAGAAAGCTGAACATAAAAAAATTCTTGTAATTCATGCATTGACGGTGATTGTATGCATGCAGAAGGCCAAAAAGAACCCTCAGGGCGAATAAGGTTTCTGCCCCCTCACCCAAAAACAGGGGGGGTTCCCCTTCCCCTTGTGCATGCATACAACCACTTTCAACGCAGAAAGCACAAGAAAAATTTCTTGGAAGCAACCCCTAAGGAGGTTACGCGACCTGTGGCGGATATGATCCCTCTCATATTTCCTCGCCGCTCATGACCCACTATTCAATCTTGGTTCCTTAAGTTTCTTGAGGGTTGTTTACAGAAAATTTGTCTTGTGGCTTTTACATCTGAGGGACATTTTAAGCATGTTTCTGAAAAAATACTAAACTGCAAATTTATCGGAATTACATTCTACTTCGTCGCTTATAATGTGTTTTTCAGATAATTACAGCACTAAATTAAATTGGTTAACTTGCATTTTCGTTTCCTTTTTTTATTTTTGTGTTACATATATAAGGAGGGGGCTTAATTGACATTGTGGGAGCACAGACCTGAAAAGTAGAGAAGTTATGTAGAGCGCGTTACCAGTCATAAACTTGATTTCATCATCATGTCACTGTAGTGTTCTGATCATAAAAAATTACTTCTAACTGTGTGCACACAAAAATTTGTAAAATACCTATATGAAACCTAATAAAAACAACATCTTAGTAATTTGTTAGGAGTTTGTAAGATGAGATGAAACGTCAAACTGACTGTACCGCAGCATTAGCATAGTATTATTATGTTGCGACTATTCTCATCCCATGTTGCATGTGCGTGACAGTGAAAAAATAGGTAGCCGCATTATCATATATTTTTAGTAATTGTATTATGTCTTAAACCTACATTTGGGCTAAATTTCGAATTTCTCCTTCGTTGTTTATGGCGTCTGTTTCTACTAAGCTAAATTTCCAATTTGGTATTTACAATTGACACAAATAATATTACCACACAATGACAAATGACAGCTGAGTTCCAGCACAGACGCAGTCTATCAACGTTGTCAGATAGAGTAAATTAAGATTGAAGTGATAAATTAAAAATCATGAGAAATGGGTAATTCAAAATTTGCAGGTATTAAATACAGCTATGTGTTATGGTATTTTTTAACTAACTGATAAAATTAAATTTTGTCAAATGTTTTTCTTATTATCAGAAGTTTAGAGAGATGTTTATACATGAAAGCTTTAGCTACATAAAACTTTTGAAGATTTGACAACGCCGGTAAGAACCAGGTACATCTTGACATCTTGCAATGATTGTAACTTCCATTGTTTAGATTTTATCTACAATTTTTTAAATAAGCATAGCTGTAAAGGTAACGTCATCTGTCTTTGCAAACATTGTAGATATTGCATTTGGGAATTACAAAGCGATGTCGAGTATTATGTTATTATTAATTTAGAATAACTTTATTTTTCTTTGATCAAAAAATTTGAAATTTGATACACAACCACATCTTACTATCTTCTTTTAAGTTGTAAATTTTTGTGCAAATCTTTCAAACAATTTGAAAGAGATTGGATTTTAAAATTTATTTATCAATGTTAAGAAAAAATGTGCGTTAATATCTAAAGAATAACTCAACCAGGCCATTAACAAAATAAAGGTAATTCCCTGCAACACTACCACTAACATAAAATCTTCTCAATAATTTTTTAAACACCTGTTCTCTTATATGTTCTCGATCGGGATATTTTTGAGCATAGATTCTTGATGCCAGAAAACAATTTTTTTCCATACATTCCCCAATGCATAGTAACATGTCTATCCACTCTTGGAATGAGTACTGTTTCATACTTGAATATATTAACAGGAAACATTCTCAACAACTAAACTATGACTGTTCAAACATTCTGATGTGATTTGAAAGATCTGTCAAAAAAATGACTGTAGCGAACTATATTGTGTTTGAAAGTTGGGTTTTAATGTGAAAATGGCACAATCATAAAATTATGAATAACATGAAGACCATTGCACTTGGGTATTGGAAACGCTAGTGTCATATGGAAGGAAATTGCTTTTTATATACTATTTAACATAAACAAGCTAGTCTACTTTGAATGTGTCAATAATTCAACATAAATTTTTCAACACAATGTAAATTATTGCGAAGTATTGACCACAGAGCTTGTTGGAGTAACAAGTCCGTCGTCGAAGGCTAGCGAGTTTTCCTTTCGATGTTGTCTTACATGAAAGATGATTTTTTTTTTTCAAAAACCTCATATTCATCGAGAAATCAATATATCTGTCAAACCGTAATAAATAGATATAGGGATCCTTTAAGAAAATGAGCCTAATTTTTTTCATAAATTTCAAAATCGTTATTAAATATATGGTGTTCTATAAGAAAAAACATAATTTTGAGGTGTCACACTTTATTGGATCACCTGTATATTTAAAAATAATTTAAAATTATAGCCCTTGTTGACCTACATAATCCTCCGTCATTAGAAAATCGATATAATAAAACATATAGACGTGACACTCCGTGCAGTTAGTCATATATATATATATATATATATATATATATATATATATATATATATATATATATATATATATGTATGTATGTATATACAGGCTGGTGATAAAGTTTGGACAAACAAGAATGTCTGTATACAGGGAACATAAAAGAAAAATTTTAAGACACGTCAAATTTTATTTTTAATTCTGCATTTTTTTAGCTAATACTAGTATATACAGGCTGCTGCATAACTGAAATATTACGTCAACGTAACCTTTTTTAAAGTAAATACTCTGTATATTATTGAATTTTGAGATTCCTTGGGAAATTATAGAGATGTTTCATGTATGATGCCTTATACATTTCTTTAACTGTTAACGAATTATTGACAATTGAAAACTAGACACCTTCGATCACAATAAAAATAAAAATCGAATTGTCGAGCGTTTTCTTTTTGTTGAAAAGCTAACCTGCATCACCCTGTACAAATGAGAATAAAGTCTGGAGGAATAGTTATATCTATTCACAGGTTAACTTAAAAAACTACGCACGGAGAATTCGAATTTTATTTTTATATTAATTGAAAATGTCTAATTTTTAATTGTCAATAATTCATAAACAGTTGAAGATAGGTATAGGACACCATAAAATAAATAAATAGATAAATAACAACAAACCATACATATTACATATTTAGAATATTCTAAGGAATCCAAAAATGCAATAATATGTAGAGTGTTCTATTTTAAAAGGTGACGTTAACGTGATATTTCATTTATGCAACACTATATACTAGTATTAGCTTAAAATTGCATAATCAAAAATCAAAAGTCTGTACGCAACTAGTGCGTTATGGTAGTGAATTTTTATAAAAAAGATTTGTAATATCAAATATGTTGTTTTTATGAAAGCGGGCATCAAATTTGGTTACCAGTATAACTTATATAGTAGTAGCAATGTAGGTACCATATTTCATCAAAATAACTTTAGTGTTTGCAAAAGTAAATAAATTTCCGAAAACAAACCTAAAATGTTTCGGAGAAAACTGGTTTACTAGCCAACGAACTTTAGATTAATAGCAAATTGACTTATTAAAATTTGAAGCATTTAATGAAAATTCGGTACCATAGCGCACTTGCTGCGTCTAGAATTTTTTTTCTTACAAACATGCATTAAATTTCGATAAAAAATTTACAAATGTAATAATATAAGTGATCTTCAAAAAAAAAATTTGTATCGCCAATGACTTATGGGCCACCTGTGATTTTCATAATAATTTTATAATATCAGCTCAAGACATCCTATAATTAACGCCTAAAGTTTTTTCTCGTATGTTGTATGATAACGAATATGTTGATGTTTACCGTTGAAATGCGTCATCCGATATATATATATATATATATATATATATATATATATATATATATATATATATATAAACATATAAAAACTGAAACTAACCCAGGATATAAATTATTTTCTAAATTCAAAGTCTCGGTCTGAGAGAGAAAGGGTCTATTTGAAGAGAATTCCCTGGAAAAATTTTAGTAAAATGAAGGACAATCACAGTTGAAGCTGAAAAAGTGTTTCCAAAATACCCTTTTTGCGAAATTTTCTCTACAGAAGCCGTATTTGTTTTATATTCATTGTCTAAATGTTACCAATTTTGCCAAAGCGCGACTTTGACGTTTTGAGGAAACTCCTAATTTTTTTTTCTTTAAACGCCTACTACTTTTTGTATTTTAACTTGCAAATCGAAATTTTGGTACATAGTTTACTTTCTATGATTCGAACACGCGTGCTAAATTTGGTTGCCCTAAGTCTGTTATTTCCGAAGACAAAAAAATTTTCAGAAAGAAAACGCAAAAATTTCTGGGAAAACCATGGCTGATTTTCCTGAATAACAAACTTATACAAGCCACTTGTAACTGGAAGATATTCACCGGACTTGATCAAAATCGGCCCACTATTTTTTGAGTTATCGGTGTGATACATACGCATATATATATATATATATATATATATATATATATATATATATATATATATATATATATATATATATATATATATATATATATATAAATTGAAACTGACACCGGATATGAGTTCTTGGGGGCCTAGTTTCCGCTCATTTGAGGACATTTTTAATTTTTTCAAAATTCAAAAATCGCGGTCTCCTCGTTAGTGAATTTTTTAAAGAAAATTCACTTAAAAGCAAACTGTGAGCCAAAATTTTAATCTCCAAGTTAAACCGAAAAAAGTTTATAAATATTAAAATTTTTCTGTTGCCATTGAAGGTTACGGGAAGGGACAACTCACAAATATTTGTGCGTTTAAACAAAAGCTATGTAATATGACAAGCAAATATTCCTCTTTTTGATACATAGAATTTTCGTTAAAAAAATCGTAGATCAATATTAGAAAAAATTACTACCATAATGCACTTACTGCCTTCAGAGTTTCTTAAATTAATGTTTAAAAAAATAATTTAGTCAAATTAAACAAAAAATCACCTTCACCTTGACATTTGAAACAAAACTCTAAAATTGGTACAAACGTTGAGACTGATGTGCTAGTTCGAATCCCAAAAGTCACAAACAATCGCTCCTAGAGAAAATCCGTCATCTTGGAGAAACCGCTGCCATCTTGGATGTTTCGAATTCTGAGCTTAGCGACCGAACCAAATGTTCGTCTTTGGGTCAATTTTTTTGCCCTACATCATCATATTAACAACTTACATGATCTATAAACAGCTATAGTAATGGGTTACGCTGGGTTAAAATGTAGTAAAAAAAATTAAGAAAGTGGTCCAATAATATGAGCTGCTTGTCTTGGCAGACATTGAATGCTATTCATTTAATTCGTTTGTCCAAAATGCCTTGATGCGCTGGTACTCACATCAAGGTTACTTTGTTGTCCGTAGCCTGTTGCTTCAAAGATTATTTGCAGTCCCAGGAAAATTTAGACTCGGTTTGAAAATCTCAGATTCTTGAGTGCTGGCTGACTGTCTGAGAGGATGTAGATCTCTCTATGTCTGAGTCTCCTTTGTATTTACTCCTGTGCACACAGATTTATAGGAAGCATTTCTGCCTGGAAGATGGTGTAAGTTTTTTTAGGGACTTAGCGAGCCTAAAGTTAGGTCATTTTATTCCCAGTCCTGCTTATTTTTTAGACTCGTCTGTATATCATACAGATTAGTTGTTTGTCAGCCTTTGACTGTCTCTGTCTCATGTTTGGCGGTCATTTATGACCACATCAAATGGCATTATAAAGTACAGTTGGATAGCATTTGAGCTGTTAGTATGGCGACAAACTCCTAAGAAAAGTATTGATAAAAATCTGGATAGAATGGCGCGAAATAATCATTTAGGAAACTTAAGGCATTTCTTGAAATAGTTTATCGTTTAAGTTTTATAATGTTTTATAAAGTTTTTAACAAAGAATAATAACCTTTCTAAGCAGTTAAAATTGCTACCATTTGGAAAGTTCATTGAGCGCTACAAACAATTTTCTTATACTCAATTAGCAAAGTACGGTTGATTCAAGTTAACAGTCCAAATACATATCAATTAGATTACAATTCTCGTCTCCGATCGCTTAAATAGGAACATCAGAGAGGCATCTTGAAAGACAAACATTTGTCTGAATTTGCAGTTAGAGGCAAAATGTCACAGCCCTCTCTCGATCTGATCGAAATGTAACATGAATAATTCATCACATCGAACTTTCATGCGTAATCCAGCGGTGCCGGGTTAGTGTTTTTGATACTAAATTTAGTATTTTTGACACAAGTATCACGCTTGGAATATATAGTATAGTTTAAGTACGAGGTTTTCTTATCAGACTGGGAGTTTCAGATAACTGAAACTAAGAGAGCCAGTTGTACAATGCTCATAATAAATATTTAAATGTAAAAACAATATATTGGTTCCAGCTGTGTGAAAGAAACAAATGCTTGTTATTTGTAACAATTAAGTGGCATAAATTTGATGCCACTGAAGCAAAAAGTTACAAGCAAATATCACGAACTCGATGAAGGTCACAGAATTAAATGACTTAAGCAATTTAAAGTTTTAGGGATGAAAAGCATGCATGTCATGATGTCAAACTCGTAAGAAACTATCACCAGTATTACTGTCTAAAGGTAAATTCGCCTTTTCGTCGCAATTATGACTGTGTCTGCCGTTGTTGTTTTGAACAAAGGTGCAATATGGAGGTTTCCCGTCGCCTTTCGCGTATATATGATATTTATAATAATACCGTCGGAGCCTTTTTAACAACTCCAGCAGTAATATTGGAAACTGCGAACCTCCATGTCAAATTTCAAAAGTCTATCGTCTTAGCTACTTTAGCCACGGCCGGCTATAAGCAGCAAGTACATAAAAATATACAAGCACGTATTTCAAAGTCAGCCTGAAAAAAAAAAACCAGTTTTTTAAAAGAAAATTTGATTTATTCACCATAATCTCCCATAAGATTTACGGATTTAGTGAAACGATCATAAAGCAATTCTAATCCTTTGAAAATATTATTTATACAGTTGTTTAAACCACTGCTCAGAGGCACATTTACATTACATTAAATTCAATGTAAGTGGGCTATTCCAGTGCTTCTACCGCGACCTTGAGTTTATTGTGGCTTAGGTCTAATTGCTTAAATTTGACCCACAAAATTCAACTCTTTGCTGAAGTTAATCTTTTTTGTGGATTAAAGTTGATTCGATAGGTGTGCTGCCACCTGACTCAAGTCACTTGCTCGTTTCGGAACTCAGAGAGAGATAACCTATCTCCGAGCTCGCCTGGATCAGGTAACTCGCCTTCATCGATTTCCTCTTTATCCAGCAAAATATCTAGATTATCTGGAAGAAGTTCTACAATATCTGGGAGTGAGAATCGTTTTCGCAACTTTATTTACACTCATTTATCTAGTTTTTTAACCTACTTAAGGTTAAAAACTGCCTCGTACCAATTTTTTGGAAAATATTGTGGCACAGTGATAAATAAATTAATTTATAAAATATATATCCAACACGGCGTGTGCCGTGATCACCAAATTGATATCGGCACAAATGTGTTCTTTTGAAGGTTCGGTGGAACCCACTACGATCCGGTTTTATATTCTTTCTAACCTAGAAGATAAGATCAAGTTTTCTAAAGCGATTTCATGTTGCGGACGTGTTCACGCTGAATATCTCTGATTTATTAATACTAAGGGTTATTAAAGCCATTTTAAAATAAGTAATTGTGAAAACTCGCACTGAGTGCAAATTAGAAAGCATCATTGAAGTGAAAGAAGAGATTAAACATATATTTATGAAGTTATTTGCTGAAAAAGTGAAATTACTACTAAATGAAATTAAATCACTCAAGAGCAGAAATTATATCCTAAAATCTTCCAACGTTAACTTAATTAGACTTCTAACTGATTCAGGTAGATACACAATGTTAAACGGCATACCTAATTTACGAGAATCTGTTATTTCATGTGAAGATATTATGTTAGAAAAGGACGTGATCAATGATTCATCAGATTATGTCTTATCAACAGAGCTTCTAGTGCAGTTATAAGGTTTGACCTGAAGAAAGGAATACTAAAATTTTAAAAGATAAACACAAGACAAATAAATACAGCGGCGTAGCATTAAAATTGCAGGGACAGCAGAGAGGATCATTAACTTCAGAACCATTAAGCGGTAAACCTGAAAATATGGTAATAGGCCCTGGCAAACACCAACTGTCCGAGTCGGAAGGTCGTCCGGAGTTTGGTGTCAGCAAACCCAATGTCTAGCTAGATTTTGGAAGATGTAACATGCAACTTCAAGTGAACAGGTCAGATAATATTGACCAAAAAAGCTCCAGGTCATGAATTTCAAGTCGAAAAACTCAACATGGTTGAAAACAATGCAGTATTCAAGGTGAGTGCCGATATTGATATAGAGCCTCGGTGGTTCAGTGGTAAGAACATGTGCCGCTGAACCGAAGGGTACTGTATTCGATCCCCGAGTTCTTCTTTCACTTTTTCAGTACATACTGTACAAGTGACATCAACCGAGGACATGTAATTGTAATTGAGCAAGTTAAATGCCTGCATGGCCCGCCCTTCGGATGGGACGTAAACACGTCGTTGCCGGGTCCATGCGATGTTGGGTACTTTAAAGATCCCTACCGTCCTTACAGAAAAACAAGGGTTCGTCAAAATTTCCAGGATAGTGAGGTGAAACTGCTCCATGGCGTCGGTGAGTGTCCAAAGTAGCGAAATACAAGGACGTTAAAGAAAAAAACACACTCATATACACACATATTGATATCAAAGACAACGTGTACAACCCCGATTTTTGGCACAAATGTATACTTGTAATCATACATATGAACACACAATATATTTTAAACAAATTGGGGTGATCTTGCACACAGAAAAATCAGACATATCATGTGTAACAGAACATTAGTGTAATTTAGATAATATTATCGCAGTTATACCTTCTGGATATAAAATTGCTTCCAAGTTTGTAAGACAGAACCACATTCCTGATAGTGCATCGATATTTGTCGAAGAGGACATTTAAAGAAGTTTAAAACATGTGTGACGTGTCTGTGGAAATGATAACTAAAGGTTGTGGCATCAAATTAAGATATAATGAAGCACTGTATTTTCTATTGTGTGTTTATCGTCCCTGTGACGGCAGTGTACAGATTTTTTATGACATTATCTCTAGTATGCTCATCGACGCTCTCAAAGTGTCTGAAAACCCTATAGTGTGTGGTGATTTCAATGTTAGTTATTTGGGCCAGTCCTAGGAGAAAAACCTTGATGATTTTAATTTGCATTCTGTGGCGGCAGATAAACCAACACGAATATTTACCTATACACAACGTGTTGAAAGTATCTCTAAGTTAGATTATTTTATTACAAATTTATCTAAACATTTTATATCAAGCTTCGTTAGGGATTTCTGTTTGGGTGATTACCTTGGCATTTGTTTTGACCTAAATGTATCAGTGACAGAATCTAAATTGTATTTAAATAAACCGACTATGTTTTGGGACACATTTGATTTTAAACCTCAGCAACTGGCTGATTCTCTTGACACTTGTAGTTTTGATTTAGTTGATACGGCTAACGATGTAAATGTAGCTTATTACGGATTTTTGGCTAAATTAAAACATTTCGCAGACAAAAATCCGGAGATGTATAAAAGCTGTAGTAAAAAAGAAATTTCAAGTCTAGTCCATGTAGAACTAAAAAAATTATTTAAATGGGTAGAAACTGAAAAACCGGTGTTCGCTTTCTACAAGAACTAGGAGTTTATCAATTAAAGCTGAAGATGAAAAACTGAAGAAAGATTATAAAATCATAATTAAGTTTAGAAGAAAACTATACTTTGACAACCTTATTAATAATCAATGGCAGTTGATTAGGCAAAAAAAGGAGAAAAAAGAAAACTGTGTGCGACATACAACTTAAAATTAACGATGAACTTGTTAGAGATCCTAAAGTCATAGGTAATGAATATGCTTCTTTTAATTCACAATAGGTGCTTGAAAAGAAATATTTTAATTATCGCAATAGCATAAAAGATAGCAGTAGTTTTGCCCATGCAACCCCTGGCCTACTTTTAAACTCATTTCACTAGCTTCCAGTGAGTGCAACTGAAATAAAAACTGTAATATCAGGGTTACTGGTTCGGTTGGGGTGGACTGTATATCCACAAAGATTTTCAAGGCTGTTGCTGAACAGATAGCTGTGCCATTAGCCTATATAATAAATTTATCCGTTATGGAGAGCCAATGGCCAGACACAGTAAAGATAGGCAAGCTAAATTTGCTGTTTAAACTGGTGACTAATTTTTAATTGAAAATTATGGACCCACCACAATTGTAACTGTACTTACAAAAGTAATTTAAAGAGTGATGTATAATCGTAACTTGGGGTTTCTCAGCAAGTACAATATTTTTTCGGACATCCAACGTTTGTTTCGTTTAGATAGGTCAACGGAAAGTACTGCGTTTGAATTTGTAAAATATATTAGTGGATAAGTCGATTAGAAAAAAATATACAGCGGCTCTTTTCTTTGATCTGTCAAGGACATTTGATACTTTTTTCTGGATAAAGCACGTGCGACGTTTTTTGAGGGGGGTTGCGTATGAATATTCTGGACTTGTTTGCATCGTACAATATAGTAAAAAGATATATGTGGACAAGATTGCTTCAGATATGCATGAAATTAATTTGGGTGTTCCTCGGGGATCAGCTTTGGGCCCAATGATGTTTATAATTTTTATTAATGACTTCCCTAATCATATTAGATACAGCTGACACAGTTGAGGAATTATCTGATAAACTTATAGAGTATGTACTGAATCATCTTACTGGTGTTATGTTAGTGGCTTGATCATTAATTAGAAAGAGACAGTTTGTGTTCAATTTAATGCAAAACCTCATATTTTAGGAGATAATGTCTTAAAAATTGAAAGTTATGCCACTCATATTTCACCCTCCGAAACATTTCTTGGCCTTTACATCGACGGCTATCTTCAATGGGAGGTTCAGATTGATTACGTCTCTAAGCGTTAAAATCAGCATTCTATGCAATCCTACAGTTGAAACCCACATTAAATCTTAACAACCTTAATAATATCTATTATGCTCTTGTTTGTGTTGTCATATCATGTGGTTTTTTGGGGTAGTGCAGTCCAGTCTGACGGAAAACTTATACAGCAAAAAAGGATCCTAAGATTAATATTTGATCTTAAACCAACCGAGTCTTGTTGAGCACTTTTTATTAAACACAATATAATTCCATTACGATGCCTATATATTTTTAAGTGTTTGTTGCTTATTTACAAAACTATTTCTTAAGTTGAGAGAAATAAGAACATTCATTCTTACCGTACTATAAGTTGCTTAGAAGTGAGGCCCCTTTGACATTCGACTGCTAGATTTAAAAAGTCCCCATATTATAGTAGAATAAGATATTTCAATAAAATGCCTAATAGATATTTATTTAGAAAACAAAAATGACCGTGGCTGAATAAGTTCACCTCGAGTCCAGAATATACAAAAACAATCTCTATTTATTTACTTACGCATTTTCAAAAACAAAATCTTATTGCATTGAACAATTTTTAAAAGATGATATTTAATGTTTGCATGACATCAGTCTTTTTTTATTTAGTCTATGCACTCGCTGGGATCAAATGTGTTATTTTTAGCCAGATTAGATTTTAAGGTGTCACTTTATAACTAATTGAACTTACTTATTGATATTAATCTGATGAATGAATAAAATTTACATAAAAGATTACAAAATTCATCTTGGCTGCTCAGTCGAAGGCATGAGCTTTAATGTAAATTAAACAAAGGGCATGGGCTTTTGCACTCACAATTGGTATAGTGTTAGATGTACAAATGAAATCAGAAATACGGTTAAAATTGGTTTAATAGAAATTTAGTGAAGTTATATAATGCAAACAGTTGTGAATTTATTAAGATGAATGAAATTATATAAAGCAAATTCAATATATGTTTCTTGATGAATTGTAGTTAAATAAAATTACATATGCTCAAATATTGACACAAATAAACGAAGTACTTAGCTAGACACTAGCTGTGGGACTCCGTTGGTTGTTCGGTGCCATTTAAACTGCTGAGGAAACGACTCAAGGCTGCCTAAACCATTGTTCAAACACTATCGGGACCTTTGGTTGCCTGGTGCGGAGCTCCTCTGTTAGGTATGGTGCGTTCTCTACCTCCAGGAATAGGCCAGAAGACGGCTTCAAAGAACGGCCTCAAAAGCTGGAGTCCGAAACGGCGTCACAAACGGCGTCGAAAACTGAGTGAAAAACCAACTGGGTCAAAAACAAACGGGGGACTGTAACAATTGAGGTGTATAAGTGTCCGTAGAGTTCATTATCATTCACATGGGGTAGCCTGCAATATGTTTAGGTCAAGTACAAAATTTATTTACATATGAATAAATAAGAAAAACTAATTGATTGTTAATATTGAATTTTGCGAAAGCATTACTACAAGCCACCATGAAAACGATATAGGAATAATATATTAGACAAAGCAATTGTTAAAAGCAATTATAAAATAAGCGTGCGCACAATCTTCCCCTTACCTCATCAGCCGTGCTGCCTTCTTTTACTACTTATCTACATGTTAATGACATGATGTTTCGATACTGATTTTTAATAAGAAGAAACCACGTCTCGTGATTGCAAGAGCTTATAAAGGTTATGTATTTATAAACCTTATAGTACGGTAATGGTTGCAAAACGTGTAACATGTTACATTGTGTACAATTATTGTGTATATATTTTATATCAAGTTGGTCAAATATATTATATTTATTATTATTACCATTTTCGTTATTACCAATATTATTAATAATATTATTATTACAACCCTAGATATTACAATAGTCTGGATGTGGCAAGTGCGGTATGGAAGTGAATTTTCATTAAAATGTTTTTGATAGCAAATATGTTTTTCTAGTGCAAGCAGGCATCAATCTGGTTACCGGTAGAGCCTATATAGTAGAAACAGTGTATCATATTTTATCAAAATTACTTTTTGTTTGAAAATGTTCAAAAATTTTCCAAAAATAAAATGACGATTGAAGCTGAATCATTATCCTTGCAACATTTTCTTTATGTAACCTGTGTTTGTTCCAGGTTCTTTGCCTAAATGTTGCGAATTGTGACGTTTTATATCGCGACTTTGACGTTTTGAGGCAAATCCAAATTTTTTTAATTGCCTATAACTTTTTTGTCTTTTAACTTACAGACCTAAATTTTGACCGGTGGGTCTCTATTTATAATACCAACACGCGTACTAAATTTGGTTGTCCTCACTTTGTTATCTCCAGCGATATAAATTTTGCCGAGAAAAAACACACCATTTTCCAGGAAATCCTAGCCCGATTTTCCTGGTTAACGAACTTATCCAAAAGTTATCGGTGTGATACACACTCGCACACACAAGCAGCAAGCAGCTAAATGTGTTGAACCGCCTTCTGGAAAAAGTTATGTATCAGAAGCAGCAAATGATAATAGAGAAGATACAAATATCTAATTGGCTTCTGGCGAGTATTTTGAATTCTATAGTTGTGGTGGTCACAACAATTCAGAGGATTATGCTGACGATGGCAATAATTCCTCATTTGCTTCAACAAGTCTTTACATTCTTTCAAGTGGTCGAGATTGAAGTCTGAAACCTCCAGCAAAAAATAAAGTTGAACCACATAACATAATTTGACGTGCGCCAGGATATGGCTGCAACAACAAAAGAAGCGTTTCGGTTACTTGTAACTCCAGTTATTATACAAGAAATTATAAACAGTAATAATTTAGAGGGGAAACGTATCTACGGGGCAAGAGGAAAACCGTGTAAAGATGTAACCGCTGATGAGCTTCTTGCATTTTGTTGTTTACTTATTCATGCGGGAGTTGACAGAAGCGGGAATGTTCTTGCGGGACAAATATTTTGTGCTGAATTTGCTAATCTTTCATACCGTGCCACAGTGTCCATATTTCGCTTTAAAGAAATACGAATCCGTCAGATTTGACGATCAAATAACTCAGAATACGCATCTAGAATCCAATAAGTTAGCAAAGGTATCATACGTTTGCGATTTATTCATTAAAAAATGCGCAACCTACGTCATACCACATACTAGTGTTTTGTTTAGAAGTAGATGCAGATTCGTTCAATATATGTCAGGTAAACCGGAAAACTATGGATTTAAAATATGTTGGATGCCTGAATCTAATTCTGGTTATGCTCTGAATGGTTTAGCTTATGTTGGTCGTCAGCTTGGATAACCTCCACATAAATACCTGCTCTTCAAGTCGTACAAGCTCTGGTCTCAATGTCACAATATACAATTTATTCACTAGTGTTCCCCTAGCAACCTATCTGTCGAATCTAAATATTACTATTGTGGGTACACTACTTCAGAATAGGCGTGGCAACAAAATAAAAGCATCAAAATATCGAGGTTTTTTTTTCAAATTACTTATCCATGGTATGTTAAAAAATGTGTAAAATTTGATTTTACTTACTTCAAATGCAAAACCAGGAACTATTGTTTAAATCGTTTCTGATCAGTAATAACAAGTCAATCATATTGAATGACAGTATGTCAAAATATAACAGGTACCAACATTTCACTATCTCCTTTTATATCCCCAAATCGGGGTCGTGTTACTTGCTGCGCAAACTCATTTAAATAAATACATTACATTGATACTTTCAATACATAACGAAACTACATTATAAATAACATAATGGACCTTGCTTAGAAACGTTTATTGAATTGCGTGCTAGCTTTTATCACACACTGGCTTTATTAAGTACTAGCAAATAGTTTGTGTTCAATAGGTTATGACATCAGCCATATAACCATTACATGTGTGTAATTTAGGCTATTAATGCTATATATAAAGCAATGGAAGCCGCGGTAAATAGCCTAATTGAACAGGAAAAACAAAACTACACAGCATCTTATATTTGTAACGCCCCAAATAAAACTAAAGCACTGTGGCAGCTTGTTAATCTTAAGAAAAACAAACCTAGTGAAGAGCACTGCATTTCGAATTTACTATACGAAAACAAAAATATAACTAGTAAAGTAGAATTTGCTGAGGTACTTGCCGGATATTTTTCATGTGTTGCTGAGAGGAAGCTCATGTTGAATTTTGGGGGCTAGATGTCTGATAGCTGCACTGCCGAACAATATAAGCCCAAAATACTTTTATTACACCTGTAAGTGGATGTGAGGTTATTGAGATCATCAACGAACTTCCTAATAAAAAATAAAGCGGCTTTGATGGTGTTCCAATAAAAATTATTAAGCAATGTGCTGCTGAGCTTGCCGCGCCACTTACAAAGATTATAAATTCCTGTATATGTCTGGGAAAATTCCCCGACATATTGAAACTGGCTGTAGTTGTTGCTGTGTTGAAGGCGGGAGACAGTACCAATTTGGAGAACTATCGTCCCATCTCTATATTAAGCATTTTTTCAAAGATCATAGAAAGGGCAGTACATAGAAGGATGGTCAAGTTATTAAACGCTAATAATACAGTATCACCATCACAGCACGGATTTAGAACTCATCATTCTACAGAAACTGCCCTTATCGAATACATTCAATATATAAACGAAAGAATGTACCTCAATTACATTGTGGTGACCTTATTTTTTGACCTGTCTCGTGCCTTTGACACAGTAAATCCTTTTTTTTGTTAAGGAGAAGATGTGGGCGTTGGGGATAAGAGGCACTTGCAACGACCTTCTACTTTCGTATCTCACCAACAGACAGTTACTTGTAAAAGCAAATAATATTAATTCCCAAAGATATAGTGTAAGTATGGGCACACCCCAGGGAAGTGTCATTGGCCCACTTTTGTTTACACTCTATGTAAACGATTTGCCGCAATTTATACAAGACGGAAAAGTCTTCATGTACGCCGACAACACTTCTATTGTTGTCTACGGCAAGATGGTGGAGGAAACTGAATTCAAATTAAAATCAGTGGTACAATCTTTTGATGAATGGTGTTATAGAAATCGACTAATTTTAAACTATGACAAGACTTTTTCTCTTGAAATGCATAACTGCCACCGAAGAAAGAGGATGTTCGACAGCACTAATTTGGTGAACGGAAATGCGGTGCGATTCAAAAAGGTGACAAAATTTTTGGGTGTTAGAATTGACAGTAGCCTGTTATCTATAGACAAAATTGATCACGTGTGCAAGAAATTAATTTCCGCGTTTTATGCAATTTTGATGCTTAAAGATTCCTTAAGCTCGGAACATCTGCTGAAAGTCTATTACGCGGCTGTCTATTCACATCTGAGTTACGGTATCGTTATCTGTGGCCAATCTTAGGACTGTCATAGAATATTTGTGCTACAGAAACGAATCCTGAGATTAGTATACAATCTACCTTATGGGCACTCTTGTGGTGACATTTTTAAGAAAAATAACATTATGACGTTAACGTTTATTTGTTCCATCTCTTAACTTGCATTCATAGAAACAAGAGAAAATTTGTTATCAACTCGGATTTTCATGGATACAACACTCGTAAAAAAATACTTTTCACCTGAATAAATGTCACCATTTTTTTTTAAGAAGTCGCCATGTTATTCGGGTTGCTTTTTGTACAACCAGCTGTCTTGTTCTCTGAAGGACACACATTGTACAAAAAAAAATTAGAAAGCAACTGAAGGTTGCTTTAATTACAGTTTTTATAGTTTGAGTGAATTTTGTGAAGCTGTACTGAAAACGTATGTTTTTTGTTGTAATGTGAAGCTCGTTAGATTTTAGATTTTTGGGCACGTATCTTTGATAAGTTGTGATACGTTTTTTATCTTTTTTATCTTGTAAGTTTTTTGACTTGTCCGATTTACAATAATTGTAACTAAAGGACCAAATAAATATTATTATTATTATTATTATTAGGAAATTACGGTAAATTTCGCAATAAAAAAGCTTCTATAGAGTTTAGTAAAATCTTCTTACATGAACAGATTTTTGTTTGTTGATAAGAGTGTTTGCTAAAACTTTCTTAACTGAATAGATATTTTTTTATTATTAACAACTTTATTTTAGATTAATAACTACAAAGTTATTTTTTGTTGTTACAGCTGTTGACACAAGAACGTCGCCTAAGTACGACAGCGTCTCGCACAATGGCCGCAATGTCACTGGGTTTCATAGTTTTAGTTACGCCATGGACTATTCAAGAAGTAGTTGCTGCTTGCACTGGCTCTCGAGCACCTGCCGCTCTTGACTTTCTAGCCACTTGGTTGGCGCTCAGCAATAGCTTTTGGAATCCATTTCTTTATTGGTTGCTCAATAACAATTTCCGAAGGATCAGCAGAGAACTTTTATTTAATAGGGTAAGTAAAAGCTAACTTCTACCTTCACTCTTTGCAACAGAACCCAGTACACGAAGTGAGAGTGACTAAAAATGTTTAAAGGAAATTTGTTTAAACCTTTATGTTATACCGTAGATAGGTTCCAAATCTCATTACTTTTTTAAATTTTGTTTCATAAACTATTTATATAATGGTTTAAATTGTTATTTAGAGAAATGCATTTTTGCTTGGACACAAGATTTACACATTACCCTACAATTGCAAAACATATGTTTTATTATAAATGTAAAATCAAAAACACGATGCAACTACATCGGTAAAATAAATATCCAATTCATTTAGTAAAAATATAATGCAATATTTAAACTAAAGAATTCTATAGAAACTGCTTCAATCCCTACAGCTTTTAAAAGAGGTAGAAGTTATGCAGTTGAAGAGTTGAAAGATTGGTTGGTGAAAAACAAATGTAATTCGCAAAATAATAAATAACCATCCACCCAAATGCATAACTGACAAAGAAAAGTCTAGACGCAGAAAATGCGTTGTGGTATATTCCATAAAAATCTTTCAAGCCACGAAGTTATTATCATAATATATAAGTAAATCGACAGCGAACATATCTATTTATTGTTAGTTAGCTAACTATGCTACTCACACTAGGCTGCGTACATTTTTTATCCTATATTATTGCACATCAGATTTACCAATTTCAAAATAAATTTATATCCAGACGAAAGAAACTTGCCCAACCTACGAAAAATATGCTTAGTGGCTACATCTATCAGATCTAGTAAATCTGTGGTATATCATATTTGTAATTCGAACATCCATGTATCCTGTGTGGTTCCGACAGCAACATACATCGACTTCACGGTGTAACAAAATAAGCCTTACACTTGTCCGCCTGGTCTATCAACCTCGAGAGCGGTGAGAAAGGTCTGATAGCCATATATACAAAATGTCGCTTTCTGCTTTGGATGCACCAGTTTCTGTCATTACTGTCTCCAAGGCCATCACCATCACAAACTCTAACGAGCTGGCTCAGGGCATCTCTCATTATTGAATGTAATTACTTCTGACATCGAGACCATCAATGAAAGTCAGGAAAGATTAGGCATGCATCAGGAGCGACAAGTGTCCATCAGAGCCAATCAAGCCTCCATACGAGCAGATGAATAAGTTGTATGTAACAAGATCCTTTATCAACACTCTTCACTTCTCGACGAACATACGAATTCATTTGCTGGGTGCAGCAGGGACATTTCAGTCCTCAAGCATTTGCGATAGGCTACTTCGCAAAAACTGACATCTTTATCGAATGTGGTTTAAGCCTTCCAACCTAGAATATATAGCTGCCTATCCCCTTCCGCTATCAGAAGTGCAACTGAAAGGCTCAGGAGATCATATAACACAATTATCAAAGCGTTGCCTGAATCTTGTAAGCTGTATTTTATTAAAAAAGCTGACAACCACAGGCTGGCCCATAAGTCGCTAGTGATATACATTTTTCAAATCTTCTTTTAGCAAAAAATTTTCTATTTATATTTTTGTTTCCTTCAGATTAAAGCAACATTTCCTGGCAATTTGTGCTCAATTTATTCAGGTATGAAGTCATTTTGCATAGGCACTGTTCACAAAGCAATTAATTACAATCATTAAAGTAAATTCGAAAGGGGCACATTGTCGGTATGGGGAAATACGGTTTTCCAATGAGGCAAACTTCCGACCGCATTGGACGCGGTGTGTCATCAGTGTTATAGTGTTGGGCCAAGTGGTCTAAAGAATAAATCCATAACCTTCGTCATGGATCCAGATGACCTCATGCCACTTCGACACGTGAAGATGGTCATTTGATGATTGCGGCTTTACAAGACAGAGTTGACCCCACCCCTCAAATAACCTAATCGACCTTTGTCACCGACTTCTAAAAGCCTGGATGACATTCCTCAGGATACCATAAATCATTTATTTTCAAGCAAGCCTTGAAAGGTTATCGAACGCATAAGAAAACGTTTGGACCCACTGTAAAGAAAATCACTCTGTACTAAATAGTCGATATATTTCGCCTGAGTTCCAGGCATCTTCGGGAGTACTAAAATATGGAATAAATGTTAACATAAGACCTAGATTATGTAACAATGAAACTTACAGCACTGTAACTAATTGAAAGGCAAAGCCAAAAACATAAAAACAGAGAAACTCTACCACAAAAACATGCAAAAAACAGGAAGTGTCACAACCATTTTAAAAACTACATGTAACTTTGCGCGAACAATTGTACGTTAAAAACATTTAAAGCCAGTCATGAAAAAGCATAAAAAAAGTTAACAGGGTTAAAATATTTAAAAAGCTTTGAAATATTCACGTATAAGAATTTTCGACACCTAACCCCATTTTTTCACGTTAGATACCGACCATAGACATCACTGACAACTGCAAACTAAGAAAAAATCATTGATCCTAGACTATTGTTACTTTATTGATGAAATTTAAAATTTATTTTCTTATTCTAAATTATAGAACCGGCCAACATAGAGGCGCCATCAGACTTATCAAATAGTATTACATAACTATATATGTTACTCATATTTTGAATATCTGATTTGGAGTTCATAGTGTCATTTTCAACAATATGACACATTTCCAGAAGGGAACGTTCTTTCAGATTGGTTTCTCTATCCAAAATTTTGACATTATCTAGATCTATGTTATGACCCAATGTTGATACATGATGTGCTAGTGCACATCTGTCAGGTCTAAGTATGGGGTCACTCCTATGCTGACTAATCCTCCTACCAACAGACTGTGAAGTCTGCCCTACATAAGAAAGATAACAGTTTTGACAGTCCAACTTATAGACCACATCACGTTGTTTATACACCTGAATTTTGTCCTTTTTGTTAGTGAATAAGTTTTAGATTTACCCGTGCGGATGGTTACGTAGATTTTATTGTCTGAAGAGAAGCCTTTTCGTTGAGTGTTTAATATATATATATATATATATATATATATATATATATATATATATATATATATATATATATATATATATATAATGTAACACTCAACGAAAAGGCTTCTCTTCACAAAATTCTTTAGGAAATATATTTTCGTCACTTTTACTTATCCAACATTTATATTAATACACTTGCCAATTATTTTACATTTTCACATACATTTGCAATTACCTGTTGTATTTGTTCTGGAGTAATGGCTGCGCAACCTTGTATTATCCCAGACCGCAGTTTTTGTGCAGAATGTGGCCTTGATTTGTAACTTTTTGTTTTAGTAAACCCCAAAGAAAGTGTGGCATCAGGTCTGGGGATTTTGGCGGCCACTCAATCAAATAACTGTTTTGCCCTATCTAACGATTTTCTAAATGTTCATTTAGCCAGTATCTTACTACTTCAGCGTTATAAACAGGACCACCATCCAACGGAAACTTTAAATTACCTCTAAAGAAAAAAGGGCCAATTATTATGTCATTCGTATTCCTCAACAAACGTAATTTTTTTGCGAATACCGCCTCTTTGCATATATGATGAATTCCAGATTTTCAGCTGACAAGTGACGGAAATTTTGACTGAAAGCCACTTCATTTGTAGTAAATGTGGCTTCATCACTAAATAAAATTTTATTATTTAGATATTTCCTTATAACCCGAAGCAAAATTTTAATCGTCTTTCGTCATATCCCAGTTTCGATGTATGCAAAATGTTTGGCTTAAAAGCCAAATTGTTTTCAGGCATCACCTAATACTTTATCTGGGAATATTAGGGTTTAGGCTATCCGATCTAATATTAGTCCAGGGTTGTTGTTAAAATTATCTAAAGTTTCATAATTATTTCTCAAAATTCTACGACGGCCATTGTGCCTGGCTCTAAGCAAATTTTTTGAAGTTTATTAATGCGTTGTACAGCACTCCGATTTATTTGTCTATCTAGGTGTCTCTTATTGAACCGTCTCGCAGCTTCTCTTGTCGAAAGCACATTATCGCCAATAAGACGTACAAATTCTACTTTGTCTCTTAAAGTGAGGTTTTACAGGACTGTTTTGCGGACGCTAAATCCAGTAGCGTGAACAGATTTCTTATAATAGAAAATGAATATATAATAAGGATTCTTAAAATTTTACACCTGAAAACTGACAAGGCAGGCCTTGAATTTTGTAGAAATGGGGCTTATTGCTCCAAAAATACAGTTCATCAAAATCTACACTTGAAAGAAATCCGGTTAAAATCGCACTATAAATAAGGATTTTACAGGGTGAATCGCAAACATATGGGTCACGTTGTATATATGAACAAATAGACCTGAAAATTGAAATTATCCCCGGATATGTGTTCTAGAGGCCTAGTTCGCGCTTATTTAAATAATTTTTTCCTACGAAAATTCACTAAAACTCCATTCTTCACCTTAATAGGAAATTGAGTTCTCAGAATTTGAAAGATTTTTGTAAAAATATGCTAACGTAAGGCGTTTGCTTAAGTCTATTCTTTTCTTTAATTTGGCGTCAATCTCTTGTGTTTCTGAAAATAAAACAAGTAAGTATTTAGAGCTCGTGAAATACTATACTAAAGGCGTGATGTTATTATTTGTCTGGTTTATTGAGAGACTCATTTGTATACAATTTTAGGAGTAGCTTAGAAATGTCACCGGCACTAATCATTCCTAAATAGCCTGGACGCAGCGTTATAGTAGTGAATTTTGATTAAAATGTTTTTAATAGCCGATATGTCTTTTTTTTTAAATTCAAGCATACATCAAATTTGGTTACTCGTATAACCTAGATAGTAGAAACAATGCACCACATTTTATCAAAATAAATTTATTGTTTGAAAAATACTAAAATTTTCCGAAAATAAACTTTAAATGTTCCCGAAAAAACTGGTCCGATTTTCCTGGCCAACGAATCTCTTTAAGCTATTAAGTCACCTACCATAAAATAATTATTGACAAAAAGCCTATCGTCAAAACTCCCAAAAAACAGTTTTGCAAACAATTTTTTCACGAAAATCTGAAAACATCTTTTTGCAATAATTTATAACACATTTATTATTGATTACCAAAATGCCAGTTACTATTTGAGAGCGCCTGTGTGCATCATCTTTATTTTTTCAACGAATAATATAACCGAAAACTTCTCAGTATGCGTCACTTTCACAAGACTTTGCTCTCTGTTGTTAAAAAAGCCGTATTGTTATTATTGATATGTGTGTGAAAGTTGCAAAACAATTGAAATAACTCAAAAACAATGAACGCTACCAAATTTGTCCCTACAAACATTCATTACATTTCGATGAAAAATGCAAGAAATAATAATATAAGTGGTGTTGGAAAAAAATGTATCACCTAGGACCTATGAACCCTGTGAGGGTCAAAAAAATTCTACAGGATGCAGCTTAACACATTCTATAATTAACGTATAAAATTTTTTCTCGCATCTTAGATAATAACGGATATATTGAGCTTTGATACGTAAACCGATAAAAACTGAAGCTAACCCCGGATGTGAGTTTTAGGGGGCCTAGTTCGCGCTCATTTGAAAAAATCTTTTCAAAATTCAAAAGTCGCTATCTCCTCATTAGCAATTTCTCTCGAGGAAAATTAACTAAAAATACCTATAGACTATTAAACCATAAACTCTATAACTAAAACTACTGCCAAAGCATCAGAGAAGGGTTTTTTCGATATGAAATGAGTTTTCGGGAAATATTATAGTAAAATGAAGTCAAATGACGGTCGAAGCTGAAACGTAAGTGTTTGCGAAACACTCTGTTGGCGACATTTTCTCTACATAACCCGTATTTGTTTCAGGTTCTTTGCCTGAAAGTTGGCAATTTTGACATACCAAATTGCGGTTTTAACGTGTTAAAGGAAAACACCATTTCTTTTAAACGCCTATAACTTTCTTGTCTTTTAATTTTTGATCTAAGTTTTGGTACGTACGAAATTTGCTTGCCATAACTTGGTTTCCGGAGATATAAACATTTTGCGAAAGATATTGTAAAATTTTCCGGGAAAAACTGGGCCGTTTTTCTCGGCTAACAAACTTATTCAAAAGCCACTTGTAGAAATTTGAAATAAATCAGTCTATTATTTTTTGAGGTTATTGCTGTGTTACATATATATATATATATATATATATATATATATATATATATATATATATATATATATATATATATATATATATATATATATATATATATATGTATGTATAAAATTCAAACTGATCCTGGATCTATGTACTAGGGGGCCTAGGTCGCGCTCATTTAGAGAAATTTGTTCAAAATACAAAATTCGCAATCTCCACATTAGAGAATTTTTTTTTACGAAAATTCACTAATAATAACAAAAGTTTGTACGCAGGAAGTGCGTTATGGTAGTGAATTTTCATAGAAATGATCTGGCACAAAATATTTTATTATAACTTTTATTCCTTGTTACATATAAATCTAAATTTTGGTGTACAGTTTACTTTTCATATTGCAAACTTACCTACCAAATTTGGTTATCATAGCTTTTTTATTTTTTGATATCAAATTTTTTTTTGAATGGAAACCCAAAATTTTCCCTGAAAACCTCATCCAATTTTCCTGACTAACGAACTTATCCAAACCATTTACAAAAGAAAGGCACATGCAAAATTTTATCAAGATCGGCCCATTATTTTTTAGTTTACTTTTTATATCGCAAACTTACCTACCAAATTTAGTTATCATAGCTTTTTTATTTTTAAGATTAAAATTTTTTTCGAATGAAAACTTAAAATTTTTCCTGAAAACCTCGTGCAATTTTCCTGGCTAACGAACTTATCGAAGCCATTTACAAAAGGAAGGCACATGCAAAATTTTATCATAATCGGCCCATTATTTTTCGAGTTATCTGTGATATATATATATATATATATATATATATATATATATATATATATATATATATATATATATATATATATATATACAAATATATATATATATATATATATATATAAGAAGTGAAACTGACCCCGGATATGGGTTCTAGGGGTCCTAGTTCACGCTCATTTACAAATTTTTTTTCAAAATTCAAAAGTCGGGATCTCTCCATTTGTGAATTTTTTCTACGAAAATTCACTAAAAACAGGACGATACTGAGGCACACATAAAGCACATGAAAAGACAGTTAAGATTTATTACTCCGTAGGTTTTATAAATGTTTCTTTTACTGCAGGGAAGGTAGAGAAAGTGTGAGGCTTATTCGTAGATGTAAAGGGAGGGTGTGACGAGATAAGATAAACAGGGAGTATTTCAGGAATATTCATCAGAAATTCCTCCTGAAAGATTGACTCTGGAACTTCATTGTTACAGCGTGGCAAAGTAAATACGTTGAGCACAATAGTGAATACTTGTTCTATATACAGACCCACTTGATTGTACTTACGGCTTTAGGTAATGGTATGTAAAGAGTAAAGTTATTCTGTAAAGAAGATTGTGTTCTGAAAAGAAAATATAAGTTACTTTAAGTTACATAATTTAGTTTATAATTTAAATATTTATAACAAATTAGTCATATTTAAGTCATGGTATAAATTAATAACAGCGCAAATCGATAAACAGAAATTAAGAAAAGAAAGCTTGGGCGTTTGTTTAAAGGAAAGATTAGGAAATAGCAACCAAAATGAACATACCTGTAAAAAATATCTATAAAGATAGTGCTAGCGATGCGTAAAAACCTACACAATCAAAACCAAAAGCAAATGATTAAACCAGACAATAAGTGATACAAATAAAAGTCTATATAAATAAAATTAAATAATCAGGGCTGCATTCAACGAGGCCGAATACAAGAAAAACTATTAACATTGCTACGTCAACCAAATTAAGTTTGTGTGACGCAATATTACCTTCTGATTGTGCTAACTGATAACAAAATCTTTTTAATGAATTTTCGTAGAAAAAAAAAATCACTGATGGGATCCTGACTTGAATTTTTTTAAATTTCTTCAACTGAGCGCGAACCTTTATGTTTATATATATATATATATATATATATATATATATATATATATATATATATATATATATATATATATATATATATATATATATATATATATATATATGTTCGAAAAGATTTACGCGGTCTTTAATGTGAGATATATTTGGTTCTTGGGTTGAACCGCATCCAGAATTTATTAAAACGCGACGTTTCGGCTCCTGTTACGGAGCCATTTTCGAGAGGTAAAGGAAATATGTAAGGACACTCTAAGGCCTCAATCTGCCTACTCCTTAGAGAGGTAGACAAAAGTGGGTTGGGTTATTGTAGCTCGATTACAGGGCCTCAATCTGCCTACTCCCCAGATCTCGCTGAAGATTTGTCTCCAAGGTCTCAGTCTGTTCAACCCTAGGCCTCAGAAGGAGGAGGCAGAAGGCAGGAGGCGACAGGTCGAGTTTTAATAAATTCTGGACGCTGTTAAACCCGAGAACCAAATATATCTCTTATATTTCTTATATATATATATATATATATATATATATATATATATATATATATATATATATATATATATATATATATATATATATATATATATAGTGTGTATGTGTGAGTGTTTGTGTGCTCACGCACGCGGGTCTGTGTGTGTGAATGTTAGTCAGGAAAATCGGACAAGGTTATCCGGGAACATTTTAGGCTTTTTTTCGGGAAAAGTCATATCTCCGTATGTAACAAAGCTATGGCAAATTTGGTGCGCAGGTTGGCATAATAAAAGTAAACAATGTACTAAGATTTAGGGCTCTAAGTTAAAAGAGGAAAAAGTTAGAGGCATTTAGAAAAAAATAGGTGTCACTGGTGATCAGAAAAACGCACAAATCCTAAATTGGGAAGACCGCGACTTTTGAATTTTGAAAATATGTCTCCAAATGAGCGAACTACGACCCCTAGAACTCACCTCCGCGGCCAGTTTCAATTTTTATAGTTACATGTATACAGAGTGGAGTATTTTTGAGGCAAAGATTAATATATCAGTTATTATACAAGATATGAAAATAAATTATACACCTTAATTATAGAGTGTCTCGAGTTGCATCTTATAAATTATTTTCGACGCCCATAAGTCGTTGGTGATACAAGTTTTTTTTTCTCAATAGAACACCCCTTATATTATTGCATCTTGGCATTTTCCATCGCACTATAATACATGCTTATACACATAAAAATTTGATCTTTCATCCTTTTTGAGGGTTTTTTTATCCAAATTTTCACGTTTTGGCCAATATCACGGCGTTTAAACTAAGAAATATGGAAGTCCCATGGTAATGACGCATTCAGGAGTGTTTTCGATTATATAATTCGTCGAAAAGGTCGAGATGCCATGTACACGGCGCTCTCAAATAATGGCTTTATTTTTTCAAATGGACAGCAGTTATTTTATGTTTTAGACGAAAAGGACAACTGTTTTAACTTTTGTATACTTCCTATACCTAAGGACTAGTTGTAAAAATATTGACATTTTTATAATTGCATACCATAATTCACCTGATATCAGTTTAATTTTTTCAGTTCTTTATTCAATTCTAATAACCGATCAGAATATGAGATTACTTAGCGAACTTTCGACGAAAACTATTAAAATGTTTAAGTAACTTTGGTATAAAGAAAGGTAATTAATAAATAATTTGATAAGATTAGGTATCTATTATCAATGTTTACATTTTCAGAATATATACAGGTAAGTAATTGATAAATTGTTTTCACAAATGTCAATTTGTGAAATGTCACATGTCAAATGAAACTCCAAAGTGGCAGACTTAAATAACGTTTTTATTTCTGGCAGTTTGTGACATGAAAATATGAGCATTTGTCGCTTTTATTTTTCATTACTTCCACTGGTTCAAATTTCCGTGAGAAGTTAAAAAAATCCCGTTTTACTTTTTTTTTCAATTTTAATTAATGATTGAGTATATCATTAGAAAATGTTATGTATTTTTTCAGCAAAGTTTCGCGAAGAAGTGAATTTTTCCTGGATTTTTTTTTCAGTGTGTTCTGCAGATTTTTGTCAAATGCTTTTAACTATGAATTTAAAAGTTATTGTAAAATATTGTAAGAAAAAGTGTGTGCGATTTCGGGTACAAAAATCGTTTTCGAATTTTCGTTAAAAAAAATTGGTAGCAAAAGTTCGTTTGTATAAATTGGTTTAAATTGTCATAAAATAATTTCGTTAATTTTCGTGTAAGATTACTTAGCAAATCATTGTAAGAAAGGCGATTTTTTAAACGAACTGTTTGCATATTTTCATGTCAGTCTTCTTAATTTCTGTCAAAAAGCTTTTTGTAAATGATTATATCTTGGCAGGTGTAGTTTTTGTGTAAATTGCTTAGATAAGTTCGTTTGTCAGGCAAGTTAGACCAGTTTTTTTTTCTTCTGGGAACTGTTGTCAATTCTCAATAAAATTACCAATAAAATTATTTTGATGAAATATGTTTCATGGTTTCTACTATAAAGGTTATACTTTCTACTAAATTTGAGGCCTCTCATTAAAAACACATATTTAACATTGAAAATCTTTTTACGAAAATTCGCTACCTTAACGCACTTGTTGCGTCCCGAGTTTTTATAAAAGTCACCCACCTAAAATCAGTAGAAATTAAGTAAACATTTCTTCTTATCATTTTTAGGATAAATTGATGTCGCTTAATAAAAATAGTTAGATTTTTCAAAATTAAAATGCATAAAAAATATTTCATCAATAAAATGTCTCATATTGTAGACCGCTAACAGCGGGCTGCATGTCTTATGCCAGACCTAAATTAATATTGTTGTTTGGCTTCACTGGAAACCTCAGATACCAAGTTTTAAAGAAATACCTTAAAAACCACCGTAACGAGAGAGAAAAAATAAAATATTTTTTCTGAGGCTCATAACTTTTAAGGCAGCAAAATAGTACAGAAGTAAGTTTGTATAAATCGCTTATTTTGATTGGAATCAATCCAACATTGAAGTAGCGCCCATTTACTATTACAGCTGCATCCGTGTATGACATCGATAACGCAAAAAAGGGCCAATTCTAATGGAATTCAGTCAATGCCTTCTTTGTAAATGGTTTTTGTAAAGAGTTCATCAAACAACCTGATCTGCCAGTTTTTCTGGGCAAGTCTTTCATTTTATCTATCATAATTTTCGAATGCTTAAAAATAGAAAGTTACTGGTAACAAAGTTCAAGATTATAGCTTCGGGAAAGCTTGAGTTATAACCATTTACATTTCCTTCTACAAAAGTTTTGTATCTACAAAAATGACAAAGTTATTTTAATTGGATTTGGTACATACGTTTCTGCTAAAGAGAGTACCTTTCAAGTTTTTAGATTACACTTCAGGATGAATTTTAATTTAAAAATTGTATAAGTATTTTAACATGCTAACAGATTGAGTCTATAAATATTTAGTTTGTTTACACAAAGATTATTCAAAGAATTGTAAACAATAACCTAATGATGTAATTAAATATAATTGGTCTACAGGCCAGCCAAAGATATTGGTACAGTACTAATTTTCTTTCATGCCACATTTATATGCGTGTCCAAAAAACTATGATCGGAATAAGTTATTTGTTTTTAATTTATTAAAACATGCTTTTCCCTTTTCCTTGCGATCTCTTTTGGAGAGGCCATATTATGCATCTCCCCCCTCCCCCTGTCTCGTGATTAGCAAAGCTATTTGTACATCGGGTGGTGTTCTTTTTCCTGTTGATAACTTGATTATGGCTGAAGGATTGTTATGAAACGAATTAATCCATTTATTCTCCAATAATTGAACTGCAAATGATATACATTATGTTTTTATTCCATCTATTTTTGGGCCAAGAGATAAAACTCGGTTTGACTTGGCACATTTAAATTTTCGCGTAACTGCCCCAAAGCTGATACATGGATAGTACAGTTATATAAAAAGTCGGGACGCAGCAAGTGCGTTATGGTAGTGAATTTTCATAAACATGTTTTTAATAGCAAATATGTCTCTTTAATGCAAGCAGGCATCAATTTGGTTACCGGTATAACCAGTATAGTAGAAACAATGTTGCATATTTTGTCAAAATAACTTATCGTTTGAAAATCTATAAAAAATTTCTTAAATTAAACTTAAAATGTTTCCGAGAAAACTGGTTTCCTAGCCAACAAACATTAGGTTAATAGCAAGTGAATTGAAATTTGAAGCATTTCATGAACGTTAGCTACCAAAACCCACTCACTACGTTTCGATTTTTTTCTCTGACAAAGATGCATCATATTCCGATAAAAAATGCAAAAATGCGATAATATAAGGGTGTTCGAAAAACAAATTGTAGGTATCACCAACGACTTATGGGCCAGCCTGTGATATCAAAATAATTTGATAAGATGTAGCTCAAGACACCATATAATTAACGTATACGATTTTTTCTCGTATCTTGTATAATAACAATTATATTGAGCTTTACCAGAGAAATGCGTCACCCTGTCTACGTAAACAGATAAAAACTGAAACTAAACCCGGCTATGGATTCTAGTGGGCCTAGTTTGTCATTCGAATAAATCTTTTTAAAATTCAAAAGTCGCGGTCTTTTTATAACTATTTTTTTCTACGAAAATTAGCTAAAAACTTATAGACCGTTAAACCATAAACTTAACTAAACCTACTGCCAAAGCAGCAGACAATTCATTTCAAATAGACCATATTTAAAATGAATTTTCTGGAGATACTTTAGCAAAATGAAGATAAATGAAGGTTGAATATGAAACTTAAGGGTTTAAAGAATGCTCCTCTTGCGACATTTTCTTTACATAATTCGTATTTGTTTCAGGTTATTTGCCTAAATGTTGCCAATTGTGACGTTTCAAATCGCAACTTTGACGTTTTGGGGAAAACCCCATTTTTGTTTCTTGAAATGCCTACAACTTTTTTTTCCTTTAAACCTACCGACATAAATTTTGGTAGTGCTTCGCTCTTTATAATACAAACACGCGTACCAAATTTGGTTGCCCTTACTTTGTTACTTCCGAAAAAAAAAACTTCCGGGAAAACCCGCGCCGATCTTCCTATCTAACAAATTTGTCCAAGATACTTGCAAAAGGAAGGTACTTAGCAAATTTTTTAAAAGTGGGCCCACTATATTTTTAGTAATCGATGTGATACATACACACACACACAAATATATATATATATATATATATATATATATATATATATATATATATATATATATATATATATATATATATATATATATATATATATATATATATATATACCCTGGATATGGGTTCTAGGGGCTCTAGTTCGGTGCCTATTTAAAGAGATTTTTTTTAAAGTAAAAATTCGGGACCTTCTCATTAGTGTTTTTTTTTAATTCACCAATTTTATAAAAGCACCTGCCTTAAAACTAATTCCTTAGTAACGTCTGATGTTTAGATATATCTGCTAACAGCTGTCTATGAAATGGTAGATCCATAGAGATGCAGAAAGTAAATGTATTCCAAGTGCTGCTTTATTGGTTGCGATAACGCACTTGCTAAATAAATGTTTTTTTTTTATGAAGGCGAGCAATGACGTAACCATTCAAGAGTAAAGTAATGAAATGTATACATATATATATATATATATATATATATATATATATATATATATATATATATATATATATATATATATATATATATATAATTTTCTAAAAGTGTGTAAAAGACTGAGTTTGAACACTATGGTTGGAAACTGAAACAAAAAGCAGAATCACCCCAAAGAACCAGAAAAATAAAAAGTCTCGACGCAGCAAGTCCGTTATGATTGTGAATTTTCATTAAAATGGTATTAGCAAATGTGTGTTTTTTTAAGAAGGCATGCATCAAATTTGGTTACCAGTATAACCTATACAGTAAAAACGATGTGACATGTTTCATCAAAATAACTTTATTGATTGAAAATTTACAAAAATTTCCGAAAGTAAACTTAAAGTGTTCCCGAAAAAACTTGTTAATAGCAAATTGAGCTATTCAAATTTGAAGCATTTAATCAAAATTCGCTACCATAACGCACTTGCTGCATCTCCAATTTCTTTTTTTACAAACATGCATTATATTTCGATTGAAAATGCAAAAATCCAATAACATAAGGCGTGTTCGACTGGAAAAAAAAAGATAACTTGTATCTCCAACGACTTGCAGGCCACCTATGATTGTAAAAATAATTGTGAGATGTAGCTCAAGACACCCTAAAATTAATGTATACATTTTTTTTCATATTTTGTATAATAACGGATATATTGAGCTTTATTTATTTTTTACCAAATTCGACAAAAATTATATGCCATTAACCGATAAACTCTATAGCTAAGATTACTGCCAAAGCATCAGAGAAAGTCTGTATTTGAAATGAATTTTCTGGAAATATTTTAGTAAAACAAAGGAAAATGACGGTTGAAGCTAAGACTTCAGCGTTTGTAAAACATTATTCTTGATACATTTTCTTTCCATAGCCCGTATCAGTTTCAGGTTCTTTGCCTAAATTTTACGAATTTTGACGTTTTAAATCCCGACTTTTGAAATTTGAGGAAAACCCCAATTTACTTTTTTGTCTTTTAACCTACAGAGCTGAAATTTGGTGCGTAATTTACCTATAACGATATAAACCTGCGAACCAAATTTGGTTGCCCTTCCTTTGTTATTTCCGGAGAAATACTTTTTGTTTGAAAAAAAAATACAACATTTTCCGGCAAAACCTGCGCCGATTTTCTGGCTAACGAATTTATCAAAGCCACCTACAAATGGAAGATAGTCACCAAATTTAATTAAAATCAATATAAATATCAAAATAAAAATTATATATATATATATATATATATATATATATATATATATATATATATATATATATATATATATATATATATATATATATATATATATATATATATATATATATATATATATATATATATTTGTGTGTGTGTGTGTATGTGTTTTTTTTGTTTCTTTAACGTCGGCCTATTTCCGCGACTATGGCCAATCACCGACGCCAGGGAGCAGTTTCACCTCACTATCCTGGAAATTTTTGCCGAACCCCTGCCTTTCTGTAAGGAGGGTAGGGATCTTTAGCGTGCCCAACATCGCATGAACACGGGACCGACGGCTTTACGCCCCCTCCGAAGGGCGGAACGTGCAGACGTTCAACTTGCTAAAATGCAATGCGAGAACCTCGGTTGATGTTAATTTTACAGTTTGTACTAAAAAAGTGAAAGGATATATAATAAAAATTGAAACTGACCCCGAATATGTGTTCCAGGGGGCCTAATTAGCGCTCATTTAAATAAATTTTTTTAAGAAAATTCACTAAAACAAAGAGTCATCAGCAGCTGTCGCTAAAATAACTCTATGGACAAAATTAATCTATTTATATACCTAAACTACACTAAAAATTATGTAATACCAATGATACAATACCTGATGATGATGCAGTACTGGATGACGCAATATCTAATGATGAATTCCCGGATTATGCAACAGCATGATGCAGTATCGGTTGTCTCAGTACCGTGTGCTGCAACACCGGATGACGTAACATCGGGTGACGTAATTCAAGGACTGTTGTTGGGTCAGTGGATACGCTTAACCGGTTGTGTCGATGTTGAAAGCAACCTTGGATTATTTCGTGCTATTTCAGGAAGTGCTGAATTCGTCAAATTTTCTGGATTCACTTTGAGGATCTCTAAACTTTTTGAACCATCTAACTTGCGATAATCCGTGGTTACCTTCGATAACTTAAGGTTACTATCGCCTACCTTATGTTCCGACTCAATGATATGTTGGGCAACGCTAGATTTTTCTGCTCTTTAGAAATTGAAACGAGCTATGTGCTCTTTAAATCTTGTTGTCATCGATATCCGCGTTCGCCCAATATAGATTTTCTCACAATTATTACGGAATATTTGATAACTGCCCGATTTTTCTCAGAAGTCAATAGCAATCCTTTGGTACACCCAATAGTTTCTTCAAATTATCAACTTTATAAACAACTCTCAAGTCATTATCTGTAAATTTTTTCTCTAACCCTTTTGTAAGAAAAGGATAGGAAGAAAATACAGCGAACTTTTTGCCCATGCAGTTAGTTTAGCAACAGCTACTGATAAAGGAAACTTTTCTGTCGAAATACGTATCTGGCGAAAAAGTCTTTGCTATTATTTTTGTGGTTTTTTTGGGATGATTCTGCTTTTTCAAAGTCTGTAGATCATTTCTATAAAAATCCGCTATTATAAAGGATTTGCTGTGTCCAGTTTTTTTCATTAACACAGGGTGAGTATTTTGAAAGGCATATCGATTTTCCAAACTACACAACTTTTTTCTGAAAATATTCCCTATTTGGGCTGGCGAGAAAATACATCTAGGCTCACCACTTGCGTAAATTTTTTGGCAAAGTTACTAACATGAGGCAATTATTTCTCGAGGTCAACAGTTCTCGCGTAAATACCCTTCACAAAAAATTGGTCAAAGCAATTTTTGTTGTTTTTTACATAAAATCTAATAGAACCTAAATCTATAACAAAACATTATATAGATTTAATTTTGTTTAGATTTTGTACCTATGTTACTTTTAGATCAGTTGTCATTTGCATATACATAAATAGTTCTTTGGGCTATTTTTTGCAATTAAAGCCGCCTAAATTAAAAGTAAACAGTAAATGCAAACCGGCTGTTTCAATTTATACGTAATTGCTTTTCCACTGCCTTCACAACGTGCTTTACTCTGTTGATTTACAGCTGCTTCTTTGTTCGCTCCTCAGCTACTCCATGATGTTATGGGAGAATCTAAAAAGTTACTCAACGGCAACAAGTTAACATTGTAAAATCAGCAATGGCCTTTAAATCTGTAGGTAGTCTAACACAGTTTCACAAACTGTGTCTTTGTAGGTCTAAGTCTATATGTGCTTAAGGCATAATATTTACCAAACCTGCTCAGCGAATATATAATATAATGAAAATTTTATTTGCTGCAATATTTTTCATCAAAAATCAATATGGAAATGTTAATATTATAAGTTAGAAAAAATCAGCTATTTGACTGCCTTGTTTATACAACCCTGGACAAAACTAACGCAACAATATGAAATTATGCAAAAAAAATTATTTATATTTTAGGTGATTGTTGTCAATAAAAACTGTGAACACAATTCGTTTAGATTGACAGTTTTGAAGTAGTATAAACGATTTTGTGCAACACTTGCGAGTTAAAGTTTCAGGTAAACATGATTGACTTTTTAAAACACATTTATTTGACTATAACAAAAATACACTAAGTTATACATATAAAAATATAAACAGTAAAATACAGATATCAACAGAAATGTGATATAAAATTACGTAGTACGAAATGACTCAGACTAAACTGCGACGAGAAGTGAACGCCGAATCTTCGTGCTATGCCCTTTTATAACATTATGAGTTAGGCTTCAATTCTTCATGGATGCAGGTGTCTATCTCTGCATCAGCTATTCCATTGTTTGTTGATGTCTTGGTTGAGGCAGTTCCGTCTTAAATCTATGAGAATGCTACCTTGTGGTTTTACTGTCTACTGTCTTACACTGTATTACCATGTCTTAATAATAGGCTATTGTTTCCGAGGTTGGTATCTCCTCCCCCTTATAGAGGAATGAAGCTTAAGGTTCGTTCCGGATTTTCATGGAAAATCCGGTTTGATTGCATTCTGTAGTTCCTGTCTTGGTTTTCTTCACTTTTCTTCTTATAATTCGGATTGTTGCGGTTGATATGACTTTTAGTATTATATATTGCAAGATTGTCCAAATACTGGTGTGGTAAATTGGAAGATTTATTTCTCCTGGAATCCTACCTATTGATTGAAGTTGTTGCTTAATACTGTTAAGATCGTGTAATAGCACATTTTCCAATTTGAGTTCTGGTAGTTTATTTGAAAGTACAGGTTTTTCTTCTGTTCTTATGTCCAATTCATGACATTTTCTCGTAAAGTGTAATATCATATCTGGTAACGAGGCGTGGTTTAGTGATGTAGTCTTGGATATTGTTTAATTCATTTATTATAAATTTTAACTTTAGTATTGATGTATGGTATATATTTAATTTTGAAAGGTAATGGCATTTTCTGTTAGTATTGTTTCCTGAATGTTACTTAATAGGTAGCTCATTTGTGTTAAAAGTTTTAAATGTTTACTTTATGAAATTTGTTAATTGTTCGCTTTTTAAGCTATCCATTGTGTATTCCAAATCACTTATTCTGTTTAATATTACTTCCTGATTATGATCCAGTTTTTATATGGTCTCGTTAACTTCTGATATATCCTAACCATTAGCGAAGTTTGAGCGCTTAATAATTGGTGCATTTCGCTTGCCTGTAATAGATTTAAATATTGATCCTAATCCGTTTACTATACCTCTCTTTTTCCTACCATCAATGTTATTATCCTTATTAACATAATTATACATAAGATTAATATTGGGAAATATCCTATAAAAATTTCATGTATATTAGATATTGTAAAATTTATTGTCAGTATGAAATACTGATATTCTAGTCTGTAGCCGTCATTCATGACTTTCATAGTGTTTTGGAAATATGTCATAGTCAGTTCATAACTGTGTAAGGTCATGTAAATCTATTAGTCGTGTTCTTGACTATATGCCGGCGATGGCAATATCTGACGGACCTGTCGTTAGCATAAATTCTTTTGAAAAATCCAGGGAACAAGTACGGGTGCGTTCATTAATATGCTTTTACACGAGTTAAAGGCATTTAAGAATTCTTCGCCATTTACATGAATTTTTTGAGTTTTTCTTCAAACATTTGGTTAGAGGTTTAGTAACGTGTGTAAAGTTTTCTATACATTTTCTATAGTAACCTACAAGTCCTAAAATTCATTTTATTTCCTTTGTTACATTTACAGCGTTATTTAATACGTTTTTTATTTGGTATTGGCCAGCTTCTTATCTTTTACGTCATGTCCCGTTTGTCGTTTATCCGATCATCGAGGTCTAAATTCTAAAATCTTAAGTAATATAAGTGGTTTGCTTGTTCAATTTCTTTAGTAGAAAATGATTATTTATATTTTTATTACAATATTCACACCTTCTAATGAAATCTCTGGTTTTATTTTTCAATTATGGGTAATAATATCTATTTCTCATTCTTGAGTATGTTTCCTCTGTGATTCTGTGATTTGTTTTTCCTTCGTGATATAACATTTTTTTTCCATTCAAGTCAATTCCATTATCTATTTTTTCTAAAATGGGTATATTTGGTGCTGTATAAGAATTTACATAATATTTTTCTGACTTATTTTCTTTTTTAAAATTAGTTTCTTCCATGATTGGAATTTTTACTTTTACTTACAATTTTGTTTATATTTACCCAGATTTATGTTACCATACATTAGCGTGAGGTAAAAGTTCCTTCTCTTGTTTCAATCTACCATATAGTTTTCGTGCATATTAATTAAACTTTAATTTTTCACCTTATGTAACTCTTTATAATTTAATTGATCGCTACTGCTATTTTGTTTCGTCCTCGTACAACTAATATTTTTATTACTGACTGGTTGAAATTCACTTGCATTTGGAATGAGTGAAGTTCCTCTTGTATCATCGTACTGGTTAGTTCTTTCAGTGCACATAAACTTGATATACTTTACTAAGTTTATAAATAAAAAATAGCAGGGCAACAATATACATATATATATATATATATATATATATATATATATATATATATATATATATATATATATATATATATATATATATATATATATATATATATATATATATATATATATATATATATATATATATATATATATATATATATATATATATATATATATATATATATATATACAGGGTGTTCCAGAAAAGCAGGGCCACTGTGGGACTCTTCAAAACGGTAGACATCTCCGAATTTTTTTGTTTTAGAGATATTTTGAAAAATTTAGATTTTTTGATTATACTGATTAATTTTTTCTGGCCTTAATGGTGCACCTACACCAATAGCGATGGCACGTCTCCAGAGCAACACTTCATTTTCCTTAACGTACCATTAAATTGTTGTCTAAATTCATCCATTGGGTTATTATTAAACGCCTAAATTACATAGTGTCAATTGATATAGCTAGTTGTTTAGTACTTAAGTTTAAAAGCTATGTACAGGTCTGGTAAACGAATAAGGAGATGTGAATGGGGTAAAGCTGATTTGGATATGGTAAACGCACTGTATATCAATTATTAGAAGAGATGTTTACTGCAAAGTGATTTTAAGGAAAGAACCCGTTAGATTTATCACTATACATTATATACAGGATATATGTAAGTCTATAACGACGCACATCAAATACAGTGAGTGCAGTATTGCTTAGGTTTCTAAAACACCGAGATAAACAAAAGTTTAATTCCTCCAGAGAAATTTGCGATCTAATACGTATGTATGTACTTGTGTAATTTAAGACTGCAAGCTAGTAGTTCTAATACATTGCGGCGAGTGACGTTTCAGAACGTTGACACACAATTAATATCCTACCTAGGTCAATTATATCAATTTAAATTAACAGCTTTTTTTCTAAATAATATTATAATATATGTAATCTTAGGAGGGCTTTTTTGGTAAGATATTGTTCCTGAACATACTGCCGATTTAAAACAATGACTCCCCCTTACTACTATTATTATTATTTCAATTCCAAACGTTCCCTCTCAATTCTTACATGTACAATATATTCAGTGTAAAACCCTTGCTGTGGATACTCAACGTGATACAAGTTTGTGGGTGCTGTTCTTCCCATAGCAATCATGAACAATTATGCTATTAGAACTATCTTCCATTTTTGCTTGGGTGACTTTTTTTTTTCTTCGACTCTGTTGCTGTTGTCTCTTGATTATTGAGTAATAGGATTAGCTTATGTATTGGCCTTTACATCGTTACACCACCTGATTTTATAATGTATGCTACCCTTGGTATTCCTAGCTTGTCTTGGTATGTTTTAGTGAATTTTCGTAGAAAAAAATCACTATTGGGGAGACCCCGACTTTTGAATTTTGAAAAATATTTTGCAAATGAGCGCAAACTAGGACCCTTAGAACCCATATCCGAAGTCAGTTTCAATTTTGATATGTTTATATATATATATATATATATATATATATATATATATATATATATATATATATATATATATATATATATATATATATATATATATATATATATATATCTTTCACGCCGATAACTCAAAAAATTATACGCCGATTTTGATAAAATTTGGCATGTACCTTCCTTTTGTAAATAGATTGGATAAGTTCGTTAGTCAGGAAAATAGGACGAGGTTTGCTGGTAAAATTTTGAGTTTTTTTTTTTCGAAAAAAAAAATTTATCTCAAAAAGTAAAAAAGCTATGATAATCAAATTTGGTAGGTAGATTTACGATATAAAAGGTAAACTATACACAAAAATTTAGATTTCTATATTGTAAGAAAAAATAATAAAATATTTTATGCCAGATCATTTCTATGAAAATTCACTACCATAACGCACTTGCTGCCTCCAGACTTTTTACTATTCTACCCAGCGCGATTTTTGAGCACTGTTATTGTCATCTTTTATTAATACCATGTAACCTGCGTGGACTATATTCTTCTTGAATTTCCATTTGTATCTATGCTTCTTCAATCTTCCACCTACTATCATTATTCCCTTCTGGTCTATAAGTGGATGCAAATTTGCTATTTTGCTTTTATTATCTATTCGTTTCTTTCTCTGTGGTGCATTGATTTCTTCTATGAGCTCACGCTCTTGATCTATTCTTATGATGCTGTTTTCGGTTTCACTCATCTCTTTCGTACTAAGATCTCCGTCTATGTTGTTATATCTCCTTGCATTATGGATAAATATATTGCATTATGCTATAACACGGAATATTATCGTAAATGATGAGTATATTTAACTCATCTGGCTTGAAGGACCATGTTAAAGGAATAAGGAGATGTAAATGGTGTAAAGCTCATTTGGATATGGTATACACACTGTATATTAATTAGTGGAAGACATGTTTACTACAAACTGGTTTTAATAAAAGAACCCGGTAAATTTTGCAACTATACAATATATACAGGATCTATGAACGTCAAATACAACATCGGATTCAAAAATTAGCAATGCCACGTTAAAGAAAATAAAAAGTTGCTGTGGAGAAGTGGTATCGGTATTGTTGTAGGTTAGGGCCAAAAAAAATGTTAAAAAAAACCAAATTTTTAAAAAATTTCAAAAAGCAAAAAAAAAATTCGTAGATGTTAAACCGCCATTTTGTTGGGCTTTTGAATGCGCAACTTTTCTCCCATTTAACCATGCCTGTATCTGCTACCATTTTGGAGGTCTCCATAGTGGCCCTCCTAATCTTGGATATTTTATATATATATATATATATATATATATATATATATATATATATATATATATATATATATATATATATATATATATATATATATATATATATATATATATATATATATATATATAACAAAAAATAGTGGGCCTACTTTTATAAAATTGGGCATATACCCTCGTTTTGTGAGTGGTTTGGATAAGTGAGTTATCCAGGAAAATCGGCTCATGTTTTCGGGAAAATTTTTTAGTTTTCTTTCGAAAAAATAAAAAAAGCTATGGTAACCAAATTAGATGGGTAGGTTTACGACATAAAAAGTAAACTATGCAGCCAAATTTTATAAGAAAAAAAAGTTATAAAAAATATTCCGTGCTAGATCATTTTTATAAAAATTCACTACCATAACCCACTTGCTGCGTCCATACTTTTTAAGTTTGATTAAGTACATTATGTAATAATTTTATGTAAATTGGTCAACTCTTACTGGGTGCTCGGACCTCCTTGTAAAGTCAGTATATTTATCTGTATCTGTGTGTGTGTGTCTTTATTTCTTTAACGTCGGCCTATTTCCGCAACTGTGGCCAATCACCGACGCCAGGGATCAGTTTCACCTCACTATCTTGGAAATTTTGCCGAATCCCTGCCTTTCTGTAAGGAGGGCAGGGATCTTTAACGTGCCCAACATCGCATGGACACGGGACCGACGGCTTTACCCCCCTCCGAAGGGCGGAACGTGCAGACATTCGACTTGCTCACAACCTCGGTTGATGTTAATTGTACAGTATGTACTGAAAAAGTGAAAGGAGTACCCTGGGATCGAACCCAACACCCTTCGGCTCAGAGGCACATGTTCTTACCACTGAACCACCGATGCTCTATCTATATCTAGAAAAAGCTATAGTTGTTTTTTACCAGGTCGCATTTAAAATAAAATCGATTATCTACGTTATCGGCTGGATGGAAGCAAATTGCTTTAATAACGCCTTGTTCGATACTCGGCAGGTAGGAACTTTGCTCTAATTAAAGCTAATTCGACTCTTACAATCTAGATGTCTAATTAAGGTAGAGACATTTCCGTAGAAACACGAATTATATTTTTAATGAGATCTTCTGAATGTGCGTTAAAATTCTGTAGCGCTAATTATCATATACTCATATTAAATAGTGAATGTTAGTGTTTATTATAAAACATCACTATTTTATAAAACTTAACAGAGAATAAAAACATATCGGGTGTCCATAAAATGCTAGGACAAATTCTAGGGCTGGTTTTTTCCTAATAAAATATGTTCATGTAAAGTGTTTATATGCTGTATAACAAAATATCTTATACAGAAGGAAAACAGGTTTTTTGGTGAATTTTCTTTAAAAAAAATCACTAATGGCGACTTGCTAATTTTGAAAATTTTCTTTAAATAAGCGCGATATAGGACACCTGAAACCCAAATCTGAGGTCGCTTTCAATTGTAATATATATATATATATATATATATATATATATATATATATATATATATATATATATATATATATATATATATATATATATATATATATATATATATATATATATATATATATATATATATATATATATATTTGTGTGTGTTTGTGTGTGTGTATCGCACCGATAACTCAAAAAATAAGATGACGATTTTGGTGAAATTTGGTGAGTATCTTCCTCTTGTAATTGGATTGAATAAGTTCGTCACTCAGGAAAATCTTCTCAGTTCAAATAGATTAAGCAATGCTTTGTTTTAATTAGATAGTCGGATTACCCGGTCCGTACCAATTCTGAGCTGACCTTTAATGTATCGAATTTCTACCACGAAATTATAATGCATGTTTGTAAGAAAAGAAAATCGGGACGCAGCGAGTGCTTTATGGTAGTGAATTTTTATTAAATGCTTTAAATTTAATTACCTCAATTTGATATTAACCTATAAGGTTCGTTGGCCAGGAAACTAGTTTTTTCGACAATATTTTATCAAGTTTATTTTAAAAAAAGTTTTGTAAATTTTCAAACATTAAAGTTATTTTGATGAAGTATGGGACATCGCTTCTACTATATAGGTTATACTGGTAACCAAATTTGATGCCTGCTTTCTTTAAAAAAATACATATTTGCTATTTAAAACGTTCTTATGAAAATTCACTACCATAACGCACTTGCTGCGTTCAGACTTTGGTTTTTTTATACAAACTGCTTCGCAAGGACGTAGCATGTGAAAACGGAAATATCTATCTTGTAGTAAAAAATTGAGCTATAAGTTATGGCACCTTTTTAGGATAACTTATAAGATGCAAACATTCCTGGACTCAAACCTGAGTTTGGCCCACATGAAAAAGATGATTCCTTAGCTTTAATGAATATAGTACCAGTATGGTATAACGAAGCAGAAATGTTGACCACAACACCGAAAGAAGAAATTATTTCTTTCCACCTCAAAATCCTCGACAAATGCCAAATTTTATAGCTCACGAACTACATCAAAGCGGAACAAACAATACATGTTCAACATCTGAATTACAATGACCAAGACTTGGGTAATTTTCTAATACGACGCCTGTCGAACACAGGCCAGTAATCGAAATTAATAACTTTAACACATTCTGCCAGTTAGCATTTATGCCAATATTCAAATTAAAGAATATAATATTGATTAATTCAAGTCATTTTAGTAGCCTCTTAAACCTCACGGTGGCATACTATAGTTTTTACGATATCATCTAAGAAACATACTTTTAATTAAAATGCTATTTAAGCTATAATGATAGAGCAAAAATAATTTTAAAGTCGCCAACTAATAGAGAACAAGAATGTTTTTTGTTTAATTTCAATAACAATTACGTTGGTTTAATTGGAATTTAATTGCTAATCTAAAATAGTGCTGCAATTTGAATCATAACGTCCACAAAGCTACTCTCCCTAGAAAGACCTAATAAAATGAATTCAGGGTCTATGGCTTGACCACAAAGAAAATATTAATATTCCTGTACCCATAAACTTCTCAAACGTTATGTTACTTGAGCTTTAACGGAAATTTTATTTTTCACCAAATCACCCCCCATTTATCCACTACTCCCTGAAGTGATCTTACCCAAAAATAACTCAAAGCGCTTGTTTGTCAGGAACTAACTGGATACTTAAATTGATATTTCAATTTGTTCGAAAGTTATTGTGCCTACTAACAGACAGACATACGGAGCGACAGCCAAAGAATGTTCATTCCAGAATCAAGTTTTCTATATGTTTTGAGAAATCGAAATTTATGTCACCGTTATTCTACACCCACCCCCCCCCCCACACCCACACCCACACATTCAACCCCTAATTTAATTTTAGCACAGAATACCAGATGTTTGATGAAATTGGAAGTTTTCAAATAAACAAACCCTAAAACATTATATTAGTAAGTTTTAACGAAAATATTTAAATTTTCACCAAATACACCAAATAATTAGAAACCGTCATAGGGCATATAGTAGCCCACACACTAGGAATGTCTCCAAAAAGTGGACGATAGTGGCAAACAAAAATAGAGAATCGTTGTTAACTTCAGGAAACTAAATGCAGGAACCGTACCAAACAGGCACCCACCCCCAGAATTGAAGAAATACTAGACAGTTTAGGACATTCCCAATACTTTTGGCATATATATTTTATTTCAGGCTACCACCAGGTTGCTATGGACCCAAACAGTATTACATACAGTTTTCTCGACAGTCGCAAGCCACCACGAATATCTAAGACAGCCATTTGGTCTTTCAGTGGCACTAGCCACGTTTACCAGATTGATGAGTCGCGTTTTACACAGCTACTAGGTAAAATATGCTCAACATATATGGACAATATTATAGTATTTTCAGGAATATGTAAAAGCTAAAAGTAACATTTGAATGGTTCAAGCAAAGTAACTTAAAATTATAGCTAGATCTAAGCGCTTTTCTGAAAAAAAAAGCAGAATTTATTGGCCAAGTAATCACGTCAGAGGGTATCAAGTCAAACCTAAGAAAATTACTCAACCAGCATTTTATATATAATTATAGTTATAAAAACGTTTTCGACAAAAGTTTAGAAAATATTCTCGTTCCCTGAACTGTCTTCCATACGTTTATAAAACAGTTATAAACGCAAAATGGGTTCCATTTTGTAAAATACTTCAGCTCCGTAATTATTTATATAGCCCTTTGCAAACATAACAAACAATTCTATAAACATTACTGCAAGTCCAAAAAATGTCCACTAATATAAAATAGTTTCATTGCAGTTTTCATACTATGCTATAACATTTACTTGACTGTTTGTCATACTATTCTTATAAATCAACTATGCCACAGTTTTGTAAAAGATTTTTAGTAGTTTCTGGTAAACATTATACAATGAACATTAGAAGGTTTCTTTAGGTCATTCTAAAAATTACAGGAAGCAATTTTATCTAGAAAGACAATAACCGACACAGACAGAATATAAATGTCACAGCTATTACGTATTACTATTTACAATACGGCCATTTCAGTAATGTCATCTTTCACTTCAATATCTTTCTAAAGTCACTCTCATACGTAGAATTGACTTTTTACTTCTAATTAAATTTTATTGTGAAATATATAGCATAATACTAACAAATTTAAAGTAGGCTCCCTATTTATGGTTTTTTATTAAAAAAAATGCTGGACGCAGCAAGTGCGTTATGGTAGTGAATTTTCCTAGTAATGATCTCGCACCAAATATTTTTTATAACTCTTTTTTCTTTCAACATAGAAATATAAATTTAGGTATATAGTTCCCTTTTAATATCATAAACTTAGTAGGCTAAGAATTATTTCATTATACGCGGAATAGCACTCTTAATCTGAATGATATTTTTTCTAAATTCCATGTTTTGGTCAACTTCCAGCGCAAAATTACAATCTTCAATGGACTATAGTTCTAGTAGCCAATTACCTCTTATTTTATCATCATTTAACTGCCCCCTTACTGTTTGTAAAAGGGCATTCCCATCACAAGAATTTGGTTGATTTTTCGTTTCCGGTAGGTTCGTACTTGCATTATTTTGGGATACTGACACGTCATCTAGGCCAGATGAGATACATTATGTGGATTCATTTGTTTTATGAAAGCGATGTGTTATTACTTCCACATCAATAAGTGTGGAAATCTGGCATCGGCGACAAAAATTACAAAACTTTTTTTCGTTTAAACGCCGTAGAAAGTGTCAAAACATATAGAAAACATGATTTGGGAACGACAATTTTTTGGGTCTCCCGGTCTGTCAGTCTATCGGTCTGTAGATCTGTCTGTAGCCATGATAAATTTAGAACGAATTAAGATATTGCTTCAAATTTGGTGCATATTTAGCACCCGATAAACGAACGGTTTGGATTGTTCTTTTAGTAAAATCGCTCCAGGGGGTGATTTGGTGAAAATTGACATTTTTTCGTTAAAACGCGAGTAATATAACGCTGTAGGTTTTTTTTATTAGAACTATGTTGAAGTTATGATTCAATTTACAGCAATATTTTTTCTATTGCCAACACCAATTATGTTTTTATAAGACATCAAATTTTCGTAACATATCCTTGACCTTCTTTGAAAAACACCACATTTTTTATTTTTCTGTATAAAATCCTCACTAAAACACCAATTTGTTCTTAAGGGCAAAACTGTTTCTAAAGCTACTTTAATATAGCTGTTATTTAAAGTCACCGGAAGTTACTTTAAAATAGTTTCTTAATATGTTTGTAAGGGAATTGGAAACATCAGCGGAATGCAATAAAAAGACACTATAAAACAATTTAGTTTTATACGTCGGAACGTTTCATAAGTAGGCACTGGAAACTTCTTTATAATAATTCTATGACTGTTTTATATTATATTTTATGTCACACTAGTTCATTATTGTGTTTTTATTGCTTAGTTACCAACTACGTAATTGTGTACTTTATGCCCACGGGCCATAAAGTGTACTTTATGGCCCGCGCGCACATAAAGACAAATAATTTTTGTTTAACTTATTTAATAACCTTTATTAATTAAATTACAAATAATGGAAAGAAGCAATATGTAAATATTTAATTAACATTATTTAGTCGAGTTAACATAAAATTGACAGTTCTGAAAAGATCCGGTGATAGTTAGGTTGCCTTCAACAAACGGTGATTGATGTTTTATTGTTTGGGTATGACTAGTATGACATAAAAGTTTGTATGCACCGCTGGTATAAATAGTGGTGTATTTCCTCGAGCGACTTACAAATCGTCGGGCCGGAGGCCCTCGGATTTGTAAAATCGTCGCTCTCGGGGAGTAAACATCTATTTATACCCTTGGTACATAAGTAACTATAATGGTCCTGCTATATAAACGTTTTGAAGATATATTTATAAAACACTCAGCTGCCTACAATATAATAGTGTTTATTGCGGCTTTATATAATGAAACGGCATTTTGGAAGTGTTAGTAAAATACCTATAAAACAAAAGAGCCACAAAACATTCGAATTATAAAACAACTTTGCTGATTGGAAGAATAAATAAAACATTCTTAATACTCATAACACAGAAATAAATAGTGTAGTTTCTAGGACTTATAGGCTGCTATAGGAAATCCATAGAGAACTTTTTTCGTGTCACAAAATCGTTAATTAAACGTCTAAAGAAAAACGTAGAGACTAAGATTAACAACGATACATAAATTCCCTTAATTAATGTAAAGACATATTAATAAATTTACCAATATTAATGCCCCCAGACTCCTACAAAGAAAGATAGCAGATGCATCAAATGTAGCTATCATAGGCATATTAGGGCAAAGAGACCCAAATTTAGAACCAGCTGTTAGTGAACGTAAGCAGAACGCCAACAGAAACAAAATTCAGATAATCAGGATAGAAAAGGAAGTACGTGCCACAATATGGTTAACATACTATCTTAGACCATATCTATATAGTAGAAATATATATATACAGACCATGTACCACTCAAATGGCTATTTTATTTAAAAGAACCTGACTCAACCTTATTAAGGTGGAGACTTAAACTAGAAGAATCTGATTTTAAAATCGCGTATAAAAAAGGTAAACTTGATAATGCAACAGATGCACTCTCTAGAATGTAAACAAACTCATTAGTCATAAGTAACGTAGACGAACATGACTACACGATAACTATAAAGGATAACGATATAAGTGACCAATTAACAAATTTTCATTGAGTAAAACATTTAAAGTTACTTACAAAAACAAGCTATGTGTTAAATAATGTGCAAATATATTAACAATGGGAAATGTAATTACCTTTTCTAAATTAAATAGATATCGTACGTCAATATTTAACCCAAAATTTGTATCAAAAACATATCAAAATCAAGATAAATAACGGAATTGCACATGTAGCATTACGAAAAAGAAATTAAATAAACATAGTTAAAAATAAGTCCAAAATTATTTTCCAAATAGTTATACCTTTAGCAGATAAATCAGACTATACATGTTATAAATTATTAAATGCCTTACCAGTCCCGAAAAATTCATATACCTTTGTAAATATTATTCCTAGAACCAAGTATCTTATCCTTAGCAGCAAACATTCCATTTACGCAAACTAAAACGATAGGAATCTAAAACACCAAACATATTTTTTGAAAATGACAACCAGACAGGAATAAACGAAAACAACCCATGCGAAATTAAATTAATAAGCTTCCAAAAGACGGTGAACAAATGCAAGCAAGAACTTGTCAGGACAGCAGAACCAACAATTTCCAAACTCTGAAACTCGAACGCCAGTTAAGAGACGATAATGAAAAGTTTAGTTCAGTTTAAAGGGAATCTCAAACTAAACAGTCATTCAGTCTCCCAGACATCGAATTAGCAACAAATAAAGAACCTGCGTTTCCAGAAAAACTACATAATTAAAATTAAATAATGTCCAACTACACTCAACCATATCAAATCCCAGCATTAATCAATCAGTGGCAGAATTCCAGGCACTATTAATTTTCCCATACACGATACTAGTATATGAAACATTATATTATATATTGTGGTATTATTAATAATAATCATCATCATAATTTCAAGATATACTTTGAATAAATCAAAAAACTAAACCGCTGACCCCAAAGTAACTACTGGATTCCCAAAGACCATTCAGAACTAACCATAAGCTTTATTCTCTAAAAGATGGAGAAGATAATAATAGCAAAGCTATACGTCGTATATTAAGAAAACGAGACCCCCATTCCACAGCCTGAATAATTGAAAAACATAATCGAAGTAACAGTAAAACAATAGAACAATCAGAGCATCTATAGATGGATAAAAAACACCAGGCGGCCAAATGTAGGGATCGCCTTCAAAACAGATAACTTGTATTAAAACCGCCTTGCAGATCCACGCCTCACCAGAGACTATAAATAGAAGCATCCAGACCATGGTCGAGCATTCCTACATTACTCGCACTAGTATGTTCAGTTATACTTGTATCATTTTCTTAACTTTTATTTTTATCATTAGTTATTTTATATGTATTTTAATTATTTAAGTAAATTGTTCCAAAACGTTAATAGTGTTAACAAGAACATTGGCTTGCGTAAGACTAAGGGGTGTCCAATTGGGGTCTTTTAGTCCAGACTAGATATAGCTAGAATAAATTATGTAATCTCGTTTTTTTTTTTTTGACAATAAAGCCTTAAAAACTTGCGCCTAATTTTTCTAAAACAACTGGCAAAAAACAAACGAAATTATATATAGCAACAATAAAAAAATCTGCTGTAACAAAACAGGCAAGCATCTTGCAGCAAACGAGTTGACATAGCAGAAACTGGCAATGACAAAGCCTTTTGCAGCAAGCCAGCAGTTGATGCTATTGATGATAACCTTGGAAGATGCTAGTTCTGCAATAGGAAAATAATCGGATAGCTAAATGCTTCTGCTACAGGTGGCATATTTATACGTACCCTGGATAATCTGTATTTATGAGTAGCAACTGTCTTCAAAAAAGAAGACAATTTCTAAACTTCCATCATATTTCTTGATGAAAATGCTGTGCCGGACAAGATATTTTTTGGTATTTTTTTATTAGTATTGATATTTTTTCTTCTATTAGCTTGTAACTAAAAGTACCCGATTCAGTAAATTAATAAAATTTTCTATTTGTCTCATTTAGGCATTTTGTGTAAGTGTGAACTCTAAGTCCTCGCGGGGCCAAGCATTAGTTAGGATGTAGTGCGACTAGTCGAAGATTAGTATAATTTTTCCTGGGAACACATAGAATCAAAGCCGGTTAACAAGAATATATGAGGTTTTTCTAAGGCCTAAAAAAACCGCCCACAACTGTATTTTTATTAAGACCCTTTATTTTTACTTTACCTGTTAGTATGTTGGTTTGTTAGTTAGTTGGCATACTAAGGTCAAATTCTGCAGGTCAATGTTGAACCTGTTCACCTTACAGTGACTGTATAAAGACCGTGGTCAGACGTTCGTCAGAGTGTTGATTGGTCAGCGATCACGTGGAATAGCAACACTATGTTTCCATCATATTTGTACGGAGCCTTATGGGAGAAACGTGAATATCGAAGCAGTTCTATGTTATTCGATGCATCTGTAAGAAAAGCTGGACAGGGGTCACAAGTAATAGTAATGTAGAAATGGCTAATGTGATATTTCATTGCTGAAGTATCTTTTTTAATTAGAAAATGTAAATTAAAACGTCGATTTCGATTCCCGCAAAATTTCAAATCGACTGAAATGTCAATTGTCATATTATCAATACTCAAGCAACAAGCAACTCATACTTGTACTAAAAAGGATAAATAAAACCACATGATGTAGATCTGACAGGTGTGAAGCTTTATCTGAAGACTATGATCAAATTAAGGCAATGTTAATTAACATTTCTCGAAGATAAAGACTAATTGGCCTAAGTACACTGCGATGCAAATGAGTTACAATCGTATGTGTAAAATAGAAACAGTAATGCACACAATATTTTGGATACAACTAATCGTACAAGCCATGTGCTTCAAAAACCAAAACTCGATCTTAAATTTTCAGTCACGAATAAAGTCTTTAAAATAATTTATACTACTAAGGTGTAATCATTTTCATCATATGAAATATTTAATGCAAACAAGTCGGAAACGATCAAATACGTCACTCATTTTAGGAAAGAGAGTAACATATATCTTATTTGTACACTTGGAGAACCCAAATCACCACAACACATATTTTAAAGACCGCACGATCGTTTCACTGACAACGTCAGCGTCATCATAGGATGAAAAATTCTTAATTAAATTGGCAGCTACAGTGTATTTATATCGCACCTAGGTAGACTAACTAATCTGAAGTAAAAATTGTAGACGGAGACTTATCGTTTGTCTATTGTGTCAATATTGAACGGACGAGGTCGAAGAACTAGTTTAATTTCCTGGTTGACAAATTTATGAGCTTTTATCTAATTTAAGGATAATGGGCTTAAAATAAAAGGTACCGAGATATTTAAGGAAGCTCACGTTCTTTTTGATCTAAAAATTTCACTATGTGAATATTGGAGCCCATGACGAGCGCCGACAAGCACATCTGGCGGTAAATTCCTTGCAAACAACCCCTAATTAAGTTACAGGTCCTGAGACGAGTAGGGGTTCTGTGTCGGGTAAACAAGATTTTAAGGAGCTGAAAAATGGGAAATCGGTGGCGTGTACAGGTCTGGCTAAGCTGTTTTTTTACATTTTTATCTTATACTTTGTTTTTATCTTTTTTCCCGCTCAGCACCCCTATTCACTCCTGGTCCCGTAAATTTCGTCGGGGTTGTTTTCAAGAATTTTTTTTTGTAGTTTATGCATGTTCCTGAAATTTTCTTCTAAAAGCCCTGCGCGAGCTCATCTGCAACTTTACCATTCGGTAGTTAGGACTTTTTAGAAACCTTGGAAAATAGCCGAAGAGGCAAATAGTTTATTCTAGCTGCATTTTAAGAAGAAAAGTTGCTCATCTGCAAATTTACCCTTTCGATAGTTATGACTTTTTAGAAACCTTGGAAAATAGCCGAAGCACTCTATCTGTATTTTAAGCAAGGAAAGTTGCTCTTCTTCCCTGCATGATAGATAAATGTAGCATTCAGTAGGGAATGGTTTAAATCCCATTGTTCCAGTACCTATGTTCCACACTTGTAATGAGTAGTGATAATTATTTAATCACGAATAGGTAATAATAGTGTCATCTAACTTTCACTATCCGACCAGAGGAACTTGTCTCCTTTATATTTTCTGTAATTTAATAGGTTTTCAATTTTGAGTAGGTTATCAATCAAATTAACTGATATAAATATGGATCACTGATGAACGATTACCAATCGCTAAAACTATTACCACAAAACCCCAAACAATCAACCTTCTATGAAATACTTACAGCTGCATATATCTTTCCATGAAACTTGCAAGAATTCTGCCAAGAAATCATTTTACTGGTTATGTGATGGTGATGTAAACGTAAACAAAATCTTTACTCGTCTCAAATTAACATAACAATTGACATTACAGTCGGTTTGAAATTTTGTGGGAATCGACAAGGCACTTTTAATTTGCATTTTATAATTAAAAAAGTCACTGAAAATGAAATATCATATAAGTCATTTCTTCACCATTATTATTTGTGACCACTGTTTGTTTTTCTTACAGATGCATCTATTAACACAGAAATGCTTCGATTTCCCTGTTTCTCCCATACGTCTCTATACAAATATGATAGAAAAATGGCGACCGCAAACACATAACCACACTGTCTTTATGTATCCGCTGTAGTTCCCAATGTCAGATTGGAATAACATTTGATGCGCATTGTTACCTCCTTCAAAGATAAGCTTTAAGTACAAGAAGCGTGGTATATATGATGGTCTCAGGTGAATATAGATCTGCTCAATGGTGAGGTCACAACTGCCTATATCACCCTACCCTAAAGTAGCCATCTATCAGATTGTCAAATTTATTAAGACTAGCAGCACTTTTGGTGAATTTTCTTTAAACAAAATTCACTAATGAGGAGATCCCGACTTTTGAATTTTGAAAAAATTTCTTCAAATGAGCTCTAATTAGGCCCCCCAGAACACATACCCGGGGTCAGTTTCAATTTATTATATATATATATATATATATATATATATATATATATATATATATATATATATATATATATATATATATATATATATATATATATATATATATATATATATATATGTATGTATGTATGTATCACACCGATAACTCAAAAAATAATGGTCCGATTTTGCTCAAATTTGGTGGGTACCTTCCTTTTGCAAATGGCTTGGATAAGTTCGTTATCCAGGAAAATCAATCCAGGTTTTCCCGGAAAATTTTGTGTTTTCTTTCGAAAAAAATATCTCTCCGGAATTAACAAAGTAAGGGCAACCAAATACGCGCGTTTACATCCTTGTAGGTAAGTTACATACCAAAATTTAGCTCTGTAGGTCAAAAGACAAAAAAGTTATAGGCATTTAAAGAAAAATGAATTGGGGTTTTCCACAAAACGTCAAAGTTGCGATTTAAACGTCAAAATTGGCAACATTTAGGCCAAGAACTTGAATCTACTACGGGCTATGGAAATAAAATGTCTCAAGAAGAATATTTTACAAACCCTGAAGTCTTAGTTTCAACCGCCACTGTCCTTCATTTTAATAAAATATTTCCAGAAAATTCATTTCAAATAGACCCTTTATCTGATGCTTGGCAGTAGTCTTAGCTATAGAGTTTATCGTTTAATGGTATATAATTTTTGTAGAATTTTAGATAAAAAATGTAATAAAGTTCAATATATATGTTATTATACAAGATATGAAAAAAATTGTATATATTAATTATAGCGTGTCTTGAGCTAAATCTTAAAAAAATATTTCTACAATCACAGGCTGGCCCATAAGTCGTTGGTGTTACAAATTTTCTTTTTTTTTAATCAAACACGCCCTACGTTATTGCATTTTTGCATTTTCCATCGAAATATAATGCATGTTTGTAAGAAAAAAAAATCTGGGCGCAGTAAGTGCATTATGATAGCGAATTTTGATCAAATGCTTCATATTTGAATAGCTCAATTTGCTATTAACCTATAAGGTTGACCAAGAAACGAGTTTTTTCGGGAACACTTGAAGTTTACTTTCGGAAATGTTTGTACATTTTCAAACAATAAAGTTATTTTGATGAAACATGGCACATTGTTTTTACTATATAGGTTATACTGGTAACCAAATTTGATGCCTGCTTTCTTAAAAAAAACACACATTATTGCTATTAAAAAATATTTTTATGAAAAGTCACTACCATAACGCACTTGCTGCGTCCAGAGTTTCTATAAATTAAATTTGGAATAGCGAATATAATGAAATAAAAGATTTATAAATTTCAAATAAACATTAATTGCACACAAATAGAAATCAAATAAACAGTAAGAATTTGAAGAATAAGAAATTATTAATGTACATATATATGCCAAGACAATAAGATAAAGATAGTTGTGTATTACTAAAATGTTACTGTCAATTACTTAGGGTATCGCTCAAAAATAAACATAAATGATTAGGTAAATTACTTGACGTTTGTCAATCAATTGCTAGGTTTTTTAGTGAATTAACTGACCAGTTATTTGAGTTAGGCTCCAAAAAAAAGAAAGAAAGAAAATCTATTTAATATATTCCTACGTGAAATTTTTCTATATTAATTATGAAAACTAAACGATATTATAGAGGATGTATAGGCTAGGTATCGTACAAATAAAATTTGCTAATTACAATTTAAAAAGTAAAGACTGTGTGTTTAAAAAAGAAAATATATAGTTTTGCTGACAGCACCTCTCTGACATTGTATAAGCTCAAACTTGATTATGTGATTGTGAAAGTTCAGGTTATTAAAACTTCAGATGTTAGATTTCGGCATGAAAATTCTGTTGATTCAGAGAAACGATTTGTTTAGACTCAGCAGTCTTCCGGTATTATGTTACCTGGTGACCCTGTGAAGATGCTTTTCAGGTGGGAGCAATCATGAGTGCCTGACACAGATTCCAGACTCCAATAAGAGCGGAAAAACTGGGGAAAAACGACTGGGACTTCTCATCAGAGATTATTGGGCCGGTGTACGTTACTGCTCCGATACTACAAGACCATTTGACAACTATGTCGATGTTCTGAATTCGCTTGATGGAAACTTTGCGAATCGCAATTAAAACGTGAATTTGCTACAGTAAAATTCACTACCAATTGACTTAAGGTTCGATAATAACCAGGAATTCTTTCTAATTACGGCAAGAAGTCAACAGCTCGGAACAAAGAACCACGAGTTAGCTCGCGTTTTTATGCTGAATACGATGTTTAATCAAACTCGAAAATAACTTTAATCACTCCGAACAATCACTGACAATAATTACTAGGTGGTACAGATAACAGAAAAAGCATTACAACCCCGTTTTAAGATAATTTAATAGCCACCGAAAACTGACGGTGTTCACTCTATGAAGGCTCAGCAGAGATTGTCCGCTAATGTCTCGGGTTCTGCAAATTGTTAGTCGCTGCACGCAAAAATTCTTATTGTGACGGTTGGTGGCTGTGCGCGAGCTCTTTCTAGCCTCCATTCTTCGAATGAGATAAAACGAGACCTCCAATCGGTGGTGAAATCACGACGTCGCACCTCCCGTGTTTGCAGCTTAAGGTTTTTGCCGCCAATTCTCTGCAACGTTTGCAACAGTCTTTCTTGTGTGAGATTGCCGGAAAATTTCAGATAAACAATATTATAAATGCTTATTTCGTTCTTGGAAATATTTGTTTAGTAATAATGCGATGTAGTTTCCCATGGCAAACATATATTGAATTTTAACGTACAAATCAGAAATGCAGTAAAGAGGTTTACGGTACTTGAAGATTTAGCGACTTTTCATGAAAATAATTTCGAAATTAAAACATGAATTGCCTTACAGATATTCGATTGTGGGCTCTTAATTAACTCTCTTACGGGTTTATTTTGAATAATTAAAGCAGTAGCGAAACGTAATCGTTACAGCATGTATAAGTCAGGTAATAATGCAACAAAAGCTATTTGTCATTATCATAAATTAAATATGGAACACGCTTCAGTACAGAAAATGTTTTATTTTCCTACAATACCCCTGACGTGGGTATTAAATTTAATGACTTTACAAGTAACTACACAAGGATAGGTAACCTTTCTAGAATTAAAATAAAATTTCGGGATGCGGCAAGTGCGTTATGGTGGCGAATTTTGATTAAAATGCTTCCTATTTGAATAACTCAATTTTTTCTATAAACCTAGAAAGTTGAGTTTTGGTGTGTGGTAAGACATTCACCAGGGCAACATACCTACCAAATTTCATTAAAGTAACGTGCTTATTTTTTGAGAAACGATTATCTTTCGGATATAATAAACTAGTCCAAGTTATTAATAAAATAAAGTACCTGCCGAGTTTCCTCAAAATCGGTCAACTACTTTTTGAGTTATCGGTTAGATATATGTATATATATATATATATATATATATATATATATATATATATATATATATATATATATATATATATATATATATATATATATATATATATATATATATATATATATATATACATATTTAATGTATACTTTTAAGGGCAATTACGACCAAAAAATGAGGGCTATATTTTAAACAAAGTCACTCTGTACTTAGACTCGATATATTTCGCTAGGAGTTCCCAGCATCTTCAGGAGCACTAAAAATGAACAAAAATCAGCACAAACATTCAGATTATGCATTAAAAAACACTTACAGCACTGTAACTAATTGTAAAAGCAAGGCCTAAACATTGAAAACAGAGTAATTCTGCCACAAAGACATGCTATAAAACAACAATGCAAAAACATCCTTACATTACATGTAAACTTACGCGAACATTTCTACTTTCAAAACATTCAAAGCTAGTCATGAAAAAGTATAAAAAGTTGTCATTAATGTTAAAAAACTAAAAAAGCTTTGAACAATTCGCGTGTAACAAAATGGATACCTAACCCCATTTTTTCACGTTAGGATTGTCGACCAAAAATATAAATGACAGTTGAAGACCTCAATGATCATAGACTATTTTGTTTCTATATTGATGAATTATGTGACAAGTTTTCTCATTTTAAGTTATAGAACCAGCCAACACAGAGGCGCTATCAGACCTATCAAAAAGTATTACATAGCTATATCTGTTACTTAGATTTTGAACATCTGTTTTTGAGTTCATAGTGTCATTTTCAAGAATATGAGACATTTCAAGAAGAGAACGTTTATTTAAATTTTTCTCCCTGTGTAATATTTTAACATTTTCAAGTGTGTGAGGTCTGACCTATATATATATATATATATATATATATATATATATATATATATATATATATATATATATATATACAAATATATATATATATATATATATATATATATATATATATATATATATATATATATATATATAAATTCAAACTAAGCTTAGTTTTCGGTTCTAGGGGCCCAAATTTGCGCTCACTCGAAAAAATGTTTGCAAAGCCTCACCATTGCTACCTCTCTATTAGCGAATTTCTAAATCAAATAAAATGTCTTTACATCTGATAGGCTAAGTGGTGTATTTATGGATTAGATATGGCTATTTTACCTTTTTAGTGTACCTAAATAACAAAAGCTTTAAAAAATATCTTTTGTCCTATTATTATAAATATTTAATAGCATGAATTACAAATTAACACCCAAACATTGAACTTAAATGTGAAATTCTATGTGTGTGTTTCCGAATGATAACTCAGAAAATACTCAACTGATTTAAACAAAACTTCCTACATATCTTCATTTTGTTAATATCGCAGACGAGTTCGTAAATCAATTATAACGGACATGTTTTTCTCACAAAAGTACACAAAGCTATTTTTCAAAATGCTATATTTTTGAAAGTAATAAAACCACTAGAGTGGCACTTCACATGGAGTTAGAAAGAGTATAAGTTAATCTCTGTTGTGAATTTTTAGTAACATGGTTCACAAATATTTTTTTTCAAATTACGAAAAAAATCTGGAAGACATGAAATGAAGGGACCTAAGTGGTTAAATTACAATTCCCGACAAAGACATGGTAGTCAGCTGCAGTGCGTAGATTGATGCATACTACAGGCGAAATTAATAATTCAAGACTAACCAAACAATGCAAATAACACGGATACACCATACTACCCGACCTAGCCTTCAAAAAATATTGACCACTAAAATCCAAAACATCTCTTAAATCATTTGTCAACAACTACGACGTTAGAATGACATATATCCAAAGGCAATTACCCTATAAATTGTATTCATAAGTAAACGTCATATATAAGAATATGAGAAGGTAAGAAAGAATGTAAGGAATTGCCTCAAGTCTCTATAAAAATGATTTTAAAGCAGTTTGTTTATTATCTTTAAACTTAGAAATAAGATTAGAGCAGTGGACCGGCAAGTTGTCAAGTCACAATTCAATTAATTCCCCAATTAGCTGTTTAGTTACATTTAGAATTATCATAAATGAAAGTAATTTTTACTTTTAGCATATAACAAGGTTTTCTGAGGCAGCAAGTTGCCGCCTCTATATATAAAAGAAATTCTTTAAATAGGCGCGTATGAGGACCTCTAAAATAAATTCTCAACGTCTGATTAAGTTTAAGGTATTAATTTTAGTAGTATGCCGTTTTAGTAGTCTACAGTTCTTAATAAAATTCACTACTGCAGCACAATTGCTACGTTTAGAACTTTTTAATTATTCTTCTGGTGCTGACTACATAATTAAACACGCCCTTATCAATATTGGCGACGTCTCATTCAAAAACGACAAAATAGGCGACGAGAAACAAGTGAAAGGGAGAGATAAAGACATGTCATCGATTGTGACAGAAACAGCTGAAAACAATGAAGTAGAAACAATAGAGTGATTTCTTCATGGCCGGCTAGACCCATCCGCAATATTACATCCGTGACCTAGTCAGCACCGACTGTTGTTTCAAAATATAATTTTTACATTTTAGCGCAACATTACTAACATATTTTAGTTACAAGTTATGCAGATGATTAAGTTATAAAATTCTAACGGCTATAACAATAAACATATATCTTTATATGATATTTGAGTCCCTAATGTAATGTGCTTTTGTTGCGAAAGAGATAAAATACAGAGATATTTTTCGAGTAGTATAAACTTCTTTTGTACGTTAAAATCTAATAAATATGAGAAGGGATAGCAACGCCAGCGCTTTCTAAAGAAAATATGAAACCTCCATAGACGCTCTTGACATTGTTCCAAAAGCTATTCAAGTAGAGGTCATGCTTGTTTCAGGTTATTGAGTTTCAGTTATTTTACGTTCAGACGCATTAAGTGCAATCTTCTGACACTAAAGGAGTGCATAGAGCTTTGAAGTGTAATACAATTTATTACCGTGGAGTTTAACAACGGTCTGAAATTAAGAACATGGGTAGAGGAAAGAGTAAGCCAATATAAGAAATACCTTTTTGTCGCCAGTGACATTAAAAAAGAAATATTTCTATTATTAATATAATATTTTGATATGTAGCTTTACACACACACACACACACACACACACACACACACACACACACACACACACACACACACACACACACACACACACACACACACACACACACACACACACACACACACACACACACACACACACACACACACACACACACACACACACACACACACACACACACACACACACACACATATATATATATATATATATATATATATATATATATATATATATATATATATATATATATATATATATATATAACCAAAAAGTCTGGAGCTAGTGCATTATGCTATAAAATTTTTAAAAATTTTTTCTTAAAATCTCTTACCTAAGTCAATTGTGCTTTTACAAAAGGACATAAAGTTTTAAAGATTGTATAATTTTTAAAGTAGAATCATATGTATCCTGACTTAAAAAAAAATTGAACACCCACTAAGAGTTGATCAATTACAATAAAATTTATAGATAATGTGTGTTTAGTCAAACCTAAAAAATTATTATATTTTCAAACTAAGATACTAAAAAACAGTGCTGCAAATTGAATAATAACTTCCACATAGTCAGTACGTTAGTTGTTTAATCCAAATGTTAACATTTTTGTGTTGTAATTGATATCAGTATTTTGGAAGAATTGTATGGCTTAAGAAGAGGAGTTAAGAGGGGAAGTTGTAAAATTAGAACTGCACAATAAGAGTTTAAGCGTAGCTGATAGTGGCACAAAGGAAGTTAAAAATTATGCAATATTCAACAAAATTAAAAAGCTGACAGGAGCAGGATTTGTCAGTTCCCTTTAGGCAAGTCAGAAATCAAAATTATGTATTGCAAGCACAAGCTTATTTGTACAACACATTTTACAATTATCTACTTATAAAAATATATAAAATCTATATAGCTGTGATAATTTTATCTCCTCACCAAGACATTCTCATGAAATGAACTTAAATGGTCACTTTCCCTGAAGTGATGTTACACAAAAACAATTAGAAGCCTTCCTTTGTCGGATGCTAACTGCATACCAAATTTGAGGATTATATCTCTATTCGTTCGAAAGTTATTGCGCCTACAAACAGACAGACGTACAAGCCGAAAGACCGACCGACCAGCAGACCGACAGACAAAACAAAATCGTGCCAGAATCAAATTTTCGATATGTTTTGAGACTTTTGACGCCGTTTTAGCAAAAAATTTCAGAAATTTTGTCATCGATATTCCACCCCCACACATTCAACCCCTAATTTAATTTCAACACAGAATACCAGATATTTGAGAAAATTGATATTTTTCTAATTCACAAACCCTAAAACGTTATATTACTCGAGTTTGAACGAAAAATGCCACTTTCACCAAATCACGCCCCATTTATCCCCAACCCCCTAGAGCGATGTGATCCAAAAACCATCCGAACCGTTCGTTTGTCGGGTGCGAACTGTGTACCAAAAACGATATCTTAATTTGTTCTAAAGTTATCTTCGCTACTAACAGACAGACATACAAACCGACAGACAAAAAATTTCGTTCTAGAATTAAGTTTTGTATATGCTGTAAAACTTTATACACTATTTCATTAAAAAAATTGCGATTTCTGCCACCGATATTCCACCTCCACACATTCAAACCCTAATTTAATTTCAGCACAGAATACCAGATGTTTGATAAAATAAAGTTTTCTAATAAACAAACCCTATACCGCTTAATTATCCTAGTTTTAACTGAATTGTCAATTTTCACCAAATCTCCTACCCCTTGGAGCGATTTTATTCAAAAACAATCCGAACCGCTCGTTTGTCGGGTGCTAACTCTATACCAAACTTGAAGACGATATCAATCTCAATTCGTTATAGAATTATCGTTGCTACTGACAGACCGACAGACAAAAAAAAAAACGTTCCCAAATCATTTTCTATATGTTTTGACTTTTTTTAAATTTAAACGAAAAACTTTTTTGGAAATTTCTGTCACGAATGCCATACATCCACACGCATTGATGATATGGAAGTAATAACACTTCGAGGCATGCTTGAAACTTAATAATTCGTGGTATCCTGAGGAATGCCATCCTATTCGACGGCGAAGGCCAACTACGTTACATGGTGAGGTAGATACAGTCTCGCCTGTTAATTTTCTGCCGTCTTTACTAATTTATAGCAAACAATGGTACGTTCTGGATACCCTCTTCAGACCACCTGAAACAAAACTATAAATTTCTGGGTTCTCCACGTAATAGTGTTACTCTTCTGATACCAATCGTGGACCCAAAGGAAGAATCGTGACACTCAACAATCAAGTCGAACAGCACTATGTCGGGGTGTTAGTGGGAGACATAAAAATCGTCCATACGAACGAAGCCCAAAAGCGTGTATTGTGCGATATATCGCTGATATAGACTCTTTGTTGAAAAACTCCCAACCCAACGTTTCCAGTCGATCGTGTTGTGGAAAATCTGTCTTGTAAAGTCGCAATCCTCAAATGACGATCTTCTCGTGTTGAAGTTGCTCAATGTCGTCCCGATCTATGATGACAGTGATCAATTCTTCTTGAAACCACCTGAACCAATTCTGTAACAGTGTTGACGCACTGCGACCTTTGCAGTCGGTAATTTGTCAATTTGAAAAACGCGCTTTTTGTATATCAGCAATGTGTCCTCTTTCGAATTCACTTAAATGATTGTCATTTTTCCGTAAACGGCGCCTATTAATTGTGTCGAGTGTGTCAATGATATGACAAAATTGTAGGTTATGTTGTTATTCAAGAACTGGATACATTTAGATATGTGTACCATTTTCTAGTCAGAATTACATTTCAATCATTCAGATACCAAAATATTAAAAAATATATTCACTCTCCTTGTTTCAGTTTCGCCCCTGTTTAAGCTGATCGTATGAGAAAAATATTTTGATAAAACTCTGTAATGAAGGAAAATCTTTTATCGTTTTATCGTTTTTCCTTCAGTATGTTTAAATATTTCAGAATTTTATATATTTATTATAGATTCTAAACTTGAAAAAACATGTAAATGAGCACTTTACGGTTAACAAAATAATACCTATTGAGAAATAAATGTTTACACAATCTCTAATTACTTTTTCTAAAAAAAAAAAACTTATGACAGATTCCTCACGTATGCGGATATTCGGAAGTTAAATCAATGCAAACTAAACACATACATGACCGGAAGCATTTGGCAATCTAGCAACGTTGGATTGTTTTCCTTTACAGCGTTTTACCACTTTTATCATAAAAATACCATAATAGTTTTTGGTAAATGCATTCCAACTAACATAAGAGACCAATATCTGTTTTGCTCTGATTAGAGCTTATCATACATAGGGATAATTATAAGCGCATAGAGAAACTAGCATTATCATCAAGGCAATTTTAAATTTAATGGCAATTATTTTCTTTCTCTGTTGTACAGTTTACCTGCCAAAAGGCCCGTGAACAGAAAGAACACCAACAACACATGCAGCACTGTTGCAGTAACAGTAACAGTTCTGGTATCATCACACACCACACTCCAGGCTGTGATTTGGAGCGTCTCTCTGAGAAGTATTGGGGAGAAATCTTGGAGAGAACTCTCTCGTCAACGTCACTGCAAGCGCTACATCGAGCCTATTCCGTTCCAAGGATGGAGCGCTGCAACGGATTGCAAGAGATGAGAGTGTTTGATACCCCATTACCGGATTTATGAAAGTTAGATAAGACCACACAAACATTTGATTTCATGGCACCTGATAGTATGGGCAGCTCTGCTGAAACTGCTATTGTCAGCAAATGATGTGTGGTCTTCTATTAAAGTAGATCTCAATATAAATGCCAATTATATATAATCCACTAAGAAGTCAGTTTTACCAGTAAGAAATATTATGTATAGTAATACGCACAACTTCCATCAAAACTTGTCATTATACATCATGGTGCAAATAAAGGGGATTAAATTTATTATTTCATATTCAGGATCTCCTGAAACAGATTGATTTTTATTTTTAAACACTCGCTCAATTGTATATTTGTTTTCGTTGTGAAATCATATGTGAAGGCGTGATGTCGTCACTGATGATTTCTTTAAAGGAGATCTGGGACATGCAAAACTTTTCTGCAAGGCTTTCTATTTCTCTATCCAACCTTATCAATAAGGCTGAGAAATTTAATTTAGTAAATCCAGAATATATTTTTGTAGTTATAAAAAAGGTTACTAGTATAATTCACCTTTTCTCTAAAAATACAAGCAAAGTAGCAAAGGAAAGAGAAGCAGTCACCTCTTCTAGAACTTCAACTATAACTATCGGAGTTATCTGTGTCATCTCCGTCTAAATTTATCTACATTTTGTAGTATATTTTTGTATACTTTATTTCTTAGATATCCCAAAAAAAAATTAGATGAGTTATTTTTGGGGACAATCAACTGATACTCTTCGCCCTATTCGTCTATTCTGAAACGCGTCATCTAAGTAGTTTTTTTTACTAAAACAGCATAGTGTGGAAGCGTGCCATCTCCCAAAATCGTCTTGTAAAAACTGTAAATATTGAGAACATGTTGAGGTTGTGCGTATTGAGCGTGATACTTCCGCACCCAATGTGTATTTTCAGTTGCCCAATGCCATAAGGTATGATGATCTACATTATCACTTAGGAAGAGTACAGCTTCATTACCACAAATATCGGATCTCGGTTAATTTTTTCCATTAACATTTCGCAATATTCCTCTTGATTATCTAACTTGTCCCCGATTACCTCCTGAAATAAGCTGTTTTTACGTTTTCAGTGTATAAAATGCTCTTATATAATGCTCTTATATACTGCTGCTAGCTATGGACTAGTATCAAGACTTTCATGCAATAGAAGATCTAGTTTCCTTTTTTCAGACGTTTGTTTTTACCACCTTGAGGAAGGCGATTTACGTAACCTGCTTCTCTAGAGTTCTTCCCAATTTTGCTTTCTTCGGATCAAAGATTGGTTCTCAATTATTTATTTTGTACTTTTGAACCCCAAAAGTTTAAGGTTGACACCACAAATACTTAAATAAACTGTGTTTCCTTGCAGATAAACTTTTATGTTCAATGTTTTTTAAATACAGTTTGTCTGGAAGAAAAAAAATATATTATTTAAGTGTTTGTAGAGGATTCTATGCTTGCCTTAAAATAAAGTACAAATAGCTTTTTGGATCCTAGGTGTGTCTCCAGAACTCATCATTTTAAGAAATGAAATATTTTGCGTAAGTGATAAGTACTTTGACAAGTGTAAACAGATTTAAATATGCCAATTATATGACCATTTGCAATTCGACCAACAAACTAATCGAGCAGAATTTAATTCTGGCATTTTTAATAACTGATTTATACTTTTAAGATAATTAAAAAAATCGAGTAAGATACCAGTATCTCATTTCCAGTGCAGTCCTTTTCATATTTTTTTGGGTTCCTAAAGGCAGTCAAAAATAAACAAATCAAGAAAATTCGTATTCCAGCCGGATATAAAAACCATAACCTTAACCGCTTTTGAAAAGAACCATTTGTGTTTTTGTCACATGTATTGGTAAAAAACCACTAAGATTAATAACATTTTTTAAGATATGTGAATATGGTGATCAAGATCAACCGGATATCACCATTTTACATTTTTTACAGGAAATGAAAAGGCTACGTAGGCACAAAAATTTGCATATCGCAGTATTCTCTTGTAATATCTAAACATCTTTTAGATTAAATTATTGAAACATATTGATGTAATTGGATGAAGAAATAGAGACTTTTCCAAAGGGTATCACATTACCCACATTTCTACTTAAATCACGCAAACAATAACATGATATCAGGAATAAAATACACAACGCACCTTAAAATATTGTAATTATAATATTATAATTAACCTGCTTAGCGATTTTTCTCCAAAAGGCCGTAGGACGACAAGCATAGTAAATTGGCTCCATAGAGATATCTGGCTCATCTTTTGTATGTTGGTAATAATGAGATACGTTGATCCTGCAAGCTTAAGACCTCTCTGTATTTTGGCTTAAAATAAATCGAAAAAATAAAAATTCGGGATTTTTTTTCAAAAAAACGGCTCAACCGGCTTAAATGAGATTTATAAAGACATATAGAGGCTGCATTAGGAGAAAATAATAGATCATATTCTTCAGAATTATTTTTTATTATTATTTTCTTTATGATAACGCTCCAGAGCAACTTTAAAATTCACTTTCTTTTATTTTTTTTTTATGTAGAATAACCTCTCAAATCCGTAAATTAATAGAAAAAGTACGTCATATATAAAAAAAGCGATTTTTTTGATACGAATATCAACTTGTTTCAATGTTTATACATTTGAAATAACAGAAACGGGTTTTATTTGATTATTTCTAAGTACAAATAACATTATATATTGAAAATAATAAGGTGAAGTATTTTTATATTAAAGTATTCAAAAACTAATTACAAACTATGTTTAGATGTAAATAATTTAACTGAAAATATCAAACAAAAAAAAACATTAATATAAATTTTATTTGTCAATCAATTCAGCGAGAAACAATTTTCATTTTTCATATAATAAAGCTACTTTTTAATCTTCCTGGCTAATTAGATCGCGATTTTATACCTATCTAATTATTTATCAACCGAGGTCAACAACAGGCAGCTTCAATAATTAATAACGACAATATTTTTTTTATATTTGACTTAAATATATAGGCGAATATTTTCACAACAGCTATTTACGCGTTCTCTATAAACGTTATCGACTCTTTTTGTCTACGTTTATCCAGCGAACCAGGCTATAAAGCTCAACAGTGTCCTCCAATCTACCAAGTATAGTCTGACTTGGAAGACGAGAGTAACCTCTTTGGTGTTGTCACAAATAAACCTCATATTGCAAGTGGTGATCTTGCTTATATACTTATATACCAACAGGTCGGGTCAGGTCAGGTGTATGATCTCTTACCACCTGCGTGGTTACCACAGCTTCCGTGGCTGCGCTCACAACGATATTATCAACAATAAGTAAAACAGCGCTTGCTGAAACTTTTATATGAAGTAGAATATTAGAGAAGAGCATGGTATCTTGGGCAGCTTTTTTTCAAAAACACATTACACCTCGAAAATAATATACAAGCAATTTTTTAATATTACAGAAATTTAAATTGAGATAATTTTTGTTAAAGTCGGCAGTATTAATGACATGATTTGCGAAGTAATTTTTTTAAGGTCATTAAATTAAATTGACAAATGCCCCGAGGTACAAACCTGCCTTGTACCTTGGGCAATAGGGTATCGTACCTTGGGCCATACTAGAAAAAATATTTATATAGCTTTATTTCAAAAAACTTAACAGTATTGCATTAAAAAAGGTAAAGTAATGAAAATAAATCATTAATGATTATTATTCAAGGTAATAAATGTCAAAATGTATAGAAAAAGTCAACTACAAGGACTGTCTTGCCTGTCTTGCCATACCGGTAGGTTTGGGTAACTTCACAATAAAGTCTCTTTCTAAAACCTCTAAAACCTAATATGAATACTCATCTTCATACACAAATTTATTGGCTGCATCCCTCAACTTTTTTTAAATATTTGACTATAAATTCTTCTTTCTCACTGCCAACTACCTCTGCGACAAAATAATGTGTTTTGGTCAACCAAAAACCACCTTTTCTTATATTTTCGTTACCATTATTTGCATCACTTTCTTGATCACTGTCCACAACAGAAGGCCAATTGACATCATCAGAATCAGACCCTTTCAATCCATGAATTTCTTCATCGGATGATGATGTGGAGCTTTCTTATAATATTTTTCTAGTTACATTTGAAGCTCCTTTTCTTTTTTTAGCAAGTATCTCCTCATGTCCTTTTTCAATTTCTTCTTTTTCTGGTGTTTCTCTTAACACCCTTGATCTTCCAGGTTTACGTCTACCTCTACCAGATACAATCCTTGCGCGAGCTTTCGGAAACGGACGTATAATTTCAGAAGAGTGCAAAGCGATTAACCTTGATGAACTGGCTGATGTGCTTGGTAAAGAGTGTGAAAAATCTTGTACATCGGACAAATTCCTGGATATCTCTGTTACGTTATTCATATCTTGCAGAGAATCATTGGTTGCAACTCGATCTGTTACGCTTTAAGATAAATATTCGTCTTCGCCAAAGACATGTTCATTAACTGGCCAACTTTCAGACGCTTTAAAACCCGCTTAAATATTAATAGGGCAAAATGCCCTTGGATAGCCCTGTCCAACAATTTCAGCCACGTCATAAATCATTAGTGGCTTTCCAAGATGTGACTGCAATTACCCAGTAGCTGCTTCATTATAAAATTTCTTAAACGGTCCAAAAAGCCTCTATCGAGTGGCTGCAATTTATGACTTTTGTGAGGCGGAAATGTAAACATAATCACTCCAGATCTTTTTGCCAGATCTATAGCTTGAATGAAAATGTGACTTTCATGATTATCCATCAGTAGTAAAATCTTATTATCCTGGGAAGGTTTCGCGTGTTCGATAAAATGCTTCAGGAATTCTAAAAACTTTTCCGAATTCGACCAGCCGCTTACATGTGCCATTCCTAGTGTTATTGCGGGTGCATCCTTTAGCATATGCTCCTTGAAATGAGCTCGTGCGAAAATCATAGCTGGGGGTATGGTATTGCCCATCGCATTGATGCAACCAATAATGGTAGTGTTGACACCTCGTTCGCCAGAGGTCATGCTTCCCACTTGTTTTGTGCCCATTACAGCTATAATTTTGGAAGGCGTGTGCACTGTAGAGATTCCACTCTCATCTAAATTGTATATGTTTTCAGGGGCAAACTGGTACTTATTTGGTAATTCTTTATATTTCTTAAACAGGAAGAAACACTGTGTTTGTTAAAGCTTGTAGCTCTAGACAGGCTAGTAGCTTGGGGTTTTCTTAAGGACATGTTTTTATGACCACTCATAAATCCATAATACCATGTTTTTCCAGTCTGGACTCGCCTTTTTCATGAAGCTGGACAAGTAATGTTGTTAATCTTTGCAAAATTATATGCAAGTTTTCGAGCCTCTTTATAGAAACACCATACAGCATCTTACTGCAAGTAATTAAATATTGTCAAGGCATCTCTTCGTGTTCTGCGGAAAAAACTTTCCAGTTATCGCCGTTATTTTTGTAAACAAAACGTGATCATCTGGCTTTTTCTTCAAATGGTTTTGGAGTAGTTCTTGATAAATTGTATTGTTTGGCAGCAGCTCGTGTAGCCACGTTTTCATTCAAAACTGAATTTACGGTATTTGTTAAAGAATCAATGTTTACTTTTGCACATTTTACACGGTATTTGCTTCTGATTATCTGTGAACAATTAAAAAAATGCAGATGTGTGTGTTTACAGATAAGATAATGTGAAAAGAAAAAATTTCCTGCACCTCGGGCCGGGCATCTTGTACCTTGGGCCGGCCATCTTGTACCTTAGGCCAGGCCTAACCTACAAAACTATTGAGTGGCAAAAGTACGAAATTGTACCGATTGCTACTAAAATCAATGCAACTTTTTTGTTCATGCACTTTGGCATTTAGATTTATTACCACATATTAAGGGATGTCTACAGGTAGAGCTAATAAAAATTTTATTTGAAAATACTACTTACATTGCTAATTAAAACCACCAACCGAATATACGAATAATAACACAACATACCACAACAAACGTAACATTGAACTAAACGTGAAATGCCGCGCATGGAAACTAGTGCCTTTGCCTCCAGGAATTATACAGAGTTGCCAAGTTTTTACTGCAATATCAACAATTTTAAGTCCTAAGAAGGTTACCAAATAAAGATGGCCCAAGGTACAAGATGGCCCGACGTACAATACTCTCCCCTACGTTCTGAATTACCTGTTGTGCCCATATAAATCCCTTAGAAAATATCTAAGAAATATCCCTATTTATTACCCTGTCTACGTTTACAACTAAACATCCAAAGTGTTCGTTTTTTCAAAATTGATTAAAACCATATCGGGTACTCCAAAAAAATATACCACCAGAGAAAGATGTTGAAGAGTTTTTGGCAGTCTTGGAAGGTTCAGTTGTAGATGGTGATGTCGTGTGTCCAAACTGTCATGTATTGAAGTATAATAAAATAAAAATTAATGATGAGGAGCATAAAAGTCTTTGCGAGATGAATCACCTTAAAAAAATACATCAAGCTTAACACTGGAGACTTTGTCTCAGTCAAGTTCAAATCAAAACATCTGTTGTAACTCATAGACCTTGTTGTTTTGTACCAAATAGAAATCTAGTAGTTTTTCCTCAAAATGCTTGTCGCAATCCGCGATTAAGCGATGGACTTTTATTCCGGATGGAAATCGATGATCATCTGGTAAATATGTGCTTTTATGAAGATGATCTCTACCTATTAAAAGTATATTGTAATTTGAGCATTTTGAGATCAACAGGGTTAACTAAAATTATGAAAACGTGTGCTGCTGAATGTGACATTACACTTCTCGACAAGATGGATGATTTCCGTATTCCTGATGAACAATTTTATATATTTACTGGCCTAAGACGAGATAACTTAATTAAATTGCGAAATTTACTAACAACAGCAAAAACTATAGATTCTTGTACTGTAACTCAAGCTCTTATTGTATTTTTATTTAAACCCCGTACCGGCAATTCAAACAAGTTGATATCAGTGACTTTACAATTAGACGATGTAGCAGTTCGTCTCTAAATATTATCAACAAGTGATACAATCATTCGTGAAATATGTATCACATCGTACAACCATGACTGGCGAAGATAGCGATGAAGATTAAAACGTGGTTTTATTATATATAAAAATTTAAACTGAGTCTCATTAAATTAATATATTGATAAATAAAATTTATACTGGTGTTTTAAAATACAAAACGATAATTTAAATAAAACTGTTAATACCTAAATATAGTTTTTAATTCATTTTTTAATAATTTAATTTAAAAAATTGTTTTCACAGCATTGGGATCAATACTGAATGTTATTTTCACTTATAAATCATTCAAATAAGCTTCGCTTTGGTTGTTTCAAGGGCATAAACATTAAAATAAACTGATTTTCTCATTAAAAAAATCTTTTTTTTTTCAATGTGGCGTACTTTTTGATTAATTTGAGGATTTGATACGTTATTCTACATAAAAAATAATAATAAATTTTAAAATTGTTCTAGAAGGTTATCATAAGGAAAAAGATAACTTCCACAAAGAACTGCCCGTTTCTAATAATTGTTATAAAGACTAGGAACTGTCACTTTGTCAGACTATAGCCTTTCTTTGTCTTGATAATTTTTCAAAATTTCATTTAAGTCGTTTGAGCTGAGTTTTTTTTTTTGAGAAAAAATATTTTTTGATTTTTTTTTGCGAATCGTTTAAAGACCGAAATATATAGAGGTGTTAAACTTGCAGGATCAGCGTATCTTATCAGTACCTATATACTCGCAGAAGATGATCCAGATATCTCTCTGTGGTGAATTTATTACGGTTATCGTCCTATGGCCTTTGCGCTGGACGAAATGGTGAATTACTTCTTTTATTTTCACCGTACTCTTTGTACATTAGCTCTTTAACAGTTATAGTTAAAAATTACATAGTTTTGTATTGTCGAACTAGTATGTTTTAGTTATTTTTTAAATGTGTGCTTTTATGTATGTATCTAAAATATTCATTTCGGAAAAAAATGGTGAATTGGGATTTATACTTGTTTGAATAAATACTAAGTTTGTACCTTATTATAAAAAATCTGATGTTAGTAATAATATTATTTCAGCCGAACAAAATTTTAAATGTTAATTGTGTTATATTAGGCTGGGTGTGCCATAGATTGTCACAAAGGCACTTTAGGAATAATTGTTACAGTTTACACAACAATTTTGTCATTGTTAATAGTACAGTCAAATAGTAAAAATCTATAAGGTATATATAGTCCTTTTTTCCGAAAGAAATTATCAAAAATCACCTGATGTCATAGCTAAGTACTTCACTATTTTCTTCAACAAACTGTATCAGTCACAAAGGTCTGATTTATATTAAATATTATATACAAAATATGAAAATGTTCATGGTAGTTGTTGAAAATTATTTTTAGATAAATATATAAAAATATATGGGTTGAATCTACAGTAAACTGGAGAAATGAAATACCTAGTACAAAGCAGTTCAGAAGAGAAATGAAATATAATGAAAAGGTAAAAGAATATAACTTATATTTAATTATGTGTGGATCCTTACGTTGGTATAACATGCTAAATTCACCATAAATGCTATGAATTTGATTTGGCAATACTACTTTATAATGTGGCGTTTTAATGGGGATAATTAAGCCCAACAGTCGTAACCATAGTACCGTTTTAGCTACATTGATTTGCGCTTACCTTTGTTTAATTAGCCCATTAGTGCTCAGAACAAAAAAACTGCCCTTGTTTAAAGTAATATTTTAAAAGGGGCATGTATAACTGGAAAAATATTTTAAAAAATCCGAGGTTAGTAATTTTTTCAAAAAGAGATGGCATTTCAAGTTGCAGCTGAGCACATGAGTAGTTGAATAGGTAAATTTATAAAATATGAGATAATTTTTAGTATTGGGGGAGATTTTACAAGTTAAAGTATCCACGTGTATATGTTGTTATGTAAGGGTGTGTCTTTGTATTAAAAAATAAATGAATGATAACTTAAGTAATTTTATTGAAAAAGAATTCATGCTTCTTCTAACGTTATAAACAACTGCGTATAAGCTCAACTAAATAAAATAATAACAATAAAATAAAAATCACATCAAAACATCATATTACAAATGAAAGTATTCGAAACATTCGGGATTCAAGGGAATATTGCATTTTTACAAAGGTAAATTGTTCTCTTAAAGCAAAGTTTACAAACCCTGTATTTTGATTCACCACGTATAATAAGATCTCTTTTTTCATCTTTTCAGACATCATCTAGAGCAATTGATGTAGCAAATAATGATGATAGACCCGGTCTTCGAGGTACTGTTCCATGAGCACTAATGAGTTGTAAAACAACCTGTCTCCTGAACTGCAAATATGGAATGTTATGTCCAAGTTTTCTGTAAAGCAACCACCCATGAACACATCATTCATTAATAAACCAAGCAAAAAGCGGCCGCCACCATTTTTTGTCCGAATTCGACACCTATATTGAGCAGTGAATTGTTCGTTAAGATCTACACCTCCCATATGCTCATTGTATTGTTTGATAACATTCGGCATTGCTACTTTTATTTTTTTATTTTCTTTTTTGGGGTATCTTGAAGCTTCAGTATGGTGGAATTCATTGTGACAGCTCGAAAGAATTGTAACCAGAGCATTGTCATTCCACTGAACAGCAGTAAGTTGACCATTGCCAACACTTACAAAAGTTCCTCTGGAAGTCTTAGCAAATATCTAGCTTGGAGGGTTTCTTGATTTCGATGTTGTGGTTGATGTTCAACTACTTCAATATCATCATCGGATCCGTCACTATTTTCAATAGGATCTTCGAACTCGATGACGGCCTTACCACCAAGAACTCGACTTGGTAAATAAACAGGCGATCCTGTAACATCATCGTCTGATAAATCAGAGTCCTCATCTGCGTCCATCTGTGGCTACTCATGTGGAGGTATAATTCCGACAGATCGTACCTTTGACACCCTTTTTCCATAATATTCTTCGTATGCATCTATAATTTCATCAACGGTGAATATGCCGCCGCCTCTGTCCCTGAAACCCGATTAACTATAAATCTCCAGAGCTCAGCCGCAACTAAAGTTGCTGTGAATATTTGGATGTCCAATACAAAAAGTACATGTTGCTTTGGATGTTGTGATACTACCATTTGAATAATAACACCGTAGAATAATAATTACGAATAATACTTATATTTCTATTAGAGCAGGTAAACTGTCACGAAACACCTAACAATATATTCTTTGTTCACAGTCACAACTATACTAGTACACTGAGAGCGGACGCGTAGATCTGCTGAGTGTTCGTTTCGGGGATTTCCATGTATAGTGGCTAAATACATTTATATCCAGTACGTTCCGTATCTTGATATTTGTTGATGCATCTACAGTTGCATGCGAGCGCTAATGGGTTAGAAAATATCCACACAAACATTAATTTTATGCCAAATGGACTTATTTCATGGATACTCATATCTAAACATTGCCTGTGGATATTCACTGAACACAAAGTGCCCCTTATATCCATAGTTTTAACAGTACTAATGGGTATATTTATTAGATGTTTCAGAGACAGTAAACAAACTACTGACTCTGAGATGTCTATTCGTTTAGTTAGCTAATACCCGCATACCACACAAATACTTATTCTACATCTAACATACATATTTCGTCGATATTTATAACAATTATAGGATATCTATGGTTATTCACAAAGGATCTACTGGATGTTCAGATATCTCATCCACATTCATACTTTTAAGCACCTAATGGATATACTATTGGGCGTCCATATCTTTGATTCGTTAGAAAATACCAACATAGAGCAGTAACACACATTGTATTTCTAATGAAACAAAAAGCATAATAATCCCAAAAGCCACAAAAATAACAGCAGTTCAGCGACAGATACTGATTAAGACAACTTCGTTGTCGAAATACGTATCTAGTGCATAACTATCTTCTATTATTTTTGTGTTTTCGGGATGATTCTGTTTTAGTGTCAGTTACCAGCCACAGTGTCCAATCTCAGTTTTTTAGGTACTTGTAATGGATATAATTTGTGGATATACACTGTGTCTATAAAGTAACTCATGAATTCAATAAAATTCAAAGTGACCATTATTAAGGAAAAATAAAAAACAAGTCGATTTTTATTTTCAAAAACTAAGTTTTGGATACAACAATCTCACCCCTAACATTATACCTGCTCCACGGTTAACTATCCTTTCGAAATTTTGAAATTACATGGTGGGTGGTAGTGTGATACATCTTTTTAAAGCTAATTCAATTATCTATTTAGCAACACCAATTTTTTTGTAGGAATAAAATAAAGTGAGTAATAATATTTTTATTATCAGTTAAACCTAGCAAAAGTGAATTACATAGTTCAGTCTTATGTAATCAAATGTTCGAAATGCCTGCCTTCTTGTGCCTGACAATATCCCAAACAGTCAACAAATTCTTCTTAGACTCCATTTACAATCTCTGGAGGAATCTTGGCACATTCGGTTCTAATTCTTGTTTTTAATTCGTCGCTAGTAACTGATTTACTTTTGAATACCACATTATTTAAATGGTCCCACAGAGAAAATTCTAAGGGAGTTAGGTCAGGTGATCTTGCTGGCCACTCGATTGCACCAGGCCTATCAATCCATCTATTGGGAAATTGTTAATCTAGATACTGTCGAACATTAACGTCATTATGCGCTGGGGAACCATATTGCTGATACCATACCAGCATTGTGTCCATCAGGAAATAAGTCCAGCAATGTCGTAATGAGATATTGCTGTAAAAATTGTTTGTGTCGTGGTCCATTTATAGTTTCATCGAAAGAGTATGCATCAATAATCCTACTCCTAAAAGTTCCTGCCCATGTCGCATTTACCTTGTATTTTTTCTTGCCCAATGTCGCCCGTTTTGACAGTTAACTTCTCCATGTAGTGTAAAAATAGATTCGTCCGAAAATAGAATATTCAGTACTTGCAAAGAGTTATCATTACATTTATCCAGTAATATTGCACAAATCTGCATCCTTTAATCTGGATCGTCATCGGATAACTCCTGCAAAAGCTGTATTAAGCATGAAGATTTTCAAGTTTAAATAATTTATGTGCCATCTAAAATGTAATTCCATTGTCTCGACGAATTTTCGGAAAACTCTGTGGGGATTCTCTTTCATTGCCAAAAGACGTTTAATTTCTCTTCTTCAGTTATAGACTGACGACCTCTTTTTGGCAAATGTTCCCATTTAGACGTTTCTCGCAATTTTGTATCTATTCTACTCACTGGTGATTGACTAATAGAAATATCCGGAGATTTAGTATTAAACAGAATACACACCTCTGTCTGGGTTTGGATCCTGTCACCATAACCAATCATCTGGAACTTCTATTATTTGAGCTATTGGTAAACGCCCTTTTCACAACAATTTAATAATTAATTTGAAAAAGCAAAAGTTGAAAATTATACACAACCAAAACGTTAATTTACTACTATTACTACTATTATCAGTAGATTTTTATAATACATGTCACACAGCAGATAATTGTTATCATCAGTCGATTGTTACAGGAAGGACATTGTGTACAAGAAATTCTCTAGAGTTCTTTTCGTACAAGAAGCCCATCATTTTGAAGATTGTTCACGGACTTTGAGATATTGAAGTGTCATATCATAAGTATCATCTCAGCATCATAGGACTGGACTATGTAATTTTGTACAGGCTTCACATCTGTTAGGTGTTACTGATAATAACAATGTTATTACTCACTTTATTTTATTCACATAGAAAAAAAAAGGTGTTGCTGAATAGAGAATCTGATTAGCTTTAAAAATATGTATCACTCTACTAACCACCGAATTTCAAAATTTCCAAAGGGTAGCCACCCTCTGAAGAGGTATGACGATAGTGGCAAGATTTTTATATCAAAAAGTTAGTTTTTGACAATTAATATCGAGCTGTTTTTGAATTTTCCTTAATAATGATTACTTTTAGTTTTATTGAATTTATGCGTTACTTTATATGCAGCATGTATATATGATCTCTATAGGATACCTGTGAATATCCGTCGAACATCCACTGGATCTCCAAACGCATCACCTGTACGCATACTTTTTAAAACAACCAATGGATATACTAATTCGATCTCCATATGTTTGACTTGGACAGTACATTGTACACTGGAATTTTATGGGGATGTATTACAATTATAGGTTTGTATTCACAAGATACCTCCTCCTGTACTATCTAGAATGTTTCTAGTATCTATAAAAAGAGAGGTATAGAAAGATACTACTATAGATGCTATAAATGTTAAGTAGAGACAATGGAGAAACTATTATTTTCTAAGGTGATATTCCTTGAGTTCCCTTTATTAAGCTGCTTTTCATGTTCTAGCACTTAGGTGTGTACTTAAAGAGCTTTGAACAACTGAGGATCAACTGTATCCTAAGCTTGGCGCAAGGGTAAAACAAAACAGCTCATATTCTTCAACTTTGATCGCAATTGAGTACAGACACCAAAAATATAATTGTTTTATAAACAAATTTCACAATACCATGGGATGGCTTTTGAAAAGTGAGACTACGAATGGAAACCATTTTGCTCCATTAATTATACTCCTAAAATAAAAATTTCAGAGCATCGTGATATATATGTATCATCGAAAGCAGTAATCCGAATTCTTTCGCAACTAAATCGAAGATAATTTAGAAAATACAATAATCCTTGCCATTAAAAAAGATTACTGTAGTAAAAGTAAGTAGAATAAACAACATCTTGGTACACAAATTTGCGAGGTCAAAAAACATTGTTCTGAGGAAAGTCAATCCAAAGTTAATTGACTGATTTTGTTTTTCAGATTGCATCTTACTTCCTTTTGTGATCGGAGCAAGATTTAAATATATTAAAAATTCCTATAATCACTATATTTTGCTAAAATACCTCCCAATCTCCAAAAAAAAAAATGAGAGAGTAATGGAAATGTTGAATTAATAATAATAACCTTTATACAAAATTATTATGACAATTTATGACAAATCGCAGAAAATTAAAAGAGTTACGAAACGATTTTTTTTACTAAATTCTAAACGTTACACGAAAACAGCAATGTAAGATTTAAATCTTTAAAAACAATTTAATCAGTTAATTAGTATCGTCCCGTTTCAGGTGGTGGTAAAATTCCCTAAAGTTTTCCGGAATATAAGCTGCGATTGCTCGACTTTTATCGATTTTTTTTAAAATCGTTTCATTAGTTTCATTTTGTGTCCTATCAATATTTCTATTCTTTTTCAAGTTCATCATTCGCTTTCGTCAAATGAGTATCTGTATTTGGTTTTCCTAAACCCTTCCTACTGTATCCACATAACTTCTGAACGAAAGTTTCTCGCATTTCTTTCTGTCCATGAGTCCGAGGTTTCTTAGCAATTCTTTCATATCTCCAAATGTGTCTGCCATTCTGGTAATGCTGAAAGGTGTTTTTTCTAGCTACAATCATGATGAGATATATATGTAAATGTTATGTTGTTTTCTTATCAATTTATGTGTCGGAGTCCAAGAAAGTGTGGCCCACTTCAGGAAATTTGTTATCTAATTTCTTAAAATACCAGTCTTAATCAAGTATTGTCATCAGCACACAATATAAACATTTTTACTCTGGCCTCCAGTCGAATCACTCCATGCAATAAGATAACCACAAGCTGTTGCATGGTCTTCAATATTTTCAATAAACGCCAAAATCGAACTCCCAATTTCTTCAGGACCACGATAACCTTGGTCCTCAATCCAGATATGAAAGTATCCTCTGACATTTTGCTGTTCTTTTGAAATCAGATGGATTCTCAAATTATACAGCCATACCTGTCTTAAATAATAAGCTTCATCGGTAGAAATTTTTGTCAATGGAAGTGTTTCTTTCTGAATCAAAGGTAACATTCATGACTTTCTTATTTTCCTTTGCAATTTTTCGATCTGTGTTTTGGTATTCGACTGTTCTATTGAATTTAACTGTCTGCTCATCGTTAATGCATGCATCGCACTTTTAGAATGTATCTGTTTTTGGTGATCCAAACCCGACATTAAAGCCTGTTGTGTACACGTAGCAATAAATACAGGGGTTAAACTATCGTTTGAACATTTTTCCTGAAATATTTCAAACATTTTGTTAATGGATCGCCAAGGCGAAAGATAAAGGGGATTTGGATTCTAATGCATTGACCAATGAGACGTTTCACTAAGAAGCGACTTAATATGTTTGTGGGCAAGGTTGTTTCGTTTCTGAGAAGTAGCATTAAGTCCGTTACTATGATTACCTCTTTCGTCTTGCTTATGAGCTGATCTTCCATTAGATAGTTGATATCGTAAAATCAAGCTTTTTCCTGACATGCCTAACATTGACGTTACTGCCTCCTTACATGCTTGATGACATTCACCTTCAACTGTCAAAAATATCTGTAAGACTTCTGACGACGCTTCGGATACCAGGAGGTTGCTTAACATAAAATGGTTCGTCAACTCCAAACAAATAGGTATTTTTCTAATTCTATCTAGTAAACCCTGTCGTTGCAAGCAACTTTCTTGAACATTGCTACCCCTTTGTATGTTTTATATACGCCTCTATCATTACCAGATTGTTTTTGTTGCATTCCCATAGTTTAGAATTTGATTTTCTTTTCCTGAACTTTTTGGTTGCTTGTTTCCATAAGTTTAGCAGGCTATCGATGCAAGCAACTTTCTTGAACATTGCTACCTCTTTGTATGTTTTATATATGCCTATATCATTACCAGATTGTTTTTGTTGCGTTCCCATAGTTTAGAATTTTTTTTTATTTTCCTGACCTTTTTGGTTGCTTGTACAATAAGTTTAACAGGCTCGTGCGCTAAAATATGAAAGCTCTTAAGTATAGGAAAACAGTTATGTTAATTTTTAAGAGAGGCTATGCTACCTACCTATCTCTTGAGTATCGGCAATCCTGATTTCCTGGTCTTCAGCAACTTCGTTTTCGGCCTCAATGATAATTTCCTTTTCATTTTAAGTAGAATAACCTAAGGCTGATGGTTTTATTTGAGTCTCAAGTAAACTAACTTTTACTACCATCAAAGGTTCATTATCAAAGTCCCCTGAAATAGGAAATTAATACCTTTACTATTGTAGTTTAGGCAAACCTAATTTGGCAGGTGAGATAAATGAATCAATCTAAATGACAGACTAAGATTTTACTTTTTGTGTTCTTGAAGTAACCGCAAAAATTTTGTGAAGACTATTAACTCTCTACACTCAACACACACCTAAATACAGTAGGAACTATAAACTGTAATGCAAAAAGGTGTTATCTCCAAAGTTAATACCTTTTGGGAAATCCTCAATGAATAAACAGCCTTTTCCACGGATACATTTAAAAATAATCAAAAAGTAAACTTTTTATACCGGCTTTATGAGCGTCATCTAAGTGCTGGAGAGTTCACTATTAAATAAAAAAATAGCACATTTTCTTGCATGAAAAAAATGAAAACTCATGGAAAATGACTTAACACCTATTTGCACGAAGGGCTTCGTTATTAAACACTTCCATTGATTCTTGTTCGTATGACTTTCGTTTTTGCATAGTTCTTTTCAATCACGATTAATCACTCATTTAATGTCTTAAATAATTACACAGAACATCTCACAGAAAATTTAGTACTTGTTCCTGAAATATACGCAATTTATATCAGTTTGACTCACGTGTTGACGTACCAATTTCTGTAACTGACATTTTCCAAATGTTGAGTTTCTAATTATGTGCGCTAATAAAATTTATCAAAAGCATTGTAAGCACTTTAAGGTAATTCACATACTTATGAAATTTAGTTACAATCACTCACTTGCGTCTTTAAAATTTTTTCCCCGTCCAAATTTTCCCGCTACACTACCTTCTTTGTATTCACTTGCTACCGCTATAAACTCCCCCATTTAGATTCCTTACGCGTCTAAGTAGTACGCTTAGATCCTTGGTGGTTCAGTGGTAAGCACACGTACCTCTACACCGAATGGTACCGGGTTCGATTTCCAGGGTTTCCGTTTCACTTATTTAGTACATACTGTACAATTAGCATCAGCCGAGGCTGCCGCATTACATTTGAGCAAGTTGAAGGGGGGGGGGGGGGGCAAAGCCGTGAGTACCGTGTCCATTGAGCACGTTGAAGATCCCTACCCTCCTTACACAAAGGCAGGGGTTCGGCATGATTTCCAGGATAGTGAGGTGAGACTGCTCCCTGGCGTTGGAGATTGGCCGTAGTCGCAGAAATAAACCGACATTAAAGAGAAAAAAATGTACGATTGCATTTAGTTTATTTAAAATCATAAATGCAGGGGCAATAAGTCAACATTGGTACTCTCATGCAATTAACCCTTCGTTAGGCATGTCTTACTTACCGACGATTTTAGGCGCGTTGTCAACGATCGTAGACCAACTTAATTATTTAATATAAAAAGGCCTTATAGAACAATGTATTAAGCAATAAAAAAAATTGTAACAACCTTTTACACATAATAAAATTTTGCAAAACTGAATACTTTCTGATTTAGATAGACAAGAAAATAAAATGAAAAACAGACATTTTTGATGCTTCATTTTACATAGAAAGATACAAATTTGAAAATAAAAGTGCGTCTTGAAAAAAAATAGTATGTTAAGATATCAAAGAAGGTTTCAACACTAAATTTAAGTTAACACAAGTTCTAAAACTTTACAACATAGTGCTATCAAAGGGAATACTATATTATCCTTATTTTTAAGTCGGTAAGACACGAGGAACAAATATCTTTCATGTGGTCTTTGCAAGCAAATATACGGCACTGGCAACAATCTTGTCTGAAAGACTTGCTACGGTTCCTAGGAGATGTTTGACAATGTCTCACATAAATTTCCTGTTGGGTTGAGAAGGGCATGAAAGTTTTTCCAAGACCCAAAAAGGTGCGTACGCGGCTTCCTAGTTCGACAGGCTTGTCATTCTCGATCTGGCTTTAACTTGTGGTTATAACAATTCCCATGCAAAGACTTTAATGAATGTTGTTGTTTGAGTGTTATTTGCTAAATTATTTGCTTGGCACACGCAAAATGCATTTATCGCAGCTATATTCAATAATTCATAAAAAATCACTATTGGCCAGCGTTTTGTGTTTCTGGAAACATTAGACATTTGACTTTTTAGAAGTGTAAAGCATTTATCGGTCATAATGTTCCTTTCAATTCCTTCCACTGGGTGTACTAAACGGACAATACTATCTTACTCGAAATATATTGGCGGAAAGAACAGCGGCCTCTAAATATCAAAAGCTGCCCATCGACAGTAAGGTGCTCGCTGGAAATAAAGTGATTTTGAAAATTGGACAAAAATTATTGAAAGGTTTCTCTTATGAGTGCCAATTTATTATTTTTTCCTCTTTCATCTAAATCGTTTTTCGACATTTCATCGAACCATTTCAATCAAATATCTGTATCACGCAACGAATCTAATCGGCGTCCCTGTGCAGGCCCGGACTGTCCAGGTCGGCTGGCTGGCAACGGCCAAGGGCCCTTGGGCTAGGGGTACCCCAAAAAACGAGTAGGAAAAATTTATAATTTTGTGGCGGAAAAGATTTAACAGATCTTTAGTTTCTTTATAACTATGCTTCATTATACTTTTTCCCAAGATGCTTTATATGGCAATATTTTAATATTTTACCAACAAACAATTCCATATAGTACTGAAATATAAGGCAACATTGTTTCTTTAATGAATAGTTGTTCTTTAATAAATAAATGTTTCTTTAGTAAGGATTCTTAGCTTACCCATAGACTTTTTTCTTTCTCATCGCATTCCATAGTTTATTACTAATTTTTTCAGTTCCTGTCTAATAGATATAGTAAAAATTATCTGAAATTTCGTTTTGATAAAAAGTTAGTCAAGAAAAACTTCAAAACATTGTTTTTATATATATATATATATAAAACTGTAGCTTCAGTTTCACTACTCTATAAGTCCCGAAATAGAGCAAAATACGCTTTTCAGGCACATAATGTTCCAAAATTTTGAACCCGGACCTCTCGTTCCCTGGGAAGTATTCCATACTGTCCAGACCTCCAAGTCGGGGGCCCCTTTTCAGTACCTAGCCCCCAGGCCCAGAAGGAGCCAGTCCGGACCTGTCTCTGTGGCTTGGTTATCATATCTTGGTTGTTTCTATGCTCTAAGAAAATATACATAATAATATAATATCGGAGGTCGATATAAGTAGTAATTATTACCTAGGCAATCACAAAATCACATGTAAAATAAAAAATCTCCCCTCGAATAGTTTTTAACGCAGTTAGACGCCTGGTCTACGTACGTAGACTTGTCTCCTTTTGACACAGATAACAAAGAACTACACACCAGTTCATCGGCGAAACTATACTAACTACTACACAACACACAATACACAACTACACAGATCACAGAGCAATGATATTCGAACTTCGATAGATGAGCACATTCGTGCGCGACCTCTAACTTTGATCCTACGATCTTAGAACACTGACCATGCGCCTAACGAAGGGTTTTAAAGCAATTTGAGCGGGTCTTTGTTTTTAATAGCAAGACTTGTTTTTGGTTTGAATGTTTCAGCCTGTTTTTAAGTTTTATTACAATTTGGATTTTAATACTGGTTCGCATTAAAATTATACAAGGCAAAAAGTATATTATTAGCATCCCAGACGATTAAATCAGTGTAACAAGTTTTCTCACATCCACTTAGATTTATAGATTATAGCCTTAAATAACAAAGCTGACATCTTAGTGGTATTGCAAATAAAAAGTTATTGTTATGTTTTGATTTACTCTTGAAATCTATGTATACTAAACTTTCTAACGACATGTTTTATAGATTTTTTCTTTTAGTAATGGAGAATGATATAACAGAAATATAACATCCACTACTTTCTTTAATCTTAATGCAAAATAGCAATGTATTTGTATAAACAAAGGTATTATTAGATAGGGTGAAGAATGTAATTTTGTGGCGTGTTTGTGTAAAAGTGTAAAGAACTCGAACAGATGTAAATAAATATGGTCCCTAACTAAACAAGGTCGATTTTATTTCTATCTAAATCCAGCAATATATATACGAACACAACGACTATATATTGTTGATTTTCAACATATAAAAAAGTCCCAATACAGCAAATGCGTGATGGAACTGATTTTTTTTTAAGAATAGGTTTCCATTAAAGGTAAATATTTAATACCAGTTGAAGAGAAAAATTATAAAAAGTTTGTGGTGATAATGTCAGCTTGAAGTTTGATATGATAGTTTTTGCAGTTAATATAAAAGGAATTTAACAAATGATCCAATATATTATGTCTTAGCTATTCCTCTTTGTAGTAAATTTTCGTAGAAACAATCACTAAGCAGGTGATCGTGACTTTTCAATATTGAAAAAATTTCTTTAAATAAGCGTAAACGAGGCACTCTAAAACACATGTTAGGTCCCAGTTTCAATCAATTATATATATATATATATATATATATATATATATATATATATATATATATATATATATACATATATACATATATATATATATATATATATATATATATATATATATATATATATATATATATATATATATAGCACACGGATAATTCAAAAAAAAAATTACGGGATGATTTTAATGATATTTGGTAGGTATCTCTCTCTTGTAAGCGGCTTAGGCAGATTCATTAACCAGGAAACTTAGATCAGTTTTTTCGGAAAAATATTCCGCTTTCCTTGAGAAAATTTGTGTATATCTAATAATATCAATGCTACGGCAACCAGGTACGCAGGTTTATATCATAAAAGTCTCAACGCAGAAAGTGCGTAATGGTAGTTAATTTCCATTAAAACGTTTTTAATTGCAAATATTGATATATATATATATATATATATATATATATATATATATATATATATATATATATATATATATATATATATATGTATATATATATATATATATATATATATATATATATATATATATATATATATATATATAGATTTTGATAAAAACCCATATCTGTAATTTGATTGAAGGAAGGAATAACAGTCGTTACACGTTAACGTACTAATATTTGTATATATTTAAGGGCAGTTAGGACCAAAATAGAGGGCTATACTTTAAAGAAAGCCACTCTGTACTAAATACTCGATATATCTCGCTTGTGATTCAGAAGCAAGCACTGTAACCAATTGGAAAGCAAAGCCAAAAACATCAAACAGAGAAATGTCCTTGTGGCAGAATTTCTCTGTTTTGATGTTTTTGGCTTTGCTTTTCAATTAGTTACAGTGCTTGCAACAATATAAGTGGTGTTTGGTTTAAAAATAAAAAAGAACATCAAAATCACCAACGATTCATGGACCACCTTGTGATTGTCAAAATACTTTTATGCAGCTCAAGACACCCTATAATTAATGTACACAATTCTTTCCCGTATCTTGTATAATAACAGATATATTGAGCTTTACCGTAGAAATGCGTTACCCTGTATATATGTGAACGAATGAAAACTAAAACTAACATCGGATATGTGTTCTAGAGGGCCCAGTTTACGCTCATTTAAAGAAATCTTTGTAAAGTTCAAAAGGCGCAGTCTCCTCTATAGCGATTGTTTTCCACGAAAATGTGCTAAAAATTATAGACCATTAAACTATAAACTCTAACCAAAACTACTGCCAAAACATCATCTCCCATTTGAGATTTGAGATCCTATAATTTCTTGGTTCTAATAAGTGATACAAAAAAATATTTAAAAAAAGCCTTCGTATCCTATTATTTACTTTTTTAATAGCTGGATTTTGAAAATTTCGTTTAGGATAATGTTAATGCTTTTAAGTGAGTCTAAAGACTCGGGATGGCACGACCATATCGTTCGTTCACCACAGATTTTATTTAGGGTAATGCAGTACCTTATTTGATTTTGATTGAATATGTTTTGGGTGGCGTATTAAACGTTTGCAAGAAATTAAAATGTAGTATTGACTAAATACACAGTCAATGGTAGCAGTACGAAATACAGGTAGATATTCGTTATTAGATGCCTGGTAACTTGTACGAGAAAACTTTTTCAACATTCATAACAGAAAACTTTACCGTACGGAACTACGAGTAATATAGTTCTTCTACCCATCGTAAGATGGGGACTCCTTTAAAAATAAGTTTAAGATATGTTTCTTAAGAAACCGACTACATTATATATTTAGTCTTGTTCACTAAATAAAATTGGACATGTGTAATGAGCAACTACAATAGTTTTGCTATGTATATATATATATATATATATATATATATATATATATATATATATATATATATATATATATATATATATATATATATATATTATATATATATATATATATATATATATATATATTCAGCTGACACAAATACTTACTTATAGTAGTTAAACTCTCGATCAGTCAATTTTCAGAGATTTGCTACAAAGCATTGAATCGCCCGAAGAAATTTCACAAAGTTTAAAAATATTTTCTGTTCTAGGCGTTCAGTTGTCACAAATTTATTCACCTTTGTAGATTAGTGGACGCGATCACTTGATAAAAAAACAGTCGATATTGTCTATTGTGATTTTAACGCATTCGATCGTGTACCAAAACATCGTCCACTACTAAAATTAGAACGTATTTGCCGTCCTGCGCTGAGCTGGATCAAAAGCTTTCTTTTTGATCGCTACTATTTCGTGAGAGTTGCACAAACTACATCTCTGTCTCGCATTGTTCGTAGTGGAGTGTACCACAGGGATCCGTGCTTCGTCCTATACTGTTTGTAGTATATACTTCGGACCTATCTCGCCTGTTAAAATGCGAGTGTACGCTCTACGCGGATGATCGGAAATTGTTTCAGAATTAATTAACTCACTATAGTGACATTCAGCATGCTATATCATTTGTTGCGAATCGGTCTATTAACTGGCTATTGCCTTTAAATACCGGCAAATGTTTTGTGTTGCATTTGGAGTTCAACAATCCCAAATTCTCTTATCATATAATGCAGCAATCCATAAATCCAGGGGATAATCGTAAGGATTGGGAGCTCATTATCTCGTCCAATTTGTCATGGTCTACCCATATAGCACATGTCACATCTAAAGCCAATAAGCTACTCTACGTGATGCACAATGCTTTTAAAGGCTGCTCAGTCAAAACCTTCAATAGGCTTTACACTATGTATCTGCATCCTGTCCTAGAGTATACTGGGGTTGTGTGGTGTCCTGTAGTGGAAAGAGACAAGGGTATGTTGGAGCCCGTGCAGCGTAAAGCCACACATCTGCCTTATGGTATCGTGTGTCCAAGCTACGATGAAAGGCTCAGGCTGTATAGTTTATCTAACTTTTCTGCCAGAGTGATTTGATATACACATATGAAGCACAGAATGGATGTATTGGAGTTGATCTCTCGCATGTTCCAACTCTCTGCAAATATTCACTTCCGTGGTCACTTACTCAGGTTAAAAAAATAATCGTTTCGAACAACTGTTCGTAGTTCAGTTCTGGAGTGAAATACTCTACCTGATGAAGTAATAAAAACTCGGGACGCAGCTAGTGCGTTATGGTAGTGAATTTTCATAGAAATGATCTGGCACAAAATATTTTATTATAACTTTTTTTTCTTGTAACATGGAAATCTAAATTTTGGTGTATAGTTTACTTTTTATATCGTAAACCTACCTACCAAATTTGGTTATCATAGATTTTTTATTTTTTAAGATAAAATTTTTTTTCAAATGAAAACTCAAAATTTTTTCGGAAAACCTCGTCCGATTTTTCTGATTAACGAACTTGTCAAAGCCATTTACAAAAGGAAGGTACATGCCAAATTATATCAAAATCTGCCTATTATTCTTTGAGATAAAAAATTTTTTCAAATGAAAAGTCAACATTTTCCCGGAAAACCTCGTCCGATTTTCCTGACTAACAAACTTGTCAAAGCCATTTACAAAAGGAAGGTACTGGCCAAATTTTATTAAAATCGGCTTATTACTTTTTGAGAAAAGAATTTTTTTCGAATGAAAACTCAAAATTTTCCCGGAAAACCTCATTTGATTTTCCTGACTAACAAACTTGTCAAAGCCATTTACAAAAGGAAGGCACACGCCAAATTTTATCAAAATAGGCTTATTACTTTTTGAGATAAGAATTTTTTTCGAATGAAAACTCAAAATTTTCCCGGAAAACCTCATCCGATTTTCCTGACTAACGAACTTATCCAAGCCATTTACAAAAAAAAGGTACTTGCCAAATTTTATCAAAATCGGCCTATTATTTTTTGAGTTATCGGTGTGATACATATATATATATATATATATATATATATATATATATATATATATATATATATATATATATATATATATATATATATATATATAAAAACATATAAAAATTAAAACTGACCCCGGATATGGGTTCTAGGGGTCCTAGATCGCGCTCATTTGCAAAATTTTTTTCAAAATTCAAAAGTCGGGATCTCCCTATTAGTGAATTTTTTCTAAGAAAATTCACTAACAGCTCCTAGCACAAATATTTTTAAGAACAAGTTGGATACAATCGGGAGGGAGCGGTGTGAGTTGTGCAATAATGTTGCTATTACAGACATGCTGGAGATGCTGTAAATTTTGGGCTCTTAGTGATTGGGTAGTTTAGGTATTTGTATTTCTTTGTTTGTTTATGGTTGTTTGTGTTAGCTTATGTTAAGTAGGGACTAGGTTTCTGAATGTTGTTTTAGTGAATTTTTATTTAAAAAAAATCACTAATACAGAGGTATCGATGGTGCGCCTTTGCAAAAAATTTTTTAAATGAGCGCGAACTAGGACCTCTAAAACCCATATCCCGGATCAGTTTCAAATTATATATATATATATATATATATATATATATATATATATATATATATATATATATATATATATATATATATATATATATATATATATATGTGTGTGTGTGTGTGTGTGTGTATCCAACCGATAACTCAAAAACTAATTAACCGATTTGGATAAAACTCGGCAAGTGCATTTCTTTTATTAGTGGCTTGGATGACTTCGTTAGCCAGAAAAATAGGACACGGTTTTCCGGGAATATTTTGAGTTTTCTTTCGAAAATTCTGCGAAAATTACAAAGCTATCTTATTAAAAATTTGTGGATATGTGGCATTGGAAAAGAGCTTACTACGTACCAAAATTCAGCGTTCTTGGTTTATAGAAAATTGAGTTATTCAAGTTTGAACCATTTAAAGAAAATTCACTACCATAACGCAGTTGCTGCGTAGCGAAATTTTATTTATTTTTAAGTTTTTGTGTAATTTATGGGCATTGCCTTTACTCCTGATTATGTAAACATATGTAAATAATAATAATAATAATAATAATAATAATAATAATAATAATAATAATAATAATAATAATAATAATAATAATAATAATAATAATAACAATAGAAATAATAATAATAATAATAATAATAATAATAATAATAATAATAATAATAATAATAATAATAATAATAATAATAATAATAATAATAATAAGCTTTCTGTATATGCAGAACTATTGAGGCGATATAAAGCGAGCAACAATAGGAAGTGCGACAATACAATGTTTGAACGCTCTGAAAGGACTTTCTACTGTCTTGATTTAGCTAGGAATGCAGCCACCGATACTTTTCCAAATAAGGAACGAATTAAAGCCTTCTGGCAAAGCCAACTGGCCAGAACAGCCTCCTGAAATATTGGCGCCAGCTGGGTTAATTAACAACAAATGCATCATGAGCCGTTTACCACAGATGAAGTCTGTGACGTTATTAAAGAGCTGTACAATTAGAAGGCACACGGGCCCGATGGCGTCCAAAACTTTTGGCTGAAGAAATGTTGGTGTACACATCATCTATTGGCGGTGTTAATAAATGATGTTATACTAACCCAAAGAAGATGACCTTATTTTTCACACAAGGAGCAAGTATCTTCTGCCAAAAGACCAGCATTGTTCTGCAGACCCCGGCAGATGCCGACCAATAACTTGTCTTCCGACTCTATATAGGTTGATCGCATCCTTCCATGAGAAACGCATATATGCGCAGTGCGAACGAAACAACATAATTGCGAGCCAGCAAAAAGTTTGTGCCAAATGATCTTTGGGATGCAGAGAACAGCTAATAGTTGATTCGGTTGTGTGCAATCAAGCTTACATTGGGCGAAGAAATCTCTTTGCTGCCTGCGTGGATTACAACAAGGCATTTGATTCAGTTCCACACGAATGGCTTATACGTGTGCTGAAGATATAGAGGTTATATACTTACATCTTGAGGTTCCTTAAACAACCAATGTCTACCTGCAGAACAAATATTCAGTAACGGGTACAAACGGATGATAACATCGTAAACCAGCACGATACCAATTAGAAGAGGCAGTTTTCGAGCCGATTCGCTAAGCCCATTGTGATTCTGCCTCGCATTGAATCCACTATCAAACCGCCTGAACTCTACCAGATATGGCTTCAGTATAAAAAGCAATGGCAGGGACCAAATGAGGCTAAATCATCTGCTGTATATGGATGATCATAAGCTGAGTGCCTTAACAAAGAACCACCTGGAACAACGCCTTAAAATGGTGGAAGGGTTTTCCAGAGATATTGACATGCAGTTTGGGCTTAACAAACGTCACAACAATGTGTTTTCAGAGGGAAAATATAACCATGTGTATATAAAAGTCGGAGCGGCCAGCAAATTGCCTAGATTGATGTAAAAGTGTGTTATATATACCTGGCAATACAGCAAGCGAGGATAACAAACCACTCGGCAATGAAGAACGACCTGACAAATGAGTTTACAAAACGATTAAAGCAGGTGGTGCGATCACATCTTAACAACAAGAACCTGACTAACGCTCTGAATACATATGCATGTTCTGCACTTAGCTACTCACTTGGGATTGTGAACTGGAATAACGGAAGGTGCTAACACTCCTAACAAAATCCAAAAAGCATCACACCCGTAGTGATATCGAGTGAACCCTACCTAGACACCAAGGTGGAAGAGGAGTGTTGGATATTGGTAAACAGTTGGATCAGCAGATAGTGAATCTGCGTACATATTTCCATCAGCAGTCGCTTACTTCTGAACTACACCGTGCCATATGCGAGGAAGATGATTCAACACCGCTACAAATTGATCAACTGATCAGGACAAGCTCCAATCTTGCATGCAGAAGCCTCTCCATGGGCGACATCTGAATGAGATATCCCAGACACATGCCGACAAACTGTCGTCGAACTACAGGTTGGTGTCCGGACAGATGTTTCTAGAGACAGAGGAGTTTTTGCTTGCCATACAAGATCAGGTCATCCCAACAAGAAACTACCTAAAGTACATAGTTGAAGATAATTCTGTCCGAGATAACAAATGCAGATTTGGGTGTCAGTCATCAGAGACTATCCAGCACGTCACCGGAGGATGCAAGCGTTTGCTGCAACATACTATAAAGAAAGGCACGACGCAGTTGCTAAAATACTTCATCAAGAACTGACTTCAAAACTGGGACTTCTAAATCTTAGTAAGGTGCCCTACTATAGATGCACCCCTGAGCCTGTTCTACAGAACTCAGGATACAGGTTGTACTAGGGTCGGACCGTGCGCACAGATTAAAGAGTTGCCCACAACAGGCCAAATATAATAATAGTGGATGAGTCCTGCAACCAAGTGACGCTGATTGATCTGGCCATTCCAAATACTAATAATTTAGAGACAAAGTAGAACGAGAAGATCAATAAGTACAGAGACTTCGAGATACGAGTAACGAGACAGTGGAGGGCAGTTAGTGTCCGATTGATTCCAATAGTCATGTCGTCAACTGGAGTGGTTCCTAAGAATCATCGAGAGAACGTTAAGGGACTGGGTCTTGGAGAGAATCTTTATATGGTTATGCAGAAAGCGGTAATACTTACAACTGCCCACACCGTGCGGAGATTCCTGAGAAATGAAAATGTGCCGCGTTGTCGTTCAGGACCCGATAACTTGGAAAGGGCTCCAACTGAGCTCAGTCCCTTTGGTATCTGAGATACCTGTGATGAATAAATGTTCCCCTTTGAGGGAGTGTGAAAGCCCTTTAGGCTGAAAAAAAATTCTTCAAATGAGCGCTAACTAAGCCACCTAGAACCCATAGCCAGAGTCAGTTTGAATTTATATATACATATACATATATATATATATATATATATATATATATATATATATATATATATATATATATATATATATATATATATATATATATATATATATATTGCTATAGATAGCAAATATGTAAGAAAATTAGAAACATTATTGTGGAGTAAATCGGGCCACGTACATAAAGTTAATATGTCCTAATATTTAAATGTCCTGTACAATTGAGAGTGTAAAATATTTTAGGATTAAATAAGGAATAGCAAGACAGCTAAAGGAATACAGAACAATGATTCCTTTTTTACATGTAGTACGTTTTAAATTTCACTAAACAAAAGTCGTTGGAATACAATGGAACGCAGAACAATAGCCTTGTTTTTATTTATAGAGTTTTAATATGATAAAGCGATTTTAATTTTATCCTTAGGCAGTAAGTACATTTACTACATTATACATTTATAATATTAAATTAAAAATAAGTTTTTTGTCAATACCAATAATAAGAAAAGACGCAGTGTTAGTTGATAAGGATATTTTTTGTGGTTGTTTCAAAATTGTGCAACCAACAAAAAGTTGGACAATGGTAAAACGCAAGGCCTATGAACGTTGTTTTACCGAGATACAGCGAGGACGATTCGTGATTGAACTACGGCAAGAGAAACTTTAATTTAGTTGACGTACGGCGTCACTATAAATATGGAAGTTGTGAATTAAACGTGAAAGGCAAGCGCCTCTTAATAAAATCATATTCAACTTTTGTGTATAGAAAATAAAAATGAATATCTGGTACACGGTTTGTTAAGACCGTTTTAAATAAAATGGAAATTAATTATTAATCACAGGCAAGCTACAAAAGCCAAACAGTAGATCAAATGGAGAGCAATAAGTACACATCAAATGGAAGAAGCACAATTAAGACATCATTCAGTAAGTCGTTTTATGAACTTTACCGTAATAAATGTGAAGACTCTTTTTCTATAGTGTGAATGGTTTTTAAGAATGTTTTGTCCCATTGATGGTTTTAATGTATATTTAGTTCACTAAGGGGGATATTAGGTAAAGGCCAAATCACTAGATCATAGTTGGGTAATTCATTGTTTTAAATAAATTTGTTTGTATTGATTTATCGACAATCTGTGATGATAAATTTGATATAACATTTTTAATGGAAATTTGTTAATTTAATCAATTAAAAATAAAACATACTAGATTGTACTTACATAGTCTGTCTAATTTTGACCTCAAATCAAACAAATATTAGTTATATGATAAAGTAAGGCTATTTTTCACCGTTAATTAAAAGTAAAATCAAAAGAGCCCAATCATATATATATATATATATATATATATATATATATATATATATATATATATATATATATATATATATATATATATATATATATATATATATATATATATATATTTGAAACTTCCAAACACTCGGGAGTACTATAATTTATAAAAACGATATATTAAACAAAAATTTTAGCTCAAGCACAGAACCCTACCCATGAGATGAGAGAAAAATTTAAAATCACAGCAGTAAGTAAACAATTTTTGGCATAATTTCAGGATCATCAATATTAGCGTTTTCAAATTAGGACGCAAATTGAATTCTCATGCTCTACAATTAAAAGTGCTATAAGAAAACACTAAATACCATAGCAATATATATATATATATATATATATATACATATATATATATATATATATATATATATATATATATATATATATATATATATATATATATATATATATATATATATATATATATATATATATATATATATATAAGTAGATAGGGCGACACCTGGGACCATCCCCTCCACTTTTTTTTCTGCGCATGCGCGATGACGTCATGCGCATGCGCTGACCTGTGACAGTTGACAGCTGACCTGTCAGATTTGACAGGTGTCAATGTCACCTGACCTGACAGCTGTCAACGTCAGCTGTCAGACCTGTCAGATGTCAATGTCAGCTGACCTGACAGCTGTCAGCTGTCAGACCTGTCAGATGTCAGATCTGACCTGTCAGATGACGTCACAAGCGTTCCAAGATGGCTGACCTGTCATAGACAGCCGCCACCCGGGTCTCTATGGAACTGTCTGATGACGTCAGACAGTTCCAAGATGGCAACCCCAGTCACAAGTCAGGTTAGGTATTAACTGTCTTATGTCTGACCTGAGATGACGTCACAAGCGTTCCAAGATGGCCACCTCTGTCCATAGATAGCCCCAGGTTAGGTATTAACTGTCTTATGTCAGATGACGTCAGATGTTCCATAGATATCTACAAGTCAGGTTAGGTCTCCATGTGTGTTTGTTGAATACCAGCTGTCTGATTGTTTATTAAGGTTATGTTTGTATTTGTTTATTAAGGTTATGTTCGTATGACATGCTTATTACCAATCAGCTGATTGTTTATTCAGGTTATGTTCACACACGTGTTGATTACCAATCATTTGATTGTTTATTAAGGTTATGTTTGTATTTGTTATGTCGTCAACGTGTTATCTGTTTGTTTATTAAGGTTATGTATGTATTTGTTTATTAAGGTTATGTTCGTACACACACAGCTGTCTGTTGTTTATTGTGTTGGTAAGATGTGTTGTATTGAAGTTGTTAGGGTATTTCGTTTTTGGCGGGAAATTTAAATTTATTCGAAAATTAGTGTCTGTTATGTCCAGAGATCTGACTCTTTGAGCAAGGGAACATTCTATTTGTAAATTGGTAGAGTGGGAGAATATTCCCTTGCTCGAGGGGAGAGGTCTGTTGGACACAGTCATTCGGTTTAGTCACACACATACATATATGAGGAAGATATATTGGGGTAATTTGAAATATGATATTTGAAAGAAAAGCATTCGCCTGAAATTAGATTTGAATTAGATTTGAACCCCCAACCATACAGCTTACTAAGATATGTACCGTCCCTAAACCAATCATGCTATGCAGACACACGGTGAAAGTTTGTTTACGGTTGTATTTATAAAACAAAAACCTGTTACATAAAACGTGTTTATCAGGCTGATGAGTGTGTGTGAGCGGGTATCTCTATTACATTCCAATTGTAACCTAATAGGAACTGTAATTTTAAAACAATGGTATATTTATAGTAAAAGACATTTAAACACGTTCCAATTAACATATCTAATATCAAATTCTAAAAACAAAAACGTTTTGAAGTAAACTATTAAATCAATAACAAAACGTATTTACATATAGATATGCTAATCTACCTGTTTAGTATGTAATAAAACTGAGACCTGGTTTTACGTAGGCGTTTGTTTTATCTGAGTGTTTTATATCACAGTGAATCCAAACAATATTATATAGGGAGTGATCAAAAAAAAACACAAGTTACAAAACTCGATTTAAAACATGAAAACTAAACTTTGATATACGAGGATTGTTTGATAAGTATTGTTTGAATGCAAACATATTGGTAAATAATATAAGAGTGTACTTACATACAGCAAGAGACGTCATACTTGTTTCACTGCTTATCACCTACTAAACAGGTGTGTATGAATTTGGTCTTTTGGTTGAGGTTGTACACGTTGTTTAAAAGCATAGAACACACGTCATGACTGCACGAAGGCTTTGCTTAGACTGACAGACAGAAAGGGGTTAATCAAAAAGCAACAAAATAAAAATAAAACAACTGATTTACATACAATAAAAATTTATTAGGATTAATTAAGTTGTACATATTGATACATAAATGACATACTATTATTACATAATGGCTCTAACGATGCCCGTTAGAGGTTTATATTCCAATACACTGTCATGAATAACCAAACAATAAACACGAGTATTTTTAGGGAAGTTGGCGTGACTCATAAACTCCACCTTAATGTCCACCGTTGAAGACTTGATTGACTCGTTCTGGTGCTGACAGTCAATCACAAATAGAGCTCGGTCTTTAAACTCGTCATAATTCAAGATAGGCTCCGACATGTTTTTATAACAGAAGCTTTTTTGAAAATCTGTATACATGCTATAGGCTTCTGCATATTTCGATTTCTCAAAATCCATATTCATAGATTTATAAGGGTAGCATTCTGAATTTAGAAACACCCGGAGGTCCAACATACCAATGTTATCGAAATAGTCTGGCCTCTTCTTCACGTTGTCCTTACGATCTGTTTGAAATGCTATAATCACATATCGAGGTCTTTCCAAGTTGGTTGCAGTTTTAACAGCCCACACATCTCTGTTGATATCTCTGAGTGCTGGTAACTCATATATGTCCCATTTGCGGTATGCGAGAAATATAGATGTGTCTTTTGCTATTTTATCCATCAGTTCCAATTTCATTTTATCATTGGGAAAGACATGTTTTACCTTTAAAAACATATTGGTTACGGTGATTTTTGCTCGTGCCGTACCTGTGCTGTAATAGCCGTTGGAATCGTTTCGACTTCTTGTAAAGCGGAAAGTATGTTTGCCACAGAGAACTCCTTTGAAATGATGAAAGAAACTGAAGAGGAACCTAACAGGTATGAGCATGTGAAACTTGTTATCATTTAAGGTGATGTGCTCCGACGACACATTCAGACCGGCGTTGCTAAGAGATTGGGCTTCATTCTTACTGAACGATAGCAGACTTTTGATGAGTGTTGTGGTGTATGGGTCTCGCACTCGTTCCACTTCCTTGTTATTTAACTCATAGGTCATTGATTCAAACAGAGCTGCTCCTCCATTATTGGACAGATAACAAGCACCAGTGGCATTTTGGATTGCTACAGGTTCCAGAGCACCTTCGATTATTAGAGCTGACTCGGCCAGACATACGAACGCATCTTGTTGGTTGATGGCTATTTCAATTTCATCGCTGTTACCAAACGATTTAGTTGGTGAATAGTAAGAGCGCAGCTCTTCTCGATCGATGGCATCATCAAACACGGGGTCTTTGAATATTTCTAGTTTTGACGACATGATAACCCAGGCTCTGCAGGAACTCAATATTATCGGGACGAAGCGTACCCTTTGACGTGTCTGACTCAACTGAATTTGTTGTGGTAGATGCACTTGCTTTTATATCCTTAAAGACCAACATACTAAGCAACTTTTATAAGTTTCAAGCGAACAGACACCTCTTCACCTTGAAAGTTGACAGGAACTGAATCTTGGTCGACGATGTCGATGCTTATATTGGAAATCTCTTGCTTGTTCACCGGCAAGTAAATTAAATTTTTAGGTTCTATGTCGATTGCGTAGCCAGGATCAACCATCGGAGCAAACTCATACAGCGTATGTGAGGGTTGTCCGTTATAATAGGAACCAGACACAATATTGGTTTCTATGCGAATCTGTCTAACATCCATTATTTCAACAGGTAAATCAGATTCATAAAAGGTGTCCGGCTGAAGAACTTGTTTTGAAAAGCCCAACATTCGCCCAATCGAACCATCAAATTCAAAACTGACATTTGTATAACACTTTAGTCTACATTTGATGGTGTTCGGATTAGGTCTCAGAATCAGAGCCTGTTGCTTTTGTTCGTGTGTTGCTGTAGCACCAACAAGTTCATTTTGAAGTAACTCTTCCAAGTGTGTTATTTCATAAGCACCGGTGGGTATCGTGATGGTTCGCCAACCGGTTCCTTCTTTTACATGAAATTTGTTTTTACCTTCATAGATGTTGGGTATGTTGTTGTAGGTGTGAAAGCCTATCAAGGCAACAGCATAATTACCATCCAAAACAATTGGTGGATGGTAGTCTGACGACAGATGGCAGCTGCGGTCTTTCAACACGAAGGTGTGCGCCATGACTGATACACACAGGCTACTGTTTGAGTCTTTTATTGCAATGGTTTTTGCAGATACAACCCATAACCGGAGCGCTGTTTCTTGAGATACATGCCTTTTGTCTCACATGCATTCATATATATACACACCCAAATAAAATATAGTTTAGTTTAAGTTAAGATGCGTACCAGCAAACACGCTTCTGCCTTACCCATTACAAATATAGACGATGTTGTTACGGACACAGCTCAACAACAACTGAGGCATGGTCCTCTCTTTCCAAACACCGTTCGCTGTATCATATGTGGTCCGAGTGGGTGTGGTAAAACTAATGTCATGCTGAGTTTGTTGTTTGAAGCAAACGGTTTAAAATTTGATAACGTGTATGTGTATTCAAAGTCTCTGTATCAACCGAAATACAAGAAATTAAAGGAGGTGATGAGTGCAACAAAAGGTGTTGGTTACTATCCTTATAGAGAAAACGATGAAATATTAGATCCGGAAGATGCCAAGGACAACTCTGTGTTTATATTTGATGATGTAGCTTGTGACAAACAAGATAAAATAAGAGCATACTTCAGTATGGGCAGACATAAGAATATTGATTCATTCTATCTCTGTCAAACATATACACGAATACCCAAACATCTGGTACGTGACAACACCAATGTTATTGTGTTATTCAAGCAAGATGAAACCAATTTAAAACACGTGTATGACGATCATGTGACCACCGATATGGACTTTAAAGAATTTAAAACTACCTGCTACCAATGTTGGAAAGATAATAAGTATGGTGTGTTGGTGATTGTGAAGGAAAACGATGTACACAAAGGTCGATATATTCGATAGATATATATTATTCTAACACAACAATGATAGACAGGGCAGTCAGCTGTCTAACACAGCTGTCATACAGCTGTCTAACACAGCTGTCTAACACAGCTGTCATACAGCTGTCATACAGCTGTCTAACACAGCTGTCTAACACAGCTGTCTAACACAGCTGTCATACAGCTGTCATACAGCTGTCATACAGCTGTCTAACACAGCTGTCTAACACAGCTGTCATACAGCTGTCATACAGCTGTGTTAGACAGCTGTCTAACACAGCTGTCTAACACAGCTGTCTAACAAGACAGACGGATATCGTGATAAATAAGAAGACATGTACCCTGACGGAGTCAGTATATGTTAAACCACCACACAACCTGTATCGCTCAATCAAATGATTAGACCGGCTGGTAACACCGACCAGTTGTAGCACAATGGAAGTGTTGGGTAAGGAAGAGCGAAAAGTTAAGAAAAGGATTTTACAACTTGCTGACAATATTCGAAAAAAAACATTTAATGCTTAAACTTAACAGAGCCGAGAATGATGATGCTCTGCAACGTTTATATAAACCACTTGTTGAGCCCCTAAGTGAAATATCTAAAAACACAGCAGCACTGCAGCAGCAGCAGCAGCCGCCGCCGCAACCACCAAAGGCTGAACAAATCAAAGACGAAGTCGATATACCAGAAACGAAACCCCAAGTAGAGTTCCTTAAAGACCATGAAGTTTTTGAAGCTGAACCAAGGGAAGAGGCTGAGGAGACAAGTTCCGATGAGGATATCCCAACATTTGAAGAGCTTGAGGCAGACCTACAAACTGTCACATCCAACCCTGCATATCAAGAATTTTTGGAGCAATATCCTGAACGAGTTCGATATTATGTAGACAAGTATTTTACTGAACCACCAAGGCTCGCTACCATTGATCAAACGTATGGTGCTCGCTACGCTAAAGATACCGGTAGCTGGAGTCTTGGTAACAAACACTTAGACTTTACTGATGCTGAGATTCAACTGGGCCAAAGGAGATACCCGCAAACACAAGGTTTGCTAGAATTGTTATTTATGAAAAGACCCCGGGGGTATACTTATGACGATCTTCAACACTATAGAGATATTCTAGAAGCAACTAGTGTTCATAAAATTTCTGGACGCAGCAAGTGCGTTATGGTAGTGAATTTTCATAAAAATGTTTTTATTGCAAATATGTGTGTTTTCTTTTTAAGAAAGCAGACATCAATTTTGGTTACCAGTATAACCTATATAGAAAAAGCAGGCATCAAATTTGATTACCAGTATAACATATATAGTAAAAACAATGTGCCATGTTTCATCAAAATAACTTGATTGTTTGAAAACGTACAGAAATTTCCAAAAGTAAACCAAACGTGTTACTGAAAAATCCGTTTCTTAGTCAACCTTATAGGTTAATAGCAAATTGAGCTTTTCAAATATGAAGCATTTAATCACTTGCTGCCTCCAGAATTTCTTAACTTACAAACATGCATTATATTTCGATGGAAAATGCAAAAAAATAAGGCGTTTTCGACAAAAAAAATTATTTGTATCACCAACGACTTATGGGCCACCCTGTGATTGTCGCAATAATTTTTTAAGATGTAGCTCAAAACACCGTAAAATTAATGTATACAATATTTTTTCATATCTTGTATAATAACGAATATATTGAGCTTTATTGATTTTTTACGAAAATTAGAGAAAAATTATATACCATTAAACATTAAACTCTATAGCTAAGGCTACTGCCAAGCATCAGAGAAAGGGTCTATTAGAAATGAATTTTCTGGAAATATTTTAGTAAAATGAAGGACAATGACGGTTGAAACTAAGAGTTCGGTGTATGTAAAACATTCTTCTTGAGACATTTTCTTTCCATAGATCGTATTAGATTCAAGTTATTTGCCTAAATGTTGCGAATTTTGACGTTTTCAATTGTCACTTTGACGTTTTGAGGAAACCCCCAATTTATTTTTCTTTAAATGCCCATAACTTTTTTGTCTTTTGACCTACAGAGCTAAATTTTGGTAGGTGGCACACCTATAATGATATAAACCAGCTTACCAAATTTCGTTGCCCTTACTTTGTTAATTTTGGAGATATAAATATTTTGCGAATGAAAACACAAATTTTTCCGTGAAAACCTCGGCGGATTTTCCTGGCTAACAAAATTATTTAAGCGACTTGCGAAAGGAATGTACTCACCAATTTTGACGTTTAAAATCGCAATTTTGACGTTTTGAGGAAAATCCAAATTTATTTTTCTTTGAATGCCTGTAACTTTTTTATCCTTTAACCTACGGAGCTAAATTTTGGTAGGTAACTTGCCTATAATGATATAAATCCGCATATGAAATTTGGTTGTCCTTACTTTGTTAATTCCGGAGATATAAATTTTTTTCGAAAGAAAACACAAAATTTTCCGGGAAAACCTGGACCGATTTTCCTGGCTAACGAACTTATCCAAGCCATTTACAAAAGGAATTTATTCACCCAATTTAATCAAAATCGGCCCATTATTTTTTGAGGTATCGGTGTGATACATATATATATATATATATATATATATATATATATATATATATATATATATATATATATATATATATATATATATATATATATATATATAATATATATATATATATATATATATATATATATATATATATATATATATATATATAAAAACATATAAAAATTTAAACCGACCCCGGATATGTGTTCTGGGGGGCCTAATTAGCGCTCATTTGAAGAAATTTTTTCAAAATTCAAAAGTCGGGATCTCCTCATTATTGAATTTTTTTTAAGAAAATTCACTAAAATGAACTATGATCCTAACGCCCGAACCAAGGGTTGTTCCTCTGAAAAGTATCTGACTCTAATAAAACCAGTGATAAATCCACGAGGTCGTAGATCGTCAACTCCTCAAGGTTTTGGTTACACCTACGAGGAAGACGATGACGACAGCAACGTCAGACATCTTAACAAAAAACAAAAGACTGAACCTAAAACTCAGAGTGATAAGAGCAGCGATAGCAACGGCATGAGCCCTAACAACAACATCAGCACCAACAACTATATGATACAAAATAACAAACAAATAGCCTATGTGTATTGGAATGACATAAACGAGTTGGTTGACAGACTTAGACTTTTAGTGGCTTACCAAGTTGCAGGTAATAATGCTCATAACAACTAAATTCAGTCAATCTTGGAAGAACTAAAAGAAGCTAGTGTTATCACCTAGTAAACCCACAGCCATGAAGAGACACCAACGACAACAAGAGCAGCACCAACGCAACACTGAACCATCTAATGTTAATAATTCTATAAATGTATTCCAACAAACGGGCAAGAGTTTACATACTTGTACTTAGAATCAAATAAAAGTCTTTGTTAAAATTACTGTGTTTTTATTTTGTAATACAATTAAAAAGTATGTCGTAAAGCAATAATATCCTGAATAAACTTATCTTCTGCAAACATAAATAATGTGATGATGTCATCCTTTCGGTTATGTCTGTATTCTAGACAAGCTCAAACACGAATAATGGGGTGATTCAACAGATATAACACAAGATAACATTCGCCAAGGTTAACAACTGTAAAACGTAGTTTACCCTAAGTGGGCCTCTCTCTTGCGTATATTAAACAGATACACAGACAAGCTCAAACAGGATCAAGGTTAACAACTGTAAAACGTTGTTTATCCTTTGTAAGGGCCTCTCTCTCTCTTACATCAGTTTGTTTCCTCAATACAAGAGAGACACTTGTTCAGTATGTGTTAAGCTGTGAAACAAGGATGACATCTCTTGCTGTATGTAAGTACACTCTTATTATTATGTCTGCATTCAAAATAACAAATACAAACATAACCTTACTAAACAATCAGATGATTGGTAATCAACATGTGTGTGAACATAACCTGAATAAACAATCAGCTGGTTTTGTTTTATATATACAACTGCGAACAAACTTTAAACGTGTGCGTCTGTGGAGCTATTGGTTTAGCGATAGTATATATCTGAGAAAGCTGTCTATGGTCGATTCGAGGTTCGTGGGTTCAAATCTAATTTCAGGCGAATGCTTTTCTTTCAAATACACATGCATCAGTCACTCTAAGCAAAGACTTCGAGCTGTCATGACGTATGTTATATCCTTTCAAACAGCATGTACAAGCTTCAACAATGGCAATCAGTTGTCTGTCTGTTTGTATCCTGAACACAGAAGACACCTGTTCAGTAGTGTGTGTTAAGCTGTGAAACAAGGATGACGTCTCTTGTTGTATGTAAGTACACTCTTGTATTATGTCTGTTTGCATTCAAATAACAAATACAAACATAACCTCAACAAACAATCATATGACTGGTAATCAACATGTATACGAACATAACCTTAATAAACAAATACATACATAACCTTAATAAACAAACAGATAACACGTTGACGACATAACAAATACAAACATAACCTTAATAAACAATCAAATGATTGGTAATCAACACGTGTGTGTGTGTGTGTGAACATAACCTGAATAAACAATCAGCTGATTGGTAATAAGCATGTCATACGAACATAACCTTAATAAACAAATACAAACATAACCTTAATAAACAATTAGACAAACACACATGGAGACCTAACCTGACTTGTAGATATCTATGGAACATCTGACGTCATCTGACATAAGACAGTTAATACCTAACCTGGGGCTATCTATGGACAGAGGTGGCCATCTTGGAACGCTTGTGACGTCATCTCAGGTCAGACATAAGACAGTTAATACCTAACCTGACTTGTGACTGGGGTTGCCATCTTGGAACTGTCTGACGTCATCAGACAGTTCCATAGAGACCCGGGTTGCGGCTGTCTATGACAGGTCAGCCATCTTGGAACGCTTGTGACGTCATCTTACAGGTCAGATCTGACATCTGACAGGTCTGACAGCTGACAGCTGTCAGGTCAGCTGACATTGACATCTGGCAGGTCTGACAGCTGACGTTGACAGCTGTCAGGTCAGGTGACATTGAGACCTGTCAAATCTGACAGGTCAGCTGTCAACTGTCACAGGTCAGCGCATGCGCATGACGTCATCGCGCATGCGCAGAAAAAAAGTGGAGGGGATGATCCCAGGTGTCGCCCTATCTACTTATATATATATATATATATATATATATATATATATATATATATATATATATATATATATATATATATATCACACCGGTAACCCTAAAAAATAATAGTCCGATTTCGATCAAATTTGGTGGGTACCTTCCTCTTGAAAATGGCTTCGACAGGTTCGTTATCCAGGAAAATTGTCCCGGTTTTTCCCACAAAATTTGTTGTGTTTTCTTTCGAAAAGTTTATATATTTCCGGAAATAACAAAGTTGGGGCAATCAAATTAGGTATGCTGGTTTATGTCACAAAAATAAACCATGTGTCAAAATTTAGATCTATAGGGAGAGAGTTAGGCATTTAAAGAAAACAATTTTTGGTACCACTGATGACCAGATAAACGCAAAAAATCAGAATATTTTGTGTGGATAACAGAACGTATTGTATGTTGCAGACAAAGGAAAATGCCCAGTTTCAAAGCTCGATTGAATATTTGACGGCCGGTTAGTTAATCAAGGCTTCAGACGACCAATGACAGCTTCAAACTATTTGGCTGTCATGGCAAAAACCCGAATTATAGTCTGTGATTGGATGTCTGATGCCTTGATTAACTAACCTGAAATCAAATGGTTAATCAAGCTTTGTGAAACTGGGCATAAGTTTCTTTGGCGCAAAAAGGTCAAAAAATGCCAGAAAATTTAATTTGAAAATTTGTAACTTTTCTTCTGAAGACATCAAAGTCGCGATTTGAAATATCAAAATTGGAAACTTTTAGGCGAAGAACCTAAAGCTAATACGAGCAATGTAGAGAAAATGTTACAAGAAATGTGTTTTACAGGTAGTTCAGCTTCTGCTTTAACCGTCATTGTCCTCCATTTTACTAAAATATTTCCAGAAAATTAATTTCAAATAGAGCCTTTCTTAGCTGCTTTAGCAGTAGTTTTAGTTATAGAGTTTATGGTTTAATTCTCTATAATTTTTAGCAAATTTTCGTAGTAGAAATTTGCTATTGAGGAGGCCGCGACTTTGTAATTTTAAAAAGATTTTTTCAAATGAACACGAACTATGTTGCCTAGGACCCATATCTGGGGTTAATTTCAGTTTTTATATGTCTACATATATACAGGCTGACGCATTTCTAAAGTAAAGCTCAATATTATTGTTATTATACAAGATACCAGAAACAATTATATACGTTAATTATAGGGTAGCTTGACCTGTATCCTATAGAAATTATTTCGACAATCACAGGTGGTCCATAAGCCGTTGGCGATACAATTTTCTTTTTTAAATCGAACATCCCTCATATTATTGCATTTTTTCATTTTCCATCGAATTGTAATGAATGTTTCTTTTCAAGTTATTTCAATTGTTTTGTAACTTTTAAGATTTTTGGCACATCTAAAAAAAGTCTGGACGCAGCAAGTGAGTTGTGGAAGTGGGTTTTCTTTAAAAAAAATTAATAGCAAATATGTCTCTCTAATGCAAGCAGGCTTCAATCTGGTTACCTATACAGTAGAAACAATGTACCATATTTTCACAAAATTACTCATTGTTTGAAAATGTACAAAAATTTTCCGATAATAAACTTAAAATGTTTCCGAGAAAACTGGTTTCCTAGCCAACAAACCTTAGGTTAATAGCAAATTGAGTTATTGAAATTTGAAGGATTTAATGAAAATTCGCTACCAAAACGCACTTACTGCGTCGCGATTTTTTCTTGCAAACATGCATCATATTTTGATAAAAAATTCAATAATATAAGGGTGTTCGAAAAAATTTGTAGTTATCATCAACGACTTATGGGCCTTCCTGTGATTGTTAAATTAAAAACAGACAGATTTGTCATTAATAGCGTTTTTATGAATATATAGTACCATATCGAACTTGCTAAGTCCAGACTTTTTTTAAAATTAAATGCTAATAACTTTTCTATGTTTTAGCTTAAAGATATAAATTGTGATGTCTTATATACGTTTTACAACGGAACCAGTATTTTAAATTTGGTTGCCATAGCTTTGTTATTTTCGTAGATACAAATATTTTCTGAAAGCAAACGGACAATTTCGCCTTAAAAAATGGTCCGATCTTCCTAGCTAACGAACTTTTCCTAGCCATCTACAAAGTTACCTTCCAAATTTCATCAAAATCATAAATATTTAATCTGACCATACATACTGGTTTTAAGGGCTAAAGTTTGGGCACGTTTAAAGAGATTTTTCCAAAACTCAAATGTCTTGATTTTCTCATTTACGAATGTATGCTACGAAAATTTCCTGAGAGGCGAGGAAAGTTGTTAAATGAAGTGGTTTTGAGTTTGTAGGACTATGCCTCCGCACACAAATCGCATGCTGCTGCGGAAACCGATCGTAATTTAAGGTTATCAAAATGTATAAACATCCCTGGCCCTATATCTTCTATAAACTGAAAAAGGAAACGTACATATAAAGAGAGGGAAGACCTAGTTTTTAGAGCAGAGTTTTTGTAGACTTATTAAAAAGTCATTACAGTTAAGAAAGAAAAAACAATGATATTAATTATAATTAAATATAAGGATAAGAGCCTCGGTGGTCCAGGGGTAATAACGTGTACCTCTGAACCGAATGGTACTGGGTTAGACTCTCAGGGTTTCGCTTTCACCTTTTCAGTACATTGTGTAGAATTAACATCACCCGAGGTGGTGGCTTTGTATTCAAGCAAATTGAATATCTGCACGTTCTGCTTTTCAGAGTAGGCGTAAGGCTTTCGGTTCCATGTCCATGCGATCTTCAGCACGTTAAAGATCCCTACCTTCCTTACAGGAAGGCAGGGGTGTGGCAAAATTTCCAAAATAGTGAGGTGAAATTGCTCCCTGGCGTTAAAACTTAAAAAAAAGATAGAAATGCATGGCAGTTTTAAAAACAATCTCTTTATAAAAATTTGTCTTGTTTTCTTAGAGATATAGCATAAAATAAATTGGTGGAACATAAAAAGCAGATGTACGGAATGTTTTATGACAATAAATCTTATGTTCATCCAATTAAAGTTTTTGTTGTCTTCGATTAAATTGCCGTAGCCGCATCATTCTTTTCTCAATAAATAAGCAGGTATTTCTTCAATTAGTAAGATAACATACAATCATTCATGTTTTTCTGAAGTTTATAGTCCTTTAAACGATTATGACAGGGTCTAATAGAACAATTATTTAACTAACTTATTTTAATAATAGCAATTGTGGATTTACTTAATAGCCAATTGTATAAAAAAACGGCAAGCTTGTAGCAAATTAAAGCGCAGATTAATACCACTATAAATAGACGTGTATGCAAAATACATAGGTACTTTGTTTTAGTTTAACCATCCTTCTGTTAATTTTAATTGTGATCAAGATGTTGCGGGTATTTTTGTGGCCAATTATTATATGTGTAGGAGTTTTTACGTGTTATTCAAATCAACTTTCACTACGTAAGTAAAACAATAACTCCCAATAGGCTTACAGACATATTTAACTTAATTTTGGCGTAATAAAAATATATGCGTTTTTAGAGAATTTGTGGAGAATGAACACGGCGTTGAGAAGATCGCGACTATTGAATTCTGAAAATAATTGTTCAAATGAGCGTGAACTAGGCCCCTGGACCACATATCTGGGACCAGTTTCAACATTTATGTTTATACATAAATAGATGCTCTACATAGACCGAGCAATTGTGACGTTCTACTTTCAAAGCGTCGAGTGGGTCGGTGTTCGGTTTCGTTAGAAAAACGGGTCGACTCGAGCGCCACAACTTTATTTGGAATTTTTAATATTTGGGGGCAAAACGAGAACCGCAAAGGGGTGGAAGAAAGGTTAGCGGACCTCCCTATGAAAGTAGGATGCCAAAGAAACTCTCGTGGAGATAGTCGGTCTCCAGGGGTAGGATTTGTTTAAGTTTTGGCAGGGAAGTTTGTCAAAAGACAATATATATATATATATATATATATACAAAGTTGTGTACAAGCAATTAAAAGGAAACTCGCAATGTGAAATTAGATAAGGGTTCTCACCAAGGCCGACTGTTACATAAAATGCCTGTAAAGTAAAGATGGAAGCGTCGGGATCTTGTTTCAGTTTTGCTGAAATACGATGTTTCTAAACGCGCTATTACTGTCGTTATCAACTAATTCTCCCCCCTGATCTTTGTAGGAGGTTTTACTTAGTTACCGCAATTAATAAATATCAATATTCTAAAATGTTCCACGCCCCTGCGACGAGAGGTTGAACACTGTACAATATTTGTGGACCCCAAAATCAAGTTTATTTCCACAGGTATGAAAATATAGCGGGTTTCTAATAGTGTACTTTTACTTGGGAAGTCTACCGGATAGCACAATACGCTATTTAGTTTTAAAGCAGACACTAAAATATAGCTGCAAACGAAATGTCATTTTAAAAAAACTCCTTCGGTTATTTAATAAGTGAATGGACACATACAAGATTCGGTCGGCAAAACTCTAAGGACATTTCTAAATGATGGGGACACCTATATACATGTAATACGGGTTGTTACAAAAGATGAAATAATTAAGTACACTTGAGCAACAATTTACATTTATCAAAAATAAATAACAGCATAAAATGCTTCTCACCATTGCTTCTAGAATAGTGTCGAAATGGTGGAGTGGGGTACAGTAGAGCAGATGGCCTTGAACGCTCGTTTCATTAGCCACAAGCTGCTTTTAATGTGTCGGAATGGTAGGTCTACTGATTTTACTAACGGTAAGCGGTACGTATTGAAACGGTTAAAACGGCTAAATAAGAACTGTACTTGCGACGGAAGTTCAGGTGCTAAATGACTAAATTCTCACTTGCCGAATTCCGTATTCTGAAACTGAATGATTCTCCCGGCCGGCGGGTCGGTTTATATCAGTGGCGGCTCGTGACTTTGGGAGTGGGTGAAGCAGAATCCGCGCGGCTACAAAGGGGGGTCCAAGAAGACGAAGACCCCCTGCGATGCAGGCGAATTTTTTAAAAATTTCAAGGTCACGCGTTCTCCTGACACTTTAGTATTTGAATGAAAAATCCATTTGTACAAAAATATAGACTTTCACAAGGAATAATATCCAGGAATATTCGATGAGAGGACACTGTACACGCACGCATACGGTAATATAATACGGCGCATATTACCTATGAAAATCTGCTTATAGAATAAAGAGCTACAAGCATATTTTTTTTGCAAATTCAGGGCCCTTCTTTTTTTTTACAACATGAAATTTTATATGTAATATTTTATTATTTTGAAATTATTCTTTTAGAGGTGATAATAAACAAATCAATTCCACTTACCAAAAAGAAACATGAAAAATCCAGCTTTTCAAAGTCTGTAAACGTGACGCATACCAGATGTAACGGCAACATAGTAAAAATAAAAATACGCCTCTGACGATCCGACTCAATCTAAATAAACGACGGACACTAAGCTTTGAAGCCGGCTCAGAACTCTATATCACTTTTGTGACTAATAAACACCAACCCACTAGTGAACGTGCCGCCGGTGCTCTGGCAACCGTCTCATGCAAGCGTCCCGCAACAGATGCAGAATTTGTATACAAACGAATCTGGCTCAGTCAGTCTACAGTTGCTTAACGCTCTAGAGTGGCCTATAGTCTGCAACACGTAAGCGCTGTGTGCTCGGGCATGCATACATTATATTCGGTGATCGGGGGAGGGCTTGCAAATTATATCGTACCATAAATTACTATAAAAATACATTATCAACTGCGGCGCGACGCAACAAGACATTTTTATCTGGTTGTACCAAATGAATTTGAGAGAATAAAAAAACTTAAAATGATGGTGGATTTTGAATAAAAAAAATTAGCTTAACCGAAAAATATAGGTGAAGCAGCGCTTCACTTGCGTCATAGGACAAGCTGCCACTGGTTTATGTATGGTATAAAATATGTATCCTTGTTTAGTTCTAGCAGTTTGTCTTTCTGTATTCATCTTATATACCGGTTAAACCTTTTACGATTGAAATTTTGGAATTTTAAATATTTACTGTTACGTTATCAAAGCTATAACATTCCAACGTAAATAATATCTATCTTTTCCTGATCGAAAATATATTTCATACCGCTTTTTCCGTTTCTACAGGTGTTTTAAAAATTTGATTCAGTTAAAAGTGTTATTTATGAGAATTAACAGAGTTTTCATTTGGAAAAAGAAATTAGGTTCATCAGAACGAAACGCGACTTTCTTTACACGTTAGAAATATATCAGCTGCTGATGGTAGCTGATTTCTGAAAATTGGTGCAGCGACATATTATCTATCGATCTAAAATAATGGCGTCACTCTGTCGCTTTTTGTTATACCGGTTGTCGGAATGAACTATGTTATTTTTAAAGGAACACCTGTATATTATTTTGGATGCAACATCCTAGATAGTATTATATTTCTAGATTCCGCATCGAATTCTAGATCAAACCCTACAAAGGCATCATACGAGAAGAATGCGTCGTTTTCGGCTTAATTAATTTTTTTCGAAACTTTTAAGTGTCACTACTGCGTTAAATAAAACATGTCTCGGCTATTAACCAAGATTGGAGAATATATCTCGGGGAGAAAACTAAGGAAGCGTCGTTTTAGGTTAAACGCAGTTTATGTTTTCAACAACTTATACAGAGCGTTCTCTACTAAATGTCCAACTATGGCAATTTATTTCATATATAGCGTAATAATTTTAAATAGAACATCCTATATTTCTCTGCTTAGTCTTATTGAACATTAAAATCTTATATAAATTCAGTAACACTTTCCTACACACATCTCTTACCATTTCCAAGATATTGATTATCACTTTATATTTCGTTGTAGGTATTCAGATACCTGGTCTAACTTAGTCGACTTCGATCGAAAATGTAAAATTCAAAATCTATTATTTTTGTAAGCAGATTATAAAAGTGGTGCTCTTGTTCGAAGTTGTTTGTTTCTTTTTGACTGGTGCCAGCTTAATTATCTTACAACCACAGCAAATTTGGTAGTAATTGGTCCATAAGACAAACGAAGATTTTTGGTACCTAAGTGAGTTTAGATCTATGAGTATTTATTATAACTAATGTTAGCGTTTCACTTTATGAAGTATAATATAGTAGTCTCAGTGGTAGAGTGGTCCATGCGTTGGACTGATAAGCCGAAGGGGTCCCGCGTTTAATACCTGACAGGGTAATTTAAATTTATTTCCACTTTTTCAGTACCAAGTGTCAAACTAACATATTATATACTTTGCTGATACCGAATTTGAGCAAATTATGTGTAATGTGTAAATTACCAAAAACGTAGAGATAGGTACCACATTTCAGATTTCTAGGTTAGAAGAAATAAGGTTCTAAGGATTTCAAAAAAAAAAAAATTGCCACTGGTGATCATAGAAGGACACAAAACTAAGTTGTGCGGTTACAAATATTACAGACAAGAAATCAGCTCTCCTTTTGCAAAAAGATGAAGCAGTTTAGAAAAGCTACTTTGGAAAATGTATAGTCTTTCTTATGAAAATGGTAAAGTTGCGAATTGAATCGTCAATGCGGCGAGTATTAAACAAATAATCTGAAATGGATGTAGGTTATGTAAACAAAATTTGGTACCAAATATTTTACAAAGCTTTAAGTTGTTGCTTAACCTTTGCTCAGCTTAAATATTTGCAAAAAATTCATTACAAATAGATCCACTATCTGGTATTTTGGTAGTAGTTTAAGTTATATAGTTTTTAATGTAATAGCCTATAATTTTTTATTTGACAAAATTAATTATAGAAATTTTATATGCTGGTAATAAATCGATCAACGCACAAACCATATATCTTGTAGCGAGAGTTTGGCGTGTATTATATTACCGAATTTCTATAAGTAATTTTTTTAAAGTTTATTAACAAATTTGTCATTTTGTTATTATAAAAAATAATAAACTTAGAATTTTGTACATACGTAGCCTATATACAAATATGTCTCAAAATTCGGCCTAATTTTGTTATAGAAAACCTTATTCTCAAAATATAAAAAAAAAGTGTATATTAATTCATCTGTATCACATGGATTAAGCTACAATTCTCCACGTCTATGGTGGTGTCGTGGGTTGGAGTAAGATTCTCGTCCTTAAGGTTGTTGGTTTGACTATCTGTAGGGGATCAGTTTTAAAGAATTATTAAATGTAGGTCAGTGTCAAACTAGTGCCCACTTTCACAAAGCTCGATTGAATATTTAACGGATGGTTCGTTGCTTCAGACGACCAATCACAACAATTAACTAATCGTACGTTAAATATTTATTCCAGCTGTGTGAAACTGGGAAATAGTGACGCAAAATTAACTAGTAGTCTAGTATATTATCAAATAGTTAAAAAATTTGTTGAAGTATCCACTAAACTACTTCAAGAATTGCCTTAAAGGCGCTACACACGTGGCGATTTATCGTACTACTGCATGCAGTACAACATCGGCCAGAACTGCTGCAGTAACGATACGCAGTAGCGTCTGTAGGAAAATTGGATGCCTCGTAGTATGCAGTAGCCGAATCGCTCGCAGTACGGAGCTTCCATAAAATATCGTATCAGCGGTCGTGTTTGATCGCAAGTTGGAACGTCTGTAGAGTTATCACGACTGCGCACTTACGATTTTTCCATTGTACGGGTGTATTATTTGATTGTTAGCCAGTTAGTCTTTTCATTGTATTAATAATGTATATTTACAAAGAAAGACATTCTGGGAAGAGTTTATTGAAATGTAAGGAGAAAACATCTGCATATGGGAGGTGAAATCAAAAGATTATGCAAATAAAATAAAGAGAAATGACAGTTATGATATTTTGTTAAACAAATTTAAGGAATTGGTCCCAGAAGGGACGGAAGAAAGAATGAAAAAAAAAAAAAACAATATGAGAACTAAGGTGCGTGTGTGTGTTTTTTGTTTGTTTCTTAAACGTCGGAATATTTCCGCGACTATGGCCACCGACGCCAGGGAGCAGTTTCACCTCACTATCCTGGAAATTTTGCCGAACACCTGCCTTTCTGTAAGGAGGGTAGGGATCTATAACGTGCCCAACATCGCATTGACACGGGACCGACGGCTTCACGCCCCCTCCGAAGGGCGGAACGTGCAGCCATTCAACTTACTCAGATACAATGCCAGAACCTCGGTTGATGTTAATGTTACAGTTTGTACTGAAAAAGTTAAAGGAGAACCCTGGGATCGAACCCAGTACCCTTCAGTTCAGAGGCACACGTTCTTGCCCCTGAACCACCGAGGCTCTAAGAACTAAGGTGTAAATTCACTTAGCGCTTGATGTGAAATACCTGTTCTTAATTTAAGATCTTCATAAGAACATCTTGTTGCCAAATATCTTAATGTAGTGACTAATCTTTCTTCGTTCCTCATAGTTGTATCTTGTTTTGTAATTTTCAGCATCAGAATCCATTATTAAGTAATTTTTAAAATCAAGAGGCTCTTCATGTTCAAGTTTTTTTAACAGCCACATAAGAGCGAATATTTGTTTCTGTCCAACAACTACCTTTTACACCATTTTCTCTTTTTCACTGATTTTTGTTCCATCTTTGTTCTGTATTGCTTAATGTGACATCCCTGTAAGCCACCACCCCTAAGAATATAAGCTCATTCTGTTACATCAGAAAACCATTCTAGTTTTTGAGTTTGTAACTCAAATATGTTGTGGTAAATATCTAAGTAGAGATACATGTTAATATAAGTGTATATATAGTGATAGGACAAGAGAATCATTCAATATGTCACCTAACTTTAACTACAGTGTTACTATTTAATTAAAGCAAACAACACAACTATCTACTGAATAACCTATTATAACTAAAAGCACAATTTATATACGGTCCTTCGAGTATACACGTAACAATTTTCATCAATCAAAAACACTGCAGCTAAAAGCGCAACAGCTTTCCTTTTTGAAGTTCTTGTAGACATAATAATGCACTGTTCACTCTAGCGCTTCTATTATTATACTGTAATAACTGCAATAATCTGAACTGCTACAGTACGATGTGTTGAATCGTGTGTACAGAAAATGGTTGTACTGCAACCATACGATTTTCTCTACGACCTGCAGTTCCACGTGCAGTACGATAAATCGTTACGTGTGTAGGGCGTATTTTATATATTCTAGAAAATCCCGTTCTCTGTACCCAAGGAATATGTTCAATATTATTTTATAATATATTCAATATTTTAGCTACCTATATATCACCATGTTCAAAATCAGACAGCAGCTTGAACCAGTGTGCAGCAAACGCAGCAAATGAAGCCCTCTCTAATATTATTAAAGGTATATCATATTTTCAAATTATTTATAAGAAATTTCAAATTCAAAAATTAATTTCAGGTGATCGAAAGTTTGGTATTAGTTCTATGAATCCATTGATTTTACCCAGGGTTGAGCTGCAAGCTGGAAAGAGCTTTCTTTTAAAATTTACAAATCTTCACGTGTACGGACTCGAAAACATGAAGATTGTTGGAATGAAGTAAGTACACAGAATAAAATTTTACATACACATAAATCGGAATAACAACATTGATGCCCAGGCTGCGGCAGTTTTTCAATAATTATTAACCACGCCTTACTAAAGAGGGGAAAGTAGTAATTACATATACAGTGTGATGATAAAGTATTGAACATAATTCATAAATGCGTTATTTACATTTTCAAGAAAGACGCTTGGGTAGGCCAATCTCTTCAATTACCAACTTATGACATAAAAATTACATTTATGACGTAACCTATTCCTGAATGATGACATCATGATAAGTTTTTTTTTAATGACAACCATTTTTTTTTGCTGTTTTTCGATAGACTTGCTTACTGCTTAAACGAAGAAAAAAAATTGGTATCTGACGTAACATCTTATTTAAATTGCATTCTTTACTTAAAAAATGGAAACTGACATATAATAACAAGCGAGAAACAATTCTCACTCTTTTTATTTAGAACAAGTTTTCATTAGAATAATGAGGCTTTCCTCCATTTTTCTAAAGTAATGAACACTTCATTTTGTGATTTTCAAAACGTTGTCATGTAACTATTTGACAAGTGGAACAAAAAGTAAAGTCAAGATGAATTTTTAAAAACACTCGTGATACTTTAGTGATTATTTGTTGTTATCAGTATTTAGTTATCGGACTTTTATCGCAGAAATTAATAGTCTTAGTAGTGAGAGGGCGAAAAGTAATCAACTCTAATTTGAATTTAACAAAAGTGGCACGTTTAACCGAAAAAGAAAAAAATAGACACAAATGATGATTGGATATGGCGGCAGGATTAGAAGTCATCAGGAAGCATACGAGTTATTTAGCCAACAACATCCAGCCAATTGCAAGATATGCAGTAAGTAAACTGATTGCCCAGTTCACAGAAACGGGACCCATAAAAGATTTTTCTCGACAAGGTCGACCTCGAGTAAGTGATTAGATTGGATATATTGCTTGAATCTTGAAAAAATCCTTACCATTCTACAAGGGAACTAGCGCTAAATAACAACGTGGGCCGATCTTTACTGGAAAAGGGATTCAGAGAAGAGAAGTATATCCTTATGAAGTGCAATTGATACACAAGTTAAGCAATGATGATTCAGACCGCCGCCCCGTCTAAAGTTTTATGAACAATTAAGTAAATCGTCACAACTCAAGCTATTGGCCTCGGGAAAATTCTCATTAGACTCACGACTCCCGTAGTAAACGTCATGACAAGGTGAATGCATGGATGGGAATCATCGGACGGCGTTTCATACGGCCTTACTTTTTTCAAGGAAATCTCACAGCAGCACGTTACCTAAATTTCTTGCGATTGGATTTAGAGCCAGTTGTGGCATTAACTTTTTCAAATAATTACGAGGTAGATGTGCTCCATTAAGATGTTTGGTTTCAGCAATACGGAGTGTGCCTTTTCACGTTGGTGTAGACGTCCGTCAATATCTAGATGCCGCATTTCCTAAAAAATGGATAGGGCGGTCGAGAAGCAATTGAATGACCACCGCGTTTCCCAAACTTTACTACATTACATTTTTCTCTGTGGGGTTATTTAGAACCGAAAGTTTATTTCAATAGACCAAATAATTTATAGAAGCTACAACAAACAATTCGCAGAGCAAATTAATGCTAATATTTTTGAGCGCAGTGCACAAAATGTTTACACTCGCATTAGTTAAATCCAAATGATAAGTGGAGAATAATTTGAATATTCGCGCTAAATTTTGTTTGCTTTCCTTGTTTCAATAACTTTTTCCATCAAACTTACGTTTTCATTTTGTGAAGTAAATAATGTTATTCTTTCAAGAAAATTGTTATGTAAGTTACCAAGAAATTTTCATCATCGTTTAAGTATTGTGCAGAGCAAATTACACCTGAAATTTTTTAGCGTAATGTACAAAATGTTTACACTCATACACAAGTTAAAACGAAGTGAAAAAGTGTATTGAGCAACTGAAAATTAAGAGTGTCGAGGCTACGATGGCATCACTACAGAATTGCAATTACCGCAATTGCAATTGGCGCATTTATTCAACAAGTGTATGGAAAACAGAAAATTTCCATTAGGAATAGGTGTGATTAAACACACACACACACACACACACACACACACACACACACACACACACACACACACACACACACACACATACACGTATTTCTATCATTGTGACATCACATACATAAGGCACTATTGTGGCCACATTGAAGATATTACGTTTACGAATGTGAATTTGAACCTAATATTGGCAGCTCTTGTCAGAATTCTGATACCCTCCGTAGAAACAGAGAAATTGCTCTGACATCGCGTGATGTCACAGGCAAAAACTGTGTATACGATGTCATAAGTAAGTGTGTGAACTTGGGATGTCACAACAACTGTGTGTAAAGAATATTTAAATATGACGTCACTCGATGCCACAAGAAAAATGTGTGTTTCATATTGGTATAATTTAAGATGAGTAAAACTAATTTACAAATGTTAGTAATAGACATTTTGCACGGTGTAGGAATTTCGAGTCATACTGGCCAATACGTTTATTTGCGCCACTTCACTAACGATATTTATCCTGTCTCTTGGCCTAGTGAAGGAACCACATGTCCCTAAATTATAATAACGCCTTTTAAATGTAGGCAAACTGGGCTCGCGACGATCAAAATATTGCTCTTTAGCATTTTTATTTGTTAAAATGCAACACTCAAACATATCCCGTTTCTCTTGATTTGAAAAATGCATAATTAATTAGCTACAAACTTTTTCCAAAAAAAAGCGTCACAGTAATATTTGCAAGTGTCAAAAATAGTTATTTCCATAGTTACCTGTTAGATTTGACATAAAAAATGAACACCTCTAATTAAAAATGTTATGTAAACTATGTGCGAAAACTTAGATTCAGGTTTTCGCTATTTGAAATAAACAGCCGTTTCCGTGGTAACCAATGTAATTTAAAAAAAGAGAGAACACCACTGTAAAATTTTTATTTCTTAGAATAATCATATCGCGTTTCATATCAATGTAAAGAGGAAATCAGACCACTTTAATGAAGCCACAGCCAACCATGGTTTCCATTTTTTTTAAACACAAGTTTATGTCATAACTCAAAAGTTACCGATCTTTTTAAAAATTGTTTATTTTGGCTTTATTTAGAACATATTTATCTACAACTTTCTCCTTTACACCTTTTCAGTAAACCCAATACTAACGCAGCTAAATGCATTTAAAGAAATCGGCAAATATTAGTTTTTTCAAAATATCTAGTAATCCGTGACATTTTTTATGGAAACAAAAACAGTTCTGAATTACACTCATAAAACTGGACTACTTTACCCTTTTAACCGTCTCTCTAACTGCAGTACTTTACGAGATCTCTGTACTAAACATGGAAAAAAACTCCACCTATATATATATATATATATATATATATATATATATATATATATATATATATATATATATATATATATATATATATATATATATATATAATTGTCACCATCTCTTCAGCTAATATGGCTGACATTAGGGTATTTCATAATGACCTGATAATCCGGAAGGGGCATCGACCAGACTTTGCTGTTTCATAATAATTATTAAATTACATTAGTTTGGGTGATCGTGTGACTGATACACTGTTGAATACTCACTTCTTTTGTTATGCATAAACTGCCTGTTAGAATATAATCAAAAGACATTTCGCTATCCGTTGGTTAATTGTAATGCTCGTATTCACAATTTATTTCGCTGTTCAAAATAATTATATTTTATAATTTAGATATTAATATAAGTAACACTTTGTAGTTTTTCCTGAAATAAGATTTTAACTTTTTGGGAACTTAAGTACCGGGTTACATAATTTCATTGTAGCTTCCGCAATTCATAAGGTGTTTCCCTTGGTTCACCACTACCATTTCTCAAAGTATGTGTCCTTCAAATAATGTTATCGAAAAGTTATTAGGTGCCATATGTGCAATAAATTTAGGATAACTTCTTTCAGCAAGCACCTTTCTTCTCTTACCTTTTCTAGCACACTTTTATGCGTCTATTGGGTATACCTTTCCTTTGTCGATTCTCTTTATGAACAGTTTATATTCTCTTTATGTTGTGCTTAGCCAATATCCAGATTTCCGTCTCATAAAATACAAAATTCCATACTTATGACATGATGAACCTCTTCCCCATGTTCTGGTAAAATCTTTATTAGTAAGAACGTACTTTGTCTACTAAATGTTTGGTTTGTAATTGCAATCCTCCTTTTTGGTAAATTTTCATAAAGAAATTCACTAATTAGGTATTAGCGACTTTTGAATTTGAAAAAATTCTTCAAATGAGCGCTAAATATATATATATATATATATATATATATATATATATATATATATATATATATATATATATATATATATATATATAATATATATGTTACACCCATCCCTCAAAAAGTAACCAACCGAGTTTGATTAAATTTGGTGAGTACATTCCATTTGTGAGTCACTTGGATAAGTTCGTTATCCAGGACAATAGGCCCGGGTTATCAGGAAAATTTTGTGTTTTCTTTTCAAAAATTGTCATATCTCCTGAATTAAGAAAGTTATGGCAACCAAATTGAGTAGGCGGACGGCGTACCAAAATTTGGATCTGCAAGTTAAAAGACAAAAAGTCTGGTAGCGAATTCTCGTAAAAATGTTTTTGATGCCAGATATGCCTTGTTTTTAAAAGGACATTTGGTTGGCTGTATAACCTATATAGTAGTAACAATGTACCACATTTCATTAAAATTATTTGTTGTTTGAAAAAGTACAAACATTATCCGAACATAAATTAAAAAGTTCCAAAAAAAACTGTTACTATTTCCCTGGCCAAACCTCTTCAAGCTATTTACACACCTGCCAAGATATGATTATTGACAAACATATTTATGAACCAAGTTGGGAAAACATTTTTATGAAAATTTGCAAATTTTCTTTTACAATTTTTTTTTTGCCGAAGTTGCCTTCAGTACTTGCTACACCAAATTATATTGTTCACAAAAATTTGACAGATTTCTTCACAATAACTTACTAAACATTTAGTATTAATTACCAAAATTTCCTGAAAATGTTACAACAAATGATTTCTATGGAAACACTAAAAACATTTCTGCGAAAACTTTTCAAATTCAACCACCATTTAAGAGTGCCTGTATACGGCAGCTTTTTTTTTCCACGAGTAATACAAACAAAAAGCTCTCTGAATGCGTCATTTCCATGGGGCTCCGCTATCTACTGGTAAATACGCCGTTTCACAATTTGTGATATGTGTTTGTGCAATGTGCCAAAAACGCGAAAAATTGTAAAAAAATTGAAATACCTAAAAAACGATGACCGATATCAATTTATTTTCCTTACAAACATGCATTATAATTCAATAGAAAATACAAAAAATGCACATAAGGGTGTTCTATTAAAACAAGAAACTGTGTATCACCAACGACTTTTGGGCAATCCTGTGATTATCAAAATAGTTTTATAAGATGCAGCTCAAAACACCCTATAATTAACGTATAAAACTTTTGCTCGTATCTTGTATATAAACGAAAATATTTAGTGTTACCGTAGAAATGCGTCACCCTCTATATGTGTAAACAGACAAAAACTGAAACTGAAAGGGGTGTTTTATAAAATAAAATAAACTGTGTATCACCAACGACTTATGGGCCACCCTGCGATTATCAAAATAATTTTATAAGATGCAGCTCAAAAAACTCTATAATTAATTAACACACAATTTTTGCTCGTATCTTGTACCTATATAAACGAAAATATTGGGTTTTACCATAGAAATGCATCACCCTGTATATGTGTAAACAGGGAAAACTGAAACTTACCCCGTATATGAGTTTTAGGGGTTCTAGTTCCCGATCAATTTGAATAAATCTTTTCAAAATTCACAAGTCGCTGCCTTCTCAATAACGAATTTTTCCTACAAAAATTAGCTGAAATATAGACTATTAAACCATAAACTCTAGCTGAAACTACCGCCAAAGTATCAAAAAGAAGGTCATTGGAAATGGATTCTCCGAAAATATTTTTCTAAAATGAAGGACAATGATGGTTTAAGCTGAAACTTAAGGCTTTGTAAAACACACTGTTAAGACATTTATTCTACACAATCTTCATTTGTTTTAGATTATATGTCTGAAAATTGCAAATTTTGACGTTTCAAATCTCGAATTTGACGTTTTAGAAAAATTTTAAAATGTTCAAAATACTTTTTCTGCTACTTCTTTACCTTTTTGCGTCAAGAAAACTTAACCGTCTTATGTAATGTTCAATTGGTTTTGTAACCCACACAAAATATTTTATTCTTGTGCTTTCCTGTGATTACCAGTGGCACCCAGAAATTTTTCCTTTAAATGGCTATAACTCTTTGTTCTTTTAACATAGAGATCTAAATTTCGGCAAGTAGGGTAAGTTTGACAATAGAAACGTCTACACCAAATTTGGTTGTCATAGCTTTGTTATATACAAAAATTTTTTGAAAAAAATGAAAAATTTGTCCCAAAAGAGTAATCCGATTTCCTTGGGTGACGGACTTATCCAAGTCACTGACAAAAGGAAAATCGGCCCATTATTTTTCGAGTTATCAGTGTGATATATATATATATATATATATATATATATATATATATATATATATATATATATATATATATATATATATATATATATATATATATATATATATATATATATATATATATATATATATATATATATATATATATATATATATATATATACATAACACATCCTCATTAGCGAATTTTTCGTTTTACGAAAAATTCGCTAAAAAGTTAAATAACAGTTAAATAAAAAAAATGCGATTTTCCTCTTAAGCGTCAAAGTCGCAATTTGAAACGTAAAAATTGGCAAAATCTAGACAAAAACCTGAAACGAATACGGGTTAGGCAGAGACAATGTAGCAAGAAGAGTGTTTTACAAACCCTTCAGTTTGAGCTTCAACCACCATCGTCCTTCATTTTCCTAAAATATTTCCAGAAAATTCATTTCAAATAGACCCTTTCTCTGTGGCTTTGCTAGTAGTTGTAGTTATAGAGTTTATCGTTTAATGGTCTATAAGTTTTAGCAAATTTTCGCACGGTAAAGAAACGAGAAAAAGTTGTCGGTATACATTAATTATAGGTGTCTTGAGCTGCATCTTATAAAATTATCTTTACAATCACATCGTGGCCTATAATTCTCTTTTTTCGTAATCGTACATGCCTTATATTTTTGCATTTTAAATCTAAATATAATGCATGTTTGTAAGAAAATCGGGACGCTGCAAGAGCGTTATGGTAGCGAATTTTCATTAAACGCTTTATATTCCAATAGTTTAATTTGTATATAACCTAAGCTTCGTTGGCCAGGAAACCAGTTTTTTCGGGAACATTTAAAGTTTATTTTCGGAAAATTTTTGTAAATTTTGACACAATAAAATTATTTTGAAATATGGTACATTGTTTCTACTATATAGGTTATACTGATAACCAACTTGCTACACTTACTAACATGCGTAATAATACTGCCAGGAGACGTAAACATGCTTTCTTGATCAAGTTGTTGGCCGTTTGGCTTTGAATTTACTTACCTTTATTATTACTTCTGTGTATGTACAGGGTTAGGAAAAAGCCCGACAACGCCGTGTTTTCTTCGAAACAAATGAAGGTATCATGAAACTTTAGGGTGATAAGTTGGCGTGGGATTTGCATTTTTTAGGGAACCTATCATATTTATATTTTATTTAAATGGCAACATAGATCGAGTGATATATCAAAAGAAAGCTGATTTCTTCCTCTTTTCAGACATACTAATGACGTATGACATTACCAAGAAAATACCCTAAAAAACTGCCGTTTTTAATTTTATATCAATTTGCATTATTATTTGTTCAGAGTTGGTAGCTGATTATTCAAAAGAAAAAACAGTAGGTAGTGGGTACTTGTGAAATGTTAAACACATAGCGTTGCTTTAGTAAAAAATGTCAGAGTTGATCAACTCAGTTGTATTTGTAATTGATACACATTTAAACTAGGTACAGTTTATAGAATTGAATTACAACTAATAATGACAAACTTATTAGAAAGAGAACGCACCCAGATACTGATGATGGTCAGATATGGTGACCGAAAGCGTTCCTATGAAGAAACAAGTCATCTTGTTAACAATCTAAATCCTCAGCGCCCTCCTATAAGCAAATCGACGGTGATGAGATAATGAATACATTTCTTCTTCTTTGGCGCCAAGAAGTTAAAAATATAATTGAAATTTTATTGGTATTTCTTCTGAACACCTCAGTGGTCAATTGAAAGGTTTAAATTGTTGATTTCTAAACAAAAATTCTGAAACTTATGAGAATTGTCAAGAACAAATATCGGAAGAGGTGTATCTTACAAGGTTTTAAATTGCTGAATCTCTAAATTTGACTAAAATGTCTGTAAAAAATCCATTTGAAGTAAACCCTTTCTCTGAATATTGGGCAGCAGCATGAATATATAATTTGCGATTTAACGTTATTATATATTTTTTAAAACATTTCTTCTTTATAGTCATAAGTTGATAATTGGAAAATCATATACCTATATCCAGTTGTAAAATTCCGTACGTAGCAAAAATGTGTAACGGTAACGCATTTATAAAAAAATCTCGGGACGCAGGAAGTGCGTTATGGTAGTGAATTTTTATCAAATGCTTCAAATTTGAATAACTCAATTTTATATAAACTTAGAGAGTTTAATTTTGGTATGTAGTAAGGTATTTCCTAAGGCAAGATATTTAAATAATAAAATAAATAAATAGATCATTTAAATAACTTTGTAATTTTCGTAAAAAAATTTTTTTTTCGAAAGCAAATTTAAAATTTAAATAACTCAATTTTCTATAAACTTAAAAAGTTGAATTTTGGTACGTAGTAAGATCCCCCCCGAGGCAATATAGGGTAAACTACCCAGTGATTGGCCTCCTATTTTCGAAATTAGATTCCGCTGCTCCTTATATTCAACTAAGGGCAGTAATTGCGATGACGCCGTGTTTTTTTGATAGGTTGTAGATCAACCTCTTCGAGAAGTACGATAGATTGACTCATCTGTTAATGAATTTCGCAAAATTAATTAATTAGTTTTCTAGATATTGAGAGCTAGTCATTGGCCGAGCTGACTCAGTCATTGGCCCTCAGATGCTTCAGTTATTGGCCACTGCATGTAAACGAGCGGGAATAACTAAATAACTAATGAAGCCAGTTCTTCAAATTCAAAATAAACTTTATTAAGCACAAATACCAAAAGAAAAACTGAAACTCTATCACATTTCATATTATACAAAAATTAACACAAAATGTATGAGTAACAAAACGCATTTCTCTTCCTTTGATTCCAATCTATCAGGCTTATTCTTTCCATGCATATTTTTGATTCCTCAAACAAGTTTGACAGGTAAATATACTGGAGGTCGATTTGTGTAAGTTGAGTCGTTGGATGCATGAGGCATGGTAAACACGTCTGCATGAATAACATTTCACTCCACAGTTTTGAGAACTAAAATTTTTGGTACAGCAGTAACATAACCCTTGATATAATGTCTGTTTTGTGAAACTCAATTTAACTTCTGAATTTGTCTCCGTGAAGAGCCATTTCTTGACTTTTTCGATACCTTTTTTCTCTCGTTCCAGCTCTTCTTCGTGTGTTTCCTCCTCAAATTGTTCAAAATTCTCCTTTGGTGAGCTTCTTCTAATGTCAGCTGTTGACAGAATATTCTCTTTCGCATAATCATTTTTTCTGTAGTTTGTAATGCTATTCTCATTTTTTTCTTCCCAGGATGCGGAATGCTCAGTTGCGATGATCCTAGTCTGATCTTCTGACTTGCTGTTTCTATCAACGACATTTGCTCCAACGTTTTGAATATCAATTACCTCACAGCTCGTTAAATTTAGGTCACAATTTCTCAAAATCTGTTTCGTACCAACATTATCTTCGTTTGTTTCCGTTTCTTTCGAACAGCTATTAGAAATTTTGGTGTTCTTGCCATTCTTGCTTGCACGTCTAGTGACCCCAGTCGTTCTTTTATCAATCTGTTTTTGGAGTCTTTGCTTCTTTCTCTCTTCTTTTTCAATGAGTTTCTGTCTTTTTGCATCGTCTGCTTCTGATTTCTGCTTGCGCCATTGCGTTGAAGTAATTGCGAATGGTATTTTTTCACTCTGTCTTTTTCCCTTCCTGGTAGGTGTTTTCGCATACCACAATGTTTTGTCCAGAGGAATTGAACTATCTGGAATGTTTGCGTTTAACTTCACCCCTGTTTCAGGATAATTTCCCAAACATCCCTCACATTCTGTCAATAACTTGGCTTGCGTTTCATTTTGACTTATTATATCTTCTGCAGAATCAACATGATTTTGAGTTTCATCTGTCACAAACAGAATAGGAATATCAGTTATATCAATTGAAAAGCAGTTGTTTTCTTCGTTAGTCGTAATTTCTCCCAGCTCTTCTATGATAACGCTTTTTGCTAACGGTTGATTTGAGTGAGAATGTTCAACTCCTTGATAAAATTCCTCTCCTAATGGCGCAAAATTTCTCCATAGCTCATAAAGGAGAGCCTTCTCACTTGAATCATTCTCACACTTCTGCTTACGCGAGGAAAATTCATCCAATAATTCACATCCAACAATATTTGCAAAATCTTTGTAGCTCAAATATGTACCATCCATATTCCTATTTGTTGATTTAGATGGTTTGTTCTGACCTCCGAGACATTTTGAAGAATCGATCGCGTCTGGATTCCAAGGATAAAGTCCAGAAGCACGGAATCCATTCTTGATTGTGTCACTCTTAGCACAACGTTGTACTACAAGTTCGAGAACGGGAGCGAAATGTTCCTTAGTCAGCGTCTCTAACGGATGATTTCTTCTCCACTCAATTATGGCTTTTTTCCAGCCATTTTTTATTGGCTTGAACGCCGCGACATCCGCGGGTTGCATGATTCGAGTAGCGTTGGGATACAAGCAAATTAATATAATTTGAAGTTTTACACATAGGGAACTAAGTTTATATGAGAGATGAGTACTGTGACCGTCTAAGAAGAGAATTACAGGGAAAATCGTATCGATATTCTTCAGATGAGGATGTAGAATATTCTCTATATAGTCACACATGACGTCAATTTTCATCCAACCAGTGTCTGAAAGGCCAATCCCCCATCCTGAGGGCACAGACATTGCAATATTTGAGGGGAGCCTTTTATAAGGATACACGATCATAGGCGGTGTCACTTGGCCAGAGGCTGTGAAAGTGAACATTACTGTTAACGTGGCCTTAGAAGAAGCATGCTCCACCTCATACACATTACGTGTCCCTTTTGGAGCAAGCACTTTACTACTTTTAGGGCACACGTTGAAACATGTTTCATCAGCGTTCATTATTCTATTCGGATCGCTCAGAATTTCCTTGTATCCTTTTGATGTCAAGTAGGTATCTATTTCTTTGAACCATTTCTTTATATCTGCATCTGATACGTTTGCGCTTGCTGCTGTCACAGCTTCACCTGTACGCTCCGAAATTCTTGGGTTCCTTCTGAGAAAAGCCCTATACCATGTCTCACCTGGACGATTATTGACGAAGGGATTCTCTCTCGGATTTTGGTCCAGAAACTCTTTTACTGATTCTTGGACATCTTCTTTGCGGCGAGGAAATCCACGCTTGTGGTTCTCAAAGATCCAGGTTACCAATGTTTGCTCTTCATCACTAGAGAGAACTGGGTTGGGGCCAAACCCAGGTTTCACATAACTTTGATTTTTCCTGAACTGCAAAGTAGCCCTCGGAATTTTGTAACGTCTTGATACTTCTCTTATAGGTATTCCATTCTTAATATCATCAAGAGCTTTTTGTAAGTTATTCTCTGTATATTTCTTGTGATATTTCTCTCCTAGAATAATTTTTGGCATCGTTTTGACCTGAAATAAGTAATGTTTCTTCAGTGATTGGCCTTTTATGAAATCTAGTTATTGGCCCCCGGCCAGCAACTAGATACGCGGCAATTATTAGCCAGATTCGTCGATAAGTGGCTTCTTATGTTATATTTGGATGGAAAACGAACCAAACAATGAATTTCCTACATTACTTGAACAATTCAGTGATTGGCCGTGTGGCCAATCACTAAATGAAACGTTCAACATAATGTTTAGTGATTGGCCCCCACTTTTATGGAAAATTTGAGGTTATATCATTACAGTTCGACAGAATATCATCAAAAATGTTCATTAGAGAAGCACTGAATTAATCATATTTATAGGTATAGTATGTCTACAGCTAGATAAATAACTTACGAGTAGGAGCACTCTCTTGTCGGATCACACAATATATTCTCGATGAATACAGCCTGGTCGGTTCACCACTTTATAACCTTCACATGTGTTAAACTGGCGGGAGGACGAGTGACGCGTTTGTTGCCGAATATCAAGTAGTGTTGTCAGATTGTGCACATCTCCACAAATACAATAATAAAGTGAATGAAATCTTACTAATGCATCTTTTGGTTCAACGGCCAATAACTGACTGCTAATTTAGAAAAGGCCAATCACTGGGTAGTTTACCCTATATATAGTAAATTTCATTAAAACAGCTTTGTTACTTTCGGAGAAAAATTTTTTTTTTCGAAATAAAACTCAAATTTGCCCCGGAAAACCCCGTCCGATTTTTCTAGTTAACGAACTCATCCAAGCCATTAATAAAAGAAAGGTACTTGCTAAGTTTCATCGAAATCGGTTAATTATTTTTTGAGTTATCAGACGGATACATATACATATATATATATATATATATATATATATATATATATATATATATATATATATATATATATATATATATATATATATATATATAAAATTGAAACTGACCCCGGATATGGGTTCTAGGAGTCCTAGTTCGCGCTCATTAGAAAACATTTTTGCAAAGTCTCACCATCGATACCTCCCTAATAGTGAATTTTTTTAAATAAAAATTCACTAAAATAAAATCTTAATTTGCTATCAACCTAGAAACTTTAACTTTGGTACGTAACGCCGAAACAAGAAACAAGGGCTCCAGTTATAAGAAGCTATAAGTTATAAATTCCGGTCTCCTTATATCCTAAAAGATGTAGGTATCTATTTATAGAACAACGAAAACATACAAGGAAAATACACCAGTAAAAACAATAACCTTGACGCAAACGGTGTAACAGGCATGGGATAGTGTTATATTGTGGCCATTTATTTACAACTAAAAAAGTCTGGACGCAGCAAGTGCGTTATGGTAGTGAATTTTCATAGAAACGATCTGGCACCAAATATTTTATATAACTTTTTTTCTTGTAACATAGAAATCTAAATTTTGGTGTATCGTTTCTTTTTATATCGTAAACATAGCAAACAAATTTGGTTACCATAGCTTTTTTATTTTTTAAGATAAAATTTTTTCGAAAGGAAACTGAAATTTTTTCCGGAAAACCTGGTATATATATATATATATATATATATATATATATATATATATATATATATATATATATATATATATATATATATATATATATTTACTAATTATTGAAATTTCGTAGAAAAAATTCACTAATGAGGAGATCACGACTTTTGAATTTTGAAAAAAATTTCGCAAATGAGCGTGAACTAGGACAAAAAATTTCGCAAATGAGCGTGAACTAGGACCCCTAGAACCCATATCTGGGGTCACTTTCAATTTATATATGTATACATATATATATATATATATATATATATATATATATATATATATATATATATATATATATACTCGGTATAAAAGAAATATTAATAACTATTTTAATCGAATTGCAAACTTCTCAAATTTAAAATAATAATAACTTTATAAAATTTTATATTATAATTTATGTAGAATTTGGTATCTTAGTGAATTTTCGTAGAAAACTCACTAATGAGGAGACCGCGAAAATTTATATCTCCGAAAATAAGAAAGTAAGGACAACCAGATTCGGTGCGCGTGTTTGTATTAGAAAGAGTGAACCATGTACCAAAATTTAGCTTGCAAGTTTAAAGACAAAAAAGTTATGGGCATTTAAAGGAAAAAATGGGTTTTCCCCAACACGTGTCGCGATTTAAAACGTCAAAGTTGGCAACATTTAGGCAAAGTACCTGAAACAACTACGGATTATGTAAAGAAAATGTTGCAAGAAGAGTGTTCTGCGAACCCTTAAGTTCCAGTTTCAACCGCCGTTGTCCTTCATTTTACTAAAATATTTTCACAAATTTCATTTCAGATAGACTCTTTCTCTGATGCTTAGGCGGTAGTTTTAGTTTATGGTTTAACGGTCTATATTTTTTAGCTTATTTTCGTAGAAAAAAATTGTTAATGAGGAAACCGCGAGGTTTGTATTTTAAAGTGATTTCTTCAAATGAGCGCAATTTTTTTTTAAATCGAACACCCCTTATATTATTGCCTTTTTGCATTTGTGGTTGAAATGTGATGCATGTTTGTAAGAAAAAAAATCGAGACGCAGTAAGTGCGTTTTGGTAGCGAATTTGCTATTGACCTAAGCTTTGTTGGCTAGGAAACCAGTTTCCTCGGAAACATTTAAAGTTTATTTGCGGAAAATTTGTGTACATTTTCAAACAATAAGTTATTTTGATAAAATATGGTACATACATTGTTTCTACTGTATAGGTTATACCGGTAACCAGATTGATGCCTACTTGCATTAGAACGACATATTTGATATAAAAAACATTTTTATGAAAATTCGCTTCCATAACGCACTTGCTGCGTCCAGACTTTTAGTTTGTGGTTTAGTTGGTGTTTGGTTGTCTATCATTTTTAACAAATTTATGTAGATGAAATTCGCTAACGAGCAGACCACGACTTTTGAATTTTAAAGAGATTTTTCAAATGAGCGCAAGCTAGGTTCCCTAAGACCCATATCCGGGGTTAGTTTTAGTTTTTATCTGTTTACATATATACAACGTGACGCATTTCAACGGTAAAGCTCAATATTACTATTATTCTACAAAATACGAGAAACAATTGTATATGTTAATTATAGGTTATCTTGACCTGTATCTTATCAAAATTATTTCGACAATTACAAATAGATAAGTCATTGCGATACAAATTTTCTTTTTTTAAATCAAACCCCACTTATATTTTTGCATTTTCCATCTAATTGTAATGCATGCTTGTTTTCGAGTTATTTCAATTGTTTTGCAACTTTTAACATTTTTGGCACAGATCAAAAATTGTGATACGGCGTTTTTACCAATAGAGTCCCATGCAAATGACGCATTCAGAGAGGTTTTGGTTTATATTATTTCAAGAAAAAATCGATATTCCGTATACAGGGCGCTCTGAAATAGTGACTGAAAAAAAATTTAACTGTACTAACTCAATTGTTGCAAATAGAACAGCCTGTATTTTGTGTTTCAAAGAAAGGTTTAATAAGTTGTATATATATATATATATATATATATATATTGGCAAGTGACTTGGAAGTTCGTTAGCCAGGAAAAATGGACCAGTTTTTCCGGAAAAATTTTAGGTTTTATTTTGAAAAAAATTCATATCTCCTGAAATGACAAAGCTATGGCAACCAAATTTGGTAACCAGGTTTACATTGTAATAATTAAACTATATATCTAAATTTAGATTTCTAAGTTAAAAGAAAAAAAAAATCATTGGCGTTTAATGTAGCAAAATTTTAATCCCACTAAAAATCAGAGAAGACGCAATAACAAGATATTGTATGTGCTAAACAAAATCTATGAAACGTTACAGCCAGCGTATATTTTTTCTTCGCGCAAAAAGGCGAAGTACAAGAAAAATTACTTTGAAAATTTCGTCTGTAAATATCAAAGTGGAAATTTGACACGTGAAAATTAGTGATCTTTAAATAGAGCTTATATAACTAATATGGTTTACAAATGATAAAAATTGCAAGAAATATATATATATATATATATATATATATATATATATATATATATATATATATATATATATATATATAAGTAGGTCCTAGGTTTAACTTATTCTTCTCATTAAGACATTTGCAAAAAATGCATCTAGAGTAGACATATTACAAATAAATAACTAAAGACCATTATATTCATCTACCTTTTACTATACTTTACTTTCCATGTTACGGTAGTTTAGGGGTTAAAGGACCGACATCATATGTGATTCACGGGTATTGTGACTAATCGTTGGAAATACAACATGATGCTTTCACTGCACATGCAATCTAAAGATAGGTTTTTACCTATTTTCCTATCATATTTAAGGACAAAATTACCCCAAATAAATACTAAAAATATAATCCTACAGTAATTATCTTAATAACATTAAATATTTGAATACAAATTTAAGAATTAGAGGTCACATTTCTGACAGGAACTCTAAAATAGCGTAAGTTAATTTAAATTAACTGTATGTATACTTTTTTATTTTTGTTAATATGTATACAAAACCAATGTAAATGCTTTTAATAAAAAAATGTTGAATTGTTAAAAAAAATACTGGCTTATTACCCAAAGAACATGGGTTCAAATCTCAGTCATGACTGAACTTTTTTAAAACTTTTTTTGTCTTTGATTCAACTTTAACGTTATTTGATTAGATTACGATTTTAAATAATATTTTGGCGAATTTTTGTTGAAAAATGCATCAATGAAGAGATAAGGACTTTTAAGACTTTTAGTTCATGTTTAATAGCAGCTGTTGTTACTCTTAGTTGATAAAACCGTTCCACGGTTAACACAGATATGCAGTTTTTTTATGTGACTTCAGAAGACTTTGTTTGCTTTCTTCCTTCTCTGCAACCGGTTTCCATACAGCATCGCCAGGCAAAAGAATGCTCTCTGTGAAGCCATATCAAAAGTATATACATCTGTATTTAGATTAGATTCTGAATATTTTTTAAATTATTTTTATTTTTATTAGCAAATTTTCTTGTACAAAATGTTCCTTTAATAGCGAATTTTCTTAAAAATAACATTCATGAATTTTCTTTGAAGAAACGTTTGTTGCGAATTTTTGTGTGACAAATTATTCAAGGAAGTTTTGATTTTTTTAACCAAATTCGTCGAAAATATGGGTTGTAATGGATTTTCGTGAAACAAATTATTTAATTTTTAATATTAATTACAGATTAGATATATCATTTGAATTTTATATATTCTTTTAGCAAAATTTTGTGTAAAAAATATTTTGTCTTTCCCAGAAATTTCTTCGCGTTCCCGTAGAAAAAATTTTTTGTAATTTTTTTGTAAAATTTTGGTAATTAATAATAAATGTTTAATGAGTTATTGTAAAAAAAATCGGATTTTTGTGAGAAAAATTATTTGCAAATCATCCAATTCGTTTTGGAAGTTTCATCGAAAAGTTTTTTATGAATAATATATCTTGACAGGTGGGTAAATAGCTTAAAGAGGTTCGTTGGCCAGGCAAATCATACCAGTTTTTTCAGGAACAAGTTTATTCCTTTTGACTTTTTCAAACAATAGAGTTATTTTGATTAAACATGGTACATTGTTTCTACTATGTAGGTTATACTGGTAACCAAATTAGATGCACGCTTTTATTAAGAAAAAACATATTTGCTATTAAAAAGATATTTATGAAAATTCACTATCATAGCGCACTTGCTAGGTCCAGACTTTTTTCATAATTATTTAATTTTTACGTAATTTTGAAATATGAAAGACGTAAAAATGTTCAATAAGGCAGTTTCATTATGATCATGTTTAAAAAATTCTAAAATATTTCTTCTATAAAAACAGTTTCTGCTAGATATGTAGATTCCTAGCTTAGCAGATGGAACGGTAGCTTGCTGTGCGAAGGTTTCAAGTTTAGATCTTGCCTTAGGTCGTTGACCATTTTTTCAAAATTATTATTAATATTTGACGAATCAATGACATACTGAAAAACGTAAACTACTAGGGCCGTAACATTTTTTCACAATAAATTAAATGCGTGCACCCCCGCTCTCCAAATGTAGCCTAGTAAAGCCGTCGATCTTGTGTACCATGGGATGTTTGCCATGTTCTGTACCATGCTTACAAAAAAAAAGAAACAGCTGGTGCGGCAAAATTACCAAGTTGGTGAGGTAAAACTACACACTGGGCATAGTCGTGGAAATAGCATACCTTAAAAAACACCATAGATTAAAAAAATGGTTGTGTCTTTTCCTACAGTCGTCCTAAAAAGGGCCGTTTTATGTTTATCTTCTTTGGATGTTGCGAGGGTATCTGTTCAATTAGCGTAGTAGTAATCAATTATTATACTTATGAATTGGACATCAGAATATTGTCAGACTTTGGATTAATAATAAAACTACTGTTGTAGGTATCTATAAAACAAGCATTTCAACTATGAAATGTAAACTTAATTATTATTCTATGCATTTTTTTATTTATTTTTGGATACGTTAATATCAAAAAACTCAAATATCTCGAAAACGGTTGAAGTTATGTAGATATTATCCTTATACCAATTCAAATGCAACTATATAAAAAATAAAAAAATCTCATACAAAACAGGTGTTCTATTTAAAACTTTTTCCTTAATAAATTTTATAAAATGTTCTAAGAAATGTGTCCTAGCCAAAAAGGGTAGGTATAAATACACTACATTATTATCTGTTCTTATCAATTATAGTAGCAAATGTGATAAAAATCTTTCTAATATTATAAAAGATCCGTGAGAGGCAAAAAAATTATCCGAAAACAATAGAGTTGTTTTGATATGATTCCGTACACATGTTGCCTTTTTAAAGCTTTTGTTGCATACCAAAGTTGGATCCTATTGTTTGAGAGAAAATTTGTTTATTAAAATTTTTTAAAATGTTGATGAAACTGCGCTATCAAAAGGCACTTGCTGAATCCGAACTATTACTACTGGTTGTATACAGTTTGTCCATTTATATATTTATTGATTAAACAGGGGAATTGTTCTACATTTATTTATTTGTTAAATAAAAAAATATAACCCATTTAAATTACAAGCAAACTCTATAATTTAAACGGCTGCTATAAAATCACATTAAGAGTCTATTTGTCTGAAATAAATTTTCTGCAAATATTTTAGTCAAATGAAGAAAAATTGAAATAAAATGTAAGCTCCTGTTGAGCACACTTTGTGCAATGTTTATTGTCCAAAGCCGCCTTCGTTTTAGAATGTTTTTATTAAAAATGATCAATTTTGACATTTTAAATCGCAAGTTTGACGTTTCTAAAAGAAAAATCATAACATTTTGAAAGCTTTTTTTTGTACTTTTTGACCTTTCTGCACAAAAAACTTAATCTTTGTCTGTAATATGCAATACATTTTGTTACTAACAAACACTGTTTTCAGTGGGACACAATCCCTTTTTATGCTGAACATTTTTTTCATCAATACTAGAGACCTAAATTTTGATATGTAGTATACGCTATATATTAGCAGCTCGCGCACCGAATTTGCTTAAAATATCTTGGCTATTTTTGAAGGTACAAAAATTCTCCAGAAGAAAACAGAAAATTGTTTCGGAAATGTAGTCGGATTTTTTAACGAACCTGCCCAACCCATTTACGAAAGGACACGCGTGCCAAAGTTTCATCAAAATCGGTTCATTATTTTTTTGAATTATTATGGTTTCTCGTAGTCGCCTTGCCAACTTTCTAAGTTTATAGCAAATTGAGTTATTCACATTTGAAGCATTTAACGAAAATCAGTACCATGATGAACTTGCTGCGTCCCGAACTTTCAATATATAGTTTCCGAAGATTCTTATTTTTGCATTTTCAGTAGACCTTAGTTAAGAAGTTTTTGCAAAAAAATCGGTTTCTTGATTTTTGATTTTCAGTTACGCCCTCTGGCAGTCCGCCTACAACCCTGCAAACAATTTTCAGGCTTTTTGCCTGGCCACTTTCGTTACTAAATTTTTATACGGTTTCTGAGATACAGCCGGTCGCCACCCTTAATGAATCAGCCTGTATATATAAATATATTACTTTTAATTTATTTACATTAAATCCTTTTAGTAAAAAAATGTTCAAGATTCAAGTGGTTCCACATTTTTTTCTCTAAGGTCTCAAACTATTATTTTATTAACAATTGCATTTCAATAAAAAAACACAGGTATTTCTCATATTTTTTTAGTATAGTGGGGACAAACTTATATAAAATGTCTCATTTAAAAATATTTATTCTGTCAATTTTACCAATCCTTTTTGTTGTTTTATAGAAACAAATAATTCGTTTCCATCCAGTTTATTTTTTTTTGCAAAATATTTATTAAATGTGGAAGTGAATTACATTGTCACATTTTCTCATTTATTAAATAACTAAAAAAATAGATTATAGGTTTAACAAAATATTGACCGCAAGTACACCATGATATTTGTCGTAATATTTTCGTTCATTATGTTTGAACGTATGTATGTAAACTAAATTTTATGAAGACAGTAGATGTCACAGGGCATTCTTTATTTTACACATAAATAGGGAACTCAACATTTCAACTTATGGTCTATAATATTCAAAACAAATATTATAACATGTATCAGCAAAGGTATACGCATAAACAGGTTCTAGTATGACCTTGACGCAGCGGCAAGGGACTCCTATATAACTGAAGATAAATTATATGTAGAGGGTGCCACCTCACATAGAAGACTGAAGAGGTCATTACAACAGGACTGTGAATTACAAATTAGTATAACCTCTTACACACGAAAATTAGAGATTTGCTTTATAAGTGATATTTTGATCAGAGAAGACGATTTACAGCAGAATTAGATGAGACATCGTGTGTATGAGGTCATTACTTGAGAAGATGTTATACTACACGCTCATGTTCGCACATGACGTCGTTTTAAATGCAATGCAAACACACACACACACACACACACACACACACACACACACACACACACACACCAGGACAGGCCGTGCCGCTCTTGTAACCTCGCAAACTTTAGCATCGAAAGTGGCCACATGGACGTCTTATGGCCTAAATTTGTGGGTGGATGTTGTGGATTATATAGGTTTAATCGATTTATCGATGCACTCCGTGGAAGCAGAGATCATGCATTTTTGGTGTGTTCTGACATCCGAGGTTACGTTGCTAGGAAAACCAACAAAATGTGTATATGAGCTGCCACAATAAGCATAAAACCTGAATAGTAAACACACAGAGGTTACTATACATGTAGCACATGTAATTGTGTTAATTGATGTCACTTTCAAACGGTGTAATAAACACAGAGGCTACTATACATGCAGCACATGTAACTGTGTCATTTGATGTCACTTTAAAAATGTGTAATAAAAAGAGGTTAGTATACTAAGAACACAAAACGTGATACACAGATAACATTGTCAGTATTTTCGCACTACACAAAATTGAGTTATTAAATTACACCGTTAAGACCTGTAGATTGTTTACAAATGTAAAATCTTAGTCAGGCCAGAGTGTAAGTCTGAAACTGTATAAAAGAAAGTACATTACTGCTTGACTCTAAGTGAAGCATATCATTTGAGTAAAAAAAAATAACAAAAACTTCACAGGAAAGTTTGTTAGACTCAGAAATCGGTTTTACGACTATTTTCGATGAGCACTAGATACAAACTAAGGACAAACAAGTGTATGATTAATTCATATATACTTCAACCCCTACATAAATATTTAGTACAATTAGAAACAAATAGTAGACTGTACCTACCTAAATCCTACATTTTTCTAAGTAGGGGTTAAAGTATATATATATATATATATAAGTTCAGTATATACAATATACACCTGCTTATTTTTAATCTGCCTATATCTAGTGCTCATCGAAAATAGTCGTGAAACCGAAACTGAGCTAAACTAAAACGGTCTGAGCTTAACAAGCTATATGCTGTATGGAAATTAATTATGGAAGTATTTGTTCGCCACCTAGAAAATCTGTTTGAATTTATTTGTCAAATGTAGGAAAATATTTTTAATGCAAAAAATTAATAGATACATAGACTTTTCAGGCTATCCTAATTTTTAAAGAATGTGTTGATAAAAAGGTGAAGCGCCTTCAGATATCTCGGGTAATTGTAGAAAGCCACTGGCGTAAAATATCTAGCACACAAAAACGCTATCTAGATGCCAACAAAAATGTTATTTTTCCACCTCTCCAGTCCAAAAGAGTCATCTCAACCTGTCTTAGATTACCCTTTTTCCGACACATTTTAAATGTGCCTACCACCTCGTATCACAAGCTACGCGTGCAAGGAGAAAGTAGTTACATAATTAACCCACAAAATTATAACCCTTATCTTAAGTTGGTGAATTCTAAATTCCAAAATTCCAAAAATCTACTGCGCAACTCCTTTGAAGTGGGAAAGCTAAACAGCAGTCCAGTTTAGATCTAATACCGTAGACCTGTTGCCTCGGACACAGTCTGAAACCAATCTTTAAAGTGTCTTGAAATATGCAGCAATCCAATTTCGATCTAATACCGCAGACCTGTTGCCTCGTAGACAGTCTGAAATCAATCTTTAAGCTGTCGTGAAATATGTTTATGAATGCTGGGCATGTTAAACAATATACCAAGAGCTTGTAAGACTGTTATCGGAACACTTTCTGTGAGTCAAAATCACACATATTTGATATTGCCCGACATTAAAGGTAGACAGATTAATAAAACGTGTGTATGAGCTGCCGCCATACATATAAAACCTATACTTAGACGATACTGTATATTATCCACTACATTCAATTGTCTTATTTGATGCCATTGCCTGACATGATAAGTAATCAGTTAACACAGAAATTACTGTAATTGCATAACACCAAATTGGGTTGCCTGGCCGTAAGTTGTTTCAGTACAGTGTGGAATATTTTCTACACTCGAAAATAAATACATGTAGTCTCCAGTCGAACACTATTACCTGCAAAGGGCTGTCACGGAATGTAGTGACCCCCAGTAGATAATACATAATAATACAGTACATCAAACACCCAGAATCCAAAGCTCATATGTATCATAATACTGTACCCCCCTTTCGGTTATAGGTAGACACCTCTCTGTTTATAAACAACAAACCTTTCCCTTGTTATACAATTACTACTTTGCGATCACCTTCATGCATCAGGATGAGATACTGCGGTGTTTCTGCCAATACCAGCGACATGTCCCTGCAAATCTTAGGCCTAAATCCTAAGGATGTCAATGTCATTATTGCCTATCAAAATGTAGCAACTAGGTATACCAATCACTAGAAATGCCAACAACAAATTTCTTAGTCATTTCTGGTATGTCTAGTTTAAAGATCCACGTTAACCTGCCTTGCATTCCCAAAGTCCAATAGGCGAACAATGATTTTGTACAAATTTAGTTACGCCTGCCACCACACATCAGAACCCACGGTATGAAGCCGTGTTTTTGAATTTCTTAATTAGATGTTTGCTTAAAAAGCTAGAGGACATCAGCGGAGCGATTCTGGATTGGTTGGTGTCCTATCTTTCGCGAAGCATAATGAGGCTCCGCATATGTGATGCGCTTTGGTGAGCATCCAATTAAGCTTGGTATCCCTTATGGATCGATTTTGTCACGTTTACTTTTTCTTACACACATAAATAATTTGCCTGAACACTTAAAACAATTGTAACGTAATCTTGTATGCAGACGATATGTCTGTGGTGATTTTTGAATCATATTTTGAGGGTCTCCAAATTCGAGCACTGGAAGTAGTTGAGGGTTTTGTGGCATGAAAATTTGTTAGCTCCAAATGTTGAGACTACTGTGGTTCACTTCATTAGAAGAAGAAATGCTACCGACGGCTTCGTAAATAGTTTGAGTAGCAATGTATTTAGTCTTCCGTGCTCTGTGCTTCTATTGGGATCCGTGGTAAGTGGTGACCTAACCTGGAGTCGGCAAATAGATGCGTGTAAAAAGCTAAATGCTTTTTTTTGCTTTGGGTCGATTACAGCTTTACCTTGTCCAGTCAGTGTCCTCCTATAACACACTTGCATGGGGATGTACTTCCAGAGTTACAAAGCGTTTTTAGAATTGAAAAAAAGAATTATTCGAATTATTTGATATTAGACCAAGGGAGACATGTCGACCATACCTTACAGATTACCACATCTTGACAGCTCCTTGTATATACATCCATAAAACTGTAATTTTTGTGGAGTTTCATTCAGAATTCTTGACCTGTCCTGACCTGAGTTTATATTTTGTTTTTTTGTGTCATTACTTTTAGTGCATTTTTGTGGAAAAAATTCACTAATGAGGAAATCTCGGCTTTTGAATTTTGAAAAAATGTCTTCAAAGGACCGCGACTTAGGCCACTTAGAACACATATCCGAGGTCAGTTTCCTTTTTATATGTATTATATATATATATATATATATATATATATATATATATATATATATATATATAATATATATATATATATATATATATATATATATATATATATATATATATATATATGCAACCAAATTTGGTACGCCGGTTTCTATAATAAAAAGTATACTAGGTACCGAAATTTATATCTCTAGGTTAAAAGAAAAGAAAGTTATAAGCCTTTAAAGAAACAATTTTTGGGTGTCACTGATGACCCAGATAAACGCACAAAAACAAATTTTGTGTAGATAACAAAATCTATTGTATGTTACAAAGATTAAGTTTTTTGCGGCAAAAAAACAAACAAAAAAGGCAGTAAAATTACTTTGTCTATTTTTTTTCGGCTTAAAACGTCACAATCACGGTTTTAAACGTGAAAATTGGCATCTTTTAGGAAAAGACCTGAAACGAATACGGATTATGTAGAGAAAATGTCGCAAGAAATGTGTTTTTCAAGTCTTTTAGTTTGAGCTTCAATCGTCATTGTTTTTTATTTTACTGAAACATTTGCAGGAAGCTAATTTTAAATAGACCCTTTCTCTGATATTTGGCAGTAGTTTTAGTTATATAGTTTAATAGTCTATAATGTATGCGGATTTTCGCAGAAAAAGTTGAGGATACCGCGGCTTTTTAATTTTGAAAAGATTTCTTCAAATGAGCGCGAACTAGGACACCTAGAACCCATATCCAGGGCCAGTTTCGGTTTTTATATGTTTATATGTATATGTATATATATATATATATATATATATATATATATATATATATATATATATATATATATATATATATATATATATATATATATATTCAATGTATCACACCGATAACTAAAAAAATAATGGGCCGATTATGACAAAATTTGGCGGGTACCTTTCCTTTGTAGGTCGCTTGGATAAGTTCGTTAGCCAGGAATTTTAGATAAGGTTTTTCGGGAAAATTTTGGGTTTTCTTTCGAACAAAAATTTTATCTCCGAAAATAAAAAAATCTATAGTAACGAAATTTGGTAAGTAGGTTAACGTTATAAAAAGTAAACTACATGCCAAAATTTAGATCTCTACGTGGAAAGAAAAAAGGTTATAAGCATTTAATGTAAAAATGTTTGTTGCTAGCATTTCTATGAAAATTCACTACCATGACGCACTTGCTGCGTCCACGAACACACCTTATTGCATTTTCAAAAAAATCAGGACGCAGCAGTGAGTTATGCTGGCGAATTTTCATTAAATGATTCAAATTTCAATATCTCAATTTGCTATTAACCTAAGGTTCGTGGCTAGAAACCATTTTTTTGGCAACATTTTAAGCTTATTTACCGAAAGTTTGTTGTACATTTACAAACAGTTAAGTTATTTTGGTGAAATATGCTACATTGTTTCTATTATATTGGTTATTCTGGTAATAACCAAATTTGACGCCTGCATACATTAAAGAAGACATATTGCTTTAAAAACATTTTTATGAACATTCACTACCATAACACACTTACTGCGTCCAGACTTCTATTTATAGGTTTATAAAATTGTATCTTATTTGTGTATTTTGAGGTTTAATTGCAGTCCTTTTGTATGCAACTTCTAACGAAGACATATGCTGAATGCCGACAGTGTAATAAAAATTTATTTATATATGCGTCTGTAAAAAACAAACTAGTCTAGTTATGTCCACCTTTAATTACGCGTTGCAAAATTTCATTATATAGCGCCATTTAAGAGATATGGTTCTGTAATTTTTCTTTTAGTAGCATACGCTGGATTAATGAGATAAATATTAGATAACCGTACTTATGTGTTTTAGAATGCACAATAAAATAAGCTCTAAAATACTGAGACTAAGTAATTCCTGTAAATATCTACGACAATTTATAAGTGATTTAAGATTTAGATGAGCTCAATAATTCTGTCTGTAGATGCAGTAATGGTAAAACTAATTACATAAAAAATGAAAATTACTGTTAAACAGCAAATGATAGATAAACATAGACAAGCCCCTATGTTTATATCACTTGCCTTGAATAAATCCATCATTTTTTCTTCTAAAAATCAGAAGCAATAAGTGGCTTCTTAAAGGCGTTTGTAATTCATTTATTACTTATTTAAGCTTTTTTTTATCACTTTGCTGGGTTAAGATGTATAAAACAGTTGAAACGAACGATAAATAAAAAACATATGAAGAAAAAAATTTAATTCTTTAATAAAAACTCAACTAAACGTTTGACAATAAGTAAACCTAAAATACCGATACTAGTATAAGTAGGTAGACGTGTTTATGTTTTAGATTTTAGCCTTCTGGTTTTGGTAATAACATTTTTTATAAAAAACTTAAGATCTGTCCACTTTCTTCCTGAAAAAATATTATTTTTGGTAAGACATTCTTCGCATTCCTTCTTCCCAGGAAGCATTTCACGCTGAATATTTCTTTTAAAAAACTGAAGGGCCACAGATTTTTCTTTTGTAGTCCAAACTCTTCTTTTAGTTAGATCTACCTTTGGTTTACCTAAAATACATAAGCATAACATTCTCATTAATAAACATTTTATCTTGGTCCTGATGAACAGTTCATCAAGTATGGAGAGGTATAATATATGTGCCAAGAAGCAGAAGCAGGACCCATAAAGAGAACATCAATTTTTGAAATGCAGACATTGCAAAAAATGACCAGGGCAAGGTCCATAGATTAAAAAAAAACACTACAAGTGTCCTAGAACAAGTGACAGAAGATATTTGTTACTAAATTCAGAGGAAGAAGCCAAAACTTACTCGAAATAGGTGCGACAACAGGGAGACATTCCCTTTAGATTGTAATGGTAAATAGGTTTTACTATGTATATATTACATCAGTAAAGCGGTATCTAAAATATTGAGTGAAAAGAGAGACGAGAGAAGTTGAAGGAGGGGAAAGGGAGGGGTGGGGTGGGGGGGTGGTCTCCATATAACTCTGACTGCAAATATGTTTATATTTATATTTTAACGAAAGATGTATACCTTTTTTGCTAACCCTTTTTTCTTTGATATTAATGTCTTCCAATTCACACATATATTTATTCAAATCACATGTAGAGTCAGCATTTACCTCCTCCAGGTCTCCAGTTGCATCTTCTTTTGTAATCTCCAATGCAGGTAAGTCTGTAATATGATTTATAAATAAAGTTAAGAAACAACTGTTTGAAAAACCTTTTATTACCTTCAATGTTGATTTCCTCAAGTGACTTTCCGGCATATTTCTTTGCTTCTCCTTTATCGACTGCAATCAAAAGCCTGCTTATTTTGGTCATTTCAACAGCGCTCTCGTGTATACGATAAAAGTCGCGGTGAACACGTATGTCGTGCCCTAAATGACGAGCAAGCCAGTCGCATTCATGTTCCTTCAGATTAAATATTTGACTAACTGTGGCTACATACTTTCTTAGTTTTGTACTTGTTATATTTTCACCATTTTCCAACTCTGCTTCTGTACATGCCTTTTTTAAGCAATCGTGGCCACGTAAATGGGAATTGAGTTGTGATATCTGAGATCTCGCAAAAACATATTTATTTTCTGGTAATATTCCACCTTGATCTCTTGTAGCTATTAGTAAATCAATACATTGTTTCATTTCATTGGTTAAAATTACATGAACTATTCTACCTCTCTTACCTACTACTTCAACAACAGTTAACTTGGCTGCCAGGTCTAGTTCAAGAGGTGTGAGAGAGCTTTTAAATTCCTCTGTACCCTGCTCTGACCAGGATGGTCTGTTGTGATAATCTGTTAAATGCATTTTCGATGCTTCACCTGAACGCCTTTTATTAAAGAGAATTATTTTACATAGTGTTAACGAAGCAAGTTTCTTCCAGATATGTGGTGTGCATTTACCTGTAACAAGATTTTTTGTTAGCTTCATCTCTTCCTCTAAATATTTATTCAACTTCATAAGGTCACTAGTGAGAGGAAGGAGTTGAGTAGTGTTCATTTTTCTCCTGTTAAGAGTGGTTAGTGCTCTAGATGATATTTTTGCAGACCATTCAAGGTCAATTAACTCTAAAAGAGATTTCAATTCTGTGTGCCTGTCTAAATTACCTTGCCTTAGTGCCGAACCTTTTTCAATGGCTATACACTTCCTCAATAAATGTCCAATTTTCAAGGCCAATGATGGTACTTCGAAACTCTGACTATATGTATCTTCATCACACTTGTGGCACAATTTTTTTGTCGCAATTATAATACCATCAAAATGTTTTGGAACGAGCCAGTTGGATAAGGACTGGTCAATATTATTCACTTCTTGTAATTTTAGTTTCAATCTTGCTACTTGTCGCATCGATTGGCGTATCAATTCTCTTTGAGCTACTCCGTACTTTTCATACAAAAATGTACCTAGTTTAAGGATCAAAGTGTCTTCTTTAACAATCTGAGACACATTGTCATATCTCAGTGAATTTATTATATTACAGCGGAATTCGTCATTCACTTGTTTGCCTAGGATTTCAAACAGTATAGCACTGCTTTCACTAAGCGCATTATTTTCATTTTTATCAGGAGTCTCAGACCTTATTTTGCGGCAAAACCTAACATGGTGCCACATATATTTTTTACTTATAAAGCCCAGGCAACTTGGACATGGTCCAAAATCTGTATAGGATTGCAGAGTTATTTCTGTTGTGCACCTTACCAAAAGGAGTTCGCCTGTTTTTGTTGCTAGCACGTTACAATTATGATAGAAGTCACCAACACGTAATAAATTTTCCAGAAGCTGTCGACGTATTTTACTTTTTTTGGGATGAAACACTATTCGACTAATTTCAATTTCATCGCGATGCACATTTTCAAAATGTCTAGCCATATTGTTTGTGAGAATCTTGTTACAAATGTAACAGCAGTGGCGTTTATCTCTAATTCTCTTCCCGTTATTTTTTCTAACAATAGACCATGTTAATTGTGTGTCTTCTTTAAAACTTCTTATTTCTCTTTGCCTCCCCGTATCTTGATCAATCTGGATGCGATGGTCGCTTGCATGTCTTAAAGCTATTTTACGAACACCATTGTGACTGTCATGATTGTCTTTCTTACTATTTTTATTGATTTCGTTTGCGCGGCTTGCATTTATTTCAGGAACCTTAGTTCCACTGTTGTTTGTGTTTTTATTTTGAACTATTTTCTTACTTTCTTTATTATAGTCATCGACATCGCTTAATTTTATCACTTTGCAATTAGTTTTACTTGCGTTAGAACAAAATACGTTGACTTGATTTTCTGACGTACTACAGTTTTCAAATTGTGCACCATCTTCCTCGCTCAATTGATTGTTTCTATCTGAAAGTTCAGGCCTATAACTAACATCACTACTAGTGCTTGAAAAAGGATCAGCTTCAGATGTGCTACTGGCTGGAGGAGGGGTATAAAGTCGCTTTTTGACATTAGACTTTCTGAAATTGTAAGAATGTAAACGCCTTTTTTCTGAAGAAGAAGATATAGTAGTATCTTGCACGCAAACATTTTTCTGGACATCTTGTTCCGATTCAAATAATTTTGTGTTAAGCTGTAGGGAATTTTTATCTGAAACAAAAAACCCAGATACTTTGTCTTAAATGGATGATGGAACATATTGTTTGTTAACAAACGGTAGTATTTATAAAGTTTGACTTTCTGTATACCTGTTGCCATCAAAATAAAACGAAACATCGAAAAGCCTAGAAAAAAACCCACCTCGAATAGATCTAGATATTTTAAACATGCTTTGTGGCTTCTTAAAATATATAGGTGTATGAAGCTATTTCGTTAACCCATTTACTCAATAGAAATAAATTTTCGCAAGAAATATATATATAGGTGAACTGGTAGCAACGATGATCTTTTATAAATAAGCTCTCAAAATTTGACCTTCAAAAGTTGATGTGTGAATTTTCGAAAACAACATAATTTTAATAAAAAATATTCGGTGAGCTATTAGTAACTTATTTTTTAAAGGGTTGTTAGGAAAATTAATTTTGTTGATATGGTAGCAACTTAAGATGATCAATGTTTTTCATATACTAACATTAAAAATTGGGTCGCGGAGCTTAAAAGATGACGACTAAATGTCTAAGATGAAGACAGCTCTAGAAAACCAATTTCTGAGACCACTCAAGAAAACATAGATTCTATTCATAAAATGATCTTGGAAGATTGACAGATTGAGCTAATATGTATATCAGAATCATTGAACATTTCCTGTGAAGATGTGTTTCAAAATGTTTATTCCGACTTAGGAATCAGGAAAACTTTCTTCAAAAAGGATTACGAAATGCTTCAACGCTGATCAAAAGCGCGTGTTTAGCAATGCGTCTAACAAAGTTTCCTGTACTGGTTGGCTCACCTGGCCTCCATGGACGGTCACCATCACTGTAAGCCAGAGGCTAAAGTACAATTGAGAACGTGAAAGCATTGCAGTTCTCTACGAAATAAAAAACTCCATGTCCAAAAGTGGTCTTTCGTGCATATCTTGTGAGTTAGAACTGCTACAGAAGTATACCATAGGGAATCGCCAACTAAATTACGGAAAATATTAATAAAAAAAAACGCCGCAAAAAGCTGGACATGGGCGTGTCGCTGCTAACAAAACCTTGATTACACTACAAGGAACTATTAAACTTGGTTTAGAATTGGATAATCACCCACCATATCCCCCGGCTTAAGTACCATTAGACTATAGTTTATTCCAAAAGCCTAAAAAACAACGGTAAACGATTTTCCCAAACCACGAAGTTATATGTACCTTAGGGTTAGGTTGAGGACCAAGATAAACATTTTTAAGGGGTTAAAATTGCGTTATAAACATTATGCTAAATGCGTATCTCTTAGAGAATATTATGGTCAGGGAAGTAAAATGTGGTTTCAAAAAAATTTCTCGTTTTCTATTTTAGGTTAATGCCCAGATTCACAAAGCTCGATTGAATATTTAACGGACAGGTAGTGAATCAGGGCTTCAGATAACCAATCACAGGCTCTGATTCAGGTTATTGCCATGACAACCAAATATTTAGAAGCTGTGATTGGTCGTCTGAGGCCTTGATTAACTAACCGGCCGTTAAATATTTAATCGAGCTTTGTGAAACTGGGCATTTGTCTTTGTCTGCAACATACAATACGTTCTGTTATCCACACAAAATATTGGGCGTAAGTCTTTTTAATAATCTTACTGCAAATTCTATGATAATATAACTATCTTCAGTCGCTTTTATTTTGTTAAGTTAATGAAAAGTAGCACTTTTTTGTGCATTAGCGTCGGTCTATTTCCGTGGCTATGACCAATCACTTGCGCTAGGGAGCAGTTTCACATCACTATCCTAGAAATTTAGGTAAGCAGAGTAGCGATATTTAACGTGCCCAACTGACGGGGGACTGGCTGATTGACGCCCGCTCCAAAGGGCGAAACGTGCAGACAATTAACTTTCCCAAATCCAATGCCACAAATGTTAATTTTACAGTAAGTGAAAGGGGAACCCTGGGAATCGAACCTGCGTACCCTTCAGACGCACAGGTTTTTACCACTGGCCTACCGAGGGTCTCATTTTATATTAAAGTTTATTATAAATTAACAAAAACTTTTTAACACTAAGGACAACTTTTTTTTATCCAGATTAAACTTAGAACAAAGACAGGTAGAAGTAGATTCTTTTATGCCCATTTTGAAATTGAATGGCCAATATGAGATAAATGGACAAATTCTGGTTCTTCCTATAAAAGGACATGGAATGGGAAATATATCTTTTGGTGAGTATTTTATATTTTACTTATTTATTTAACAAAATATAAATTAATATGAGGACTCAACTAAACCTTCAAAGTATACTATGTTTAAAAGCCAACTATGTGGCGTAATAAAAGCTTTAGACCAAAATTATATTACCGGAAAGGTTCAGGTTTCAGAAAGTTAGCTAAGACGTCTTAAAATATATTTACACTTATACACAAGTCAAATAAATTATAAATAAAAATGTGGATCAAACTTTAATATAACTGTTGTGTACCCGCTTTGCTATTCAAGGAGGTAGTAAACCGTTTTTAGATCAACACAAATTGCCCACTGATGTTCTTCATACTTAGTTTGTTTTATAACAAGCGCTATTGTTTCCAATTCCTCTTTCATGATAATGGAATGACCAATAGGAATTGAGCTATATTTGTTATCGTTGTGTGTAAAGACACATTTTAAACTACGTTTTCTACTGTCAGTAAAAGGGCACCATTAATCTGGTATGTAGTCTGACAGACCTATTTTCTTAAGAGTCGATTTGTAGCGTTACAGAATACCAGGTTATTTTCCTGAAAGAAAAAGGACAGCAAATCAATATCTTCTTGACGATAAAATGTAATATTGGTACCTGGATAAAGTCGATCCTTGTCGTTTAATCTGGAAGCAAAAAATCGACAGACTCCTTTGAGAGGTTCAGGTCTCTTATGGGATCTCTCCGTTCAGGCTGATTGAAACGTTAGGGAATTGTTATATCTGCTTCAAAGTTACTGTCGTTTTTTTTTTTTTTTCATCGGACCTTGATGTTTTCTTTAGAATGCGGTATAAGTCTCAAAGCTGAATATGGATTAGAATATGTTCATTTGTATCTATTGTTTCTAATAACACGTTTGTGGTTCTCTTCAAATCATCGGTATACCCTACTTTAGGAACTGTCCCTTTCCCAAGGGCCAATATCGCAAATGTTCAACACAGGTTTTACATACGAAATGTGGAGCCAAAGGTTTATCCAGCTCTCCCAAATAAACGCCAACATATGCTAGATGAGTTCTTTTCACAAAGTCAGAAATAAGTTTTTTCCTTTCACATATATAACAGAAGACGTTTGTATTTGCACAGCTACGTCTGTTTGTGGATGTCATGGTTTTAGTTCAGTGTTTTAGTACTAAACAACGCCAAAAATCTACACAAAATAATACCACAACTTCACGAAATCTCAACTGCAAACTGAGCCGGGTAGTAAGGCAAAGGTAGACAGAAAGTAATATGGGACGAGATGGGGTGTTGGGCTAATTACGTATAAGAAGATCGGTCGAATATAGGATAATTACAGGTATATTGGATTTTACCTTTAGGTATGAAATGTCTATTTTGACCTCAAAAGTATCTTTATTTCTTTACTTATGCCTTTTATTAGAACTCAATTCGAATCTCAAAAACTAAATTGGAAGGCGAAACCTGATAGAATTTTTGAAATCAGCACATTGAAGATATCCTAAATCGGTTCTTTTCTATCCAGCACCAAAAAGAAAAGAATATTTTTGGCCTGTGTTATCGATCCTTTTAGCGCTAAGTATTTTAGGTTAGCTACAAAAACTGTTCTAGATATAATCTAGAAAAACACCCTCGAACTAGGAAAATGTTAATCTCCATTGGCATTTGCAAGTTAATATTATATAATAAATGACCTTAAAATATGAATTTTAGGCACATGGACTAGTAGTCAGTTTTCAGTCCAAGTTTGGGCACACTTCGACCTCAAAGACACCAGTTGTGGAATTTAAACTCAAAATTATATTGAAGGATATTTATAGGTAAAATTGAACCAAATTTTTACCAATTTAGTTACTTGTAAGGTACTGACTTTGGAGTAATTTTAATAGCCAAAAATAGGCTAATTTGAAGCTGGATTTTCATATTTATAGTGATTATGACAATCAAGCCAACGTTTTGGTTAATTGTTACTAAATTACAACTTAGTTAGGTTACTTGGACTCGAGTGCTGGTTAATTCGAGTGCCTTAATTTGTTGCTCGGGTATGTATATACTGATAGAAGATGCAGAGGTCTCCAACCTTTTTCCTGTGGTCCACAGAAATTTACTGTTATAGACGAATCTCCTATAAGGCTATCAAGTTGTTTTTGAAAAAAAGTTCAGAAGGGACAAGTTATCTTTGTATCTTTGTGGCAGCACCACCACCCCACCACCCCCCTCCCCCCGGAAAAACAATATTCTAACTTTCTAACTATGGACGTATTTGTACTTCGTACAACGTCAAAGGCGAAAACTGGAAACAAACTTTGAACGTAAACAGAAATCCAAGCTTTTTTGCTGCTCCTCTAGCAATATTGAAAACATGTCAGTGCCAGCAAAGATCTGCTTCACCAAACGCCAAAGCGAAGGTTCTCTGGGCGAGCCGGTAAAAAGCATATTTCTTGGGATAAATAGATAGCCGTTTGGTTGATTTAACCAAGAGAGAGCGAAGAAAACCTGAAAATTGGCATCTTGGTCGTTGTCCGTTTCGATCGTTAGTAGTAGTCTTTAAGGCGGAAATGTATTAAAAAAGCACTTTTACGCATTTTAAACTATATCGTTTGGCGTCTACTTACAAATTCTGTGTTAAATAACACCTTATGGTATGCAACCGGTCAGAGTTTATAGGGCTTTTAGACGAGATGTTGTACGCAAAAGAGCTTTTACATGTTTTGAGGTTTTGTATTCAACTGTAACAGTGAAGACACAAGGTAAAATTAAGATAGTAATCACTTACCGAAGAGATCTCTTAGACACATTTATATCAGCCATCAAGAGTTACCAGGAGAAAGTGTGTGAACTGTTAATGCACGTTGTTAACCCGTTAAGTGGGAAGCAGATTTGAATAGTTCTTACATGAAGCGCTAAAAAATATGTTTCTATATATTATATCTTTAATTGTATCTATAATTACACTAAATATGCAACAAGAAGCTTACATATAATTTTTGTTGTGGTTTGGAGGTCGTTTAATTTTTGAGGTCAGTGGAGTTTCATTTAAAGTCGGTTCATCTTAAGTTTCTACAACTAAACAATTGTCTTCGAAAACTACTTATTTTTTCTATTGAGTTTATAGTTTTACAATACCTTTTATGGTTCCGAATGATTGAATGTGCGAGAACATGGTAAATCCATTTGTGAAGTTTCCTTCTTTGCAGACAGCTTTTTCGCCTGCCAACCGCTTTATTATGCGCGCCATTGTTAAAGGATGTTTAATCATTTCGCCTATTTACCATAGAAAAAACCAATTTTGATGGTTTCTTGTTCGCACACTAGGTGACAGCATAGGTACGTGAACTAATAGATTGGTTTCGATAGAAAAATAACGTAATATATGTACGTCAGATGCAAAGATATCATATGACATCCTCCTCATTGTAGCGCTCACTATGCGTTGATGTCATATGGCATTCTCCCCATTGAACGGGTTAAAGTTGCATAAGCTTTAATTTTACTACTATTCTAAAAAAATATCTGCTTTCTTGAAAATGTAGTTGCTGTTTGTGCTTTTGTCTCTGTTTAACAAAAAAAATAATTAATTAATTATATGACAACAAAATATGCAAGACCCATATGACTTTTTTATTGTTTTATAAGTAAATTGCGTAAGACGTTCTAGAAATTTGTATTTTATAGACTTTGTGCCTTATCGAATCTATTTTACATTTAAATTTTGATAATTAATTTTATAAATCGCTGATCTAATAAATTCTGTCTCTGTATTTTCGAATTTTGAACATTTTGACGGTATTTTAGTATTAAAGTGTTACACCCAAAAACTAACTTCAACATGGACGACTTCCCCGGTGCAGATCTCAAAAATGATCACTTCTTCTAACGGAGCCTTTATTTCAACTTGTGTATTCTTTTGTGGATACGTCTTTTTATTTGCTGGTACCAGCAATTAGGTCAGCTTTGCAATGACATCCTTGCGTAGTTTTTGTTGTATTGTAGGGATGTCTGAAAGCGATGTTTTCAAAGCCATTTTATTGGGAATGCAGGTTCTGTTGTCAAGCATTTGTATTAAAAGCTCTCGTTTTTATATAAAATTTAAAATAGTTTTTATTCTATCAGCTGATGGAAACTACAAAACCAACTTCAAGTTTACATTAGAAATAAGAAATGGAGTTGAGTTTGCAAAAATAACGACCATGGAGACCACATATGTTATTCAAAAAGCAAGTTTCTCTTTCGAGAATCTTTTTGAAGGAGACAAAAATTTAGGTAAGTAAATTAAGTAAAAAAAGACTTTAGCTGGTTATTGTACTTCAAACAACTCGAAAAGGTATGCTTTAAATTTATTGTGTTTCAGTTTAATATAACACACCAAAAAATGGCAAATGTGCACATAATTCAAAAAAAAATTGTAACTAAATTTAAGTGAACAGTTTTCAACGCAAATCATCATAAAAAATGTAAATATAATTCCCAATATGTTTTACAGTTGAATATCCTAAAACACGTAAAATAACCGTAGATTAAGATTGCTGATAAACTCGGCATAGACTGTTCTCACTTAAGCTTATTTATAATACAGCTGGTATTTTTTTCAACTAAACTTTATTTTCAGGAGACCAAATGAATAATCTGATGAACGAAAATTGGCAAGTGGTCAGTGACGATTTATATACACCAATTAGGGAAACCATCAACCAAGTCATTAAAATGGTCGCAACCAGTTATTTTTCAAAAATTCCGTACCACCAACTGTTTTTGGATTAGAATAAAAAATTAAACAATAAATTGTGTTGTTACCATATTTATATAAGCAAAAACCTTTCCGTTTTAGTGAATTTTTATTTTAAAAAATCACTAATAAAAAGGTATAGATCGTGAGACATTGCAAAAATAGTTCAAATGAGCGCGAACTAGGACCTCTCGAACCTATATCTGGGGTCAATTTCAATATATATATATATATATATATATATATATATATATATATATATATATATATATATATATATATATATATATATATATATATATATATATATATCTGTGTGTGTCTGTGTGTGTGTGTGTGTGTGTGTGTGTGTGTGGTGTGTATCCACAAAATAACTCCAAAAGTTATTTCCTTATTTTCATGAACGCGGCAAGAATTGTTCTTTTATTAATAGCTTAGACGAGTTGGTTAGCCTGGAAAATGGGACAAGGTTTTCCGGGAAAATTTTGAGTTTTCTTTCCAAAACAATTTTTATCTTTGAAAATCACAAAGCTGTTTTGACGAAAATTGGTGCCTTGGAAAAGACCTCACTACGTACCTATATTCAATTTTCTAGGATTAAAGAATATGCGGTTTTTCAAATTTGAAGCATTTAATGAAAATTCGCCACCATTACGCGCTTGCTGCTTCCCGAACCTTTTTATATAAACACCAAGTGAGCTTATAGAAAAGCTTAATGTATGTATATTTAAAAATGTCTGGACGCAGTAATTGCGCTATGAAAACCAATTTGGTACGTAAATTTACGATATTAAGCGGAAACTATACACAAAAATTTATATTTCTATGTTACAAGGAAAAAAAAGTCATAAAAATACTTAGTGCCAGATCATCTCTATGAAAATTCACTACCATAACGCACTTGCTGCGGCCAGGCTTTTATTTATTCAGCACGGAAAGGAGATACAGGGAGTACCTAAAAATGACATAATTTTAAATCAGGCTGTAACTCGAAAACAGAGAATGCCATATCAGGTTTGAATTCGGCATTATTAGTCTTACAAAAAGGTAGAATAGTATTGTGAAAACCGAAATTCCGTAAATGACCCTATAAGTATTAAAAGTTTTCTGACGGGGTCTGAAAGCCTCATTGCCCGCTGTTTCATCTCGTCAGAAAACTAAAAACAGTCTGGACGCAAGTGCGTTATAGTAGCGAATTTTCATTTAAACAAAAAGCGTATATGTGTTTTTAAAGAAAGCAGGCATCAAATTTGGTTACCAGTATAACCTATATAGCAGAAACAGTGTACCATATATCATTAAAATAACTTTATGTTTGAACATGTACAAAAATGTTTCGAAAATAAACTTAAAATATTCCCGAAAAATACTAGTTTTCTGGCCAACGAACCTTATAGGTTAATAGCAAATTGAGCTATTCAAATTTGAAGCATTTAATAAAAATTCGCTACCATAACGCACTTCCTGCGTCCCGACATTCTTTTCTTACAAACATGCATTATAATTACGTGGTCGAAATTCTATACATTAAAGGTCAGCTCAGAACTTGGAGTGACCGGGGAATCCGACTATCAAGCTAAAACAAAGCATTGTTTAATCTATTCGGACTGAGCATATTTTAATAAAAATTTGCACGCACTTGCTGCGTTTCGAATTTATTTTCTTCCAAACATGCACTATAATTACGTGGTCGAAATTCGGTACATTAAAGGTCAGTTCAGAACTGGCACAAACGGGGAATCCGACTGTCTAATTACAAAGCATGTTTAATCAATTTGGACTGAGCATATTTTAAGAAAAAGTCGCTACCTGAACGCACTTGCTGCGTCTAGAATTTATTTTCTTACAAACATGCATTATAATTAATGTGATTGAAATTAGATACATTATCCTCTTAGAACTGTCACGGACGGGGAATCCGTCTGTATAATTAAAACAAAGCAATGTTTAATCTATTTGGACTGGGCAGATTTTCTTGACTAACGAACTTATCCAAGACACTTGCAAAAGGAAGGTTTTCCCTAAATTTGATCATCATCGGCGCATTATTTTTTGAGTTATCGGTGTGACACACACACACAAATCTATATATATATATATATATATATATATATATATATATATATATATATATATATATATATATATATATATATATATATATATATATTTGTGTGTGTATGTATGTACACGTGTATATACACATATAGAGTCTGACACCGACCTCGGATTTGGGTTCCAGGGGTCGTAAATAGCGCTCATTTGTAGAAGTTTTTTCAAAATTCCTCCTCATTAGTGAATTTTGTAAAAAAAATTCGCTAATAAAAACCATTAATCTTGGTTTAATAAACAATAATCATAATTGGATAACATATATTAAATTTTGTTTTATAGGTTACTGGTTATTAGCGAATTTTTCTTAAAACGAGAAATTCACCAATAAAAAAGATCTGTGTTTATATATACATATACATATATATATATATATATATATATATATATATATATATATATATATATATATATATATATATATATATATATATATATATATATATATATATATATATCTATATATATATATATATATATATATATATATATATATATATATATATATATATATATATATATATATATATATATATATATATATATATATATATATATATATATATATATAAACCAATAGACAGCGGAGCGCACTGTAATTGCTGCATTCGGAAAGGATTTTATTTGTATTATTCGTTGAAAAAATCAAGCTGCCATTTACAGGCGCTCGCTAAAAAGTTTTTGTAGAGATTTTTTTGTGTTTCCGCCGAAATCATTTTTCGTAAGATTTTTCTCAGATGTTGATAATGAATAATAAATATTTAATAAGTTGTTGTAAAAAAAAGTTCAAATTTTTGTGAAAAATATTATTTATAATATAATAAAGCCAATTTCTGTAAAAAAAAGGTAAAAGAAATTATTTGAAATTTTTCATAAAAATATTTTTTCCTAATTTTGGTCACTAAGCGGTTTGGGAATAAATATATCTTCGCAGGTTATGTAAATAGCTTCAAGAGGTTCGTTGAAAATCGGACCATTTTTTTCTGGAACTTTTAAAGTTTATTTTCGGAAAATATTTGTACTTTTTTAAATAAGAAAGCGGTTTTAATGAAATTTGGTAAATTGTTACTACTATATAGGTTATACTGCTAACCAAATTTGATGTCCTTCTTTTAAAAACCAGAAATATTCGATATTAAAAACATGTTTATGAGAATTCGGTACCATAACGCACTTGCTGCGTCCAGACTTTTCATAGTTTATATCGCATCATAAATGCTCTACTGCGAGTGGTAAATCTACATAATTTAATTGACAAACCTTAATTTATACAGCGGGCAATATAACATAATAAAATTATGCAGCGTTTGGGATAATAAATTATAGTCTTCCTGTAAATAGGTTGTTGTAATTTGGATAAAACAATATACCTTTTTGAGGCAAAAGACAGACTCTCGACAAACAAATTTCTTCTTAAGTAATAAGTAAAAAATATTTAAAAAAAATTATAAACTATTCCATAAAGTTAAATATGCTTCTTTTTTGTTTCTCTGTTGCTTAGTTATAAATTGTTTATTGCTTAATATAAAGTCGAGTATAAAGTGCTGCTCCAGCATTTAGGAAAGATTTTATTAAGAATATAATTCATCATAAATTACTAAAAACTATTATCACTTTGCTCCGGTTCAATCAAGAAATATTTCTCTAAATGGAACACGATTGTAATAGTTGTTTGCAATGGATGTACATATTTCAGACATCGGTTTACTTATTGCTCCCTCTAAATCCTTGTTGACGGCTTCCCAGTTTTCATTTAAAACTTTATTCATTTCAGGTCCTGTAAACAAATAGAAAATTAGATATTTATTTCGCAGAATTTAATATAATTTTAGAAGAATCCTATTGCCAACTTATGAGGTAAAAGTTACATTTACGACATCATATATTTTCGAATGGTGGCGTCATCATAAGTTTTCAAATAACAACCAAATTTTTTACCACCGTTGCATAGACCTGCTTACTACTTAAATGATGATGAAAAAAAATTGATACCTTACATAACCATTTTTTTTGAAAAAATTGCATTATTTACTTTAAAAAATGAAAACGTAAGTTTTAATGGAAAAAATGATTGAACTAAGGAAAACAAACAGAGTTAGCGCGAATGCTCAAATTATTTTCCACCTCCCTTTTAACATTGGCCGATACGACTGCAAACACTGTGTAACTGCGCTAAAAAATGTCAGGATTGATTTGCTCCACTTCAGCGCGAATTCTTTGCTGTAGCTCCTGCAAATGATTTGGTCTGTTAAACTAAACTTTCAATTTAAATAATCCAAAGAAAAAAGATCTAATGGAGTTAAGCCTGGGGAACACGGTGGCCGCTAATTGCTTCTCGACGCCCTATTTATCTTTCAGGAAATGTGGCACCTAGATATTGCCGGACGTTCACACAAAAGTTAGGCGGCGCGTTGTTTTGCTGAAACCAAATATCTTGATGGGGCACCTCTGCGTCGTGATTATTTGGAAAAATTACTGCCAGAGCCTGCACCAAATCCAATCGCAAGAAATTTAGGTAACGTGGTGCTGTAAATCTTTCTTCAAAAAGTAAGGACCTATGAACCGCCATTCGATTATTTACATCCATACATACACTTGTATTTCAATGAGAATTTTCCCGTGACTAATGTATTGAGTTGTAACGATTTACTGTCCCATTCAGGCAAAAAGTGCCTTAATCAGAAAAGGGAATGTTATCAAGAAAACTGGGATCTTTATCGCAGCGTAACATTAACTGTTCATGAAACTATAACGGCTTTTCGAATCATTATCGTTTAATTTGTGTATCAATTGCACTTTATAAGGATGTTAGTTCTCTCCTTTGAATAATTTTACCACTAAAAATTGGTCCACGTTATCATTTATGGCTAGTTGCCTTGTAGAATGGTGAGAATTTTCGTCAGATTCAAGCAATATATCAAATCTGACTTCTTCACTTACTCGAGGTCAACCTTGTCGAGGAAAATCTTTTACGGATTCCGTTTCTATGAATTTTGCCACAAATTTACTTACTGTAGATCTTGCAATTGGCGGTCTATCAGGATGCTGTTGGTTACATTGCCTCGTCACCATATCCAATCATCAATAATCTCTCTATTCTCTCCCTTCCGGATAAATGTGCCATTTTTGTTTAATCTGAATTAGAATTGATTAGTTTTAGCATTTTTCACCACTATGACTATTAATTAATTTAAACGGCAGGTACTAAATGAAATTAATTTGCGATTTAACATTATTTTCTTTATTCACTGAATTCTAAATCCATACTGCGATAAAAGTGCGATAACTAAATACTAATAATAGCAAATAATCAACAAATTATCATAGTGGGTGTTGTTAAAAATTGATTTTGACTTAACTTTTTGTTTCACCTGTCAAATGGTTACATGCAATATATCAAGGATCACAAAAGTGTTCATTACTTTAGAAAATTAAAACAAACTCATTATTCTAAAGAAAACTTCTCCTAAATAAAAACGGCGGAAATATTTCTTACTTCTCATTATATTAACGTTTCCATTTTTTAAGTAAGTGATGCAATTTTTTCAAAAAAAAAAATTATGTCAGGTACCAATCTTTTTCATCATTATGCAAGTAGTAAACAGGTTTTTCTAAAACCGCAAAAAATATGGGTCATTTAAAAAACTTATGATGACGTCCTCGTTCAGAAACAAGTCCGTCATAAATGTAATTTTTAAGTCCTAAGTTGGCTATTAAAAAAATAAAATTGACCTGACCAAGCGTTTTTAAAAAAAAAAATTGCATATTTATGAATTATGCTCGAAATTTATCGTCACACTATATATAAACACACACACACACACACATATATATATATATATATATATATATATATATATATATATATATATATATATATATATATATATATATATATATATTTCATCTCCGTCTCAGGACCTAGACTGGATTGATTATTGGTCTTTAGTTATAACTTACCTAACCTTTTGTCATCATTAAATAGGTTACCGAAATAGAATTCAACCTTTTTGACTTTGTAAGTTACTTTATCATTAACCAATTTTCCATATTTTACTCCACTCTTTTCAGAATATGCGTAATCCCAAAAATATTTAATTTCTAGGTTATCTGGAATAAAAGCAGCATCCTTATACGTTATGTTGCATATAAGCATATAAATAAGAAAACTTACCGAATTTAATTTTAGAATCACCTTCTCCCTGAATAGGTAAAACTAAAATTCTGCCATCTATTCTGTAGTGTCCCTTATACACAAGTTGATCTATTTTAACATCAAAAACTCCTTTGTTTTTAACCAGGTCTACGCTGCAAAACAGAAGATAATATAATATACATCTTATAATTTTTCAGTTACCTTTGTTGGTAACAGTATTATAATGAGATCGTAATCCTGTTTTGACCTAACCTAATAAATTTTATTATTTACCACTGGACGACTCTTGAAGGGCATCGAAAAACTTTTTTAAAAGAACGCGAATTAGCAACCCCTGGAGCCAGATAAAATACATGATTAACGACGACGGAGTAGAGTCTTTCCATGGATTTAAAATATATCGACGATTTCTTATTTCAGCAGCAGACAGCTGTATTCTGTCTGTGGTCTCGTGTTGATTGTCTCTTGGTATACAATATTTTTCATATGGTCCACAGATATAAATCTGAAGGATTTAAGTAGGGAGATGGCGGTGGTCATGAAATAGGACCAGCATTACCAATCCAATTGTTTCCAAAATGTTTCTTCAACCGCCTGGGAACTACTGGTATACGATGAGGTGGGGCACCATCGTGCTGGTACTACTTATTTTGAATTACGTTAAGTGGTATATCCTCAAGTAAATTAAAAAGTGTATTATCCAAAAATTGTGGGTAAAATTCTGCGTTTGAGCGCTAATCAAGCACACGCAAGTCTAATAGATGGTTGTTAAAAAGTACACCACAAACGTTGACACTGAAACGTTGTTGAAATCTCATTGGCTTAACCGCATGCGGATTTTGTACGGCCCAAACATGGTCATTGAAAATTATTTATACCATCTCGTGTAACCCACGATTCATTAGACCAGACAAGATTTGAAATAAAATCATTATTTTGGGCATGTTGCTTCAATACCCAACGACAAAATGCTAGTCGCTGCTGAGCATCTCCTGGATGTAGAGATTAAACAGGCTGTAGATGATAGGGATGAACGACAACATTTTGACTTGCATGTAGATTAGGCGATGTTCTTCAGGTGCTGATTGGAGGATTGTAAATGACGGAATTAATTACAGCTTCTTCACGGTGTATATTAACTTCATGCCGCCAAACAGCTTTTGCTGAAGCAGGATTACCTGATTCTTGCAATCTTCTGAAAGAATCGGCAAAAACTGAAAAATTCGACACATGCCGATGTTGGTACCTTTCTTCATATTCTCGCACTGATTGCCGAGTGCAGAAACCATATACGTAAATTATGTCAGAATACTCTTAACATTTTATGATTTTCTAATAATTAGCAAACCTGACAGAAAACTGTCATGTTTATTTGTATTTGTTATTTTGACAACTTTGTTTTGTTGACAGGTAAAAGCAATGTTGTGAATAAATATTATTAAATTGGCTCGTTGTGCAAAAAAATTTGGAGTCCTCTAAATTGGGCATGTGATTATATGAAGCTTTTTTTTAATGACCTCACTTTTCATTTGTCGCAATTTGATGGTAAGCTAATAAATCACCTTGTATAGGGTTAGAAAAACGTATGAAAAGGGACTTGCATTTTCTCAGATATTTGTTAATCAAAAAAGTTTTAATAACAGTTTTCCGACATATTCTTTGCTACAAACTAGCGATCGTCAAATTTCTCCTAGCATAAACAATTTCGTTGCTATGACAAAATTTTTCTTCGAATGGCAAGATATGTTCTATTTACATTTTCGGGAAGAACGTCTTGTTTTTGATACGACACGATAAAATTTTAACTAGAATATATAAGAAAAAATCTGGACGCAGCAAGTGCGTTATGGTAGTGAATTTTCATAGAAATGATCTGGCAACAAATATTTTTTATACCTTTCTTCCTTGTAACATAGAAATATAAATTTTGGTATATAGCTTCCTTTTAATACTGTAAAAATAGGTATCAAATTTGGTAACCATATCTTTTTTATTGTTTGAGATTTAAAAAATCCGAAAGAAAACCTAAAATTTTCCCGAAAAAACCTGGTTAGATTTTCCTGGCAAACGAACTTATTAAAGCCACTTACAAAAGGAGGGACCATGCCAAATTTTATCAAAATCGGACTATTAAGTGGTATATTCTCAAGTAAATTAAAAAGTGTATTATCCAACAAATGTCGGTAAGATTCTGCGTTTGAGCGCTAATCAAGCACATGCAAGTCTAGTAGATTGTTGTTAAAAAGTACACCACAAACGTTGACACTGAAACTTTATTGAAATCTCCTTGGCTAAACCGCATACGGCTTTTGTACGGCCCAGACATGTTCATTTAAAATTATTTATACCATCTCGTGTAAACCACGATTCATCAGACCAGACAACATTTGAAATTATATCATTATTTTGACCATGTTGCTGCAATACCCAACAACAAAATTCTAGTGGCTGCTGAGCATCTCCTGGGTGTAGAGCTTAAACAGGCTATAGATGATAGGGATGAAAGACAACATTTTGAATTGCATGTAGATTACGTGATGTTCTTCAGGTGCTGATTGGATGATTGTAAATGACGGTGAATTGTTTTGTATACTTTATACAATTTTGGTTTTCAAAATGTTCACACATTCTTCCATAAAAGGTTTTTAATGTTCAAGCACGAAATTACCTAAATGAATGATATAAAACTGGATAGGACGTGGCAGTCCAATTCCTTGGCCATATCATAGCCCGGATTTAAACCCACTTTTTTGGGGCCTCCTTGAATCAGTTGTCTACGGCAACACAATAAACACCCACAAAGGCTCATGGCAAAGAAATGTAGAAACTGTTAATTTATTTATAAATAAAGGAGTACCCTATAGAAAATCTCTTCTCAAAGGTAAAACAAATATATTGAGGTTACCGCGGGTGCTTGTTAACATTTATAGTTATATTTTTAAGTACCTAATTATATATTTTTCTCATAATGATATTTGATAGTAATAAGTTTAAATATTTCGTATTATTCGTTGCATTTATTATTACCCCAATTTACTTAAGTCATCTGCTTTTTTATTTTACAATTCACAAATAAAAATTCAAATGCATATTCCAAATGTCTGTCATTTAGAGTGATGCCTAATCAGACACCAAGTTTAAAGGTTTGTTTTTTATTTCTCAGCCAGTGCCAAACACATACCCGTTGCTATTATTGCATTACATTACTGAAGCTACTTCTAAAATCAGGAATATTTCGGAAAAGCCTGATTTCAGCGTCATTCAGCTAGTATACCTTTTCCGTTAATACAATCTTAGACAATATCATTTCTAAACGTCACTAAGTCTCGGTTTTCCATGATTAAGTGTTACAAAATCAAAGGCTATAGGCTATTCTTCCAGGCAGTTATTTTATTATGTACCCGACGCGTTTCCGCTCTTACCGAACCATCTTTGTGGTTGTGTCAGCAAATAGGTTTTGGTAGGTCCGGCATGTGCACTACATAAGCGGCCTAAGCAATCAGTAGCTACAGAAAGTGTACAAAGGTCAACAAAAGCCATTGTCAAACATTAGAACTGAAACTGACAAACACGACAGCTGATCAGACCACGGTCAGAAGTTAGGTTAACTAAAGTTAGGTTAAGTTGACTCACCCGTGGTGACCCTTTTTGCAACATCGTCTATGTAGAGAGAACAAGGAGAGCGTTATATACCAGAGTCTGTGAACATGTGAGAAGTAGAAACAACACCACTAGAGTTTTTGGCTGCTCCTAAGAGAAAGCGGTCTTAATTTTGACAAAGAAAACAATGCCTGAAACCTTCATCCATCAAGTTTCGGCACAGAGCAAGAAGATATGGATATCTACAAATACATAAATGGCTCCAACAGGAACGTCCTCAATGTTTCCAGTACCAGTGTTACGAACTTTCCTTCTATATACAGACACCTAATAGAGTACTGTTACTTAATCAGTGCTGATCGATTCCGACCATGGAGCTAAGTTCTTTGGTTCTGTTGCTGTTTGGTTATCCTCTAATGTCACTTAACTGTCGCTTTAACCAAAGTGCCATTTTGTTTTTTATTTATCCTTCCAAATTTACGCATTCGTTTGTTAGAGTGATACAACACCATTTTGCTACTTTGAAATAAGCAAATTTTCATATCAATCTCTCTGCTACTTCAAGTGTGAAGGCAGTAATATTCTGTCCTTCGTTGTCACCATTTTCTCGACAACTGAAGACAATAGATGAAAATTCAAACTTGGCAATTTCCCATATAGCATATGTGTAATACAATAGAAAAGTAAGTATATATTACCTACCAGATAGTCCCTTTCCTCTCTTTCTGAAAATCAGTTTGTTAAAATATCCCCTGAAAGTTCTACCCGGCTGGTTGTTAAGTGACATATTTTGCATTTAGCAATGGTGATTTACTTATAATTAAGACTCCTTCTCAAGCTAGAAACGCTACATTAACCAAAAGTTAGTATTAGGTTGCATCCTGAGGACATACCATCAACAAAATCTTTGCATACAAATAATGTTAATGAACGCGCAACGGAACGTAAATTATAGCGCGCTAAAATAAATGTAACTGATAAATAATTACAGTAACGAAACACATATGCATATGTATGATTTGATTTGATAAATAATAGCTGCAAAACTAAACAGTATATAGCCATCTAGCAGGGACCTAGAGATCAGCGTCATGGATAAGTCAAAGCGACCGGGCCAAACCTTCAAATGGCGGCGCAGTAAGAACACTTGCGGAAATGCTGGCTGTTCTGCTCGGCAGGCAGGGCACAATTACGTGTGTAAGGTACAGCGTGACCGTGACCAGAAGGGAGAAGCAGCTTAAGAAAAAGAGCGAGAGTTGTCGTGAAGTCAAGATTAGAGAACTACTGTCTCTACGTAATTACCTGGCTAACGAGACTGACACTGGGAAGCAAATATTTGTGTGTGTGTACGTGTGTGATCCGGCCATCTTCTTTGCGTTGATGGCTATTGGCGCTTGTGTCCTCTTCAGGAAGCGGTGGCTCGGTAGAAAGAATGCAGCTTCTGCATCCAGTCATGTGTTAGTTTTGTTTCGGCGACACGTGCATGTTGAAACCTATGAAACTGCTTCTCAGAGGCTATAACGGCAGAATATTTTGCCGTGTAGCTGTGCTTCTTAATTAATATTCTTTGTGTTTACGCTGTTTTAGAGGCAAACAACTGATAGAACCCATGTCTTCGCATCGCGATACCTGTACCAGCTGAGAGTTATTAGCTTATTGATTTTCTGTTTGTACCAATTTTATTTAGAGACATGTGGGCACACTTCGTAGGGTCTGCTCCGGCGGTCTTAAATAGTATCTGGTGTTCTTAACTTGTGTTCTCTTTGTTTTCTTAGGTACTTGTGGGCAGTGGTGACTAGGAGCCGACGTTGTGATAGCTGGGTGGACCCAAAGAAACTGGTTAATTAACAACAACCTGTGCACCGTCCTATTTTCAGTGTAATATCTAAGGGCTGGGCAGTGGATGGGTCTCACAACGAGCAGGATTGCAGTCAGAAAGTCTGAGGGCCTTCCACGAAGTGTGACGGATCTGGTTCTCCAGGGTCCGACCGGGAGCGGCGGTAACTTGTTTAGAGAGGCCCTGGTTCCACCGTGTACGCTTTTATTTCAGAGGTGGGCAGCTGAGGACCGATTTCAGCATGTCTGGAAGAACATAGGGTGGCCACTTAATATACGACGGCCTCTGCACCACCCCGTTTACAGTGGAATACCTCAGTGTATGGCGGTGGATGGATGCCACTAAGAGTGATAGATTAGAATTTAATGAACTGTGGGTGTGCCGTTTATAAATTCCCAGGTTCGTTCAGGGGAGTAGACAACCTCTATAAGAGTCTTCGCTTGTTTGCGCTCTTGTATGACCGTTTTATGCAGGAGAAGTCTTCCACCAGGTCAATGAATGACGCATGTCCACCAGGTCAATGAATGACGCATGTCCACCAGGTCAATGAATGACGCATAACTGGATGATGTATGTAGTTGTTTTGTCATTTTATTTTATTGCTGAATAGGCTGTTAGTCCTGACTCTAACTCGCTTTGCTTACGCCCTCAAAATAACCGTTTTTCACCGCTTGACGCACTATTTCACTTTTCCCTCTTTACCGTAACCAAAAATAGTAACCGTGTCTTCAGCATAGCTCCGCTCGTTCACCGCCTGTTAATTTTATGTAATTTGCGTAATTAAGATATCATTTGAAAGTCGTCCTGAAATTTTGGGATAAAATCAGTTGAAGCCTTCTAGATTAATTCTTCTCTTGTTGCAAATATATGTGGAGGTAACACCTTTAATATTGTAAATATACCTTGTACATATTACATAAAATTTAATTACTACACCATCTTATGCCAAAGCATAAAGTCTTAGCAGGGCCATATAAAAGAAAGTGATACAACTTATCCGTTTAAATCAGTTCAATCTGGTTCAAATCCACTGAAGTTTACCTTAGCCTTATTAAAGCTGCTTAAAAAAGATAACTAGTCCTGATGACAAGTATCCCTTAGGAGACCACTAGCTTTAATAATGAAGAGATAGCGCCTGAGATAGGTTCGATTTAATACCAACCAATATACCCGCAAACTCAGTTTAAAGTTTCCAAATACTTTTCGGGTCACAGACAGTGTCCCAATAGTTTCCCGAATTTTCTGAGAAAAAGGCCTCTCTCAGAAACGTTATATATTAATTTTCTGGCAATAGCTATATTACCAACCATATAGTTTTTGGATAAGTCATTGCCGAATGTTATACTTACTCTGTGTTGACCACTTTCATGTTTTCTAGGCCCCAAATTTCAAAATCAGTAAACGTCAAGTTTAAGTTATTTGTGTTGATTGTCAGCTTAGGAACCACAAGTGGTTTAATATTACTTACTCCATATTTCTTGTCACCTACCAAAATAATAAATAATGTGAGCATTCTCGGAAGGCTTTACCTGGGTTTTCTTACCATTTGCTATCACTGTTATTGCAGCGTTTGCAGAATTTTTGACACATTCTTTAAAGTTTGGGTCTGATTTTGAGCAAGCTTTGATGTAGTCAGCTGTAAAGTTAACAAATTATTAAACTGGGTATAATAGACAACTAAAAATAATTACAAGTTTCATCTTGCTAAGATTAAACGTACATACAAGTTGATAAAAATTTGTACATGAATACCGAAATTAAATTCCTTTAAAAAACATGTTGACAACATTATTAATAGTATTTCTCTATGTTTGACAAGACACGTTCTAGATGTTTTTAAAAACCAGTTTATTAAATTTACATTAGAAGTGTAAAAGTAACAGTGTACGATCCTCAGGTTCAAAAATAATTAGAACAAAGAATAACTTCATTATTTTAGATTGGTATATAAAAAAAAAACTAATTATCAAGTTATAATGTACTATTAGCGAATTTTCGTAAAAAAAATTCACCAATGAGGAGATCTTGACTTGATTTTTTTTTTAATTTCTTCAAATCAGGGCCAGATACACCCCTTAATACATATGAGTCAGTTATAATTTTTAGTTATATATATATATATATATATATATATATATATATATATATATATATATATATATATATATATATATATATATATATATATATATTGTTACGTTCTTCGGGGTTTTATTGATTAACAAAACACAGATTTTCAAACTACTATTTATTTTATAATTTATTATAACCAACTATTTTCCGACCTTAAACACACCAACTTAAATAGTCCTCCTCTATTACAAATATCCATTACACTATCTTTTACTATTCATATTCTATGCTCGCTTAATCTGTACCAACACTAACTCACTACTGACTGAATGCTCTATATGCATAATTCCCGAGTGTTCGCTGCTACCAACACAATCTACAAGTTGCCTGTGACTATACAGGCAATACTGTTATATATATATATATATATATATATATATATATATATATATATATATATATATATATATAACAGGATTTTTTTAACATGGCATTTCTGTATAATATAGAAGGAGAAAGGTTAAGGCAAGGCCGCAAGGAGACAACCGCATACACGTGTTTCAAGCTTATTAGCTATCATCAGTACGGTATAGCCAGGTGATGATGGGAACACTCTGGATGAAGAAGCAAAAATACACGGAGTCACAACAGGCAACCAGTGCACATTTGCAGCATCATTAGGAAGACCCTCAATTCGAGGGCAACAACCAAAATCGCCATGGAGGCAAAATCACCTGCGTGAGCATCCCGAGCCCAGGAGTCATACTATATATAACAGGATTTTTTAACACGGCATTTGTGTATACTATGCAAGGAGAAAGGTTAAGGGCAAGGTCGCAAGGAGACAACCGTATACACGTGCTTATTAGCTATCATCAGTACGATATAGCCAGGTGATGATGAGAACACTCTGGATGAATAAGCAAAAATACACTGGTTGCCTGTTGTGACTCCGTGTATATTTGATTGTTCATCCAGAGTGTTCCCATAATCATCTGGCAATACCGTACTGATGATAGCTAATAAGCTTGAAACACGTGTATGCGGTTTTCTCCTTGCGGCCTTGCCCTTAACCTTTCTCCTTGTATAGTATACAAAAATGCCGTGTTAAAAAATCCTGTTATATATAGTATGGCTAATGGGCTCCAGATGTTCACGCAGGTGATTTCTTTGCCGCCGTGGCGATTCTGGTTGTTGCCCTCGACTTGATGCTGCAGATGTACACTGGTTGCCTGTTGTGACTCCGTGTATTTTTGCTTCTTCATCCAGAGTGTTCCCATCACCACCTGGCTAGACCATACTAATGATAGCTAATAAGCTTAAAACACGTGTATGCGGTCGTTTCCTTGCGGCCTTGCCCTTAACTTTTCTCCTTGTATAGTATACAGAAATGCCGTGTTAAAAAATCCTATATTATATATAGTATGACTCCTGGGCTCCGGATGCTCACGCAGGTGATTTCTTTGCCTCCGTGGTGATTTTGGTTGTTGCCCTCGAATTGAGGGTCTTCCTAATGATGCTGCAAATGTGCACTGGTTGCCTGTTGTGACTCCGTTTATTTTTACTTCTTCATCCAGAGTGCTCCCATCATCACCTGGCTATACCGTACTGATGATAGCTAATAAGCTTGAAACACGTGTATGCGGTTGTCTCCTTGCGGCCTTGCCCTTAACCTTTCTCCTTATATATATATATATATATATATATATATATATATATATATATATATATATATATATATATATATATATATATATATATATATATATATATATATATATATATATATATATATATTATATATTTTTCGCTACCGATAACTCAAAAAATAATGTGTTAATTTTGATGAAATTTGTTGAGTACCTTCCATTTGCAAGTGGCTAGGATACGTTCGTTAAGCAGGAAAGTCTGAACAGTTTTTCTGTGAAAAATTTTATATATCCGGAGATAACCAAGCTATGGTAACCAAATTTGGTACGCAGCTTTATACTATGAAACGTATATACGATAAATCTAGATCTGCAAGTTAAAAGAAATAAAAGTTGTAGGCATTTAAAAAATGTGGGTTCCACCGATGACCAGAAAAACGCACACAACCAAAATATTTTCGGTGGATAACAAAATTTATTATATATTAAAAAGATTTAGTTTTTGGCTCAAAAAGGTCAGGAAATACCAGAAAAGGTACTTTGAAATTTTTATAGTGTTTTTTAAAACGTCAATTTCGCGACTTGGAACATCAAAATTAGCAACTTTTAGGAAAAGAACCTGAAACAAATGCGGGTTTTGTAGAGAAAATATTGCAAGAAGTTTTACCAACCTTTAAGTTTCAGCTTCAACCCCTCTACAACCCATATCCCGAGATACTTTCAGATTTTATCTGTTTACATATACAGGGCGCTCATTATCTTCCTCGGTATAATGGGCAATTTTGTTATTTCTGAAAATAGAGCCTCGGGTAAATTTGCAAATTTTGGCAGAATTTCAAGAGCAGCGGCACCATCGTGCTGTAAATTTGTTAGGTTCCGAATCTTACTCAGGGGTAAATTGTCCAACATTTCTTCCAATCCACTTTGCAGATATCCCAAATATCGTTCTGATTTCAGGCCCGTGTCATAGAAAAATGGTCATAAGATTGTGGTACCAATAATTCCGCTGCACACATTTACTGAAAATACGTACTGGTCTCCTCTTTTTGCAGTATGATGAGGATTGCTTTGATCTCAATTACAGTATTGTGTCGATTAAATATAACGTTATAGGTGAATCTGATTCCATCTGTGAAAAGAATTCCATACAAAAAATGATCCCTTACCAACAAGTTAACAAACTAAAATCTCCCAAGTAATGTATGATTGATACTTTATTTATTGGGGCAACAACTATTTTGTTTTAGAATCAAACGGGCTTTTGATTTTGAAACCTTGCACTCGTTCTCCAAATTTCGGATAGTACTTGAGTTATAATTAACGAATGCCAAAACTTTTTCTTCGTCTCCCTCTTTAAATTTAAACTTCTTAGTTTTTGATTTGTTGAATGAACCGTAAACCTTAATATTGGTTTTCAGTTTCGCAAAAAGTCTTTTATCGGCCTACCTTTTTTCCATATATCATTGCAAATATATTTCACCAGCTTTACAGTCATTTATGTTACTCGCAAAATAACAGAAAATCATGTCATTTTTCTCTCCATTCGTATGCATTATAACTTATTGTTTGTACAAAAAATATGCTGGAGAAATATGTAAGTCCAAAAGTACAAAAATATGCTGGAGAACTACGTAAGTCCAAAAGTATGTTTGACACATGCTTGTGCAATGAAAGTCTGTTGATCGTTACATCGCATTGGATGTGTTTACTACATAATTTTGCGAATATTCTATAATAAGTAGTTTTTGTTAAATAAATATTAAACTAATAGAAATAACCATATCAAACCTTATATCATTGGAATCAGAAAAAAGCATCTGATAGACGTCACAGCCAACTATGATTGCCATTTGAAAAAATTCAACTTTGTCTAATCTCTTTCGAAGCAAGTGTGCCCTGGATTTTCTGTTGACTTTTCTTATTCTACAAAAAATACCTACAAAGTGAGGTCTTGTACCGTTAACCGTCACGGAGATATTCAAGTATTAAAAAAATCGGCTATATTCAGCTTTTTTTAAATTACCTCAGAAAATAGGCGATGCATTAGAAGTTTGTTCGTGCCATCAATTCCCTTGAAATTCTGCAAACTTTGTTACCTCAATCGAAGCTGTATCTTCATAAATAACAAAGGTACCCATTATAACGAGGTAGATAATAGGCCGCCTGTATACAGGTGACTCATTTTTACGCTAAAGCTCAACATAGATGTTAATATACAAAAAATTGTATACGAGTACGTTATCTTTAGGTGTCTTGAGCTGCAACTTCTAAAATTATTTTGATAATCACAGGCTGGCCCATTGGTGATACAAATTTTCTCTTTTTAGTAAACTTTCGTAGAAAAAATTTACTATTGAGATCGCGACTTTGAATTTCTTTCAAACTCTTTCAAATGAGCGCGAACTAGGTCCCCTGTAATACGTATACAGAGCTGTTTTGGACGTTTAATCGTAAAGATTTTTACGAATAATTATGTCGTAGCAGGTGTGTAACTACCTCAAAGACGCTCGTTGGCCAGGAAAATCGGACCAGTTTTTTCGGGAACATTTTAAGTTTATTTACGGTATATTCTTGTATTTTCGCAAACAATAATGTAATTTTGATGGAATATGGTACCTGCGTTGTTTCTACTATATAGGTTATACCAAATTTTATGTATTTCATAAAAAAATACATATTTTCTAAGAGAAATATTTTTATGAAAAATAACTACCATAACGCACTTGGTGCGTCTAGGTTTTTTTAATAATTAACCAAAATAACAATTATTTGATTGCGTGTTATTTATTTAAGAGCATTAACTACTTAAACTATACGATAATAGTATTTAACCTTAAACGTTAACATAAAAATATAATTACAAGATGATAATGTCTAATTAGCTGGAATTGAAGCAGCAAGGGTACTTTACACGTGTTCAAAAACGGATAAGATCACTCGCAATTAGTGATGGGTCGTCATTTATCAATCTGTTATTGTTTAACGGTTGCCGAGCCGCAACGGTAACCACCAGTTATGGATATATCAAAATAACAGGTACAAAATAACGCTTTGCACTAAACTAGAATTCGGACTCGTATCTGTTTCTTTTCCACTGCAACTAGCTTGGATGAATAAACATCGGTTTTCATCGGCAACCGTTAAATTTAACGGGATGAATGGACATGAGACTGGGAATGCTAAATATGAATGGGTATACAGTATAGAGCGGACTTTACTTCATAACATAATACTTAACGCTTTATACTTATACTATCTACCTGATCTCTGATACTATATAATCAAAGCTTATACTAGTGTGCTCACTCTCGCTCACAGCTTTGGAAACGTAGGATCGTCGGTAAGCGTGCTGATAAGTGATCAAAAAAACTGTTATATTGCTTTAACACGTCGCAACAGTTACTGTTATTTAGAAAAAACAGTTAAATATAACAGATTCAAAATAACAGTATGATCTATGAATTATTAGGAATTCCAGGTAGACGTAGTAACACTAGCTGAACCCGTCCGGTGGTGTAGTTGGGTAAAGGAGATTCGCTGCTACACGGGTTCAATCCCCGGGCGATGTAACTATCAGTTGATCCGGCCTGAGGGGTGAAGGTGATTAATTTGAATAAAAAAACAAAAATAATTATGAAACAATGTGGATAGAGCAAAAACTTTAGATATCTCTAATTCTCTGAAACATAATTTAAATTGTTTACTATACTATGCAACTATATAATGTTTAAAATAAAAAAATATTTTTGTCTTATGTTTAAAATTATTAATAATTTGTTTATAAAATAAAATGATGAAGGCGTTTTTTGGGTATTTATCACTAATAATAATTTGGTACAAAAAATCAACAATGAAAAATTTCTTTCCAATTTTCTTTACTAATTAGTATTAGTTAAGCATTGAGCTTGAAAACCTGTATAGCCATTTTTTCCTTGAAAACGAGAGTTATATGAAATACATGAATTATTGTAAGCAAAAAATAAATTAAATATATTTTTTCAAATTAAAACAATTTTTTCTCTCTACCTATAGGGTGAAGTGTGTCTGATTTCATCTATACCGGGTATAATTTCATTAAAATTGGTACTGTTCCTGAGATTTTTGAAGTTTCTGCGATTAGCAGTAGTAGTGTCCGTGTCCGTATGCCGTATCCCCATCAACAACCTGATAAAATGTAACAGTTTCATTGTACCGACGATCCTACGTTCCCAAAGCTGTGAGCACACTGGTATAATGTGTTAAGTAATATGTTATGAAGTAAGGTCCGCTCTATACTCTATACCCATACATATTTAGCATTCCCAGTCTCATGTCCATTCGTCCTGTTATAACAGTTGCGGATGAAAACCGATGTTGATTTATCGTAGCTAGTTGCAGGGCAACAGAAACAGATACGAGTCCGAGTTCTAGTGTAAAGCGCAAACGCAAATAGATTTCTGCTGTAGTGTTTCTGGTCCTCCTGTAACCTGTTATTTTCATATATCCATGACAGGTGGTTACTGTTGCAGCTCGACAACAGTTAACAAATAACAGACTGTTAAATAACAACCCATCACTAGTGCTGATAAAGATGACCGGTGAACCGAAAATCGAAAATGTAACTAGAGATCCTTCTAAGAAAGAATAAAAGCATAATGTAATAACAAATCATATGTAGCAAATAAAGACAAATTTCTTTACCGAAATTTTATGAGAGCTGCACTATGTTGTAGTTCTTAGAATCACTCCCTTTGTAGTTTAGTAGTGTATATATCATTTATTTGTTGAAGATAGTGCTGCCTTGCAATAAAAGTTCTAACGTCCCAAGACGTGATAATTCTTGCTGTGGCATTGAAATTTATGTAAAGACCCCTAATAAAATGAATTTGTGAGAAATGACCAGTGATAATTTTTAAGACATCTAAGTAAGTAAATACTTATAAAAGACTCCTTTCTAATTTCTAAAAGTTTCACTTCAGAGTGGCAACAGATTTACGACACGCTTATTATAATTTCTTAGCCCTTTGTTTGATATCGTCAAAACTTGAGATTTATACAGTACGTAAAATAACGGGGTAAACATACAATGCAACCAGCTTCCGGTTTTGTGGAAACTCCAAACTTTCATAAATTTTTTACCAAATTATTATTAGTGATGAATACCCAAAAAAACCCTTCGTAATTTTTTTATAAAAAATATATTAATTGTTTTAAACATAAAACAAAAATATTTTTTATTTTAAACATTATAGCTGCATAGTATAGTACACAATATAATTATGTTTCAGAGAATTAGAGATATCTAAAGTTTTTGCCCTATCCATATTGTTTCATAATTAATTTTGTCTTTTTATTCAAATTAATCATCTTCACACCTCAGGCCGGATCAACTGATAGTTACATCGTCCGGGGACTGAACCCGTGTAGCAGCGAATCTCCTTTTTCCAACTACACCACCGGACGGGTTCAGCTACTGTTACTACGTCTACGTGGAATTCTTAATAATTCATAGTTCATACATGTAACAATAACATATGCTATCGACCGATTATCCAGTTCAAAATAGGTAACAGATAAAGAACGGACCCTGTTATTTTCAACTGTTATTATTAAAATACGTTAACAGGTTCAACTGTTAATAGAAAATAACCGTTTTGCCCATCACTACTCCCAATGTATGCTGCGTGCTGCGTGCTGCGTAACTCGACTCTCGAGTTCGATGGTGTACTGCGTGTGTTGATTCTTATTGTCAGCGACACGCGGGTGCGTGTATCCGTTGGATATACGGGGATGCATCGGTGTGTGTAACACCGCTAAACATATAGGTTGTTACAAAGTCATATTACTTTTCATTGAATTCATTTATTTGAAACTAAAATTAACATTTTATTAGGTTTGAAAAGTCAGGACGCAGCAAGTGCGTTATGGTAGCGAATTTTCATAGAATTTTTTTTTATATGTTAAATATGTTTTTTTTTTTAATGAAAGACATCAAACTTAACGAAAGTATAACCTTTGTAGTAGAAACCGTGTACCATATTTCATAATTTTCATTCACGTCGGTCTATTTCCGCGAATATGGACAATCACCGGCGCCAGGAACCAATTTTGTTTCACTATCCTGGAATTTTTGTCGAGGCCGTGCCTTTCTGTAAGAAGGGTAGGGATATTTAACATGCCCAACATCGCATGGACGGAAGGTGCAGATATTCAACTGGCTCAAAGACAATGCCACAAGCTCGGATTATGCTAATGTTACAGTATGTACTAAAAATTCAAAAACGAACTCGGAGAATCTATCCCAGTACATTTCAGTTCAGAGGCACGCGTTTTGAAACACCGAGACACATTCCATCAAAATAACTTTATTGTTTGGGAAAGTACAACAATTACCCGAAAAAACTGGTCTAACTTCCTGACGAACGAACCTAGCCGAGCAATTTTTAGAGAAACTACTCGTGCCCAGATATAAACATTTAGAGAAAGCTTTTTGACAGAAATAAAAAATGCTTACATGAAAATACGCAAGCCATTTTTTTACAAAGATTGGCTAAGTTATCTTACACGAAAAATTATATCAACATTTTTTTAAGAAAAAAAAAATGTTATACAAAAATTTGCTAACCACATTTTTTCGCGAAAATTCAAAAACAATGTTTGTATGTGAACTCGTAAACATTTTTTTACAATAAATTACTTAGTCATAAATAAGAACATTTCTCAAAGATTTCAAAAAAATTTCGAAAAAAAAAGAAAAAAAAAAAAGAAAATATATAGTTTTTCAGCTTTTCACGGAAGTTTGAACCAATGGAAGTAAAGAAAAACAAAAGCGGAAAATGCTCATATTTGTATGTCACAAGCTGTCAGAAATGAGGACGTTATTTAAGTCCGTTACTTTTCAAGTTTCTTTGTCATGTGTGAAGATAATTTATCAACTGCTTACCTACACAGTGTGGCGCATTGAAAACGAATCAGACCGATTTGCATCCAGAGAATTTTTTCTTCAGAAACGTTGAAACACGGCAATTTTAATATTGAGGGGGACATGTTTTGACATAAAACTCAACTTTGTCACATCAACTGCTTAACGGTGATGATAACAACCCTTATATTTTAAATAGAAAACATGGGTCGAGTTTTACATCATTTAAAAGCTCTTTCTCTTCTGAGTTCAGCTCACTAATTTTTTTGGAAGTTTCATTAACTCATTTAAAAATTATTCACAGTTGAATTTGCAAGAACGTGTTTCATTCATTGTGATAAAAAATGCACTAATGAGTCATTTTTGCGTTAAAAAAACTAAAAAAAAAGCAAAACCAAACATTCAAAAATATTTATTCAGTTAAGTAAGTGTTCAAATTGTTGACCCGCCGCTTCCATACAAAAGTACAAATTTTGTTCAAAACGAGCTCTGACATTCTGGGGCATTTGTGGAGTTATTAGACGGCATTCTTCAACAATGCGTCGTCGTAATTCTTCCAGAGACTCCGGTTCTGTTGCGAAAATTCTACTCTTTAAATGGCCTTATAGAAAGAAGTCTAAAAGAGTTAAATCCGGTGATCTAGGGGGCCACTCAATAGCACCTCTACGCCCAATCCATTTCTCTGGAAACTCTCTGTTTAAAAACTCCCTAATACGTTGTGAAAAATGCGGAGGAGCTTCATCTTGTTGAAATACTAATTGATTTTCTTGATAGCGATCATAATTTTCAACAATGTCAATTAGTAGAGGGTAAACGATATCTTCTAGTAACTCGAAATACATTTCGCCACTCAAATTGCCATTAAGAAAAATTGGTCCGATTAAACGGTCTCCAAAAATGTCAGTGCTGACGTTCAATTTCTGTGGAGTTTGAGTGTGGACTTTGTAAAAATTTCTTGGATTATTATCTGCCCAATAACGACAATTATGACGATTGACTGTAGAGTTTAATAAAAACATACAATCGTCTGAAAACAGATATTAAACAGAAAGTTCCCGTTATCAGCTATTCGTGCAGTCATAACTTCACAATACTCCAGCCGCCAATCAAAATCATCTTCATTCAGTTGTTGTACAAGATCAATTTTATACGGGTGAAATTTATAATGATTCAATATTCTTCTTTTGATGTTTGAAACAATGACCAGTTTTCTCGTGCTCAAGTTTGGTCTGCAGCAATTGGCTATTAAATTTCAATCTCAGTAGTCTCATTTCTAACCGGAAATTCACGTTCAGGATCCCGTTTTTTGTTGGCTACTAAACCACTTTGTCGAAACTTTGCAACTAACTCCAAAATATATTTTCTCTTAACATGTCTGTTCAGATGTCGTTCATTAAATAAATTTTCGGTACGGTTAGCACAGTCATTGTTTTTGAAAAGAAGAGTAATTATTTCAACTCTTTCTTCTACAGAATACACCATTGTGAAATTAATTTTCGGTAGTACTATTAAGTATCAAACCGACCGATAAACTGAAATAATAAACCGTATTTCTCTCATTCCGATAAGAAGAGTTCTGATAGTCAATTTTTTGTTTACAAATCAACAAAACATTGACTATCAGCACAGTTCTTATCGGAATGGATGAAATGCGTTTTTGCATTTTCAACTGTGAATCATTTTTAAACGAGTTGATAAAACTTCCAAAATATTTGTGTGCTCGATTCATAAAAAAAAGAGCTTTCAAATGATGTAACACTCGTCCCATGTTCCCCATTTAAAATATAAGGGTTGTTATCACCACCCTTAAGGGGTTGATGTGACAAAGTTGAGTTTTATGTCAAAACATGTCCCCCTTAATATTAAAATTGACGTGTTTCAGCGTTCCTTAAAAAAATTATCTGGACGCAAATCGATCTGTTTTGTTTTCAATGCGCCACCCTATATATTATGAAAATGTAAACATATATACTAGATAATCTTATTAAAATAATTATTTATTACCTTTATACCAGAGTTCTTTTGAATATTCTAATATTTTTCGTCGAACATCCCCTAAAAAATTCTATAATCTGATCGGGTATTAGAATTGAATAATATCCCGAAAAAAAATTAAATTAATCTCTACATAAATTATGATATGTGACTATAAGTGCAAATATTTTTAAAACCAGAATATTAAGGTCTAGGGAGTCACAAAATTTAAACCAGTTGCCCTTCACTTCTGAAACATAAAATACATGCTGTTCCATTTAAAAAAGAGTGTTGAACTTTTAATTTTAACTTTCACATAGCTGTGGTAATCTACTTTCCTTAGAAATACATTCTCATGAAATGAATTTAGAGTTCATAACTTAACCACAAAGAAAACATACGTATTCCTGTACCCATAAAATTCTGAAACGTTATATTATTCGAGTTTTAAAGAAAAATGTCAATTGTCACCAAATCACGCCTCACTTACCCCTACCCTTTAACGCGATCTTAACCAAAAATTCAAAATGTTCGTTTGTCGGATATCTCAATTCGTTAGAAAGTTATTGCCCTTATTAACAGATATACGTGCAGACCGGCAGACCGACAGACCAGCAGACAAAAAACTTTTCGTTCCAGAATCCCAAATCATGTTTCTATAGGTTTTGATACTCTTTACGACGTTTAAGCAAAACAAAAATTTTAAATTTTTGTCGCCGATGCCATATTTCCACATGTATTGACGATGTTCGAATTTTTTACATATGACCATTATTTTAGAGCTCCTGTACATAGCATTTTGATTTTTTCAACAAATTATATAAAAGCAAACTTTCCTGAATGCTTAATTTCGATAATACTTCCATACTTTTGGTGAAAACGCCGTATCACAATTTTTGATAGGTGTCAAAACCGAAAAAGTTGCAAGACTATTGAAAACGATGAACGATATCGAAATGCAGAACTGTAATAATATAAGAAACGTTCTATTTAAAAAAAAAAAGAAAACTTGTATCACCAATGACTTATCAGCCAGCCTGTCAAAATATTGTTATAAGGTGCAGCTCAAGACACCCTATAAGGAACGTGTATAAAAAAATTTCATATCAGGTATAATAACTGAGATATTAAGCTCATCCGTAGAAATATGCCAACTTGTGTGCATCTGTAAACACGAAAACTGAAACTTATCGTGGATGTGGGTTCTAGGTGGCGTAGTGCGCACTCATTTAAAAAATCTTTTCAAGATTCAAAAGCCTCAGTCTGCTCAATAACGCACTTTCTCAAAAAAAATCGCTAAAAACTATTAAACTGTTAAACCGTAAACTCACAATAACATAATAGATGTTATCCACACAAAATAATTTGGTTTTGTGCGTTTCTGATTACCAATGGCACCAACATTTTTTTGGTGTCTAACTTTTTTTTAAATAATAATAATAATAATAATAATAATACAACTTTATTCATAAAATCCCAAACGGGCAATGAACATGTCAAAACATATGTAATGTGTAGCAACTCGTCACACAGAGCATAATATATAAAGATTGTAAATCTATAATTAGGGACTCAATAAAAAGAAGGCTCCAAACTTACAGTTAAGGAGTCAATAACTAAAAGACAAAAAACACCATATGAAAACAAACTCCTAAAAGGGCATAAAATGCAGAACACTGCGCGAACAACAAACAATTAACTTACAAAACATGTGCTTTTACGCATGCACACTTCAATGGACAAATATATCATCATATGTATATATTAAAAAGTCTACACAATGTATTAAAAAGGGACAAAAGACATACAAATAAGCATCAGCCAATATTAAAATATTCATTTATTGAATAAATAAAATGGGTGGTCTAAAAAATAATTCTTTAGCTCTCTCTTAAATTGTGCAAGCTAAGTGAGTCTGCCAGTTTATTAATGTAGCAGTTTTTTTCCTTATTAATCGCCAGTATGATCTCGTTTTAGTCAACCTAATCCAACCGGTTTTTTTTTTAATATCAACAATAACGAAATTATAATTTTAGACTCAAAGGTGACGATCGAGGTGACGCTTTTGTTCAAAACGTATGAAATCAGTGTACTATTGTTTCTCCAATTTTCAAAATAACACATAGAAACACAAACATTCATAAGGCTGGATTCGCTCGCGTAACCTTTTGCTTAGGAGACAACGACGCTGTCCCTCTCTCAACTCAACTCAACAAAACTTTATTTGTGTCACAAGAAATATTGAACAATAGTACAATAATGTACACATGTACAGCGTAATATGGTTGATACAATGCTCCAGCTCCATCTTAACTTAATCATTATGTTTTACATTTAAATTGATTATTTACATAAACCTATCTTATTATATACTCTACTATTAGTACAAGTGTATTAGTTTGAGTTTTCTAATTAAAACCTATATTTATTTACAGGAAAAATGCTTTAAAAAAACCTTCGTCTTTATACTGTTGTTAGCTAATAGATCGAGCACAATGGTGCTGATCTGTATCTATTTCCAGTTCCCTCCAATATTGGTTGAATACATATACACGCATACGTACACACTATAAGCATATATACATATAAGCATTTACACATAATACATACAATAATTATACTTATAAACATTAATTGTTAAGTATACCTTTTACAGTTTACATATATACTTTAATGATAGTTTAATATACTTGTCTCTAAAAAATCTCAAATTAATAAAAAGTAATTTATGTCTAAGGTTAAATTATATTCTGCTAGCTTTATAATTTTAAGTTAAACTCATTAATGGGTTACTGAGTTTAGTCTCATAAAATTTATTTGCTACCTTAGTTATGACATTTTTTAAACACATTATTTTTGCGCTGTCATGTAATTCCCTAATTCTAGTGTACCTGCTTTCATTGAGTGCCATTCTTAGGCATTTATTTTGAAACCGTTGTATTTTTGCTTTATGACGTTTAGCTGAACCACACCAAACTGGTGCTGCGTAGGAAATTATGGGTCATAACATGGTTTTATATACTAGCAGTTTATTTTCTATACTAACTTTGCTATTTTTATTAATAAGGGGACAAAGTGCTTTTACTGCCAATTGAGCATTAGTTATGGATGTGTTTATATGCTTCTTAAATGTTAGTATGGAATCTAAGTGTACATCCAAGTATTTGACCGTATTTTTTCTTTAATATTTTCTCTGTTAAACTTTAAAGGTTCAAATATGTTGACGTCCGTAACTTTTTTCAAAAAAACAATAAATTCTGATTTATTTGCTGTAGTTTGCAATTTCCATATCTTAAAGAAGTTCTGCAGCATGTCTAAATGAACCTGAATTTGTTTCTCGGCCACTATAGCACTGAAAGAATGCGCATATATGTATATATATATATATATATATATATATATATATATATATATATATATATATATATATATATATATATATATGTGTATGTGTGTGTGTGTGTGTGTGTGTTAAATAGCTTGGGTCCGATTAAAGACCCATGCGGAACGCCTGCCTTAATTTTTCTTTAAGTAGATGTTGCGTTATTTATTGTAACACAAAATTCACTGTTTTTCAAATACCAGTATATCACTTTGATTAAGTATCTGGGGTCATTATCTTTTATCATTTTATAAATAAGTCCATCTTGCCATACCGTATCAAATACTTTTGGTATATCTAATAGAACCATGACAGTTGACTTATCTTTATTAAAATTAACATATATGTCATTTACTATTCTGAGTACTTGTTCAACTGTTGCTGTGCTTTTTTCTGAAGCCAAAGTGGTTTCCTCTAACAAGGGTACAATCCTTTCCATGTTTCTCAATGCGATTATTTATTATTGCTTCTGCGATTTAACTTAAGGTGTTTAAGAGACTAATAGGCCTATATCCGTCGCTTCTGTTACCTGGCTTTCCTGGCTTATGAATGGGTACGGTGTTTGCTATTTTCCGTTTTGAAGAAAGTGTCCAAGCTGAAGTATTGTGTTTATTGAGCTGGTGAGCTTGACAAATCCTTTTCTCGAAAGGTTCTTTAGAGCTATATTTTGGATCTTATCGAAAGCACCACTTTTGTTACGAGTCGTACGTATTTCCTTTCGATCTTCCCAGGAACTTGCTAGTTTAGTTTGCCAGGTATTATCATCGGTTTCACTTGCTATAAAGGTATTCACAGTATGTATAATATCCTCCTACTATGTCGAAAAGCATAACTATTGGACAATTGATAGTCCCTTTATTAATCTTATTTTTGAAGGGGTAGACATTGATCCAATCCAATCCATAGCAGGTGGTAGTGGAATTTTACTTTACGTAATAGTAAAGGATTTTTTTACGCCCGAGGAGGTACCACCCCATACATCAAGGGGCCGTTGAAGTCCCAACGGACGTTTCCGGTTCTGGTGTATAAGTCGGTTTCCCTTATAAGCGAAAATGATGATGGCTCCTCCTTGTACAAAAGATTCCGGAGGCAAAATACCCCTCCACTCGGATCTCCGGGAGAGGGGTGTACAGGGGGCGCCAACATCAAGATTTAACATTTCCTTTTCAAATATATGTGGCCTAAATTCTAACCTGAACTCCGTCCACCATTTCCTCCAGGCTAACAGGCTTAAACTCCTCTTCCTCACCGAAACCCAAATCAGTGCCAAAACAGCCACTAATCACCTTAATTTCCCGGGGTATGAGCTCATTACTTCCTTTAGATTGCATGGAGGCGTGTGCTCATACGTCCGTAGCAATCTACCATGCACCAGACTCCCCAATTTAGAAGCTGGAAGAAAAGACATACTGTGGATAAAACTCTCTCTCAGGGCTGCAACTAAATTCATCTGTTGCATTTACCGGTCACCTTCTGACAACAACTTTGTCCAGCTCTTTGACTACCTTTCTGAAAAAACCGACTATCTGATTTCTAAATATCCTTCCTCCGAAGTCACTATTCTTGGTGACTTCAATGTCCATAATAAGCAATGGCTAGGATCTTCATAAACCGATCCACAAGGGAGAGCAGCAGAGGCCTTTGCAGTCAGCAATTCTTTAGCCAATATGGTTCAGCAACCTACTTACTTTCCTCGTATCCCAACACACAGCTCAAATACCTTGGATCTCCTTCTTACTACAAAACCTGAATGCTATAATATATCAGTCACCGCCCCCCTTGGCCGCTCAGACCACGGCATGGTCACTGCTTCCTGCGCAATGCAACCCGAGGTCACACAGTCATCACACCCACGTATCGTTTGGCACTACAACTCCGCAAACTGGGACGAAATGCGGAATTACTTTTCCTCATTTCCATGGGCGTCTGTCTGCTTCTCTTATCCTGACCCCTCTGATATCTCACAAAACGTCACCGAAATTATCCAAGCTGTCATGGAGTTATTTATTCCACGTACACAGAAAACCTCTTCAGCCACTCAAAAGCCCTGGTTCTCTAAATCCTGTGACAAGGCCAGACTTGAAAAGGTCAAAGCTCACAAAACGCTTCTACACAATCCCAGTCAAGAAAACCGTCAAGCATTTAACGACGCAAGAAACCGCTATGTCCGCGTTCTTTCTGAGGCAAAAAACTCGTTTAATAACCACATCAAAAACAAAGTCTTATTAAGCTCCAACGGCGGCAAACCTTAGAGGCCTTAGAGTGTCCTTACATATTTCCTTTACCTACCTTTGTCCACTACTCTAAGGAGTAGGCAGATTGAGGCCTTAGAGTGTCCTTACATATTTCCTTTACCCACCTTTGTCCATCACTCTAAGGGGTAGGCAGATTGAGGCCTTAAAGTGTCCTTACATATTTCTTTTACCTCTTGAAAATGGCTCCAAAACAGGAGCCGAAACGTCGAGTTTCCATAAATTCTGGACGCGGTTTAACCCGAGAACCAAGCATGTCTCATATATATATATATATATATATATATATATATATATATATATATATATATATATATATATATATATATATATATAACCTTACATTTTGGTTCTAGGGACCCAAATTCGCGCTCATCTGAAGAATTTTTTTTTTCATCGTGACTTCTCTATTAGCGAATTTTTCAGAATGAAAATTCGCTAAAATGTTATACAAACTACCCCTCCTATTTTTTCAAGGGCAATTCACACCCCAGTCTTTTTGAAGTATAATCAGGACACCTGTATATTAATGCCTTCAGCACGTTTGCGTCAGTTTGTCATCAAATGAATACAAAATACAATTAGTTTATTTATGATTATCGTTTTACATTTGCATATATGTATTATAATGTGTTTGTCAGGTATTTAGCAGATTAATTTTATACATACTAATGATGTATTATGTTGAATGAAGGATTGCGTCAATTAGCATTTAAAAGTTTTCCAAAAATAAAATATGCTTTTAGTTGTAACCGTTATCAACAGTAATGTCGTTTCAATAATTTTTCTCAAAACATTCAAGTTGTGTAGATACGGTGACGCTAATGATTAAAGAAATTATATAAGTTAATAATAATACGCTTGGGACGCAACACGTGCGTTATGGTAGTGAATTTTCATAACAATAATATATAATATAATAATGATTAAGCCTTATATTAAAAGTTATAAAAAACTTATTTAATTAGGAACAGTAAAAAATAGGGTAAGGAAGGGCAAGCAAAAGCTGGGTCTCTAACATAAATGTTTATACAGTAATTTGGATAAAACACTCAAACAAAGCAACTGATAAACAGAAAATATACTCAACAAAAATACATTAGAAAGTTGAACATACAAAAATCCTGTAATTCATGCATTAAGGGTGATTGTATGCATGCAGGAGGGGAAGAAGAACATCCAGGGCGAAGAGGGCTTCTGCTCCCTCACCCAAAAACACGAGGGGTTCTCCTTCATCCTCGTGCATGCATAAAACCACCTTCAAAGCATAGAGACGAATTTCTTGGGAGCAACCCCCAAGAACGTTACGAGACCTGGGGCGAATATGGGTTTTGTGCAGGGTAGACAGGGTTTAAAGGAGGTATTGCTGCAAAATGTGAAAAACGTATCTTTTCAAAATCTGATTAAGGTGTTTTTTTAAGCATTTTCCACTCACTCTCGTCGCCTATCGTGTCTTTTTCAGCTAATATAGGATACAGCCCTAAATTAAATAAGTTCACTTGCATTTTCATTTCTTTTTTTATTAGTGAATTTTGTTAAGGAAAACACTAATCACGAGATCTCCATTTTTGAATTTTGAAAATAATTTTTCAAAAGAGCGCAATTTAGGACCCCTGGAACCCAAATCCGAGGTCGGTTTCATATAATATATATATATATATATATATATATATATATATATATATATATATATATATATATATATATATATATATATATATATATATATATCTTGTATAATAACGGATAGTTTGGGGTTTATTGATTTTTGCGAAAATCGGCCTAAAATTATATACCATTGAATGATAAACTCTATAGCTAAAACTACTCTCAAAGCATCGGAGAAACGGTTTATTTGAAATGAGTTTACTGGAAACATTTTAGTAAAATAAAGGACAATGGCGGTTGAAGCTAAGACTTCTGGGTTTGTCAAGCATTCTTGTTGGGGCATTTTATTTACATTGCCCGTTTTAGTTTCAGGTTTTGTGACTAAAAGTTGCCAATTTTGAAGTCTTGCGGAAACCACATTTTTTTTTCTTTAAATGCCTTTAAATAACTTTTTGTCTTTTAACTTACAGAGCTAAATTTTAGTCCGTAACTTACTTTTAATGATATAAACCCGCGTACCAAATTTGGTTTTCCTTTCTTTGTTATTTACTGAAAAATAAAAATTTTCCGAAAGAAAACACGAAATTTTCCGGGAAAAACCGGGCAGATTCTCATGGCCGACGAACTTGTCTAAGCCGCTTCCAAAAGAAGGTATTCAAAATTTGATCAAAATCGGCCGATTATGTTTGAGTTGTCGATGTGACATATATATATATATATATATATATATATATATATATATATATATATATATATATATATATATATATATATATATATATATATATATATATATATATATATATATATATATATATATATATATATATATATATATATATATATATATATTACATCGCCCTGTATATGACAACAATAAAAGAACAATACCACGACATCCGTTCCGATATAGTCCACTCAGCAATGACATCGACCTCAGGCGGTCACAGAGTTCAATCAGAAAGCATCCAAGAAGAAAGAGCAAGAGCGTTGGAAGAAAAGCCATATATGACCAACAAAGCAGTTTCCCTTCTGTAAGTTGATCTATTTCTTTCATTTCCTATGCAACTCTGTCTTTTATATATTTGCAAATTTCATTTTTCGTAAATACAAATTATTTTTAGTATTCACAAAGTTTTTCTTTGGAACTACTTATAGTTAAGGCATCATATAAATCCTTTTTTTCTTTTCTTAAATGCCCTATAATTGATTATTGATAGTATCACATAGCTATTTTTCTTTCGTGGTACCTATTATAATTAATATTTTATTAACAGCATTAACAAATTTTCTTTTAGTTCACTACGTACAAGCCTTATTTTTTTTTGTAAATATAAAACGAATAATTATTGATATTATTACAAGGTACTTTTTTATAGTACAAGTTATAAAGAGAAGCATTTTTTACTGTACTTTCAAATTTAATTTTTCGAACATACATGAATTAAAGCAGAATTATCTTTATACAGTTTAACATATTCTTAGCATCAAGTGATAATTACGTTAATAAATACATTCTATCTAATGAAATTTCTCTAAAATTAATTCAGTATCACAAGTTAGTCGTTCTATAATTAAAACACTGCATGCAACTATTTTACCGTCGCACTTAATTTCATATCCACAGTCGTTGTACGTAAAAACTGATGACAAATTAAAAACATACAGACGTCTTGAAATAAATCTTACTTAATTATCCACTGTAATTAAAAACTCTCTAGATAAACAACTTTAACGGAAATATCTTAAAGCATAAAGATTTTATGCAGTTATAATAATTTTGCACCGTATTATTATTCTTATAGTTATAAATTATTGATTACCTTTAGAATTAAGCATTTATTTTAATGATTGATTATTATTCTATTAATTTAAAATTGTATCCATTTATGACAACAACAAAAATAATTTTATACCCTTATTACACTGTAATTAATATTTAAAAAGAAAATCTCCTTTATATCTATTAATACATTACATGAGCTTTCGTAAAAGGTCTCCCATAAGATTTACCCGAATTCCAGAAACAATCTTGCCAAATCTAACCCCAAATTCACTCATTTCTAATTCATCAGAAACCCCTAATTTCCAAAACATGTCAGAAGAATCAATCACCCAAATCTGTCAAGCTTCGGCCATGATTCCTGAGTACAATGGCGGACAAAAACAACTGGCATATTTTCTGAATCAATGCCGCACTTATATCCTTACAAAAGACTAGGCGACACACCTGACAACCTACATTGTAACCGAATGATTATTAAATTCATTAAGGCCAAAATCACAGGTGAAGCCCGAGATATACTTATGAAACTAGACGACATTACTTGGCAAAATATTGAAAATGCCCTTAAGGCCCAATATACAGACCCTAGATCAGAAGACCTTTTAACGACATATTTACGGACTAGCTACATACGTAAAACTCAGACTGCTACTGATTTTTACAACACTATACAAAACAAATTAAAAATGTTAAACGAACACATTTCCCTACAAGCCCTAGACGACGTTATAAAAGCCTACAAAAAACAACAATACGAAACAGCAGCTATTACTTCTTTTAAAATAGCAATAGCCAAACCATATCACAGCCACTTGCGTTTATTAAACATCCCTAATTTAGAAACAGCGTTCCTCGAATGCCATTGCATTGATAACGAGCAGATGCAAGTAAATTTCCTAAAAGTCATAAAAGACAACGATGAATCTCATTTCCGTCAAAACGAAAAACATCCTCAGCAACAAAAACCACACATAACTAATAGAAAAATAAACGACCTCTACCCCACTTTCCGGAAAATAACTCAACAAAATTATAAACATCAGCCCAATTTCCAGAGAATACCCCAACAAAATTATAACCAACAACCAACGTTTCGACAACCCTTTCCAAGCCGCCATATCTCGAACTTAAGACCAATTCCGCACCATAAAAATTACCCCACTAATTCACAAGTCTTCAGAAGAAGAATTAACCAGGCAACTCCTATGTCAATTTCTGCTAACCTAACAAACAATAGCCCTCGTACAAATAACCCCATTCCTCAAGTAAATAACAACCAAACTAGTCAAGAGCAGGAACAAGAGCCTGTCTGTTTATATCAGGATGATAATTATTATCAACCTGATGAGGACTTCTATAATGAGGAACTCGAGGAACCAGCGGAGCCGTATGGTGAAAACCAGGATTTTCACGACACAGCCTCGGAAACACTATAAAACTTGACTTAAATAAGATTGCCGTGCAACCCAACTACCCTTCTTCTGTCTACCCTCTTTAGGCCTACAAATACTCATTGACAGTGGTGCGTCTGATAGCATCATGAATCTAGGTCCGGTTTACGAGTTTTTAAGCGAATATCTCTATCAAAAACCCTTCGCCATGAAATCCGTTGGAAAAATTTCCAGAGGTATTGATAACATTCCCTATATTACAAGAATATGCCATTAAATTCCACTTCAATTTTCATGTAATGCAATGGCATGATCGTTTTGACGCCTTGATCGGTTCAGCCCACTTCCAGGAATTGAAAGCACGTATAAACTACGAGACACAAACTATAACGTTAGGCAAGACAGAGATCTCTTTCTATTTCCAATTTTATCCTCAAAATTTTAAGCCCTTCAAACAAATATGCGTAAAAGGTATCAGAATTCCTGTTAACGTAGAAAATTGAACCGTTCTGATTCCTCAACTATCCGACAACACTGTATTTGTAGAAGCAGCTATAGCTACTTCTCATTCTGGCATTTTCACAATTCCCATTGCAAAAAATACATCTGACAACGTCGAAGTTTACTTCAACGAACGAATTAAAGTCCCTCCTTTACAAAATTATTACGAACTGAACAAAACAATAAAACAAAACCAATCTAACATTTTAAAACAATTAAGAGTAGAGCATCTCAATCCCAAAGAAAAATCAAGATTATTTTCTTTGTGTCACAAATACAAAAACATATTTTACCATGAAAACAGTGACCTTACGTTTACCAACTGTGTTAAATATGACATACGAACAAAAGATGACGAACCAATACATGTAAAATCATACAGAAATCCCTACCACTTGAACATTTAAATATAAAAGGAAATTCAAAATTTATTGGATAATAAAGTTGTTAGGCCTTCTATATCCCCTTATTCCACTCTGGTATGGATTACTTCAAAGAAAGTAAACTCGCCAGAAAAGACAAAATGGCGATTAGTTGTGGATTATAGCAAGCTTAACGAGAAAACCATTACTGAAAAATACCCCTTACCAAAAATCGATGAGATTCTAAATAATTTAGGAAAATGTATATATTTTACTACCCTCGAATTGGCACCAGGATTTCATCAGATCGAATTAACTCCCGAAAGTAGTGAAAAAACAGCCTGCGGCGTAAAAAACGGCCATTATGAGTACGTGAAAATACCCCATGGCCTCCGTAATTCGGCAATAACTTTCAAAAAAGTAATGCATCATGTTTTAAAAGAATTTCTACACAAAAGCTGTTTTGTCTACATGTATGATATTATAATATTTTCTAAATCCCTTCAGGAAATCGTTCTCCATATCAAACAAATTTTCCAAAAATTACGGGACGTCAATTTAAAGGTACAATTAGACAAATCCGAATTCCTTAGAAAATAAGTTGACTTTTTAGGATATATCGTCGCAAAAGACCAGGTAAAAGCAAATCCGAACAAAATTAAATGCATAAAAAATTTTCTATACCCAGCTCTCAAAAAGAATTAAAAGCTTTTCTCAGTTTGATAGGCTATTACCGCCGCTTCATTAAGAATTTCGCAAAAATCATATTCACTTAACTAAATGCCTTAAGAGAGACTCCAAATTTGACATTACCGATTATTAAAAATAAATGCTACAGAGTGTACGTCCAAAGACAACACAAACTACAACAGATGACTGACTTCTTAAAATCTTGTATTATCCCTAATAATAATTACGGTATATTATTCTTGGACCCACAACTCGAACATTACTTTAGAATGATAACTTCCAATCTTTTCAATAGTTCAGTTATAATAATTAAATGTACAAAACGATTACAAGACGTAACAAAAACTACAGAACAAAAAAGAACGATCCAAGACTATCACTAACAAAACCATAACGGCACTAACGAGACATACGCACAACTAAAAACAAAATTTGGTTGGCCCAACATGAAAATCCAAATTGACGATTTTATTAATAAATGTGATGTATGTCTTCAAGCGAAATATGATCGTAACTCGTATAAAACGCCGTCTCGAGGACCCCTCATTGCTTCCAGACCCTTCGAAGTTATACACCTTGACGTATTCAACCTTGATAACTGCAAATTCTTAACCATTGTCGATCTGTTCAGTAAACATGCCCAAGCATATTACATTATCGATACTACAGCCCTAACTATAGTTAACAAATTACGTCACTTCTTCTCTCACCATAATTATCCTTCTAAAATTGTCTCCAATTCTAACCGAGAATTCGAAAATGTTGTAATTAAAGAATTCTGTTCCATGTTTAAAATCGATTTGCACATTACTACCCCTCCGAACCCTAATTTAAATTCGCCTGTAGTACTTTTACATTCGACACTACTAGGAAAAATACGTGTCCTGAAAATTCAAAATCCAAACGAAAACCCTCAGTCTCTCATGATCACAGCTGTAACCAATCGATACATTCCTCAACCGGCCACTCTCCTTTCAAACTGCTCTATGGCCCATATGATGACATACCACCTATTGATCCCCATCAAACAGTTCTCGATTAATACAACAATAAACGACTAAAAGAAATACTTCCATTTTACAAGTCTATCTATGAAAAACAAAAACAACCAAGCGTCTCTAGAAACATAATGAAACTCCAGAACAAAATATCCATATAAACGAGGAAAACGTTGCAGTAAGAGGACCACCAGTCCGAAAGGCAGACCCCCTTTATAAAATTCATTCCGACCCTATACAATTACCCCGCAATAAAATACTTCTTCCCCATTCGTGGACCAAACAGCTCATCTTAATAAGACTAAAAGAGCAAGAAAGAAATTTCCTTCCTTAGAGCCTGCCTATATCTGAGGACAGCCCTACTCCTTCAACTTCAACCCATCCAAACTAATGGCTATTTCAAGGATTATGTAGAATTCGACAAAATCCTAAATCATTACCTTAGGTTTTACTTTTACTTCAATCCCACACTTATAGAGGAAAACTATAATTAAATATTACTGTTCTTATAATTACTATTATCATTAATTAATACCCAATACTTATCAGAATATCGAATTAAGTGAAATTCAATTAATAAATATTATAACAGATTTAAAACAGCCAATAAAAAGTCACATAAATTAAATTACAAAAGCTAACACATATTAGGGACAATATAAACCTCATAGATGGTGCACGATAAATTATCAGAATAACCACTGGCAAATTTAGAAGAAGAAAATCTAAAAGAAATAAACAAAAAATACATAAATTTATTTTATGCAAATGAGAATGAAATGACGGTTCCGTTGAATAACTTAAAGTCATTCGGTAATATAATGACTAACAGGATAGAAAAACCATCTAAGATGCAATGCAAAATAAAACGGAATATAAGGCTGTCCTAGAAATTCAAATAATACCATGTTAGAAATTATCAGAAAGTATAAAAGTATTACAAGGAACAACTTTGCTTAATTTTAATCAGTTAACCAATATAGGAAATACTTAAGCTTAATCATATTAACGATGATTTACTTTCCACTAAAATCACATTTTAAAATTTTTGAATTCAGCAAATTTAATGTTTATCTTTAAAAGACACAACTGTTATCTCCTAATCACAGTAATCCTAATAGTCATCATGTGCTACATCTTCAGCAGACAATTAAGAAGAGAGCCATGCAGCACAAGTCCAACAACCAACTTACACCAGAAGAGCTTACCAGGAAGAACGAGGACGTTCTTCACACTAAGGGTGGAGGAATTATGTCACCCTGTATAATTACGTCGCCCTGTATATGGCAACCATAAAAGAACAATACCACTACATCCGTTCCGATATAGTCCACTCAGCAATTACATCGACCTCAGGCGGTCACAGAGTTCAATCAGAAACCGCATCATAATCAATCCTAGTTTATAAGTATCAGCTAAGTTAGATTTAGATTCATTCTTTACTTGTTTACGATTAGCAACGTTTATAGTTCGTTGGTTGTAACTTCTAATTAATCACTTCGTTATCTAATTGTACTTTTGGGTTTTAAATGAATTTATTTTTTATCATAAAGCCAAAAGGGCCTTATTTAACTATATATATATATATATATATATATATATATATATATATATATATATATATATATATCTGTATCGGTCTTAAGCGCGCCGTTTTCTTTGCTCTATCGGCGGTTAGCTCGACAAGGCGGTGTATAGCGCGACGTCGCGCTAAAAATATTTAAGGTTCTGTTTTCTTCAGGTTTTTAGCGGTGCAATGCGATGTAGCCAGATTTAAAAGTTTTCACTGCGTTAGAAGACCATTTATATTTTTATTTTATGTAGGGATCTCACATTAAATTTTAATATATATCAGTAAAACTGTATCAATTAACAACATTTTACTTTATTTGATTTTGATCAAATATGTTTTATAAGCTATTTTTACTTTCTAATTTGTTCAATGTCTGAAAATGACTTCAGTCAACTACATTAATTACAATCAATTAACATTATCAATGGCCTAACGCGCAGAACGAATTTCTTATATTTTAGGAGATACAGGTACAACTTAATTTTATAATTGTTTTTCGTAAAAATTGTCATTTACCTAGCTACCTACCTACTGGCACTTCTGTATTTTATTTTTATATTAAATGGCATACAAAATAAATAAGTAGTTGTTCATTAAGAACCTACTTAGCTACACCTTACTGCTTGTAAATCCACCAATAATTGTTACTACCTACCTTTACCTACTATTATTATTAACTGATAAGTAGGTACTATAAGCAAGTATTATTAATTTGACATAATCATATTAGGTAGTTTGTTTTCGCATGGGAGGTTTTCGGCTTATAAAACTCTACGCTACCGTTATGATTTTGAGGTTATACCTACGTATCTTTTATGGTATAATCGTATTCGTTGAGCTATTTTATGAAATAAACGTGGGCACTTAAAAGATTTATCAATCCGACTAACTTTCGAAAATGCCCCAAGATTCTAATAATAAATATTTGCATTAATAAGTTTTCAATATGGAGTATAACGCTAGCGTAAAACCTCCATGCGAAAACACACTAATATTATGAAAAACCGACGAACAAGTAAGATACCGAGTACCGATACTTAACCTAAAAATTAACGTATCTATTATGTTTGATTAGGTACTCCAATAAATTTTAGTAGCCTTCAATATCCCGATTTATACCTACATTTAATCTTTGTTTACTTCTTGGCTTCTTGGTTGTCGCACGTCGACTTCCATGAAATTTCACTCCAGCTGTTTTTAGGTACAAATATATTATAATGTTTAATACAATTTGAAAATAATAGTATACCTGTATAGATATATCTCTTATGATAAGGGGTTCTTATTTCTTTCTTTTTACTTAGTGACAAGGGTTTAAGAACTAGATATTAATATTTTATCTTTGTTCGAATTTTTAAGCCAAGAATGTTTATTAAACAACGTAGGTACCTATATATCAAGTGCTATAGGTACTTACCTGTATCATAAGATTAGACAAATTAAATTTATTTTAACAATAATGTTAATAAAGTGTAATAAAAGTAAGACAGATATTATCACACATTAAAAATATTAAGTTTATCTTAACAACGAAACATATAATTTTCTTTAATAATTAGTTTTTGTGATATGCATGATTCGCTTCCAGGCTGCTTTCTTGTTCCGAAGATTCAAGCAATGATTCAAGATCATTTAATTACTGGAAACTGTATTTGGTTTATTGTAGGTACCTGTAACTTACAGAGACCGCCTTGACTAAACCATAGATAAGTTACAGGCATTGACTATTTAGCGAATGGTATATGTCTTCCTTGTTTATTGACCGAACCGTGGTGGGACTTCCACCACGGACCAAACTGACTATACGCAACATTATAAACAATAATTGTTTAGACGAGAGTAATTATTACTTTCGTCTTTGGTAGTACCTACTCATTATAAGTGGAGATGTCTTTTTTATTGTCATTCTTCTCTGTGCTTCCTATCCGTGTCTAACCAATCACATATTATATTTGATGCATTTCGGTCTTCGGGTTTGGTTTATACGCTGGAAATATTTTTAATAGGCAAAATTGCCATTTTGCGGTAATTCTGAATAATGGTGTAACCTGTGTTCCAGCCATCAAATTAAAAAAAAGTATTAAGTACATTCCTATAAAGGGTGTTACAGAATAAGGTTTACAAATTGAAGGGGGTGGTAGAGGACCTCAAGAAATGATAAAAGTTTTAATAAACATATGTCCTAAAACCTCCAGTTTTCGAGATACAGGCTGTTCAAGTTTCATTTTTTAAAATTGTTTTTCGCTAATATCTCCTCAAATGCGCTTCGGTATTTGAAAACCAAATTTTGTACATCGGTTACTACTCAAAAACTGCGTCTCTCTATTCTAATTAGCAGTTTCAAAAACGTGTCAGTGGCGTAGCATTTGAGCCCGTCAAAGGTTCTAGGCCTTGAAATTTATACACCACTAGAAAAATTGCGGTTTTTATACATTTTTTAGAATGAGCAGAGTCTTTTACATGTATAAGGTACTGTTTGTTCAAAACTCTAAAGCGCACGGTTTCGAGAAAAATTGACTTTTATGCAGAAAAACACAGATATTTTTACTGGCATTGGATACCAAATTGTAAATAAATGATTCTATGAAAAAACGAGATACAGGCTATTACAGAATAAGGTTTACAAACTGAAGAGGGTCATGAAGGACCTCAAAAAAATCATAAAAGTTTTAATAAACATATGTCCTAAAACCTTCGGTTTCCGAGATACAGGGTTTTCGAGTTTTAATTTTTTTATCGTTTTTCGCTGATAGCTCAAAAACGCTTCGGTATTTGACAAATCGGTTACTACTCAAAAACCGCAATTTTTCCATTGGCGTAGACATTTCTGGGCTTAGAACCTTTGACGCGCGCGAATCCTACGCCACTGACACGTTTTGTAAACTGCTAATTGAAACAGAAAGAAGCAGTTTTTTAGTAGTAAACGATGTGTAAAATTTGGTTTTCAAATACCAAAGCGTTTTTAAGATATTAGCAAAAAACAATTTAAAAAAAAATGCAACTAGAACACCCTACCTCGAAAACTAGAGGTTTAGGACATATGTTTATTTAAACTTTTATCATTTTCTGAGGTCCTCTATCACACGCTTTAGCTTGTAAACCTTATTCTGTAACACCCTGTATATTATCAGATTCTCACAGCATTCTCGGAAGTTTGACGACTTGTCAAGTTTGATAATTCGCTACCGTTATTTCATAAAGTGGCAGAATGAATACGATTATATACTATGTAGAATTCCCCGTAACCTCAAAATCAACCTCCAAACGACAAAAGCATCCATATTGTGATGTGATAAAATTAAATTTCAGTCTTATGAATGTATAAAAATCAGTCGTGAATTTTTATTCCGAATAATTTTAAGCTTCGTGAGGCCCAAAATACTCAAATTTTAGTCTGAAAACGAGAATATATGTATAAATTCAGAGAAAGTATTATTGCATTATTAAGGCAAACCTCAACTTGTTAATATGGTTCAAAATCAACTATTATTAGTGTTTGCGCATTAGAGGTTTTTGGTTTACTAAATGCTACACTAACGTTATGGTTTTGAGGTTATGGAGATCTCTACACAGGGTATAATCATGATATACTTAGAAGAGATATGACATTGCGCATATGCCCCGCCCCCTCCAATGACGTCACGTGGTGAGTAAAGTTATGGAAGTCCAACTACACACTAAAAACAAAGTCATTCATATTCAAAACGTTTCTATACGTCAGTTAAATGCGGTTGAAGTTACATACCACTTCGTCGCCTATACTGTCTTTTTTAGATAATATAGGTCGCATTAATTTGACATATAATCATATTAGGTAGTTTGTTTTCGCATGGGAGGTTTTCGGCTTATAAAACTCTACGCTACCGTTATGATTTTGAGGTTATAGGTAACTTTTTTATGGTATAAGCGTATTCGTTGAGCTATTTTATGAAATAAACGTGGGCAATTAAAAGATTTTCACTCCGACTAACTTTCAAAAATGCCCCAAGATTCTAGTAATAAATATTTGCATTAATAAGTTTTCAATATAGAGTATAACGCTAGCGTAAAACCTTCATGCGAAAACACACTAATATTATGAAAAACCGACGAACAAGTAAGATACCGAGTACCGATACTTAACCTAAAAATTTAATTCTCAATAGATACGAATTGCAGCGTAAATTTTAAACTTATTTCCATACTTCATATTGTACTGATACTCAAACCAGCGGATGAAATTAGGTATGCATTTATAGCAGCAGAAATCTTCGGTCAAGCTGTAACTTAATTAACTTGGAACTTGACATGAGAATGAAGTACCGACACCTAAAGGGTCACAATATAATGCGTTCATATTTAGTGTATTATAGAGCTGCCTCAAAAGTATTGCTCCTCCTACATTCCAAAATTAACGTATCTATTATGTTTGATTAGGTACTCCAAGAAATTTGAGCAGCCTTCATTATCCCGATTTATACCTACATTCAATCTTTGTTTACTTCTTGGATGTCGGACGTCGACTTCCATGAAATTTCAATGCGGCTGTTTTTAGGTACAAGGTACAAATATATTATAATGTTTAATACAACCTAAAAATAAAAGTATACCTATATAAATATATCTCTTATGATAAGAGGTTCTTATCTCTTTCTTTTTACTTGGTGACAAGGGTTTAAGAAGGTAAAAAGAAGGGATTTATTTTTATAGTTTTCCCGTTAAGTACCTACTAGATATTAATATTTTATCTATGTTCGAATTTTTAAGCCAAGAATGTTTATTAAACAACGTAGGTACCTATATATCAAGTACTATAGGTACTTACCTGTATCATAAGATTAAACAAATTAAATTTATTTTAACAATAATGTTAATAAAGTGTAATAAAAGTAAGACAGATATTATCACACATTAAAAATATTAAGTTTATCTAAACAACGAAACATATAATTTTCTTTAATAATTAGTTTTTGTGATATGCATGATTCGCTTCCAGGCTGCTTTCTTGTTCCGAAGATTCAAGCAATGATTCAAGATCATTTAATTACAGGAAACTGTATTTGGTTTATTGTAGGTACCTGTAACTTACAGAGACCGCCTTGACTAAACCATAGATAAGTTACAGGCATTGACTATTTAGCGAATGGTATAGGTCTTCCTTGGTTATTGACGGAACCGTGGTGGGACTTCCACCACGGACCAAACTGATTATACGCAACATTATAAACAATAATTGTTTAGACGAGAGTAATTATTACTTTCGTCTTTGGCAGTACCTACTCATTATTAGTGAATATGTCTTTTTTATTGTCATTCTTCTCTGTGCTTCTTATCCGTGTCTAACCAATCACATATTATATTTGATGCATTTCGGTCTTCGGGTTTGGTTTATACGCTGGAAATATTTTTAATAGGCAAAATTACCATTTTGCGGTAATTCTGAATAATGTGTTCCTGTGTTCCAGCCATCAAATTACAAAAAAATATTAAGTACATTCCTATAAAGGGTGTTACAGGATAAGGTTTACAAATTGAAGAGGGTGGTAGAGGACGTCAAAAAAACGATAAAAGTTTTAATAAACATATATCCTAAAACCTCCAGTTTTCGAGATACAGGGTGTTCAAGTTTCAATTTTTTTAAAATTGTTTTTCGCTAATATCTCCTCAAATGCGCTTCGGTATTTGAAAACCAAATTTTCTACATCGGTTACTACTCAAAAACTGCGTCTTTCTATTCTAATTAGCAGTTTCCAAAACGTGTCAGTGGCGTAGTATTTGAGCCCATCAAAGGTTCTAGACCTTGAAATTTATACACCACTAGAAAAATTGCGGTTTTTATACATTTTTTAGAATGAGAAGGGTCTTTTACATGTAAAAGGCACTCTTTGTTCAAAACTCTAAAGTGCACCGTTTTCAAGAAAAATCGACTTTTATGCAGAAAAACACAGATATTTTTACTGACATGGATACCTAATTGTAAATAAATGATTTTACGAAAAACCGATATACAGGCTATTACAGAATGAGGTTTACAAACTGAAGAGGGTAATTTTTTTATTAAACATATGTCCTAAAACCTTCCGTTTCCGAGATACGGGGTTTTCGAGTTTTAATTTTTTTATCTTTTTTCGCTGATAGCTCAAAAACGCTTCGGTATTTGAAAACCAAATTTTACAAATCGGTTACTACTCAAAAACTGCTTCTTTCTGTTCTAATTAGCAGTTTTCAAAACACGTCAGTAGCGTAGAATTTGAGCCCGTCAAAGGTTCTATGCCCTGAAATTTCCCCGCCACTAGAAAAATTACGGTTTTTATACATTTTTTAGAATGAGCAAAGTCCTTTACATGTAAAAGGTACTTTCAAAACTCTAAAGCACAACGTTTTCGAGAAAAACTGCCTTTTATGCAGAAAAAACCTCGTAAAAACTGTATAAATTATGGTATTTTCATAAAATCATTTATTTACAATTTGGTATTTTTTATAAGTAAAAATATCTGTGTTGTTCTGCATAAATGTCAATTTTCATCGGAAACGGTGCACTTTAGAGTTTAAATAAATAGTACCTTTTTAAAAGACTCTGCTCATTTTAAAAAATGCATAAAAACCGCAATTTTTCCAGTGGCGTAGACATTTCAGGGCTTAGACCCTTTGACGGGCTCGAATTCTACGCCACTGACACGTTTTGTAAACTGTTAATTGGAACAGAAAGAAGCAGTTTTTTAGTAGTAAACGATGTGTAAAATTTGGTTTTCAAATACCAAAGCTTTTTTGAGATATTAGAGAAAAACAATAAAAAAAAATTGTAACTTGAACACCCTATCTCCAAAACTAGAGGTTTAGGATAATGTTTATTTAAGCTTTTATCATTTTCTTAAGGTCCTCTATCACCCCCTTTAGCTTCTAAACCTTATTCTGTAACACCCTGTATATCATCAGATTCTCACAGCATTCTCGGAAGTTTGACGACCTGTCAAGTTTGATAATTCGCTACAGTTATTTCATAAAGTGGCAGAATGAATACGATTATATACTATGTAGAATTCCCCGTAACCTCAAAATCAACCTCCAAACGACAAAATCATCCATATCGTGATGTGATTGAACGGCGCAATTAATATTAAATGCAAAGCTAGTCTTATTTAAATCTCAGTCTTATAAATGCATAAAAATCAGTCGTGAATTTTTATTCCGAATAACTTTAGCTTCGTGAGGCCCAAAATACTCAAATTTTAGTACGAAAACGACAGTATATGTATAAATTTAGAGAGGCAAACCTCAACTTGTTAATATAGTTCAAAATCAACGATTATTAGTGTTTGCGCATTAGAGGTTTTTGGTTTACGAAATGCTACACTAACGTTATGGTTTTGAGGTTATGGAGATCTCTACACAGGGTATAATCATGATATACTTAGAAGAGATATGATATTGCGCATATGCCCCGCCCCTCCAATGACGTCACGTGGTGAGTAACGTTATAGAAGTCCAACTACACATTAAAAACAAAGTCATTCGCAATCAAAAAGTTTCTATACGTCAGTTAAATGCGGTTGAAGTTACATTGCACTTCGTCACCTATATTGTCTTTTTCATATAATACAGGTTCCAGCACTAAATTTAATATTTTTCATTTTTATATTACATGTATATACGCACAAGATAAGTAAAATACGTAATTTGTTAAGAGGTTGTGATGAAACGTCAAACCCCACTGCACGACAGCATATTATTGTTGCATTGGACTCACCACTTGACACCATGTGCGCGACTGTTCTAAAAATAGGTAGTCTCATTATCATATATCTCGTTATTTGTATCATGGGGTATAATCGTATTCATTGTGCCATTTTATAAAAAAGCAGTAATCAATTAGAAAACTTCTCAAGCCGACAAACTTCCGAGAACGCTACAAGATTTTCATAATAAATGATTGTTATTATAAGTTCTAAGTATGACATTTAACTTTAGAGTAAAATCTTCTTGCGCAAACACCATAGAGTAATGGTTATTCTATGAAACACACTATAGTGTGTTCGCGCATGGGAGGTTTTCGGCTTATAAAAACCTACACAAACGTTATTATTTTGAAGTTAAGAATGAGAAACTTTTATTGAGTATAATCGTATTTGGTGAGCTATTTTATAAAATATACTTATATATAAATTCTCGGTACTAAGTTTTAAAAAAAACTATGCTAGGCCTGTTTGATCTTTTATTTTACACGTGATTTTTTTCCATTGGTAGTCCCATCGTACGCGCACGCCGTCATTTAGGTTGAGAACTGAACTTTTGACAATAGTCACAGATATACAGGGTGTTGCAGAATAAGGTTTACAAACTGAAGCGGGTGACAGTGGATCTCAAAAAAATGATAAAAGTTCTAGTAAACATATGTTCTAAAACTTAGTTTAAAGTTTTTTGTCGTTTTTCGCTAATATATTAAAGGCGTCGGTAGTCTATGAAATCTAAAATTTTCATATCGCTTACTATTTAAAAACTGTTTCTTTCTGTTTTAATTCGCGGTTTCCAAAACTTGTCAGAGGTATAGAATTTAAGCCCGTCAGAGGTTCTATGCCCTGAAAATTCAACGTCACTAAAAAAAATGCGGTTTTTATGAATTTTTTAGATTGAGCAAGGTCTTTAATATATAAAAAGTACTCTTTGTTCAAAACTGTAAAATGCACGGTTTTCGAGAAAAATTGACTTTGATGCAGAAAAACACAAATACTTATTTTTACTGATATTGGATACCAAATTGTAAATACATAAATGATTCTAGGAAAAAAAAACGATAGATTTCTACACTTTTACATGGTGTTTCTACATAAAAGGTAGATTTTCTCGAAAATCGTGCACTTTGGAGTTTCGAACAAAGAGTACCTTTTATATGTAAAAGTCCCTTCTCATCTTAAATAAGTAAAAACCGCAATTTTTTCAGTGGCGTAGAAATTTTAGGACATAGAAACTTTTACGGACTTCAATTCTGCACTACTGACAAGATCTGGAAACTGAAAATTAGAACAGAAAAAAAAGCAGTTTTGGAGTAGTAACAGGTGTGTAAAATATGGTTTTCAAATACTGACTCGTTTTTAGATATTAGCGGAAAACGATAAGAAAATTCAAGCTTAAAGCCCTATATCTTGAAAACCAAAGGTATTAGAACAATATTATGTCTATTACAGCTTTTATCATTTTTCTAAGATCCTCAATAGCCTCCTTTAGTTTGTAAACCTTTTTGCGTAACACGCTGCATAGTACAGGCAATAGAGGAGCCTGTTATTCTTGTCCATAATGCACTAAACTACAGGAGTTAATTTTTTTTCTAGAAAATTTATCGATTGAAAAGTTAAGTTATAAGCATTTTATTTTTTAAGCAATTATTAACAAAGATATAGGTAAAAATGTCAATAAATGAATGCTAATAGTCGTATAAGTTGTGAACGGTGAGTGATACAAAAAAAAAAATTAACAAAAAAGATGAGAAATGCAATTATCTACAATAAAGGTCATGACCATTTTTGGCCTAAAGTACACAGTTATGGTGATATAGGTCGAAACGGTTTTTCTCAAAATGGCGGCACTTCCGCTCTCCTAATGTGTAAGGATTTTGTGTTTTTACATTCAGTACGTAATTCTGAACCTATCCATCAAAAAAAAAACTCCTGTAGTTTAATGCAGAAAAAAATTCTCTATTGCCTGTACTAGCATATAAACGCAGTAGAGTGTCTAAATTTGAAATGTACATGTCATAGTTATTGAAGATTTACGGAATTTGGACTTCATAACCAATTATTTAAACATTGTACTTTATACATGGATAGCGGACCAGCTACTGCTCTTGTGTCAGGTACTTTGCGAAATCTTATGAAATAGTAACGATAACAACTTCAATAATTCAGCAATGTTTTCTAAGCCATCCAGGACTTCTAACTTCTCATCCAGAAAGCTCAGATTTTGTCACAACTAATTATACATAGAGATCTCGGAGAGATAACCTGCAGTATAGTTTTTATGCTGTGGTAGCAGGTTAGCCTATAGTGAAATAATCACATACTTAAAGACTATAATATGTGCACTTAATATTTCCTCCACAGTCACAGTGTGGTTATACGTCTGGCAACCGCCATACTCTATAATTTCCAATGGGTGATTGCTAAAAAAGGTTCATTTCTCTTAGCCAATAATCCATGATGATTTTAACTCACAAATGCACCATTTAAAAACGAATTGAGATTTTAGAGCATCTCAAGTTATGGCTTATACCAAAAATGTCAGTTGCATGTCCACACTGTGAGTATTAAGTATTTCGTTTTTTCTTTTTATTGTATAAGGCAAAGAACAACCTTTTACCTATGCAATTAAATCCTCTTCAGAATCTTTTATCTATGAAATACTATTGTGGAGTTAAGACTTTATATTATTATTATTATTATTATTATTATTATTATTATTATTATTATTATTATTATTATTATTATTATTATTATTATTATTATTATTATTATTATTATTATTATTATTATTATTATTATTATTATTATTATTATTGTAAAGTACTTCTATTTATGGTTCCTAGTAAAGTTACGATACCTAACGAAGACAATAAGGCTGATTGTACTGTCATTAAAACGTATTAAAAGTAATTTTAATTAATATTGATAGGGGGTTGACGGAATCGGAACCACGCCCCGCTATGCCACCCCCCAACCGCCATTGTTGCTAAAATTAATATAGAATCGGAATCGCGCCACCTGCCATTAGACATTGTTATTAAAATTAATCTGTAGTACTGAGTACGGAATCCTTAACCTAGTCTAAGACGGAATCACTGTGAGTTAATGACGGAATGGACGGATTCTGAACCGCGCCATCTGTCATCTAACGCTTTTTTTAAAATTAATGTGGAGTAGACGGAGTAGAGACCAGGCCGTGTTCACTTTCGTGGAAGGGGAAGTTTTCATTTTTAGTATTAACACGCGACACCTAGCACTGCCATCGATGGCATTGTCTAGTGCGCATGTTCAGAAACCGTTAATGACCAGTAGAGTGGGTTGCCTATGTAGTAAAAGTTTAAATTTGAACATAGGAAAACGAAGTTGAATCTTTGAACTGTTTGAAGCGACTGTGGTTTGCACGCTCGCCAACCAACGACAACGCGTTTTGAAATCTCCTTTTCAATTTTGAGATTGCCTCACAGACATTGTTTTTGAAGTTGTATCAAATGTAAAGTGATATAACTTTGGAAAATGTTCGTGTGTTGTGTTCCAAACGGCAACGACAACACGAATGAAAGCTAACGCATTTTCTTTTTACAGTTCCCGTGCCACTGGTACCTATAAGATTTGGTAGAAACGTGTGTATATTTACCAAATATTATTCCACTTGTAACGGAACTGTAAAAAGAAAATTCCTTCCACATGTTTTCATTAGTAAGTGACTTTTGTAGGTTATAAAAACAATAACAAACGAAATGTTATCCATAGACAAACCACTCATACCACCAATGATACAAGTCATTATATCATGCATGCCATCTGCATAACTGACCTGTCCAACAAAATAGTTTATACACTCGACACTGAGCGCTAGTGTATTACGATTTACACCCACTTCTAGAGATTCCCATCTATAGGAGTGTTATTGTATATGGTAGGAAGGTCGGAACCACGCCATCTGTTATCATACACTGTAACTAATTACATTGACTGTAATATATTGGTGTTTTAGTCAATGCTAATGATATTAATACCTATTCGGAATCAAAACTTATTCGAATAGTATTACGTAATAATTCCTTACTAGGATTTATCTAAATATTTAATATCTACGTATTGTCTTACGTAAGGGTGCAGATTAGGGTATCCTATCATAGAGTTACAGGCCCTCAAACTTATTTTTTTTAACAATTTTTTAATTACCTATAACTTTCTTATCGCAAGTATTTTTTCAATTTTGTATGCAGAATAGTCAAGAGCATCATAAAGCTACCAAAAAAGATGTTTTGTTGCATCACGATAAAGCAAGTCGTTTTCGATTAAAAAAAAGCTTTTCAAATTTGTTTGCTGTAAATACATACTGAATTAATAATCAATCGGCGCAAGGAAATATTAAAGGCGTTTTTTCAGAAAACGGGTTATTTTATTTGATGCAACAAACTATTATTTATGATGGTTTTATGCCCTTTAAAAAAAAGATTACAGTATCGAATCTTAACTTTGGCGACGTAAAGTATATGAAGCGTTCTTTTTATGTTACGACCTCAAGTACAAGTATCTACCTACAAAGTTACAAGTTGTTAAAATTTTCTAGGTGAAAAGTTGGTTCTACCTATTAAGCTAACAAACTAATATATTTATTTTCGGATGTCTTTAGTACTTTTGACTATTATTCACAGACTTCTTCTGATCCTCTTATGTGTTTATTCAATAAATTATTTGATTTACACACCCATATCATGCAAATGAGGAAAACAAAGCTTTTCCATTCTGGTAATAGCGTCCAAAACCTCGATGTTCATAGCTTACTAAGACGCTGAGCCGTCTTTTCAAATTTGAATTAGGTAGGTACGTATTATAAATGCTATTTATGAAACATAAACAAGAAAACACATATTAATAATGCAATAAATAAAATAAGAATGAAGTAATCATTGATTAATATTTTTGTTTTATTTTCATGTCAAATATTAATGTGAACCTAATAAAATATATTTCCAGAGTCTCACGGTATCTAGTCAAATTAATAATGAGTAGGTAGGTATAAGTTACATCCTGATATTTCTGGTCATAGAATAATTAAGACTCATAAAAACACCGCATAGGCTTCTTGATAATTTTTATATTATAGCAGTAAAATAAACAATGTGTGAGCATTTAACGTGGTTTAGAGACCCTCAACAAGAAAATTTACATTGTTGCACGATCTCTCGTAAAATTTGGTGCGTTAAACACCGATAGGTATCCTAATGCAGCATGTCGCGGTAAACACCGATACCGAAAGATATATATATATATATATATATATATATATATATATATATATATATATATATATATATATATATATATATATATATATATATATATATATATATATATATATATATATATATATGTGTGTGTGTGTGTGTGTGTGTGTGTGTGTGTGTGTGTGTGTGTGTGTGTGTGTGTGTGTGTGTGTGTGTGTGTGTGTGTGTGTGTGTGTGTGTGTAAAACGTCTCATTCGAAAAAAGGGCCTGCTCTCATATCTCTGGACATTTTTTATTATATTTAAATACAGCGTTTCATCTAAAATACATCCATACCAAGTTTTATGGGTTCTCTTAGACAACAATGGAAATATTTGCAAAAAAACATTTTTAGATATAGGTGCGTATGAAAACTAAACAACACACATACATACGATTTAAATTTGACAGTTCCAATATCTAATTGTGTGCACGTTATTACTGATGAATGTCATTGTTTTATGATAGTTATAACTATAGTATTTTTTATGTAAATGAAATATGTTCACCTTGGAGGAGAAAATTGACTTGTATAATGTGTATTTACGATCGGGAAGAAATAGCTATCAAGCGTTGCGTTGTTTGGTGCGGTATTCTTGGCAATAAGATTATCGACTTTATTTTCATCGACGGGCAATTTAACGCAGGTAAATATAAAGGCCTGCTTTTGAACTTGATGGAAAATTATATTGGGGAATTCCCTCTGGCTCAGTTAAGCAGCATTATTTTTCAACAAGACGGTGCACCTGCGCATAACGCTGCTATTAATGTTGAATACCTAAACGAGCAATTCCAATGGAATTGGATGGGTACTAGAGGGCCAACTCGATGGCCTGCGAGGTCACCTGACCTCACGCCTTTGGATTTTTGTTAGGGCTTATATAAAAAATAAAGTTTTTACCACAGTTCCGGAAAATGTGGACATCTGGAAAACAAGAATAGGGAACGCTTGCGAAAATCTTAGTCCACAAATGGTTTTGAATGCAGCGCGAAGTGTAGTAAGAAGGTGTCAAACGTGCATTAATCAAAACGGTTTGCATGTCCAACAATATTTATAGCTTTGTTATTAATGTTGTTCTGTTAATAATGTCTAATAATGTTCTTGTTTTAAGTTATTTTGCATAGATTACTATTTTTCTTTTATTTCCTTGGTGAAAGGTTTTTCAAATATCTCCGTTGTTGTCTAAGATGAACCCATGAAACTTGGTGTGTATGATGAGTGTATTTGGGAGGAAACTTTGTATTTAAATATGTAACAATATACAGAGTGTTCCATTTGAAATAACCAAGTTGGGATGACTTCCGGTTAAACCGGAAGCTGACTGGTGTTCCCATTAGCTTTATTGGATAGAGCATAAAATTTTATTTTTGCTGCTCAAGTTTCCTAATCTTCTTCTGTTGGGAAGTCGCCTTGTACCAAATTGATTCCTATACTATAGTTATGACTATCCTAAAACAATCACATTCATCAATAATAACGTGCACACAATTAAATATGAGAACTGTCAAATTTAAATCGTATAGATATGTTTGTTGTATAACTTGCATAGGCGCCTAAATCTAAAATTGTTTTTTCAAATTTCTCCTTTGTTGTCTAATATGAAGCCATGAAACTTAGTATGAGTGTATTTGGAATGAAACGCTATATTTACATATGTAACAACATACAGGCTGTTCCATTTGAAATAATCATGTTGGGATGACTTCCGGGTAAAGCAGAATCTGACTGGTGTTCCCATTAGCTTTATTGGATAGAGCAGAAAATTTTATTTTAACACTATAAATTTCAATTCGATGCCACAAAAATGTCCAGAGATATGGGAGCAGGCCCTTCTTTCGGAACAGACGGTGTATATATATATATATATATATATATATATATATATATATATATATATGTATATGTATATATATATATATATATATATATATATATATATATATATATATATATATATATATATATATATATATATATATATAAGGATAGTGATGCGAAATACAAGATTCCTCGATGAGCTCATCAGCCTTTCACTATCAAATTTCCTATCCTCACCTTCCGGTGGTGGGTCCCGTTAACCCGACCTGTTCCGAGATCAAGTACAAAGCTCGGTGAACGACAGGGTCGGATGTGAAGCTGGCGACGACACGGACTACGAGATGGTAACAGAATAAGAACTTAGCCTAGCAGTAGGTATAAAATGTAAAGATAGCAATAACAAGTGGAACAGAATAAGGATGAAAATAAGGGTACTGGACAAAGGGTCGAATACCTAGAACCGGTCGGAGATGAAGGTAAGCGAGCAGGCTTCACCCGACCGTTAGCAAGCTACTGCCCAGTGGAACCGGTAGGTAACCAGGCTGGTCTATTAAGTAAAACTACTGGAAAAGAAAGTGAGAATGATACAGAAAACTATTTTGTAAAGGAAAAAAGTAGTGTAACACAGGAGCACAGACACCAAGAGGAAAGCCACCTATTTAAACGAAGCAATAGGATAGCCAGGACACCACCCAAATTTGAGAAAACGATTTCCTGCACGTGATTACCAGATAGCTTTTAAGGATGGAAGGAACTGGGAGTAACGACCAAACTCTACTAAGCCAGGCCAAGAGGAAGAGAATAGAGAGCCCAGATAAGGGAAACGATACAGGGGAGCAGGAAGATGAGAGACTGAAGAAGACCTTCATGAAAAATCTAGAAATCTAGAAAGCTTACGAACTGCTATGAAGACTCTTAGTAAGCCCCTCCAGGACTCTTACAAACCAAAATCTGAAATTAAGGAAGCATCAGAGAAATTAAGCAGGCAAATGAAGAAGAACGGAGCTCGACAACTATAATTGAGGATCAAATGGCGAAACTTGCGGATGCTTTACTAGAGGGGGATATGAGAAAAGTGGAGGTTTAGTGGAAGAGAAATGGCCGTAAGAAGTATATAAAGTCAGCAAGATAACCACGGAAGGGGTAGCACAGACGGCCAGAGAGAGATCTAGTTATCATGATGGATAACGAAGTAAAACCAGGCCATGCACTGATAAAGCGATTGATCCAGATAGATCCCCACATCTAGGGCATAACAAAGAAGACAGTACATCCAGAAAAAGTGGTATATACAACGTGCAGTTGTATAATTAAAGATGACGATGGATATTCGGAATAATCAACTCTAATACTATATTTGGCTGGGATTGAAGGACGAAACTGTCGAGAAATAACATAGGCCACATATTGAAGCAACAAAAGAAGAAGCTATTTCACAATTTCTTGCACCAGGAAGAAATGTTGTTATACATGCGAAGTAGTATTTAAGCGGAAAACGTCACTATATAGATACATACGAAAATGGGGAGGAAACAAACAGCTGACTGTCGGGAAGGGCAACAACCAAGGGACGAAGACTGGCAAGTACAAAGAAAAAGCGAGGGCAAGAAGAGAAGAAGCAAAATCATCTTGGTGAACCCATGACGGAGGAGAAATGATACGCAGATTTTCTATGAGAAATAAAGAACAAGATCAAGATCGACAAACTTGAAGTGAAAATTAATAGCATCGAGAGAACCAAAGAAGGGTACATGAGATTGAAAGTCGCCATAAATAAAAATAAAATCGGAGAAACGCTCAAGTCAGAAATGCAAGAGAAGATGAGAGATATAGCTGATGTGCAGCTCTACAAAAAAAGAGGCGTAACATAACACTACTCGACATGGATAAGTTGGCGACGGTAGGAGAGGTGAAAAGGGCAATTATAACCAAACATCAGAGGACTGACATAAGAGACGACGACGTTACAGTCACGATATCCTCAGAAATCAACACGTGAGGGTTGCAGTACGTGAACATACAAATGCCAATTGAAGAGGCAAATTTGCTGCTGGGAAGAGAGATTAAAAATAGGTTGGACAAGATGCAGAGTAGGTGAAAGGATAGCCCCTTCTAAATGCTACAAGTGCCAAACATGTAACGAAAACTCGGAGGAGGATATGACAGGAAAATGTTTCAAATGTGGTGACAAAGGACACTTCATAAAAGAGTGCTCCAACGAAAAAATATGCAGAGCATGCAAAAAGGGGGCATATGGCGAACGAAATGGTATGCCCGGACTACAAAATCCTATTAGAGAAAATGCGGAACAGGAAAAATGACGGTAGAGCGGACAGAAACACCAACACACCGCGTAGGAGAAGAGAGGGAATAGTGGGGGTTACACGTGAAGCCCAGAATGAAGGTACTACAAATTATTAGAAAGAGAAGTCGCCCCGCACATTACCTGGCACTGACTACAACCAGAGACATCGGCGCTGACATGATAATTATAAGTGAGCCAAACTTTAGAGCAATAAGAAATAGGCAAGCCTGGATATTTGACAGGGAATTGCACTCCACCATAAAAGCTTAAACCATAAACTGGTTGTTAAAGGGCAAGGCTGGGGGCCATGGTTTCTCGTATGTAACCACACCCTCATTAAAAGTGCACAGCCTGTTTGCATCTGGTAACAATGATATCGAGCAGCCTGAAAGGACGCTAAATGAGATAGAGCATCGCTTGAGGCTAGAAAACCGGGCAGCTATCGTGGCAGGTGGTGTCAATGAGAAGTCACCGCAATGGGGGATGGACTTCACAGACGATTGAGGCCGAAAAATGACCGAGTGAATCGCAAACAACGATCTCTGCATATTAAACAAGGACGGCGAACCAACTTTTCAGATGCAAGACTACACCTTCATCCTGGACTGACCTGACACTGTGCACCTGTGATGTACAACGGTGGACCACGTCCTGGACAGTCAGCAAAAGTGAATCGCTGAGCAACCATAACTACATAATGTTCGAAATTGCTGAACAGAAAGAGGCCCAAAATAGATGACCAACAGTCTAAAGGCTGACAGGAAGGAAAATTGGAGAGATCTAAACTGCAACGTATAATGGTGAAGACGGCTGGGAGGAAGCTACTTACAGCGGAAGCCTTCTATGCAGTACTTGGGCAGTTTTGTCATAAGGTCATATCGCGTAGAAGAGGTCAGACGAGAAAGCCACTGGTATACTGGTGAAGCAACAATATTGCTGAGATGAGAAGAGCATTTGTCCTCAAAAGACGGATATATACAAGAAACCAACCCCCTTTCCAAGAACGAGGACGTTCTTCGATATGGCAATGGAGGAGATAGTCATCGTCAACTTTCATCATCTAGAAGAAGTAGAACGACGACCTGTGGCGTCTTTTAGTTGCAGATATTTTTTTATTTTCCATTTTATGTAATTATGCTTGTTAATCGTTTCTGTTGTAAATGTTAAAGCAAGTATAGCCGACATTCTGATTGGTTTTAGACGTGCTTGATATAAAATCGTATTGTTTATAACAATAAGATTCACGTGCTGCAAATTTGGTAAACAAATTGAGAGGGCTCATTGGTTAAATTAAACAGCTTAAAAAAGTAGTCGACACAAAATACTTTTAAATAATATTTTCTGCTCTGGTGGAAAGTCTACTTCGATATGGAGTTATAGCAGGGGGTAGAATGCTGGCAAGCCATATTAAATATTTGGGAGTTATTCAAAAACTGTTCTTGAAACATATATGTGGTAAACCTTTAGTATACCCAAGTGATTTGTTATTTGCAGAAGCGAATGTGTTAGACATAGGACAGTTGTATTCGTATTCTGCCTTGATATATTATTACAAGCACAAGGGTGAATTTGGTATTGTTGACCATGCGTATGTAGGACGAAGAAAAGAGCATATGAAGGTTTCTAAAGAACACAAGACGGTGGGACAGAGGTACTATAGCTTTATTTTGCCAAAGTTGTATAACATATTACCACTAAAAATAAAAAAAGTCAGATTGGAGTTCGTTTTTCAAAAGCAGCGTAAAGTCATGGCTCCTTCCAGTACCAAAATAATTTGTGCGAAGTATTGTTGATTTGAAAAACTATTGATTTGGTGTAGTGGATAAAACGTGGTAAAAGGGGGAGGATTTGTAAATTGTGTGTGTGTGTGTGTGTGTGTGTTTTCGAGAGAGAAGGAGAGAGAAAAAGAGAGTATGCCGGTGTATAGGATTGTAAATGTGTGTAGGTAGCCCTCTGTGTGTGGGTTCATATGGTGGTAACTACATCAGGTTTACTTCAGGATTTCTGTTCAACTACCTACAAAGTATGCAAATCTTTGACTTTGTCATTTGCTGCCTGTGTAGAAAAAAGGGGAAATGGAAAAGTGTGGAAAAATTGTTATTATTGTTGTTTGTTTGTAAGAAAATCAGCTGTATCTTAAAAGTTAATAAATTATATATATATATATATATATATATATATATATATATATATATATATATATATATATATATATGAGAATAATATATATTATATATTATATTATTTAATATATTATTGATTTAGCCTTGTATTAAAAGTTAAATAAAATGGCTTTATTTAATTATAAACAGCAAAAAATCAGGTGAATAAAGGCAAGCAAACAACATGTCCTCTAACAAATATTTATACAGTAATTTAGATACATAACTCAAAAAAGCAATTCATATACAGGAAATATACTCAACAAAAAATACACTAGAAAGCTGAACATAAAAAAAACATGAGGTTAATGCATTGAGGGTGAGTGTATGCAGGCAGAAGCACCAAAGGGACCCCCAGGATGAAGAGGTTTTCTGCCTCGTGACTCAAAATCACGAGGGGTTCTTCTTCGTCTTGTGCATGCATACAATCACCTCAAAACATAAAGCACAAGAAAAATTTCTTGAGAGCAAACCTCAAGAAAGTTACGGGGCTTTGGGAGAATATGGGTGTTGTGCGGGGTAGACAGGATTTAAAGGGAGTATTGCTGTAAAATGTGAAAAACGCATCTCTTCAAAGTCCGACTAAGTGGCTTTTCAGCATTTTTTAGTCATATTTCCTCCCCGCCCAGCACCCCTATTCATTCTTGATGGCTTAACTTTCTTGGGGGTTGTTTGAAAAAGATTGTCTTGTGGCTGGTGCATCGAAGGAGGTTTCTAAGCATGTTTCTGAAAAAAAATTCTAAGAACCCCTCGTGCAGTAAACTCAAAATGTATCAAAATTACATTCCACTTCGTTGCCTATAATGTCGTTTTCAGATAATATAGAATACAGCACTAAACTACATACTTTTACCAGCATTTGTGTTACCTTTTTATTTTTATAATACCTATATAAGCACAAGATAAGTATAATTTAGGAGTGCCCTTAATTAAAATTGTTTCAAAGCAAACGCAAAAAGTAAATAAATTATTTAGAGCCCCTTAACAGTGATAAACTTGATTTCATCATGTCACCGTAGTATTCTGATCATAAAAAATTACTTCTAACTGTATTCACACAAAAATTTGTAATATATATTTTTATAAACTCTAACAAAAAATAACAGTTTTGTAATTTGTTGAGAGGTTATGAGATGTGATAAAACATCAAACTCACTGTACCGCAGCATTTTTATTTGGCTTCGGACTGGTTACCCAGTTCATATAGCCACGGTCCTTTTGTAACATCAGATTCTAAAACAACTCGGCACAGTAGTACATTAATACTCAATTTATACCGCTGCACATGTAAGTGAGCGCTGACATCTCCCGGATTGAGATGTTTGCATACAAAATAACATATATATATATATATATATATATATATATATATATATATATATATATATATATATATATATATATATACATACATACATATATAGAATACAAGCATATATACATACACAGACACAGGCATATATAAAGTAAAACATATTAAACATTATATTACATGTTGCAAAATGAGCATTTAAAATATATGATATTACCCTTTTATCCCTACTATAAAATATTATTTGCCTAAGGATAGCATACCGCAGCATAATATTATTATGTTGCGACTGTACTCACCCCATGTCGCGTGCGCGTGCAAAAATAGGTAGCCACATAATCATATCGCTATATTGATTGTATCATATCTAAAACCTAAATTTGAGGCTAAATTTCCAATTTGATATTGACAATGGACAATAAACGACATTACCACAAAATAACAAATGGCAGCTGATCTCCGGTACGAACGCAGTCTAACAACCTTGTCAGATAGAGTACACTAGGATTGGGCAGATAAATTAAAAATCATGAGACATAGGTAATCCCAAATTTGCAGGTATTAAATACAGCTATGGATTACGGTAGTTTTTAATTAACTGATTAAGTTAAATATAATAAAATATTTTCTTTATTATCAGAATTTGTAAACACTTGAGATATTTATGCATGAAAGGTTTAACTATACGAAATTTCTGGAGATCTGGCAACTCCGGTAAGAAGCAACTATATTTTAACATCTTGCAATGATTGTAACTCTATTGTTTAGATTTTTATCTACAACTTATTTAAATTGCATAGCGGCACAGCAAACGTCATCTGCGTTTGTCCAATATTGCAAATTTTTAAGTGAGGTCGAGTATTATTTTATTATTAATTTCAAATAACTTTATTTTTCTTTAATCAAAAGACTTCAAGATTGGTACACAACCACGTCCATCTATGTTCTTTTAAGTTGTAAATTTGCGTTCTAACCACTTGAACAATTTGAAAGATAATGTTAAAAAATACTTTTTAATTTTTGGTTAAAAAAAATTGGGCGTTAAAATTTTATGAAAGAACCCTATCCAAGCCATTAACAAAATAAGAACATAAGGATAAATAAGAAATTATCTTAACGCAAAGTCACTAAAAATCGCGAAGATACAAAAACCTTCAGATTACAATAAAATTTGTACCTAGAACGGAAAATATTGATAGAGTTAAAACTAAAAAAAAAACTGCATGTTAGTGTCTCAGATACTTCTGAAATCATAACGATTTTTATCATAACCACAAAAAAGGCTTTTTACATTTTTTTTACTAACGATATCCAATATTGGGATGCTAGTTTATTTTGTTAAGATTGTTTTGTCTTGTGTATTATATTCGTCAATTAATAATTATGGAACACTTTCTACTTTGCATAGCTTTTATCAATTTCTTCACCGCAAACTTGTTTCTATATCAAACAGACCCAATTTCGAAGTTAATTTCCATTAAAACAATCCAAATGTTACGAATAGGCGTACGTCGACTTACGGCTATCCCTGATTTGCTTCTTGATTGTGATGACATTTATATGCAAGCACGAACTGGCGTATCACAAATTTGCAAGTTATAACAAGTATAGGCTCGGCTTAGGAAAATTAGTCTGCACAAAGTCCTTCCTGGGTAAACTTGGCACTTCTGAGCGCACTGTTGGAACAGCGTTCGACAAAGTCAGTGATCATGGTATTTTTGTACTAGATAAGCGGGGAGGCAGGCAATCTGAAAAGACGAAAGCGAGAGATTTGACGTTTCACACGACCATATAAAATCACATTGACAAATTACAAAGACAGCATATCAGTTTTGTGGAAAAAATATTACACGAGGATATCTTTATCCCGATTTGACCATTTTAAAAATGTATTCTTTGTTCTTAGAAAAAATTAGGGAACATGATTACATACCTAGCATCACTAGATATCGAAAAAAATTTCGTTCGAGGAACTTGTCTTTCCACAGACCAAAGAAAGATCAGTGCTCCCTGTGCATAGCATACAAACAAGGAGATGAAGATACAAAATTTAAACTAGAGGATCTATACGATAAGCATAATTAAGAGAAAAATAGTGTAAGAGAATTAAAGAATGAATGCAAACCAAGAGCTTCTACAGACGAAAAATTCAAACGTGAAACTTTTCATCTGCAGCACGTCCTTTATCTGCCGATATTCGAAGAGGCTGCTTTATCTCATAAAACATGCCTGTCTGATTATAATTTAATTTATTATGATATCGATTCTAAACAATGAACGTTTGAAATAGCAACATGTATTTACAATGTTCTCAAGTCCAGTCATATAATTTAAGCATTGTATGTAAAACAACCAAATTAAAAACAAGGTGAACTGCATGTCGATATCTTAAATACTGTTTAAATTATAACGATAGTTATCATAATCAGAAACAAGTTTTTACAAAAAATACATACTTTTGTGACGCTATACATTGTATAGCGAGGTGCGATTTATGTCCTATTAATTGTTATTCACCTTGTGCATTATATTTCTCAGTTACCCAATGTAAAATATTTGTGGCTCAAAAAACTCAAGCAGCGTTTTTGTCAGCTTATCACACGTGCAAGTAAAATAATAATCGATCAGACAAAAAACGATTTGCGTCAGTTAAAAACAAACAAAGTCTTTCGTATTCAAACGACCCAATTTCGTTCGTTAAAACACGTGGTTGTATATCTCAGAAAAATGCAAAATTGAGATACTTCGCATACCCAATAAACTTTGTATTCTCAGCACATTTTAACGAGTATTTATTACTACTATTTGACGTATCTCAGTTCAAAACCATTTTGTTCATCACTAATAGGCGTACGACGACTAACGGCTATCCCTGATTTACTTCTTGATTGTGGTGACATTTATATTAGGGATGCCGATCTTTTGAAAAAAGGTCGATTTTCGGAATCGATCTAGACCGAAACGAGGAAGATCGATCCATAATTAAATGGATAGGAATAATATCGATTCCCTGGAAATCGATTTCATTTCAATTATCGAATAAAAAACGTATAAAGCTAGGTTCATTCACTCGCGAATTGCAAAATCGCACGAAACGTATCCCGATTGATTTATTCTAATAATATTCTAAAATAATTTTAATTATTATTTCGTAATTCGAGAGTGTATGAACCTAGCTTTAACATAATTGTCGTGTCATTTCTAATTTACAGGGCCTTCAAGTTCTGTTTCACAGATGTCACCACATACTACTAAGTACAAAATAAACTATTCATGTTAACTAAGCAAACTGTTGACGTAGTTTGACCTTTGCCACCAATCAAAGACTATTAAAATCAATATTTGAGAATTTAGAACCAAATTTGTTGTTTAAATATATTAAAATATCGAAAGATCGATCTTTCGGAAATGTTCGTGTTCAAATATAAATCGCAATATTAAAAAATCGATTCATAATATCCATATTTTTTATCTAAAGTATCTATTCGCGAAAATATCGATTCAGAATCGGCACCCCTAATTTATATGCAAACACGAACTGGCGTATCACAAATTTGCAAGTTATAACAAGTATAGGTTCGGCTTGAAAAAATTAGTCTGCAAAAAGTTCTTCCTGGGTAAACTTGGTACTTCTGAGCGGACTGTTGGAACAGCGTTCAGTGATCATGGTATTTTTGTACTAGATAAGCGGAGAGGCAGGCAATCTGAAAAGATGAAAGCAAGAGATTTGGCGTTTCACACGACCATACAAAATCACATTGACAAATTTCAAAGACAGCATATCAGTTTTGTGGAACAAATATTACACGAGGATACCTTTATCCTGATTTGAACATTTTAAAAATGTATTTTTTGTTCTTAGAAAAAATTAAGGAACATGATTACATACCTAGCATCACTAGATATGGAAAAAGATTTTTCGTTCGAAGAACTTGTCTTTCCACAGATCAAAGAAAGATCAGTACTCCCTGTGCATAGCATACAAAAAAGGAGATGAAGATACAAAATTAGAACAGAGGATCTATACGATAAGCATAATTCAGAGGAAAAATGTGTAAGAGAATTAAAGAATTAATGCGAACCAAGAGCTTCTACAGACGAAATATTCAAACGTGAAACTTTTTATCTGCAGCACATCCTTTATCCACCGATATTCGAAGATGATGCTTTATCTCATTAAAACACGCCTGTCTGATTATAATTTAATTTTTATGATATCGATTCTAAACAATGACCGTTTGAAATAGCAACATGTATTTATAAAGTCCTCCAGTCCAGTCATAAAATTTAAGCATTGTATGTAAAACAACCAAATTAAAAGCAAGGTGAACTGCATGTCGATATCTTAAATACTGTTTAAATTATAACGATAGTTATCATAATCAGAAACAAGTTTTTACAAAAAATACATACCTTTGTAACGCTATACATTGTATGGCGAGGTGCGATTTATGTCCTATTAATTGTTATTCACCTTGTGCATTATATTTCTCAGTTACCCAATGTAAAATATTTGTGGCCCAAAAAACTCAAGCAGCGTTTGTGTCAGCTTATCACACATGCAAGTAAAAGAATAATCAATCAGAAAAAAAAAATGGTTGCGTCAGTTAAAAACAAACAAAGTCTTTCGTATTCAAACGACCCTATTTCGTCCCTTAAAACACGTAGTTGCGTATCTCAGAAAAATCCAAAATTGAGATATTTCGCATACCCAATAAACTTTGTATTCTCTGACGATAGCACGTAGTGGCGTAACTTATATCAGCACATTTTAACGAGTATTTATTACTACTATTTGACGTATCGCAGTTCAAAACCATTTTGTTCATCACGAATAGGCGTACGTCGACTTACGGCTATCCCTGATTTACTTCTTGATTGTGGTGGCATTTATATGCAAACACGAACTGGAGTATTACGAATTTGCAAGTTATCACAAGTGTAGACTCAACTTAAGAAAATTAGTCTGCAAAAAGGTCTTCCTGGGTAAACTTGGTACTTCTGAGCGGATTGTTGGAACAGCGTTCGACAAAGTCAATGATCATGGTATTTTTGTATTAGATAAGCGGGGAGGCAGACAATCTGGAAAGGCGAAAGCGAGAGATTTGACGTTTCACACGACCATACAAAACCACATTGACAAATTCCAAAGACAGCATATCCGCTTTGTGGAACAAATAATACACGAGGATACCTTTATCCCGATTTGACCATTTTGAAAATGTATTCTTTGTTCTAATTAAAAATGAAGGAACATGACCACATACTTAGCATCACTAGATATCGAAAGATTTTTAGTTCGAAGAACTTGTCTTTCCACAGACCAAAGAAAGATAAATGCTCCCTGTGCATAGCATACAAACAAGGAGATGAAGCTACAACATTAAAACTAGAGGATCTATACGATAAGCATAATTCAGAGAAAAATAGTGTAAGAGGATTAAAGAATGAATGCAAATCCAGAGCTTCTACATACGAAAAATTCAAATGTGGAAATTTTCATCTGCAGCACGTCCTTTTTCTGCCGATAATCAAAGATGCTGCTTTATTTCATAAAACACGCCTGTCTGATTATAATTTAATTTATTATGGTATCGATTATAAACAATGCACGTGTGAAATAGCAACATGTATTTACAAACCTCTCCAGTCATACGATAATAATAATGTCCAATTTGTCTCACTATGCAGTTAATAAATGCAGTTAGGAGAACCCAATTCGTCACATCACAGTTTTTGTACCTGAAGATCCTCTCAATAATAAAGTTAGCGGGATGAATAAACTATCTATTCATTCCTATGACCTATCCTGACGATCGTTTCGCTAACAAAGTTAGCGTTATCAGAGGGATGAATAAATAGTTTATTCATCCCTCTGATGGCGCTAATTTTGTTAGCGAAACGATCGCCACGTCTAAAATCTGTGTTGTGATGAATTGGGTTCTCCTAATTAAATTTATCAGTGATCTCCACAGGGTCCAATATTTACTCACTCACTATACAGTGACGGGTGTCGTGGGCAAAATAAAATCTCTAGTATCGCAGCTGTTACTTCTAATGGTAGTGCAAAGCACAACAACCACTGTCAAAATGAGGGAAATTCTGTACATAACTGCATATCTAATACCGTTTCACATGCTAAAGACCTATTCGTGCCCTCACAACTACATACTATTTTTAAATTAGACATAAAAATCCATATGATTCCCTTAAAATTTAAAGATTTTATAATTTAAAAGAATTGTCGCAAGATTTGCGTATCTTACAAAGCACAGATGATGCTGTTAAATGGAGTCATATCATGGAGATCAAAGTCAGGAGGCTGAATCTAGACACATTATTTTTTAAAACTAGTCATCTTGAAGAAGACTATAGGACAATAGAACCAAAGAGACAAGAGCAAAATATGAAGTGTGTCAAGCTACATTGTCTGAATCAAGAAGCAAACAAGCTAAACAAAAGTATAAGGAGTTAACGTCTGTATGTCAAGAGAAAACCCCACTTATCAGAGTCTCTGAATGCAAGAATATTTATGACTCTCTTCCACTCAGCGATGATTAACTTTTATTATTGTTTTTTTTTGTATTGATTTTTAAGACTGGGTTTGATTAGAAAACAAAGCTACACGTTCTGTTTTAGTGAATTTTCATTAATAAAATTCACTAATAGAGAGGTATCTATGGTAAGAATTTTGGAGAATTTCTTCAAATGAGCGCGAATTTGGGCCTTTAGAACCCATATCCAAGGTCGGTTTTGATTTATATATATATATATATATATATATATATATATATATATATATATATATATATATATTTGGACCAAATTTGGGGATTACCCTGATTGTGTTAATGGCTTGGATGAGTTTGTAGATGGGCACCGTGCGTCTCATTTTTCTTTGAAAGAAAATGTAAAGAAGATTTTTAAAACACAATATTTTTATGAAATATTGGAATGATTCGAATGAAAATTTGCACATATATAGGAGACGTGATAATATACCTGGTAACCAAAATTCAAATTAAATGGCACACGAGAAAGGGAATTATTCGAAAATAAAAATGTTAAAGTAATAAACAGTCTAAGATATCACTTCCAATTACATAAGCCATTTCACACGGTGAATGTTTTCAAGCATGGTTAGACTGTGAATGGGGGTGCTAAGCAGATAATTCAACATCGACCAAGTCACCTGACATTTAAATATAAATGAGCCAGGTTGCCATATATAATAAAAAATTTCATTTGAATCTTAAAATGTAAAACATATGCTCATAACACATATTTGTACTACTTATTGATGACAAATAAAAGTTCACAATAAATTAATCCATCCATTAAATGTCGTTTAATATTCATAAATGTTGAGTGACCAATTCCTCGTCTTATTTTCAAAAAATAATTACAGTCTAGATTGTACAATATGACATCGTTGCATGCGATGACAGCATAGTGCGAGCTCCGTCTAGACACTCTAGACTTCGAGTCCTAACGCTAACGTTAATAATCACCAACATGGACATCTTATTTATATTCTTATTAAAACAGAAATCTTAGTTTACATTTTTATTATTATTTTAATAAATGTGGGACGCTAAAATAATTATATGTTATAAATGGTTAGTAAAATATAACTTAAATAACATTCGTGTATGTAGTACACAGTACATAGTACTGTTAACTAATAACTAAACAAGGTATTTGTTTTTGTTATTTGATTATAGGTTATGTTATAAACTTAAAGCTGAAACTGTATATTGTATAGTGATAATTTTTCTATCTTTAAGTTAGTGCTGTTTTGGAAAAACGCAATGCACCCGTTTTATAAAAGCGATAAAATTGTACACTATTAGTAAGATATATTATTAGAATTAATTCTTTAAATTTAAATGATCCTTGGAGATCGGTTTTGGAGTCCCAGTTAGCGATTGTTTGAAAAAAATTATATTTTATATGGAGCTAAAAAAATTAAATTTGGTCTTAGATATAATCTGCAAGTACTGCAAGTGACTTTAAAAAAATTGTGTTACAAATTTCATTAAAGTTACAAAAGTTTTTCAGAAAAAAAATATTTACAAAGGGAATGTATCCGTCAAATTATAAATATGGCAGGTATTTTTCCTTATTAATTCCTTATATGGTTTTGTTTTAGTCAAGCCATCCAGTTTTTGCAAACAATTAGCAACAAAAAATTTTTTGGGACGCAACAAGTGCGTTATAGTAGTGAATTTTCATAAGAATTGTACACTTTTAGTAGGATATACTATTAAAACCAACTCTTTAAATTCAAATGGACCTTTGAGATCGGTTTTAGAGTCCTAGTTTTTAGCGATTATTTGAAAAAATGTATGTTTTATATGAAGCTACAAAATTTAAATTTGGTGTTAGATATGATATGTAAATACTGCAAGTGTCTTTAAAAAAATTGTGTTACAAATTTCATTAAAGTTACGAAAGTTTTTCAGAAAACAATTAATTATTTACAAAGGTAATGTACCTGTCAAATTATAAATATGGCAGGTATTTTCCCAAATAATTGCTTGGATGGTTTTGTTTTAGTCAACCCACCCAGTTTTTGCAAACAATAAACAACAAAAAAGGATTTTTAAAACAAAACTAAGCTCAATATGTTATTTTTCTTTAATTTATTACCCACGTGCGTTTACATAGGTGTTACTAAGGCTCAATATTGAAGATTCTGGCTTAATGGAAAATTTATGGAGCTATCGGATTTAAAATATTTTTACGAAATCTTTCTACCATAACCTGAAAAACCTTTTTTGTTGTTTATTGTTTACAAAAACTGGATGGGTTGACTAAAACAAAACCATCCAAGCAATTAATAAGGAAAAATACCAGCCATATTTATAATTCGACAGGTACATTCCCCTTGTAAATAATTATTTTTTTCTGAAAAACGTTTGTTACTTTAATGAAATTTGTAACACAGTTTTTTAAGACACCTGCAGTACTTACATATTTTTATAATTCGACGGGTACATTCCCTTTGTAAATCATTAATTTTTTCTGAAAAACGTTTGTAACTTCAATGAAATTTGTAACACAATTTTTTAAAGGCACTTGCAGTACTTACATATTATATCTAAGACCAAATTTTAATTTAGTAGCTCCATATAAAATATAGATTTTTTCCAATAATCGCTAACTGGGACTCTAAAACCGAACTCCAAGGTCCATTTAAATTTAAAGAATTAGTTTTAATAATATATCTTAATAATAGTGTACAATTCTTATGAAAATTCACTACCATCTAGACTTTTTATGAATAAATGGTAAGTAGACCTTTTGTACCACCTAAGAGTGTCTAACTATCTCTTATTTTTGTACCTAAGTGAAAATAATCTATATGTCGCAAGGGATGATGTAGACGCTGAATGAAAATCACCATTTTCATAAAGTGGCGTATCTCATTTAAGATATTGTTTTATAATTTAAGGGCAGTAGCCTTGCAAGCACTAGCTACGAATCAATTGACTGTGCCACAGGCACTAGTTTACGACAAAAAAAACAGTAATTGCTTTAGTTATCACCCTAAAAGATTTGCAAAGTCACTCTAAAACTTCAAACGGTCCACCGAAAATAATAATGAGAGTGCTGCAAATTAAATCAGTACTTCCACATAGCTGTGACGATCTAGTCTCCCCAGGAAGACATTCTCATGAACTAAATGTAGGGTACATGACTTGAACATAAAGAAAATATTCATATTCCTGTACTGATAAACAGCTGAAACGTTTTAACGAAAAAATGTCAATTTTCACCAAATCACCGCTCATTTATCATCTAGCCCCTTAAGCGGTCTTACCCAAAAGCAATTTGAAGCGTTCCTTGGTCCGGGGCTAACTGGATACCAAATTTTAAGATGATATTTCAATTCGTTCGAAAGTTATTGCGCCTGCTAACAGACAGACCTACAGGCCGACAGACCTACCGAGCGACAGACCGGCCGACCGACAGACCGACCCTCCAAAAAAAATCGTTGCAAAATCAAGTTTTCTATATATTTCGAGACTTTTTACAACGTTTTAACAAAAAAAATTCGAAGTTTCTGCCACCGATATTCCACCCCCACACATTCAACCCCTAATTTAGTTTCAGAATAGAATACCAGATGTTTAATTAACTTGAAAGGTTTTCAATAAAGAAACCTTAAAACGTTATATTACTCGAGTTTTAACGAAAAAATATCAATTCTCACCAAATCACCCCCATTCATCTCCTCCCCTTGAAGCGGTTGTACCCAAAAACAATCCGAACCGTTTGTTTGTCAGGTGCTAAGTGTTTATCAAATTTGAAGACGCTATCTCAATTCGTTTTAAAGTTATCCTGGCAACAAACAGACAGATAGATTTGACACTTTTTACGAAAAAAAAGTTTCAAATTTCTGTCGAAATTTTTGTCGCCGATGCCATACTTCCGCACGTATTGACGATGTGGAAATAGAATACGTGTTTTGAGGGACCATATATTTCTGGTCTACGGAAAATATTGGGCAAATTTTTCCACCGTCTCCTTTCTTTCGCCGACTTTAAATAATCATCAAAAAAGTCTAGACACAGCAAGTGAGTTATGGCAGTGAATTTTCATTATAATGTTTTTAATAACTATGACTTTGTTTGATGAAAGGCATAACAATGTAGTAGAATATTAAAAAATAGTAGAAACAACATAACATATTTTATAAAAATAACTTTATTGTTTTAAAGAGTGCAAAAATTGTGCGGAAATGACTTGTTTTTGTCAGTCTTTTGGTATACCAGAGCTTAGAGCATAATTCGAGCTAAAGCTCAATTCCTTAAAAAATATTGCTGCAAATTGAATCATAACTTCCACATAGCTATGATAATTTATTCTCTTCAGAGAGACATTCTCATGGAATGAATTTAGGGCCTATGACTTGACAACAAAGAAAATATTTGTACTCCTGTACCCATAAACTTTTGAAGTTTTTTTGCGCGAGTTTTATTTAAAAAATATCAGTTTTCTCCAAATCACCCCTTATTTATCCCACACCCCCTGAAGCGATCTTATCCAAAAACAACCCGAAGCGTTCCTTTGTAGGGTGCTAACTGGGTACCAAATTTGTATATCAATTCGTTATTGTTATTGGGCCTATTAACAGACATGCGTACATCTCGACAGACCGACCGACCGACAGACAAAAAAATTCTTCCCAGAATCAAGTTTTCTATATGTTTTGAAACTCTTTGCGCCGCTTTAGCAACAAAAAAATTTCGAATATTTTGTGAACAATATTCCTCCCCCACACTCAACCTCTAATTTAGTATAGGCACAGAATACAAGATGTTTTATGGAACAAAAGTTTTCTAATAAATAAACCCTAAAACTTATATTACTGGAGTTTTAATGAAACAATGTCAATTTTCACCAAATCACCCCCTAAAGCGATTTTACCCAAAAACAATCCCGACTGTTCGTTTGCCGAGTGATAATTGCATACAAAATTTTTTCGTTCTAAAATTATCGTGGCTACAAGCAGACAAACGTACAGACCGATAGAAAAAATAATTTTCTCTCCCAAATCATGTTTTCTATATGTTTTGATACTTTTTGCGACGTTTAAGCAAAACAAAGCTTTGAAATTTTTGTCGCAGAAGCGATACTTCCAGACGATGTGGAAGTAATATAGTAAAAAATGACTGTTCCCTTTGAATACTGTATAACCAATTCACTCTCTATCAAAACCATTATACAGGTGCAGAATTCAAGATAAAAATTCTATCGAAGAAACTCATCTTTTAACTTAACCGAAATTCATATAATATACTTTTCAAGTACTCCGAAAGAAAGAAGTCTAAAGATCTAAAAGTGGGAGACCTAGCCAGCTATTCGTCCGAAACTCTTCCCCCTATCCATCCCCCTGCTAGAAATTAATCCAAATAACTTAATATTAACTGCATGATGTGACGGAGCACCACCATGTTTGTAACCAAACGTTATTATTTACTATGCCATGACTATATGCACTGGGAAATAATGCAACTAGTCCAGGCATCAATTGCAGCTGTAAAAATTGCAGGTACCCTCCTCTTGTTATATTATTTCCAAACATATGGTCGTCAATAATTCCTGCCCATACATTAATCTTTTGAGGATGCTGTGTTTAAACTTTGCGCATCTAACGAGGATTTTCCGTAGCCCAATATCCATAATTCTGTCTAATGACCGTTCCGTTTAAACGAAATTTTTAAAACAGAAAACGCCAGGAAAACATTGGCATTTTGAAGACATAATTCCATTGTCTTTTCACAGAATTCTTGTCCACGATCTGAGACATCTTCTGCCAACTCATAAACTAATAATAGGTATAGGTCAGTTTTTAAATATAAAAATGTTTAAAACCGAATTGTGGCTTACTTCGTGATCCAATGCAATCTTTCAACTAATTGCGTGTGGATTCTTTTCCACTTTTAATAGAACACAAGTTATGGATCTTCACTTAATATCATCCGATGCCCACTGTTTGAAAGATACTTTATGTTCACGAAGTTTGTTTTAAATCCTACTAACAGTTGATTGGCTTATCGGCTTATTTGGGTACATTTATATAAAAAGTTGACATACTTCCTGATGTGTTCTGACCTTGTCCCCATATCCAATCATCATTAACACTTCTCTGTTCCTCGCTCAGCTGAACTATTTTTATTAGCAAAAGGTTAGAAATTTTATACCATTGAAAACAGAATAAAAATTACTATCAAAATAAAATTTTAAAAAATAGGTTGTTATTTGCAAGAAATATCGATGACGTCATAACTCGAAAAACAAATGATTTTTAACACGATGAAAATAAGGTAATATAATGTCAGATGAGGAAAATCTGTATACCCCTTCGAGATTTTTTCAGCAAAATTATTTTTAAAGAAGTTATCGAATTTATCCGTTACTTTATTTCTACACTGTATATATATATATATATATATATATATATATATATATATATATATATATATATATATATATATATATATATATATATATATATATATATATATATATAAAATGTAATCTACATAAAAGCTATCGACCTCAAAGTATTTGCGGGTAGCGAATAATCCAAGTTCTTCTAAATCTGCCTTTAGTGACACTCTAAATTTTTGGTAACTAACAACAACGACCGTTATTCCCTATCAGTCTGGCAAGTAGCTAAACTTTTTAGTTATGTAAATTGTTATCTTATTTACAAAAATTCTAAGTGTTCTGTGTTGCCCATATTCGATAAAAGAAGCAGATTTTTAGTATACAGTTTTTCTTCTCATTGTTTATAAAGCAATAATAGGTATGCAAAAACTTACGCAAGTGTGCACTTTGTGCACAAACTATAATAACAAGAGAACAAAGGAACGATTTGAACACCATTGTAAATCATTGACCACTAGACGATATACTGGTCTGTAAGTTCTTTTATACAGGTATCGTTTTATTCGACATATCGGGCATCACCTATACACAAGTTTTTCATTATAATGCAATTAATATAATAATTAATTTCATGATATCAACGAATGCATCGTTAAGAGTCCGACAATGAATATACAACTTTTTATAATAGTGTTTCCTATAACAATACGAATGTATATCAAAATACATGGATCAAATATGAAGTTAATAAATGCACTATTCAAACGAAGGTTTCACGTATTTGTAACTCATTAATTCAATGAAACTCTTAAGCCAGTTTTAAGAGATAATCGCTTACCTTGATCTTGCAAACACAAGGTTGAGTGTTATTCAAGTAAGGCTTGTCCTAGATATACAATGTGATGATAACGATTGAAACATAATTTATAAATGCGTAACATAATCTTTTTCAAGAAAAACGCTCGGACAGGTTAATTTTATCTTTTCAATTGCCAATTTATGACGGGAAAATTACATTTATGACGTCACCTTAATCTGAGTGGTGACGTCATCATGAGTTTTGAAATGACAAACCATATTTTTTGCTGTTCTCCCATAGACCTGCTTACAACTCAAATAATGAGAAAACAAATTCGTACGTGACAACATTTTTTGAAAAGATAGCATTATTTACTTAAAACTTAAGTTTAATGTAAAACATTATTGAACGAAGAAAAAACAACAAAATTTAGCGCAAATGTTAAATTGTTCTCCGCCTATCATTTCGTGATACGAGTACAAACACATTGTACACTGCGCTCAAAAATGTTAGGAATAATTTGCTCTACTTTAACGCAAATTCTTTGCTGTAGCCCCTCTAGGTTCTTGGTCTGTTGAAATAAACTTACTATTTTAACTAACTCCACAAAAAAAATCCAAGGGAGTCAAGTCTGGGGAAGGGGTGGCCACTCACTTATGCTCCTCAACGCCCTATTCATCTTTCAGGTAATGTGGTAATCTTGATGAGGCAACATCTGCCTCGTGATTGTTTGAAAATTACTGCCAAAGCTGGGATTAAATCCAGTTGCAAGAAATTTAGGTAACGTGCTGCAGTAAGATTTCCGTGAAAAAAGTAATGCCCTTTGAAACGCCGTCCGATTATTTCTCTCCATATATTCACTTTGCCATGACGTTGACTGTGGGAGTCTTAAGTTAAATAAGGGTTTTCCCGTTACCAATAGCTTGAGTTGTGATGATTTATTGTCCCATTCGAGGAGCAAAAAGTCGCTTCATCAGAAGAGATAATATTGTTAGAAAGATTGAGACCTTCATCGCAGCCTAACATTAATTGCCCACAAAACTATAAACGGCGATCTAAATCATCAACACATTTGTATCAATTGCACTTTGTAAGAATGATACTTCTCTTCTTCGAATAATGTTACCACTAAAGATTGGTCCACGTAGTTACTTCGGGCTAGATGCCTTGCTAGATGGTGGAAATTTTCTTCAGTATCAAGCACCATATCCAATCTAGAGCCTCGGTGGTTCAGGGGCAAGAACTTGTGTGTCTGAACCAAAGGGTACTGGGTTCGATCCCAGGGTCCTCCTTTCACTTTTTCAGTGAAAACTGTAACATTAACATCAACCGATCAATCGTGGTTCTGGTATTGTATTTGAGCAAGTTGAATGTCGGCACCTTCCGCCCTTCGAGGAGACGTAAAGCCGTCGACCTTGTGTCTAGGCGATGTTGGGCACGTTAAAGATCCCTATCCTCTTTACAGAAAGGCAAGGGTTCGGAAAAATTTCCAGGATAGTGAGGTGAAACTGCTCCCTGGCATCGGTGATTGGCCATAGTCGCGGAAATAGGCCGACGATAAAGACAAAAAAACACACACAATATCTGCAATCTCACTTCTTCACTTCACTCGAGGTAGATCTTGTCGAAGCAAATCTTTTACTGATCCCGTTTCTGTGAATTTTGCAACCCATTTACTTCGTTCAGGATGTTGTTGGTTAAATAGGACGCATGCCTCCTCATGATTTCTAAGCCGGTCGCCACATCCAATCATCACCAATATCTCTATCATTACCCTTTTGATAAAAAGTGATATTTTTGTGAAATTTGAATTAGAAGCACTTTTACACTTTCATCATAAATGTTCAGTTTCACAAAGCTCGAATAACTATTTAACGGCCGGCGAGGCCGCGGACGAGCCCTGAGTGAGAGAAAAAAATTAAAGTGTTATGTACAACAATTGCGTTAATTGAAGAAAATTAAGAAAACCTGTTTGATTCGTTAACGTTGTATAATTTTGTGTTTACCGTTAATTAATTTTTATGATAATGAGATTAAGCATTAGCGACATCTCATTATAATAATTATCCATTTACTGAGCAATAAAAAATGCCTCTTTACTTGTTTTATTTATTTATTTAAGCTCTGTTTACGGATCACATAACAACTAATAAAATTGAAACTAAACATAAATTAATTAATTCAATTAACTTTTAAATATTTGGTTATAGGGTATTTTTTCACAATAGTTGTTGGAAATGCTTGTAATTATCTCAGCCATTGGTTTTTCAATACCCTCACGCAAGTCTTGGGTAACAGCTTCCCAGTTTTCATTCAAGGTTTTGTTCAACTCATCACCTAAAACCAAAAGTAATTAAATTAATTGTCCAAAATTAACAACATAAAGTTCAGCACGTTCACAACGCCCAAGTATATGTCAAGAGTTCTTAGAAACGTGCTTTAGATTTTCGCGACAATGGAGACGAACGATGTTATGTTGTGGTGTAAACAAATGACACTCATAATAAGTAACTTTACATATATTTTTTCATTGTTTTTTTTTGTGTACCGCCAATTATATATATATATGACGACTGGAATAAATGTTATTTTCTTCCAGCCGTCATGCGCCACTAGTAGACATCGCTATATATCTTGTTATGAAGCAGGCATTTTAATGTTTTTTTTTTATTCTAAGCGAATTTTTATTTTAAAAAATTCTATAGTAGAAAGATTCAATAGTGAGATTTTGCAAATTTTTTTTCAAATGAGCGCGAATTTGGGCCCCTATGACAAATAACAAAAATAAAAATAAACTGGTTTGAACGAAACTTGGCACATATATTCACCTTGTTGAGATCTCAGAGGAGTTTGTTAGCCAACCCCATCAGACCAGCTTTAAAGAAAAAATTATCTCAAAAAATAACAAAGATGTTTTTATAAAATTTGGTAGGTATATCTCCCCAGTAAAGTACTTACTAAAATTGAATTTTCTAGGTTTACAGCAAATTAAGTTATTAATATTTGAAACATTTAATAAAAATTCGCTACCCCAACGCACTTGCTGAGTTCCGAACTTTTTGATTGGCATTAAGTAAAATAACGTCAGAATATAGTTACTATTAATGTTCAGAGGCAGCGATGACTGCGACACGATCGAGTTGTTTAGTCATGCATCGGAACGTCGAACTACGATGCCGAACGAGAGCTTGTCTTCTCCATAAATACAGCTGGCAGTGGCAAGGGCAAGACACACCAGGGAACCGAAATGCTTTGTCTGATATTCTCTCGCTGGTACAGATCCAGCAGTTCATTCTTATACTCCAGTTTTTTTTGTACTTTAACGTCTGTCTATTTTTGCGACTATTGCCAATCACCGACGCCAAGGAGCAGTTTTGCCCCACTATCCAAAAATTTTTGCCGAACTCCTGCCTTTCTTTAAGGAGCGTAGGGATATTTAACGTACCCAGCATTGCATGGGCACGCGACCGACGGCTTTACACCCCCTATGGAGGGCGGAACGTGCAGGCATTCAAATTGATCAAATACAAGGCCGCAAGCTCGGTTAATATTAATTTTACAGTATGTACTAAAAAAGTTAAAAGGGAACCCTGGGAACTGAACCCAGTACCCTCCGGTTGAGACGCACACCTTCTTTTCCCTAGACCACCGAGGCTTTCTCCTACACTATACTTTGTAGAAATATTGTGGTTGGCTTTATAGCGTTAAGCGTGTGTTTGTAATATAGTTTTCAGCGGAATATAATTTGGTCAATTTCAGAAGACTTTGTTGTTCCATCAAATAGGTGCGTATCTCCTATAATAGGATGCCGCTGGGTGCACCTAAAGTTTAGATCGCGGGATCGTGTCTTTTATTTTGCGGTATTAGATAAACATCGTTTTCCCCGGTTATTAGTTAAACATTTTGGTCGTTCGCGACGGAAAGGATGAGAAATACGCGCGTCTGCTTGTAATATTATCTGGAAGAGACATGGTTTTCTACAACTTAACTGCAGCATAATACGAATGGTTGTTATTTAAACATTTTATTCGTTCGTATCGTAATAAAAGAAGAAAGTAAGCCATTCCGCAGACATTGTTGTGGGGCCTAAAGATACAGGATGTTTTTCTGCAAACCGACTAGAGCATAATACGAATGGCTGTTAGTAAAAAATTCTGAACGTCGACAGAAAATAAAGGGGCTAAATAAAAGGCATTAGATTACGGTCCACCTTGATGCACCTCCGTTTATCCATATTGATTTTTTATTTGCTCATCTGTGTTTATTTAACCTCTAACTTGATTATTTCGTTTGCTTGTCTCATAATTCGATTTAACAGGCTAACATAATGCTTGTTATAATGCGTCGCCCACCTCATTGGTTATATGTATGAAATGTTGTAAAATTAAATTAAATTAAAAAATATTTATATATCTTGCTAAGCATAAATGTTTGAATCAAAGGCTAGACGGATGAATCAAATAAATTCCGTTCAATGAAAAACCTGATGACCTTTATGACGGAAACGAGGAGGGCTGGGGCTTGGTTGCTGGATACGACTGTTGGCAAAAAGAGCCCGATGTATGCTACCCGCCTGGCGCGAACATCTTCACTACTGCTGCTACTACTAACACTAGTGAGAAATCAAGTTATTATGATGTTAACAAAAATAAATAATAAATATCTCTTACCCAATCTCTTGTCTCCATTAAAGAGATTTCCAAAATTGTAGGTTGCTTTTTTCAGTTTGAAGGTAGCAGCTGTATTTATCAATCTGATGAAGTCTTCACCTTCTTTCTCGAAGTGTTCCAAATCAAACGTTAATGTGTATTCACCGTTATCTGAAAGCGTTACATTTTTGTTAAAGTTTCCCAAGCAGGGGTTCGTGGTTATGCTTACAAAAACGTATATCTGCATCACCTTCTCCCTGGATTGGAAGAACCAAAAGCTGTCCATTTATGGTGTAGGGACCTTTAAATGTTATTTCGTCCATCACTGCAACAATCTTGCCCTTATGGGTTTTGAAGTCCACTCTAAAAGAGAGAAGTTAGACATAAAATTTAATAACGGCTAACGATACTCCTTTCTTTGTTTTTGATAAGAACTGTTGTACAGGGTGTTCAAGATAACAACGTTCTGGAAACTGGGAGATATAGAGGAATTTAAAAAAGTCGGGACGCAGCAAGTGCGTTATGATAGTAAATTTTCATAGAAATGATTAGGCCACAAATATTTTATTATAACTTTTTTCTTGTAACATGGAAATCTTAATTTTGGTGTATAGTTTACTTTTAATATCGCAAATTTGGTCATCAAACCTTTTTTATTTTTCGAGTTAAAATTGTTATCGAAAGGAAACTCAAAATTTTCCCGAAAAATCTCGTTCGATTTTCCTGGCTAACGAACTTTTGCAAGCTACTTACAGGAGGTACGTACCAAATTTGATCAAACTCGGCCCATTATTTTTATATATTTATATAAATATATATATATATATATATATATATATATATATATATATATATATATATATATATATATATATTGATATGATTACGTCAGCTTTAGACAGCAGCGTTTTCACAGCCCCACGTTTAGGCGACAATTGTTATGATTGCATTTATTTATATTGGAAATTGATTCTTTTTTTTATTTGTATAATGATTTTTATCGTAAAAGATCACCCTATATATAGATTTTATTTTCTTAGGTATAATTTATGATGATTTTACCTTTATATATATATATATATATATATATATATATATATATATATATATATATATATATATATATATATATATATATATCAATTACTATTTGACTGACAAATGAATGGTGACGATAATAAAGACGATAATAAGAAATTTATTATCGTCACCATTCATTTGTCAGTCAAATAGCAATTGATATATATATATATATATATATATATATATATATATATATATATATATATATATATATATATATATATATATATATATATTATATATATATATATATATATATATATATATATATATATATATATATATATATATATATATATATATGCCTTTATCTTTTTTAAGAGGCATCTCGACAACACCACTGAGAAACTACAATAAACGATGTCTAAAATACTCTCAGTACAAAACAAATATAAAATAGGTTCAACACTTAGTTACCTAAACAACTTGACAAGAGATTCTAAACGATTTAAGAAGTCTTTTGATCCAAACAAACAGAGCAAAAAGTTCAAAAGTATATCACTGAGTCTATACCACAATCAAAAGTTCACGAAAAACTAAACTTCTTTCTTAAAACGTGACAGCAAAACTTTTGGAAGTCATTAACTTCTCTCAGGAATCATTAAACTTCAGCATAAAGTTCTCTTGACATGTAAACTTTAACAAAAGGTACTTACAGTTGTGTAGAATTTCTTATACCTATCATTAAAAGCAGCAACGGCCAGTGTTTGACGTTGAAAAGGGTTTAAAGCTTTCAGGAAACCAAAATTCTGATAAAAGTTACTCAATCCAAGAAGTAACCAGAATTCTCACTAAATCCGGTGTGGAGAAACTCACATCGGCAACATTTGAACAACGGATGGTGTTGTAGCTACCACTAAACTGTGTGCGGTGAATTCGGGTGCATCCAAACAAAGGAGATTCTAGAAACCCAAGCTGCAGCAGGTAGCGTGTGCTGGTGAAATTGACGCGTGTTGCTACTAAGGTCTACTTTGACCAACGATACCACGCAACATGAACCTTATGTACTTTATTACGCAATGGTCAACAATCGCAATAAGTTTTAAAACAAAAGTCAAATATCACACCAAAACATACACGATTACAAACTTTTATTATGAATTACAGACTCTTACGTGTTGTCGTTATTAATAAAACACCCCTGTGCGGCGACATACACTCCGTAAAAAGTTTGAAAACTCGAACTACTTAAACAATCGCAAAACAAAACACTATTTATCCATTCAACAATTTTGATTCGGCCCCACGTTGGGCGCCAGTGTGGATTAAATATTGTCTTTATTAGACTAATAAGCCGATATATGTACAAGAATAATATGATTTGTCTGTTTAAGTATTTACACAAGGGCACAACACAAACATCCGTCACTTATCACATCTCAGTTCCAACTACTCTTCTTCACTGACACAGGGTTGTCAAATCCAAAATTTTTCTCCGCGCTACATCCTATATATATATATATATATATATATATATATATATATATATATATATATATATATATATATATATATATATATATATATATATATATATATATATATACGTATAAAAATTCAAATCAACCTTGAATGTATTTGTCCTAGGGGACTTAGTTCGCGCTCTTTGAATAATTTTTTCAAAATTCAAAAGTCGAGTCACGTCATTAGTGATTTTTCTGTCTGTATGTCTGTGTGTTGGTAGCTATGATAACAAGAATGACCTGAGATATCGTCTTCAAATTTGGTATAGAGTTAGCACTCGACAAACGAACGGTGCGGGTTATTTTTGGGTAAAATCGATTCAGGGAGTAGGGGATAAATGGAGATGATTTGGTGAAAATTTACATTTTTTGTTAAGACTCAAGGAATATAACGTTTTAGAGTTTATTTATTAGAAACATTTTAATTTCACCAAACATCTGGTATTCTGTGCTGAAATTAAATTAGGAGTGGAATGTGTGCGGGTGGCATATTGTTCACAAAAATTTCGAATTTTTTTTTATAAAAGGGCGTCAAAATTCTCAAAATATATATAAAAATTGATTCTGGAACGACATTCTTTTGTCTGTCGGTCGGTCGGTCTCTCGGCCTGTCGGCATGTACGTTTGTCTGTTAATAGGCGCAATAACTTTCGAACGAATTGAGATATCATCTTCAAATTTGGAATCCAGTTAGCACCTGAGAAACGAACTCTTCTAATTGTTTTCGAGTGAGATTGCTTAAGGGGGTGGGGGGTTAAATAAGGGGTGACTTGGTGAAAATGGAATTTTTTTCAATAAAACTCCAATAATATAACGAATCAAAAGTTCACGGGTACAGGAATACATATATTTTCTTTGTAGTAAAGTGATGGGCCCTAAATTCATTCCATGAGAATAAATTATCACAGCAATGTGGAAGCTATGATTCAATTTGCAGCACTATTTGTAAAGAAAATTCACTTAAATGAAAACAACGCCTCCACTAAAGGTCTCTTTGTCATTTTTTACTTCCTAATTTCCCTCTTTTGTTTTGTATGTGTTGACTTATATTAAACACGGTGGGCAAAGAAAATGTAAGTACGAGGATAGTTTTTCTTCTTAAAACGTCAAAGTCGCGACATGAAACTTCTAAATTGGTAACATTTAGTCGAAGGGCCTGCAACGAATATAGGTTACGTAGAAAAAAATATTACAAGAATAGTGTTTTACAAACCCCTCCGTTTTCAGCCTCAACCGTCGTTATCTTTCTTTTTTTTTTTAACAATATTTGCAGAAAGTTCATTCCAGATAGACCTTCTCTGATGCTTTGGCAGTAGTTTTAGTTATAGAGTTTATCGTTTAATAGCCCATAATGTTTAGGAAGTTTCCGTAGAAAAATTTGTTATCAAGGAGAATGTCACTTTCAAATTTTGAAAAGATTACTTCAACTGAGCGCGAGCTTAGCCCCCTGAAACCCGTATCCGGGGTCAGTTTCCGTTTTTGTCTGTTTTCAAATATACAGGGTGACGCATTTCTATGCTAAAGCTTGATTTTCCCGTTACTATACAATATACGAGAAAAACTTGTATACGTTAATAACAGCATGTCTTGGGCTGCACCTTACAAAATTATTTTTACAATCACAGGTTGGCCCATAAGTCGTTGGTGATACAAAGTTTTTTTTATCGAACACGCCCTATATTATTGTATTTCTGCATTTTGCATGGAATATAATGTATGCTTGTAAAACAATTGAAGACGCAGCAATAGTGTTTTGTGGTAGAGAACTTTCATTAAATGCTTAAAATTTCAATAGCTCAATTTGCTATTAACCTAAGGTTCGTCGGCGAGAAAACCAGTTTTTTTTGGAGCATTTTAAGTTTATTTTTGAAACATTTTTGTAGATTTTCTAACAATAAAGCTATTTTGATAAAATACGATATATTATGTCTACTATATAGGTTATACTGGTAATCAAATTTGATGTGGTTTTTAGAAAAAAATACATATTTGCTACTAATTTTTATGAAAATTCTATACCATAACTCACTTTCTTCGTCCAGCCTATTTTGCTTTATAGGTGTGTTTTCGCTGCAATTAGTATGCCGTACTGGAGAGTTCTAATTAGAGCGAAACCGCTCTTCGGTTAGCGTAGAAATGGGCCAGGGCTGACAATTTATTGAATTGTTAGTTGGTTGTATACAGTCTCTAATATTTAACACTTTATGTTATTTGCAGCTGCCGTGACAACATACTACTTGGTTCCCCAACGAGGTGGTGGCACGTGCTTCGTGTGTTATATCTCACTTAGTGTTGGAACGCTGGCTACCATAGCCGTATTATTTTATAGGTGTATTTTCGCCGCAATTAGTATGCCGTACTAAAGAGCCTTAATTAGAGTGAAACCGGTCTACAGTTGTAATTGTGGTGAGAATGCATCTAGCCTTACATACTTTGTCCCTATATTTGGGTAGAAATGAACCAGGGCTGACAATTAATTAAATTGTTAGTTGGTTGTATACATTCTCTAATATTTAACACTTTGTGTTATTTGGAGCTGCCGTGACGACATACTGCTTGGTTTCGCAACGAGGTGGCTGCACGTGCTTCGTGTCTTATATCTCACTTAGTGGTGGATTGTCTAATTTAAATATAATTATGGGAAATAAGATGCAACACTGTACAAACGCTCACATTGTAAATATATTTTAATACATGGGGAATGTAATTAAGTAGTGTACAAAACGTGTCGAATTGGTAACAGAAGATACCCTCATTTTTCACCGTGATTAAGAAAATTCTTAGTTAGGAAACGATTACTTAATGCCGTAAACTTGTTGAGACACTTCACTGCGCTAACCGCACGTGGAAATACCTCGCAAGATGTGGAAATTTTATGTTCCTCGATAAACATAATTTTAAGGAGCATAAAATGCACCCCTGTGCTTCAAGCTCAACATAAAGGGGACGAAACCAGTAGAATTGATTTTTTAGAAACGTTGCTTATTAAAACCCACGAGTACTGTAATTTTTTTTAAATGATTTGGACTGTTATGTATCAATTTACGAAGAAGGAATCGTCAACACAAAACATATTTACTGCCGAACTCAAGAAAACCCCTATTGTACAAAAGAAGGAAACATTTAACAATATTTGGTTTTAATGTGTTTTTTTTTGGTGATAATTATGATAACAGGGTACGTTCTGTATATTTTATACACTAACAAATTATAGTATTTGACAGTATTGAAAGATGTGGATGTGGATGTAGATAATTTGCCATTAATAATTGTATTAAATGAACGTTATTTCCAGATTGACGGGGCACCAGCACATACATCTTGAGATGTCGACAGGCAGTTGACTGAAATACCGTTCGATAGCTTGAAATTCACTTTAGAGGTGGCGGTTACGCTCACCGATCTAGACTTTCAGGTATGAGTTTATAATAAAAACTTATTTAGTATAAAATCTAGACCAATAAATCAAGTAGAGACAGTTTACAGAAATGTAAAGCCAGCTGAACCGAGAACAGCTACTACAACCGAAATCCTTGAGATATTTTAACCGGTTTGGAGAAGAATTGAAGTGACATAGAGAGCATTTATTATAATTTTTTAATTTCTCCTATGAAATTTTGTCTACGTTCACGTTCTATATACACAATATCTTTTGTAAAATTCGGCACACTCTGTGAACTACTTTATAACATTCCCAACTCATGTAAAACAAATATTAAACGTCAAAGTTTGTATAGTTTTGTATCTCATTCCTCATAATTATATTAAAATTAATCAATTCAAATTATTTAAAATAACATCGTTGGAGCAGTACAATTAACACTCATCAAGCACACTTTTGTTTGGCTGGTTCTAATTCTTTCATAATGTAACAGCCACTCTTGAGAGGCAATAATATATTACCAACAGGGTTTGCTGAATTTAAGAAAAACAATTTTTATGAAAAAAAATAAAGATAAGTATAAGGAACCACTTTACTGATCGAACGAGAATCAAATTCTAAGTTTATTGATAGTGGACGCCCAGCATTAAATTTCGAGCACCCTCCGTGTATTTATACACCATCGTACTTGTACTCGGCGTAAGGGCTCAATAAGTTACTTTGCAAAAGCCGTTCATTTGGGCTGATAGTATTGAATATAACAGATTTCGAATGAGGCAATGGCACTTTCATTTATAGCCTTAAAGAGCTCCTAGACGATAGTGTATTCTTGTTACCATTCCAAATACCTAATTGCAAAAAAGTCTGGACGCAGCAAGTACGATATGGTAGTAAATTTTCATAGAAATAATCTGACAACAAAATTTTTTTTTAAATTAAATGCCTATAACTTTTTTTCTTGTAACATAGAGATTTAAATTTTAAGTTTACTGTCTATAACCAAAAGTCTGGACGCAGCAAGTGCGTTATGGCAGTGAAGTTTTATAAAAAGCTTTGTATATCAAATATGTATTTTTAATGCAAGCAGTCATCAATTTGGTTACCGGTATAACCTATATAGTAGAAATAATATGCCATATTTTAGCAAAATAACTTATTGTTTAAAAAATGTACAAAAATTTTCCGAAAATAAACTTTAAACGTTGGTTTCCTAGCCAACAAACCTTACGTTAATAGCAAATTGCGTTATTGAAATTTGAAGCATTCAATGAAAATTTGCTACCAAAACGCACTTACTGCGTCTTGATTTTTTTTCTTACAAACATATTTCGATAAAAAATTCAATAAAATAAGGCTGTTCGAAAAAAAATTGTAGGGATCACCAACAACTTATGGGCCAGCAGGTGATTGTCAAAATAATTTTATAAGATGAGGCTCAAGATACTTATACAATTTTTTCTCGTCTCTTGTATGATAATAATAATATTGAGCTTTACCGTAGAAACGCGTCACCCTGTATATATATATATATATATATATATATATATATATATATATATATATATATATATATATATATATATATATATATATATATAAGCAGATCAAAACTGAACGTAAACCCGGATATGGATTCCAGGGGGGCTAGTTTGCGCTTATTTGAAGAAATCTTTTTAAAATTCTAAAGTCGCGGTCTCCTCATTGACGAATTTTTTGTAGGAAAAGTAGCTAAAAATTATGGACCGTTAAACCATAAAATTAACTAAAACTACCGCCAAAGCACCAGAGAGATAATAACTAACCTGTTTCAGCCCCTTTTGTAAAACTTCGATCCTTTATATGTGTTGATAAAACATAACAAACACTGTTTAGTCCACCCACTAACATTAATAAATGAATAATTTGCACTTGTATATAAAAATGTCCCAAATAACACAAATAATTTGCTACTGAAACAGATAAACATAATATAAACAATCTCATGCCATACGATAAACGCCAGTTACAGATTCTAACAGACCTGCGCAATAATATCAAATGTTATGTTGTCAGGCAACAACATACTAGACCTCATATAAGCCAGGTTTGTCATTGTCAATGAAACGCGGTGATATTAAAAATAAATGTTTCAGATTTGAATACCTCAATTTTCTGTAAACCTAGAAAGCTGAATTTTGGCGCGTAGTTAGGTCTTTCCCAAATCAATATGCACACCAAATTATATCGAAATATCTTTGCAATTTTCGGAGAACAATTTTTTTTTCGAAAGATAACTCCAAATTTTCCCGGAAAACCTTGTCCAATTTTCCTGGCTAACAAACTCGTCCAAGTTATTAGTAAAAGAAAGGCACTTGCCGAATTTCATCAAAATCGGTTAATTATTTTTTGAGTTATCGGTTGGATATATATATATATATATATATATATATATATATATATATATATATATATATATATATATATATAACTTATCTAAGCCACCTACAAAAGAAAGGTACCTGGCAAATGTTATCAAAATCGGCCTAGGATATAGGTTCTAGGGATCGTAGTTTCGCTCATTTGAAGACATTTTTTTCTATATTCAAGTCATCATCTCCCTATTAGTTAATTTTTTCTACTAACATTCACTAATTGTGAAAAAAAATAGCAAAAAAAAACGTTTGCACCCAGCAAGTGCGTTTTGGTAGCGAATTTTCATAAAGCTATTTTTAATACAAATAAAGTGTCTTTTCCTTTTATTGAAAGGAATTATATCTGGTGAACAGTATAACCTAAATTGTAGAGACCTCGTGCCATATTTCATCCAAATAACTTTATTGTTTGCTAGAGTACAAATATTTTCGAAAATAAACTTAACTACTCCCGAAGAAACTGGTCCGATTATCCTGGCCAACGAACCCGTTAGAGGTATTTAAACACCTGCCAAGATATGATTATTAACAAAAAGCTTTTTGACAAAAATACAAAAACAATTCAATAAAATAGTCAAACAATTTCTTTAACGAAAATTCGCCATTTATTTTTACAAAAATTGGCTTAAGTAATGTTAAACCAAAATCCGATATTTTTTCGGAAAAACAAAACAATACAAAAAGTTGTTTCGAAACTAAATATGTCTTACAAAAAAATTGTTGAAAAAAATACATAAAATTCAGATCATTAATATAGATCACCTAATCTGTTTTTAAAATTAAAAAAAAAGGAAATGTAAAAATGTTTTTTTAATTTTCACAGAAATTTGAGGAAGTAGAAGTGAGGAAGGTTATAATCGAAAAAATACCTATTTTCATGTCACAAGTTGCCAAAAATAAGCACGTTATTTTAGTTTGCCACTTTGAGATTTCATCTGAAATTTGTGAAAACAATAACACCTTCCTATAAAACTGATTCTTACACGAATCATCCGTTTAAAATTGTAGATGTTTCCAAAACTAGGGTATTTAGGTAAAAAGAAAATTACACTAAGGCTGAAGCAGGGGGCCCTTCACATCTAGAACACAAATAAAGTAGGCTGTTCCATTTTAAAAGCTTACGTTACGGCACTCTGAGCGTTTCCAAATTCTGCCACTATTTGAGAGAGCGCCTTTATGTGGCATCTATTTCCTCGACGAATGACGTAAACGAAAACCCCTGTGAATGCATCATTTGAATTGAAGTCTGTCAAGAGAACTTAATTCTTATCTGTAATATAAAATTGATTTCGTTATCCACATAACATATTTTGATTATGTGCGTTTCACTAGCACCATTTTTTTTTCACGCTTAAAACTTTTTTAAATTTAATTTAGAGATCAAAATTGTGGATACGTTTTATAGCAGACATTTGTGTACTAAAGTGGTGGCCATATCTTTATTTTTGCAGATACAATACAAAAATTTTCCGAAGAAAAACCCAACATTTTCTCAGAAAAACTTGTCCGTTTTTCGTGGCTGGCGGGAGTGATTAAAAATTTATTTTTTGAGTGATATATATATATATATATATATATATATATATATATATATATATATATATATATATATATATATATATATATATATAACTGAAACCTATAGCGAACATATGGTCTAGGAGGCCTAGTTCGCGCTCATATAGGATTATTTTTTTCGAAAACCCTTAAAAATGTAATAAAAAAATGTTTCACAGATACAAAATTAGAAGTAATTATAATAAATAAGCCGTTACTTTAAAACTTCTAACTTGTAATTATAGTTATTTACCTTCTGCGAAGCTATGGTCAGATTCAACTCTGCGAAGGTTAATAAACATACTAGCAAATTTAAAAATTGTATCTGTAACATTAAGAACATTAAAAACTCCCAAAGTGTGTGACCAATGGACAATAAGTCCGGTATGGTGACGTTTAACTGCTTCATGCCATCAATAATTAGCCAGAGACACGAAAGTAGTCGACGTTAAAGACACAAAAAATATACAAATAAAAAATGGTGTTGTTACTATGCATAGCTTACATTCAAAATCTAAAAGGCTTTCGTTTATAATATTATTTACGTCAACTAAATGTGTTACTGGATAGAAACGTATTACGTAAGTATTTACTATATTTTGTAATTATTAATGCAAGATTTGTTAAAAAAAACATTAAAATCTAATACTCAGATCTATTAAAAATTATGGAATGTGCTAAGACATGGTGGGTCATTATAATAATGGTACTTATTTTAATGTGCCTCATTTCGAGCCAATACACCGCAATTATCGTAGACTGCATTAATTTCTGTTTAAAATATTTAAATTTAAATGTACCCGATTCTCAGTATATGTCATTTGATTTACATTCCACGATTGATTTGGCTTATTACCTTACAAGGCTGCATTTAGTACGACCTATTTGAGAGTTGCATTTGGTATTGTCCAATGTGAAATACGATATCTATCTGAAATTAAAAAAAGTCTGGATGCAGCAAGTGCCTGATGGAAGGAAATTTTCATAAAAATCCTCTTAATAGCAAATATGTGTCTCTAATGCAAGCAGGCATTAATCTGGTTATCGGTATAACCTATATAGTAGAAACAATGTACCATATTTTATCAAAATAACTGATTGTTTGCAAATGTAAAAAGTCGGGATCTCCCCATTAGTGAATTTTTTCTACGAAAATTCACTAAAAATATGAAAATAAACCTAAAATGTTTCCGAGAAAAATGGTTTCCTAGCCAACAAACCTTGGGTTAATAGTAAATTGAGTATTTGAAATTTTGAGCTTTTAATGAAAATTCGCTACCAAAACGCATTTATTGCGTCCCAATTTTTTTCTTACAAACATGCATGATATTTCGATAAAAAATGGAAAAATGCAATAGAATAAGTGTGTTCGAAAAAGTTTTTAGGTATCACCAGCGACTTGTGGGCCACGCTGTGGTTGTCAAAATAATTTTATAAAAGCAGCTCAAGTCACCCTATAATTAACGTATACCACTTTTCTCGTATCTTGTATCATAACAATTATATTGAATTTTAGGGTATAAATGCGTCACCTGTATATATGTAAACAGATAAAAACTGAAACTAAACCTAGATATGGATTCTAGGGGGCCTAGTTTGGGATCATTTGTAAAAATCTTTTTAAAATTGAAAAGTCGCGGTCTCCTCATTAGCGAATTTTTTGTACGAAAATTAGCGAAGAATTATAGACCCTTCAACCATAAACTTAAGTAAAACTACCTGCAAAGCATCAGAGAAAGGGTCTATTTGAAAAAAAATGTCTGGAAATATTTAAGTAAAATGAAGGACAGTGACGGTTGAAGCTGAAACTTAAAGGTTTGCAGAACATTCTTCTTGCGACATTTCCTTTACATAATCCGTATCTGTTTCAGGTTCTTTGCCTAAATGTGGCCACTCTTGACGTTTCAAATCGCGACATTGACTTTTTGAGGAACACCTCAATATTTTTTTCAATGCCCATAACTCTTTTGTCTTTAAACTTACTGGTCTATATTACATGGTTCACTCTTTAGAATGCAAACACGCGTACCAAATTCGCTGCCCTTCTTTTATTATTTCCGAAGATATAACTTTGCTCCGAAAGAAAACACAAAATTTTCCGGGACAACCTGGGCCGATTTTCCTGACTAACGAACTTATCTAAGCCACTTGGAAAGGAAGGTACTTAGAAAATTTTATTAAAATCGGCGCATTATTTTTGAATTATCCGTGTAATACATATATATATATATATATATATATATATGCAGAACCTCGGTGGTTCAGGGATAAGAACGTGTGCCTCTGAACCGAAGGGTACTGGGTTCGACCCACGGTACTCCTTTCACTTTTTCAGTACAAACTGTAAAATTAACATTAACCGAGGTTCTGGCATTGCATTTGAGCAAGTTGAATGTCTGCACGTTCCGCCCTTCGGAGGGGGCGTAAAGCCGTCGGTCCCGTGTCCATGCGATGTTGGGCATGTTAAAGATCCCTACCCTCCTTACAGAAAGGCAGGGATCCGCCAAAATTTCCAGGATAGTCAGGTGAAACTGCTCCCTGGCGTCGGTGATTGGCCATAGTCGCGGAAATAGGCCGACGTTAAAGAAACAAAAAACAAACATATATATATATATATATATATATATATATATATATATATATATATATATATATATATATATACTTACGCCACCATAAAACCATTTTTTTTTGTTCTGAAATAATACTCTTTCGATTTTTTTTTTCATGAATCGGAAATTCATAGAGTGCCGACTTCGAATCAACACTCGTCGTGAATCTTTTGGCATATCGGAGTCCGCTTCGATAGCAGCTGAAATTTTGTTAAAGTTGGCAATTGCCAACTAATGAACTTTCCGACGAATTGAACTTTTTGCGTCCTCATCAAGAATAGTCTTTTTCTTTCCAAGTTTTTGCTCTGCGAGAGGAGTGGTATCTTCTTTTTCTTTAATAGCTTTATATATGCTGGTCTGGCCCATTTTTGTTAAGCTGCTGCATAATAATACTGCTTATGTCAGATAAATTCGGATATCTTTCTCTGAGACCGTTAAATACGTTTTTTAAATAAAACTTTGACCTCTGTAGTCAGAATTATCCGTTTATTTTTATTGAAAACACTTGTATCAGCCTCGGCCATATTCGCGGTTATAAAACTAGAACTACAGGTAAATTAACAATTAGCTACAAGATACAAATGAGGTTGTCTTCGAATCTCGGAAAACCTTCTGTACTTACATTTGAAACGCTACTGGAAATATTTCAGCTTATGGTAAGAGAAGTAGGTGAATCGGTACGCCTAAAATGCGAAGATCTTAAATATACTGATTGATATTACATAAAAGAATACAGTAAATAAAAAACCTTATCTGTGTTATCGAGCCCGTGATATTTTGTTTTTTCTTCATAGTTCGAAGCTTCCCAACATAGATAACGGCAAAATCGTTAATATAATAAATTTTCAAAAATTTGCAGTCATCTTGAATTGCTGCTTCGTATTGGATATTTCGCACTATATTGGTTACCTCCTTTGCGGTATTTTGATATTGAAGTATAGAAAAAACATTAAATTTTCACTTTATCTTAAATGCAAAAAATCGTACAACGGCCACGTGGAAAACAATAAGCAGCCGTATAAACGAAAATGCAAATTTTTACCACCACCCTAATAAACAGATAAATTTGGTAATTATTTAACAAATATCGCAGAAGACATATCATATCAAATCATATATACCTTATTTATCTCAGGTAAATATAAACATATATATATATATATAATATATATATATATATATATATATATATATATATATATATATATATATATATATATATACATATATATATATATATATATATATATATATATATATATATATATATATATATATATATATATATATATATATATATATATATATATATATATTGACATATTAACGTTCAAAGAGGTACCGTATGTTTAAGTAGTAGATATTGTTCAGAAACTAAACAACACCACATGGTTCAAGCAAGAAAATACTAAAATGTATATAGTATACAATTGTTGTTGCACTAACAAAACTTATGTTGTTGTTGTTGTTGTTGTAATTTGGTTTGGCCTCGGACCGTTAGGTCCATTAGCCACAGACTTTTTTTAAATTTATGTCTAGTGGTGTTTATGAGATCTATAAACAATAAATTTGCATCAAGTTATATCGCCAGCCAATTTTATTATCTTACACTATTTTTATACCTAATTAACTGATTTGTAATAATAAATTTACTTTGTATACTTTTTTTTTTTTTTTTTTTTTTTAAATAATAATAAATTCAGTTTCTATACTTTTTTTTGTTTTGTTTTTTTTTTTTTTCTTTTCTTTTTTTGTAATAAATTGTTTGTATACCTTTTTTATTATTTTTTTTAATACATATATCTTTTTTTTTTTTTTCCAAGTATTGTGAAGGATGACTGGGATACTGTGCGTCCAGAGACCCGCCAGGACGGCTTTGAACAAACTGTACTGGGCCTTGGTTTCATGCAGGTAGGTAAATTCACAAAGGAGTGGATTACAAAGGAGCCATACTTATTCTGACAAACAATAGTTATTAAAAACATTTTTACATTATACAATGTCTCTAATGAAAACAAAAGTGACTACAGTTGTAGTCTAATTTCTTTGAAAAATCTATACAATTTCATTATTATACATTTTGACTTTCGCATCAATAGCTGATTTAAAGAAAATGGCATACAGATATTTTTATCATTCATTTGTATGATAGAAGTTATTAAATTCAGTCGTGAGTTTTGATGCCGTGGGCACATAAATATAATGTGATTTAAATCAGCCACTGTTACATTGTCACAATCACAAGCTGGAGATCTTATTATACCGATTTTATTTAAATGAGCCGGAAACCGGCCATGGTTGGATTTCAGTCTTGTTATCAATGTCGTCAATTCTTTGTTATTAAAAATGTGGAACGCTTCACGATTTTGCGTGTCATCCTTGCGCAGGGGCCATGCTAATCTTCTCTGTATCGTTCCAATTTTAGTATATGTACCGCCGAAGCGAGTACAACAAAACTTATAAATTATTGTATATCAAACAATATCTTTTCAGATTTACCGATGCTGTCTAAAGTAATTCCGCTGCTTAAAAAAGGCGATCCAAACAATCTTCTAAATTACAGACCAATTTCGATTCTCTTCTTTTTGTTAAAGTTCTTGAAGTTATTTTGTATGATTAAATGGTCGATTACCTAACAAGTAATGATTGATTATTAGACAAACAATTCGGGTTTGAAAGAAACGAGACAACAACTCTAGCGCTTGGCAGTTTAATTGAGGTAGTTAATGAAAGCTTGGAGAAGCATGGTTATGCTTTCGCCCAGATTTAGATCTTATGAAGGCTTTTGAATGCATTTAGAATAATATACCCATTAACAAGTTTGAGTTTTATGGGTTTGGTGTTAGAAGTTGCAGACTTTTGTCATCGTATCTATCGAATCGCACCCTGTGTGCTAGTCTTGATAATATCAGTTCATAAGTATCTGGTTTGAGGTTTGGTGTGCCTCAAGGTTCGGTCTTGGGCCCTATATTCTTTTTAGTCTACACGAGTGATTTTCTCCGCGCTACTAATGCATCAAAATTTATCATTTTTGCGGATAATACAACATTCGTCAACTCGCATTTTGATTTTAACATTCTAGAGTCAAGTATTAAAAACACGTTGACGACGACTGCTAATCAGCTAAATCTGAATACTTCTAAATCTGTACAGCTTATATTCTCTTTAAGAGACTTGCCTGTGAGCAATAGATTTGACAAAGAGCTTGTTAAATTTTTTGGACAATCTGGTGGATTGTAATATATGTGATGACCACTGCAGATTCGTTTCGTAGGGGTCATCTAGGGGTCTCCTTGTATTGCGGAGTCTTGCGGACGAGGTTGCAAGGCCTAAATTTACAACTGCTTATTATGCATATCTGCATAGTATTATCTTTCGTACCATATCAATCTGGGACCATTCTTCAAATTTTTACCTGGTTATAATATATATATATATATATATATATATATATATATATATATATATATATATATATATATATATACACATACATAGTCGCGGAAATAGGTTGTCGTTAAAGAAATAAAAACACACAACAAGCTGAAACTTATGTTTCTATTGAAAAATGTGCACCTTTATTAACTCTATGTACTAAATATCACTGAAATATCCTGGGCGGTTTCAAAAATATTAAATAATTTCCATTTTTTTCGTAAAACTTGAACAGCTTTTCTTTTTGTGCCGGAACATTTTTGGACCATAGTTTATAAAGCAAACTATCAATAATTTTTAATGCAGATTCACACACTTAAATATTCGCATATCATCAAGGAGCACCTTTTACCACATGACAATATAAGCTGTCTATAAGTTTCAAGGTCACATAAATATATGAAAAACATAATCCAACAACTTTTATTCGATATATTTTTTTGTATGATTTATTTTCAAGTTTTATTCTTATTATTAAATATATATGCCCGTCTCTGTATATAGGCCGACAGAATGTCGTGATGATTGGCTTTTAAACTAAGGTAAAAATTAAAAAATTCAGAGTAATATTTGCATCTTCAGATTCAGATGTATTAGTTTCACCTAATGCATGATTCGCACCAAATCAAAAAGGTCTGGACGCGGCAGGTACGTTATGGTAGTGAATTTTCATAAAAATGTTTTTAATAGCAAATATGTTTTTTTAAGAAATCAGACATCAAATTTTATTACCAGTATAAACTATATAGTAGAAACAATGTGCCATGTCTCATCAAAATAACTTTATTGTTTGAAAATTTACAAAAAATTCCGAAAAAACTGGTTTCTTGGTAAACCTTATAGGCTAATAGCAAATTGAGCTATCCAAATTAGAAGCATTTAATGAAAACTAGCTACCATAACGCACTTACTGCGTCCCGAATTTCTTTTCTTACAAAGATTATATTTCGATGGAAAAATGAAAAAATGCAATAACATAAGGCTTGTTCGCTTAAAAAAAATTGTATCACCAACGACTTATGGGCCACCTTGTAATTGTAGACATATTTTTTAAGACGTAGCGGAAGACACCCTATAGTATACAATTTTTTTCATGTATTGCATAATAACGGATATATTAAACTTTAATAATTTTTTACTAAAATTCGACAAAAATGATATACCATTAAACAATAAACTCTATAGCCAACACTACTGCCAAAGCACCAGAGAAAGGGTCTATTTGAAATGAACTTTCTGGGAATATTTTAGTAAAATAAAGGACAATGACCATTGAAGCTAAGACTTTAGGCTTTGTAAAACATTCTTCTTGAGACATTTTCTTTCCATAGCTCATATTAGTTTCAAGTTAATTGCCTAAATATTACCAATTTTGACGTTTTAAATCGCGACTTTGACGTTTTGAGGAAAACCCTAATTTATTTTTCGTTAAATGCCTGTAACATTTTTCTCCTTTAACCTACAGAGCTTAGTTTTGGTGGTGACTTACTCAGATTTATATAAACCCACGCAACAAATTTGGTTTCCCTTACTTTGTTAATTCCGGGGATATAATTTTTTTTCGAAAGAAAACACAAAATTTTCCGGGAAAACCTTGGCGGATTTTCCTGGTTAAAGAACTTATCCAAGCCACTTGCAAAAGTATGGTACTCACCAAATTTAATCAAAATCGGCCCATTAGTTTTTGAATTATCGGTGTGATATATATATATATATATATATATATATATATATATATATATATATATATATATATATATATATATATGTATATATATATATATATATATATATATATATATATATATATATATATATATATATATATATATATATATATATATATATATATATATATATATATATATATATATATATATGTGTGTGTGTGTGTGTGTGTGTGTGTGTGTGTGTGTGTGTGTGTGTGTGTGTGTGTGTGTGTGTGTGTGTGTGTGTGTGTGTGTGACCAAATAAAAATTGAAACTGACCCCGGATATGTATTCTAGGGAGCCTAATTAGCGCTCATTTGAAAATTGTTTTTCAAAATTCAAAAGTCGGGATCTCCTCATTAGTGAGTTTTTTTAAAGAAAATTTACTTATATAGCTATAAAGTAGTTGTTACGTGGTTACCATCAACAAACTGATAATTTCTTAAACCCAGCCATTCAAGAAGCATTCAGATACAAAATAGAACATGAAACTTACTGCATGTCTATTAATTTCATCTTGTCCAATCCATTAATTTCCATGTTCTTAAATGATAACTGCAGACTATTAGTTTTGATGTCTAATTCAGGAAGAACTAACGGAATAAGACTTACGGATCCATACTTCTTGTCACCTAAAAATAATCACCATATTAACAGTAATAACTAAATATAATACGTATACCTAAAAACCTTGCGAGCAAAAATGCCCTATTTTTTAGAAGTTTTTTTACGAGCTTTTATTTACCTTTACCCGTCAGTATGTTTGTTTGTTGGTTAGTACGTTTACGTCAAATTATGCAAGAACATGTGCGTCTGAACAAAACGGTAGTAGGTTCGAACCCAGGGCTCTCCTTTCACTTTTTCAGTACATACTGTACAAATAACATCAACCGAGGTTGTGGAATTGTATTTGAGCAAGTTGAATGTTTGAACGTTCAGCCCTTCGGAGGGGGCGTAAAGGAGCGTAAAGGTCCGGTGTCCATGCGATGTTGTACACGTTAAAGCTCTCTACCCTCTTTACAGAAGGGCAGGGGTTTGACAACATTTCCAGGATAGTGAGGTTAAACTGTTCCCTGGCGTCGGTGATTGGCCATAGTTGCGGAAATAGGCTGACGTTAAAGAAACAAAACACACAACCAGTACTTCTTATCGGATTGGGCTGAAATAAATACAAGTGTATGTCAGGTGATAATGCCCCATAGGCTACCTGTCGTTATTATAAATTCAATATGGCGGATTTTTTTCACAAGCCATCTGTAATCGGTATCAAATTCTTCACGAGCAAAATACCGCTGTATTACCTGCTGGTAAGGTAACGCCTTCATTATTCCAAAATGGCGATTGACGCAGGATGATAGAACATGTATTTCTCAGCAATCCCCTGATGTGTGTAAGAAATGAAACGGCGTCATAAGTAAAATACCATAGGCGAGGTGACCCTTTCATAATTTTATTATGACAGCCGACGCAAAATAGCGGAATATATATTTTCTCACAACACCCACTGCATGAATATTAAAAGAAAGAGCTTTAGAGTAAAATGCAATGGGCTAAGCGGAGCTTTCATAATTTGGAAATGGCGGCCGACGTGATACGACTGAACATTGCTTTCTTAACAACCTCCTTGATATGGGTATCAAAAAAAAAGTCTTCAGGAGTGAAATACAGTACTCTATATGGTGCTTTCATAAATTTAATATGGCGATCTTTTTTTTTGGTACACCTTATTATTAATTAATAAAATATATCCTAGCTTCTAACTTATTGAAAGAAAAAGATTTAATGACATATGTGGCAATAAGTAGAGGTCTAAATAAGTATTATAACAAGTGATTTTTATTTATTAGCTTTCTGGTTTGCTGCGCGTGCGAACTTGATCGCATAGCTGTGTTAAACTCAGACCAACCCAGGCAATTATTTTAATGCTATGAGTGATGGATTGGAACCTGTGATGAGCACTGATAAGTACAATTTGAAGAACCCAATTCATCACAGTACAGGTTTTTATACCTAAAAATCGTTTCGCTAACAAAGTTAGCGTCACCAGAGGGATGAATAAACTAAGCGAATAAAAATTAAAACTGATATTTCTATGTTAGTTGCCAAGCAATTTCGAACAGCGTCCTCTACGAGGGTATACAGACAGACGCCCACTGTTGAGACTTGTATCCCTGTAACTAAAATTGCATACTTGCTTTTGTAATACTGTGTGTCGTTATCAAATATTCCTTCAAAGAAGGACACATTGGTTGTTAAGATAACAGTTGGAACAATAGACTACAGAGAACCGGAGTTACTTGATTCAGCAAAATAATTTTGTTCAAATTTATAGCGACATTTACACACACACACACACACACACACACACACACACACACACACATACATATATATATATATATATATATATATATATATATATATATATATATATATATATATATATATATATATATATATATATATATATATATATATATATATATATATATATATATATATATATATATATATATATATATATATATATATATATATATATATATATATATATATATATATATATATATATATATATATTTGTGTGTGTGTGTGTGTGTATGTATCTAAGTATGTATCCAAGCGATAACTTAAAAAATACTCACCTAATTTGCAGGAAACATGGCAAATATTTTCATTCTATTAAGAGCGCGAAAGAGTTCGTATATCAGCTATAATGAACATGTTTTCCCCCAAAAATATACAAAAATATTTTTGAAAACGATGTTTTTGTAAGTATCAGAGTTACTGGAATGAGATTTTACATGTGACTAGAATTAGTGCAAGTAAACTTATGTTGTGAATTTTAAGTAATTTGGTATACAATATTTAGAGTTTTTTCCAAATTAAAAATAAACTCCCAAAAACATGGGGAGAAACGACATAGTGGTTAAAGTCTAATGCCTGACAGACAGTGTAATTAACTGACACGCGTAGATTGATTCATGCAATAGGCATATACCATATATCAACGGTAAGCAAACTAAATAATACCAGGCATAAAAAACACTACCCGAACCAACAATCGTGAAATCTCGGCCACAATTATGGAATGTCAGACAACATAAAATAAAAAAATTGCCAAGTGGTTGCTACTTAACTGTGGGATTCAATAAATTATTAAAATACACTATATTTGTAGCTTTATGAACGGCCCCAAATACAGTTTTAGCGCAACATAGATATATTATGCGGTCGCGTAACATAGCACAAATCTAAACAAAATCAAGCCAAATCTCTATAAAAATGATTAAAAATACTTCCTTTATCTTTAAACTTAAGCATAAGACGTCATATAAGACCGAAACAGTCGTGGGATGTGTTTGAATCGCAATTCTACTAATTTTGTAATTAATTGTTACGTATACTTTGAATATAATATCCTGGGTAGGAAGCCGATCTGGGGTATCTTGTCAACAAAACGTAATATATAATAACTATAATAACATTTACGACAATAAAATGGCTAAACAATAGAGGCTGCTTTATTACTGTTATTGTTTAGTTATTTTATTGTTGTAACTGTTATTACAGTTATTGGAGGCTAGTTCTATTTTTATGTTAAATATTGACATATATCACGTAGACATTTTGAAAGCTTCATCGGTCATATGTGTTTCATTTTATTTTCAATTTTGATGATTTTTTTTTATCAAAACATCATAACAAAGCCACAGATATTAATTTGTAGCTGTAATGATTTCGTACTAATTCAATTTTTATCTGTCAAGCAGCGAAACTAGTCACAGAAACGTTGGAGAACATCAGAGAATATCCAGAATGCATAACGGCCTCTTGCTCCAGTTAGCTTACGTGCTGGCTACGCCCGTCACCTACAGAAACGAAACCCAACAGTGAAGCCAGGGAAGTAGTCGCCAAGTTTGTATGTAGTATGGACGAGTTTCACCAAGTAAGGGCAACAACAATCAATGAATTCGATAGTTTTGTTACTGTAATGCACCAAGAAAGCTACAAAACAACACAGCTGAGGGAACTGACTTAATAGGAAGTAAGTTTTACAAAAATATCTCAAAAAGTTATCTGAATTACGTGCTGGATTTGGGTTATTAAAGGAAGCTCTTAAGCTTTGAACACTAATATGTTCCAATATTAGACTAAAAGATTAAAAAAAACATGTGCTGTTTTTTTAATTATAAAAATGCTTTTAACTGCATCCGCAATTCAGTGTTGTGGCTGAAATTGTAAAGGACAGCACTAAGTCCAACACTAATACGACTGTGACGAGATATGTATGACAAAGCAGTCTCAGTTGTCGAGAAACCTGAAAAGCACTTTGACTATGTACTTATAACAGGGTAAGAGAGGACTGGAAAGTTCCTTTTACCAGGTATTATAAAATAACTATATTAATTTGTCGTGTCTAGTCTAACATAACTAAAGCGAAGACAGTTATATTTCGAAAAACATCTTGCGTTAACAAACGTTAATTCTACTACGATGAGCAACTTTCATAATCAGAACGGGTAAACATAACTGGATCTACCTTTAAAATTAAATATATATTATGCCACGAAGCATGCAGATCCCAAGCAAGTGAGGTAAATATCAATCTAGATGACAAGTCACTAGTGGGGAAGAGAACGGGGTGTTTTTGAATAGACGACAAGTCCTAAGTGGTTTTCATTTGTTCTATTACCGACTTCAAATTATGCATTCGTCATCTGGCGGCTCAGATACATAGAAACTACGGTGGTTGTTCAGGTCAAAGTTCTGGTAATGCTCTATAGTTTTCACTACACCAAATTGGTATTCTTACCTATCTATTTGCAAAAGTCAATCATTCAACTAAGTACAGCTATCAACAGTATGAGAATTATGATTTTTAAGACTATCAAATATCGACTGGATAACCTTAAATGATGATTGTACATATTATAATTTTTGATTGCCCCTTGTATCGACCATTAAAAAAATTCCTTGCAAAACGCCTTCTGGACAGAAGTATACATTTATCCCTTAATTTGGGTGTACAGCATGTTAAAGGTTTGTGTTTATTTTTCTTTCAAAATAGCTTGTTAATTATTTGTGAGAAAAATCTTATTTCTTTTTAGTTGTTAATGACTACCAGCATTATCTATACTGTTGTTGTGCCAGGAGTAAGTTTAGTTTATTATTAAAGTCATATTCAATTTTAATTTATAATTGTTTTAAAACACTAGGCGCTCGTTAAGGATTTTCCATCGTTTGAAAAATAAATTTATAATTACTATTGTTATAATAATAATACGACCGAATTATATATATATATATATATATATATATATATATATATATATATATATATATATATATATATATATATTAGATAAGAATAAACTAGCAATTAAAAAACAATCACCTAGTTGACTTACCTTTAGCAAATATTGGTATTGCAGCATTAGCTGAATCTATTGCACATTTAGAAAAATTTGGATCTGACTCCGAACAAGCCTTTATATAATCAGCTGAAATAAAAACAAAAATTGTTTAATATTTTTATACAAGTGAAAAAATCGCAATTCTGTTATCTTATCATAAATATTGAAGATAAATAAGAAAACATATAGTCAAAAAATGTTTAATGAGCCGAAAGGTAATTTTTTTAGAAACCGGTTTCCGTGAACCACATGTGTTACATTAGATTTCTCCCTGCATGTTTTACATTTTAATCGTATTTTGTCAATGTGACCATGTAACTGAAGTTTGTGTACTGTTCTCCTGTGTGTTATATGTGCTTGTGATCTCTCACTCCCTTTGTGTTTCCTTACTGGCTGCGTCTTACACTTTGCTCAGCTTCGGCCAAAGAATTTTGAGGTCGATAGCCGTTATCGAGACTTAAAATTTTGGAAACTGACAATAACGATGGTTATTCCCTATATATATATATATATATATATATATATATATATATATATATGTATATATATATATATATATATATATATATATATATATATATATATATATATATATATATATATATATATATATAATTAGGTTTTTTCGTAGCGATTGTCCGAAAAAAGTAATTTATTTATTTAGGTGGTACAATTATTTCAGTCTTAAAATGTATTATAAAATATGTGATTCAAAACAACATGTTAACAACTAGAGTTACAGCGATTGAATGAAATAATGTTCTACAGAATTAACATAAATGCAAACGTCTGCATCAGCACTCTTACACAGGTCACTAAACTGATGATGCAGGGTTTCCGGATTCGTCGTATTTTGTATGATGTTGAGAATATACAGGGATGTAACTCCTCCACCCTTAAATCTTTAACACGTCCTCGTGTTCGGACACTTCTGTTTGCGTTTGCCTGTTGGACTGGTATAGGATGCTCTGAATTTTTCTTCTTAAAAGAAACAGAAGTATAATGGTAACAGCGATGGATATACCAATGGTAATGCCTAAGTGGGAATACTGCATGGACGGTCGGAGATGAAATGGATGCTGTTGTATTTGAGACAATGCTTCTTTTATCCTTTTGTTTTCTTTTAGATGAATTGGCTTAAAATGGATATGATGTTGAGGTGTCGGTTGCAATTCTTCGACTTCTATGGGTTGTAGCGTCAAATTGGTAGCAACGTCTTCATACATTTCCTCATTGATCTTGACTTTGCAGGAATTGAGGGATGTTACTAGACCGTTTCCCTGGAAGATTTTTCGTTCTAACGATGTTTCGCAATTTTCGACAATAGTGGTTGCTGAGCTAGTGGATATTAAGATCTGACCATTCTGCAGCTGAGTTGATATTTCGTAGGGGTTCATTACTTTGGCAGAAGTGCAATTTTGTAAGGTGTCAAGCTGACAATGTTCTTCTCGTGGGCGATTATTGCATATAACCACGTCTTCTATAGAGGGGCACTTCTCTTGGGTCCATAAGTTTGAAGAGGGTGTTTCTAAATAGTATGAGCTGGGTGGTACCAGGAGAATATAATTTTGTGGTATAGGATAAACACGAAAATAAGAACCAGGATTGGGATGTAGGATAGGAACTTTTAAAAGGCATACAATCGTATCCTTAACCGATAATATATGAAATTTGGTAAATTCTACAACCTTAAAAACATGATTTTTGTCAAAGTCAATCAATTCATTTCTGTCATGACTTAACTTTAAGTGATCAATAATATTTAACAGATCACTAGTGGTAAAGAGCTCTATATTAGTAATTTCGTTAAAACTTAAGTAAATAGTTCTTTGAATTATCTCTATATTATGGAGTAATTTAACAGCTACGTGAATTTGGAAATGAATTTTACTCGACAATTCTCTTTCGCTATCTAAAGTGGAAAAAGTCTGATAAATATGATCTAGATTTTGATTAATAATTTTTTGGTCCTTTTGGTACCTTTGTGTGATTATATTAGCAAATGAATTTAAATTATTAATTTGGGTAATTATATCTTCTTGATTTTGGAAAAGGTTATCTAAATTTTTATTGATTTCTTTCAAGTCTTCTTGGTCGAGATTTCCTGTTATCATTTTAATTAAAGAGCCTGCTCCGTTTATTAATCCGCGTTTAGTTCTGTGCATTGATAGTTTTTGTAGTTCATTACTTAATCGTGACAAATGGTCATCTAAAATTAGTAAATATCGTTCGTTACTTGCAGACATTTGTCCAGTGTTTAAAAATTTAGAATTTTTTAATAATATGTTATAATTAATTTCTATATCGGTAATATTAAAATAAAAATAAAATTTATGATAATGTTTGAGTATTTTTGCTATGCCTAAATACTCTTTAAAATATCCGTTAGTTTTTATCGGTGTTATTTGAAGTGGATGGACCAGGTTGAGGGTCATCGTTGTTTGTAGTAGTAGTAGTTTTGTCCTGTAACGAAAAAGTCTTTCTTACTCTTTTTATGTTAGAAACGTGAGCTTTTGCTTTTGGTTTAGAAAATGTAACAATGTTTTCTTTTTGTTTAGGATGTGATCGTAATTTATAAAGAGGATTTGTTTTTCTTACTTTCGGTATTCTAATAGCTAGTTGTGTCGTTTCTTGTAAATCTGGTGTCGTTTGTCTGTCCGCATTTGCTTTAGAAATTCTTTTGTCTCCACTTACTTTTTGTTTCTGATATACACTGTCGAAGAAAGGCATTATTTCTTTGAGCCTATTGTTATTGTATTCTTTGTAAAGGGTAATTTCAGGTGTGACTGTTGGTAAGTCGTCGTAGGGGCCGTATAGTAATGTAAAAGGTGAATACCCAGTTGTCGAATGAATGGACTGGTTGTAAATAAGGGTTGCTGTTATCATTAGGGTTGCAGGCCTCTCTTGTGGGTTTTGTAATTTAAGAATTCGCAATTTTTCTACAAGAGTTGAGTGCAGTCGCTCTACTGGTGAATTTGAGTTAGGATTTTGGGGGGTTGTTATGTGAAGATTAATATTAAATAAATTACAGTATTCTTTAAGGGTAGTATTCGAAAATTCTTTGCCAGCGTCAGCTACTATTTTTAGGGGATGATTATGATGGGAAAAATAGTGTCTAAGTTTATTTAACACGGTAATTGCGGATCCATCAGTTATATAATATGCCTGCGCATATTTGGAGAATAAATCTATGATAGTTAGGAATTTACAATTATCGAAACTGAAGGTGTCAATGTGTATCACTTCAAAAGGGCGTTTAGCTAGAAGGGGGCCTGAAAATGGTGGTTTGTACGGATTTCTTTCGTATTTTGTTTGAAGGCAAATTAAGCATTTATTAATAAAAGCGTTTATATAATTTTTCATATTAGGCCAAAAATATTTTTGTTTTAAATGTTGATAAGTCTCGTTAACGCCATTGTCGTTTCGTGTGTGATATTCGTCTAGAATTTGTTGTTGAGTTTCTTGTTTTTCAACGTCTTGTAAAAATTCGTTAGATTTTATTATTTTAACAGAACTATTAAATAATGTTGAAGAAACAGCAGTGAAATATTTGAATAGTCTATCATGTTTACAGAAAATTCCGTACGTGAATTTTGGATCAATAAATTGTTTCAAGAAGTCATTTATTTGTCTCAATTCGTAATTGAGTTGAACCTTTACATGTATTGTTTCAAACTTAAATATTTTTAATTTGCGTGTGTCATATTTTGGTCCGTAATCTAAAATTATTCGTCTGGAAAAATAATTGACTGGATTTTCTGATATAGGTATTTTGAAAATTGGATCTTCTGCAGACGAGTGTTGTGTCTGTGAGTCATTGCTTTCAGGTAGGTTATTAGTCGTGCTAGTAGAGGCATTGTTTGCGTCGTTTTCTAGTTCGTTAATTATTTCTCTTTCTCTGTCTTCGTCAGGGTCTACGTTATTAATTATTGATTCCAGGTCAAAGTCGTCTTCAATCGCGTTAGTTTCGATTCGCGATAAGGCATCAGCCACTACGTTATCTTTGCCTTTCTTGTATTTTATCTCGTAATTAAATTCCTCTAATCTTAGTCGCCATTTAACTAGCCGTGAGTTTGGTTCCTTAATTGAAAATAGCCAAACAAGCGGTTTGTGGTCAGTTTCTATAACAAATTTTTGTCCAAAGAGATATGGTCTAAAATGTTTTGTATTTTCTACTATTATTATTATTGTTTATTGGCAAAAATTATACATTATGTTAATACAATAAGTCTTATGCGACTTGTGGTGTATCATATAACATAATTTTGAAGATTGAATCCTAAATAGTTTGACAGTCCGACACCAAATTCAGTAAACTTCAGATTTTGACGTACCAAACTTAAATACTTTTTTCTCTTCTATTTCGCACCTTCTAACACTTCAACCATCACCTTCATTTACCATAAATCTCTGCTATTCCATAATGTCTTTCTAACTGCTATTCTTTACAAGTAACCCATATTTTTACCAAAATGTTTAAATTTGTATGAGATAAAAATTACTTTAGTTTGACAAATGTCAATATCAAAAGAAAGATAATAACTCTTTTTCAATGGTCGAATAATTTCTCTCGGCTGAATTTAGTGTTCTTGAGTAAAACGCAATTGGTTTATTATTTTGTGACAATACTCCACCTATAGCTATATTGCTTGCGTCAGTGGTTAAATGAAATTGTTTAGAAAAATCGGGGTAGGTCAGGACAGGAGAATTTGTAATTAATTCTTTTATTTTTTGAAATGCGTCAACGTATTCCGGGTCGTGAATATTTATCTTGGTATCCTTTTTTAAATATTTATTGATGGGGAATACTACTTTAGCGTAATTTGGAATAAAGCGTCTATAATACCCTGTTAATCCTAAAAATGCTCTTATTTCTTTACTTGTCTTTGGTATTGGATAATTCTGAATGGCAGTTATTTTTGATGGGTTCGGTTCGATCCCACGGACATTGACCAGATGGCCTAAAAATTCGACCTCTTTACGCAAAAATTCTGACTTATCTAACTGAATTTTTAGATTACACTCTTTTAACTTATCAAATATTTTTTTATGTGACAAAGGTGTTCTTGAAGGGATTTCGAGAAGATAACAATATTATCCATATATACGAAACAAAACTTGTATAAATATGGTCTTAATACATTATCCATTAGGCGTGAAAAGGTACTAGGAGCCCCTTTCAACCCGAACGGGATTCGGATCCACTCGTAATGGCCATTATTTACGGAGAACGCTGTTTTTTCGATACTGCCAGGATCCATTTCAATTTGATGGAATCCTTGTGCTAGATCGAGAGTCGTGAAATAGGAGCAGCGTCCTAAATTATCCAAAATTTCTTCGATGCGAGGTAATGGGTACTTGTCATCGATCGTTTTCTCATTAAGTTTACGATAATCGATCACTAAGCGCCATTTCTTTTTTCCAGAAGCGTCTTGACGCTTCGGGACAATCCATATCGGACTTGAGTAGGGTGATATTGAGGGTCTAATTATTTTGTTGTCTAAGAGTTTTTGAATTTGGTTTTGGACTTCTTCACGTAGATGAAAAGGGTACCGGTATGATTTGGTGTGAACAACTTCATCGTCTTTAGTTCTTATTTTATGTTTAATTGCATTGGTGAAAGAGAGATCTGAGTCTTCATGATAAAAAATATCATTATACTTTCGACACAAATTAATAAGTTTTTCATATTCTTCTGTATTTAAATGATCTGTTCTTAAAACTTTTGTTACATCAAAATGTTTTGAAATTTTAGGTAGTTCGTCAGAGTAATTTTGTAATGGATCGACATCTATTTGTTCCTGAAAATGTATTTCTACAAATTTTGAATTTGGATTTTTCTTTATTATGGGCACTCTACAATATCCATCTTTTGCTTCAGCTATTGACTCGTAAATTAAAACATTTGTTTCTTCAATACGTGGTAAAACTACTGTGCCTTTTTCTATATTTACAGGGACTGATACATAATTTTCACAAATTTGTTTGAAAGGTGTACAATTCAGTGGATTAATTTCAAGGTAAAATGGTATTTTTTTGTTTCCTAGAGTTAAAATTTGTTTATTATAATCGATATTTCCTTTTAATTTTGTAAGATGAGCTGACCCTATAAGCGCGTCAAATCGATGGTGCCATTGCATGACACGCATTGGAAATTGGTAATTAATACTAAATTCTTGTAAAATAGGATACCTTACGTTGTCTTCACCATGGGTTATCTGGTTAACTGATTTCATTGAAAATGGTTCCTTATAAATAAATTGTTTAAATAACTCGTAAGCCGGTCCTGGATTTATGATACTATCTGACGCTCCGGAATCAATCAATACTTTTAAATTTAGACTTGGTATGACAAAAAACGGTAATTTAGGGGTATTAACAATATTATTTATATCTAAATAGATTAGTTTTCCGAGGCTGTTTCGTGAAAATCCCGATTTGGATTGGTGTTGTAATTTGTAAAAGTTTCAGTTGGTTCAGGAAATTCTAGTGGCTCTATATTTTCGTCAGAGGGTCGGTCGTCATAAGGGTATTCGTCAGAATGATCTAGTGGTAGGTCCTCTTGGTTAAAGAGTTCTTGATGTTGAAACGTGGGCCTAGATTGGGGTATAAAGTGGTTTCTTTGGGGCATTTGTCGTGTATTTCTTAAGGGAGTTTGGTTGCTTATTGACATGGGTGTCGTTCCTCTACTTAATTGAGTTGGAACGTGTTGTATATTTCTATTAAAATTTTGAACGGGTCTTATGTTAGAAATTGGTCGAGAAGGAAACGGTTGCCTTTGTTGTGTGATTTGTTGTGGTTTGTTGTAAATTTGGGGAAACGCTGGAAATATTGGTTTTTGGGTATACGTCTGTCTATGTTGTACAGGTGTGTTATGATTTGTTTTCGTATTATTTTTGTTTCTCAGGCTATTAATGAAATTCGACTGTATAATCTCGTTATCTATTCTATTACACTCTAACATAAGTGAATCAAGAGTTTTAACACTAACTAATCTAAGATGTGAGAAGTAAGGTTCTATTACACCCGCTTTAAATGCTGCCACTGCATTTTGTTGATAAAATTCTTTCTTGTACGTTTTTACATGGTTTACTAAATCTTGTATATCTACATGTTCAATTAAAATCTTTAGCTTTTCTTTAATTACATTGAAATATTCCTGAATAGTTTGTGATTTAGTCATAAAGCTAGTATTTAAATCATTAAATAAAAGATTTTCTGAACGGGGGTCTGAAAACTGATTTTTTAAAGCAAATTTTATATTTTCCCATGTATGGTTTTCTAAACTAATTAACACGTCACGAGCGTTACCAGTGATTTTAGCTTTTATAAATTCAAGTAACATTCGATTTGCGTGTGTTTCGGCTTCTGGCCTTCTATAACTAGTAATATAAAGTTCGCATTGTTTAATAAAATAAGCAAGATGCTTCTGTCCACCGGAATATTCGGGGATCATGATAGCAGCTTGTGAAAATTCGGCAATGTGATTATTTGCCATTTCTAAATTATTTAAACTTAATTGATTAAAATTGTCTTCCGAGTTTTTCTAATATAGGTTCTCTTTTCCTAATAGGCGATCTATCTCTTATCATTACACAACATACATGAACAAGTAATGGTTGTTAAGTATTACAGGGTGAATTGAAAAATAGAGCGCGAATAGGAATTATTGAACAAAATTATATAAGGTATAAAAAACTCGGGACGCAGCAAGTGCGTTATGGTAGTGAATTTTTATTAAATGCTTCAAATTTAAATAACTCAATTTTCTATAAACTTAGAGAGTTTAATTTCAATACGTAGTAAGGTTTTTCCTAAGGCAAGATATCCACAAAATTTCATTAAAATAACTTTGTAATTTTCGGAGAAAAAAATTTTTTTCGAAAGAAAATTTAAAATTTGAGTAACTCAATTTTCTCTAAACTTAGAAAGTTGAATTTTGGTACGTAGTAAGGTTGAGGCAACATATATAGTAAATTTCATTGAAACAGTTTTGTTACTTTCGGAGAAAAAAATTTTTTCGAAAGAAAACTCAAAATTTTTCCGGAAAACCCAGTCTGATTTTTCTGGATAACGAACTCATCCAAGCCATTAATAAAAGACAGGCACTTGCCAAGTTTCATCGAAATCGGTTAATTATTTTTTGAGTTATCATATATATATATATATATATATATATATATATATATATATATATATATATATATATATATATATATATATATATATATATAAATATATATATATATATATATATATATATATATATATATATATATATATATATATATATATATATATATATATAAACATATAAAAATTAAACCTATTTACAAATGAACTTTAATAAGATATTATGCTGTGACAATACCTCTCTCAAGCACCCTAAAATATAATCAAAATGTGCACAGTTATATATGTTTTATTTCTTTTTCCCTTGTCTTAATACACTACATATTTTATGACAATCGATTTAATTTACTTATTTGATTTCATAAATAGTCGGTTAATAGTGACTTGGAATGAAGTAGACACCACATCTTCAAACATATTAGGAGAATATGAGTAAATCAACAGCAACTGGGAATGAATTCGGTCAGTCGCCCAGCCACGTGGTTAAAAAACACTGTTTGTATGATGGTTACAACTCTAGATCTAAATAAAAGGACTGTAACAGCGGCAGAAGCAGAAGTCAATGGAAGGTTGATGAATGAATCTCATGAGTCAATAAGAAAAGCATTGACTAACCAACAGCAACGACATACTTATGATCTAAACATGTTTCAAATTTGAATAGCTCAGTTTTCTGTAACCCTAGAAAGCTGAATTTTGGCACATAGTTAGGTATTTCCCAAAGCAATATGTAGACCAAATTTTATCGAAATTTTCGGAAAAAAAATTTTTTTTTGAAAGAAAACTCAAAATGTTCCCGGAAAACCCCGTCCGATTTTCCTGGCCAACGAACTCATCCAAGCCATTAATAAAAGAAAGGCACTTGCCGAGTTTCATCTAAATCGGTTAATTATTTTTTGAGTTATCAGACGGATACATATATATATATATATATATATATATATATATATATATATATATATATATATATATATATATATATATATATATATATATATATATATATATATATATATATATATATATATATATATATATATATATATATATATATATATATATATATATATATATATATATATATAAGCATATAAAAATTCAAACTGACCCCGGATATGGGTTCTAGGGGTCCTAATTCGCGCTCATTTGAAAGAATTTTTGCAAAGTCTCACCATCGATACCTCTCTATTAGTGAACATTTTTAATAAAAATTCACTAAAAGAGTCTTCATTAAAGTGCTGAGAACATAAATAAGAATACTTCGACAGCGTATCCGTTTTTATACTTAAGGCTGCGCACCATTTTTCTCTCATTTCTTTAATAGATGGAAACCTAAAAATAGTGCCAAACTGACGTGCCGCCGCTGAAAATAGCAAACAGCAAGGTACTTACGTATGCAGAGACACCGTTGCCACACCCCCAGGTAATCTTCTACAAACAATACACCTTTTCACAATTTTGCCAAAACAAAACTCAAAATCTTTATTGCCAATCAAGGTAACACATAAAAATAAACTCTCAGTATACTTGCATACTATTCACAGACAAATACAAGCCACAACTGAGGATTAATAAAAATCTAGATACTTCACATGCAGCAGGAAAACGATTTAAAATAATGGGCTGAGTTTTCTGGTTATATTTACATAAAGAAGGGAGAAACCAAGGAAAATATATGTTAGTACATCTTTACATTCATAAATAAGCCCTAATGAAAGTGTAATGTCTTAAGTGACAGAAAAGTAATAAATTTGTCATCCTCAATGACTTCCTTGTCATCATATTCGGCGATTTAAGGATGAATTATTACATAGCGGCAACGCGTTAGCCACCACCCAATCAGAGCAGAGGACCGATGTAAACATAGAGTCCCTTGAATGTTGGCTTCAAACAATTCGGCTGTGTGCCCAGTCTATCCGTAGATAGATAGTCAATGGTTACAACTCTAGCTCTAAATAAAAGGACTGTAACAGCGGCAGAAGCAGAAGTCAATGGAAGGTTTGTGTATTCGGAACAACAATTGACTAAAAACGCTGCGAGTTGTAAGGCAAAAATAATTATACTACAAAGGTTATAAATGATAATACATTACAATAGGGTTATATATAATCGTAAATGCTTCCAATGATTAACAATCAGTGAATTCAGTATTATTGACATTTCTCGGAAACTTACAAATGAATCTCACGAGTCAATAAGAAAAGCATTGACTAACCAACAGCAACCACATGCTTATGATTTAAACATGTTTCAAATTTGAATAGCTCAATTTTCTGTAACCCTAGAAAGCTGAATTTTGGCACATAGTTAGGTATTTCCCAAAGCAATATGTAGACCAAATTTTATCGAAATTTTCGGAAAAAAAAAATTTTTTTGAAAGAAAACTCAAAATTTTCCCGGAAAACCCCGTCCGATTTTCCTGGCCAACGAACTCATCCAAGCCATTAATAAAAGAAAGGCACTTGCCGAGTTTCATCTAAATCGGTTAATTATTTTTTGAGTTATCAGACGGATACATATATATATATATATTATATATATATATATATATATATATATATATATATATATATATATATATATATATATATATATATATATATATATATATATATATATATATATATATATATATATATATATATATATATATATATATATATATATATATATATAAGCATATAAAAATTCAAACTGACCCCGGATATGGGTTCTAGGGGTCCTAATTCGCGCTCATTTGAAAGAATTTTTGCAAAGTCTCACCATCGATACCTCTCTATTAGTGAATTTTTTTAATAAAAATTCACTAAAAATAGATACGATATGAATGCACAGATAAAATATTGGAGGAAACTTACAGGAATCTCATTGGTACTTCTGCTATTGGTTTCTCGCTGATTTCCCTCTGGCAGTGTGGACTGACTTGCACCGGTGTGGATGTTCGATGTTGCACATAAACTTTTAGAAAAAAGACCGAAACTAATTTTACGAAGATTTAAAGCTTGCCAAAATCAGGTTTCGATGTGCAATACTGTTCTATGCAGCGCCAATTAGGTTTTTTCGTAGCGATTGTCCGAAAAAAGTAATTTATTTATTTAGGTGGTACAATTATTTCAGTCTTAAAATGTATTATAAAATATGTGATTCAAAACAACATGTGAACAACTAGAGTTACAGCGATTGAATGAAATAATGTTCTACAGAATTAACATAAATGCAAACGTCTGCATCAGCACTCTTACACAGGTCACTAAACTGATGATGCAGGGTTTCCGGATTCGTCGTATTTTGTATGATGTTGAGAATATACAGGGATGTAACTATATATATATATATATATATATATATATATATATATATATATATATATATATATATATATATATATATATATATATATATATATATATATGTATATGTATATTAGAGTGGAGTGAAAATTGCAACAACAAAAAATTTTCAAATAATTTAATTCCTGTATTAGAAGCAGTTGCTATGTTAGTTTAACTCGTATTTACCAAAATTTGCAGTTTCTGACTTGTGTGCTTGAGGTGAGGCGTTAGAAATTTTAAAAACTTATCTAAAATTGTTTTTAAGTAAGTTTAATAAATCATAAAACACAACTTCTTACAATTAAATATAATATACACATATTAGAAAATAACGTTTAGAACATAAGAAACATTTACAATAATATATAGATTTCATATTGGATTCTGTTAAACATTTTTCAAATTTTACAAAAGGGAAAAAAATTGAGATTTTGTTTCAAAAACTTGTAATTTCTGTCTTCATATTATTCTTGATCTTATGAAACCATCTTTTAATGTTGGCCCACAAACAGATGAAGAAGCCTCTGTGACCAGTTTCACACAACGCTCTACGGCTTGGGTGTGGCATGGAAGGTTGTGAAACTGTAAAGAAGTAGTATCACCAGGAGAGATCATATCCCAAATTTCAGTATTGCTTTATTGAGACATCACAGGTGGCGCGAATATTTTTTCTTTTGACCAGTCTATCAATTCATAATAATGAAAGGCCGCGTAGTTAAGTTTTGGAAGTTTAAAATCTCGTACCCTTTTTCCTTTAGTTTCTTCTCTCGCTTTTACGATTCTTCTTAAAGTTAATTCTCGTATATGAGGTGAGTTATCTTGCAACATGGTGAACAACAAATTTTCAGGATGGGCAAAATAGGAATTTATTTGAATTGTGTTGAGCACAATGATCTTCAGATCTTCCCTCAAGTATAACGACCTTTTGATCATATTTAGTAAATGAATAGGGCCATATTTACATGAATGCTTGGTTTTAATATCAAACCATGTTGGGGCATAAACATTCAAAAAAAAAATTAGGCAGTTTTTTTAAATTTTCTGTTGAGGTTTCCATTCCAACGTAAAGCCGTAAGATTCTGTTAGCACACGTCAGCCATCTAAAGTGGGATAGTCTTTCTGGATCCTTGCAGGACAATTTTGGATCAACTGACGCTCGTGAAATAAAACCACATATTTGATACAAATATTTTTGGTCAATACTTAATGAATCAAGATTTAATCTAGGCACATCTGTGTCAATCCTTTGAAAAGCTGTTACTTCATTTCCAAACACTTTTCTAGCATCCTTCCAATACTACCCGAAAATGTAGTAGGTTCGGTTGTAGTGCCGTCTAAGACAGAAAAGAGATGTAGTAGGTTCGGTTGTAGTGCCGTCTAAGACAGAAAAGAGATGTCGTAAAGGCAATTTGTTTGCGTGCAATAAACATACAAACCATTATAATGGCTTGTTCAAATGTTTCTCGGGAATTGAAATTACACCATTTTAAGTACCAGTGTTTACTGCAGTGCCATCACAACCAATTGCAATTAAAGAAGATCGATAATTTAAAGGTTTTTGTAGGAGTTCTAATATAGCTTTCTGGATTGAAATAGCTTTTCCAGATAGTGGTGTGACGTGTCCAATGTACTCAGATTATGGTTCAGAAATCAAAGAAATATGCTCTTCTGATATTGTTTGTCGATGGTAATTATTATCTGTTTTCTTCTGGATTAAAATTCTATCTTTGCGGCCATCAAAGTATAGAGCAGAAATAGATTTTTTGTTGCTCAGTAAACTTTCACTTTGTAAGGTTTTCGTGTTTTCTTTCTTTCCCATCGAAGCTTACTCCTGTCTCTATCTTTTGTAGAGTTTTTACCACTAATCACGCCTAAATCTTGGAGTGCTGCGTTAACTATCATTGATGCTGCTCTGCCTGAAACACCTGTCTTATCACAAGCGGCAGCCAAATTTTTTAATTTAGATCTCATTTGCTTAGAAGAAGTAGACGATAAAGGTCGTAAATTGTAGTTCGATAGTTGAGGAATCTTAGTGTCTTCTTGATTATCCGGATAGTAAGTTTCTTTAAAAGAGAATGATCTGTAAGTTAAAGTTTCATTACTAGAAGTTAAAAAAAGATTTTTCTGTTTTTGTTCAAATTCTCTGTATTTTTGCTGCCGTTGCTCTTACGCATTATAGACTCTGTTAACTGCTCGTCTAAACGTCCAGTATTATATATTATTAATGTCGTGTGTGGTTCGTGGATTGTAGTTACCGTTACTTACGTAATTATGTGGACTGTATCGTGTTATGGAATAAAATCTCTTGGAAACACTTAATTATATATTTAAACACAATAAAACTATATACTATTGATATACGTGTAATAAGCTCTTCGAAGCTGATGTGTTAAACAAGTAGGCTTTAAAGCCATAAAACCTATATACCAATGATATGCATTGTATATAGGCTGAACGTGTAATAGCACAACGCGTGCTCGTGTACAAATCAATGCACTCGCTGCATAAGCTCAGAAGCTGTTTGAAGCTGGTTTTGTGAATGAATAGGCTCTGTCCAGCTCTTGAACATTGCTACCCTCGATTCGAGGGGTGGGACATGCGCACAATTCAGTGCAGTTGTGCCAGCTTGCTATGACATATAACACTGCAGTCTTACAACTTAAAATCGCGCGGTAAAACTAATCTATATATATATATATATATATATATATATATATATATATATATATATATATATATATATATATATATATATATATATATATATATATATATATATATATATATATATATATATATATAGATATGTGTGCCACATCGATAATATACAAAATAGTAAGCCGATTTTGAATAAATTTGATGAGTGCATTTCATTTGCGAGTGGCTTAGATAAGTTGACTGGCCAGGAAAATCTCACCAGTTTTTCCTGGAAAATTTTGGATTTCCTTTCGTAAAAAATTTGTATTTCCGGAAATAACAAAGCTAGTGCAATCAAGCTTGAACATTGGTTTACATAATAAAAAGTATACTACGTAACAAAATTTAGATATCTAAATTAAAAGAAAAAAGTTGTAGGCATTAAAACAAAAAAAATTGGATGCCACTGATGACCAGAGGAACGCATAAAACCAAAGTTGTTTGTGTGGATAACAACATCTAGTTTTTAGTAGAAACCAGGATAAAGTTTCGTGGCGCAAAAAAATTCCAGAAATACCGGAAAAATTACTTTAAAATATTATAGTGCTTCTTCTTAAAAAGTCGCGATTTAAAACGTCAAAGCTGTGCAACATTTAGACAAAGAACTTGAAGCAAATACGGCTTATGTGGAGAAAATATCGCAAGAAACTTGTTTTACGAAGCCCTAAGTTTCAGCTCCAATCGTCATTGTCCTCCATTTTCCTAAAATGTAGCAGAAAGTCATTTCAAATAGCCCTTCTTTGATACTTTGGCAGTAGTTTTAGTTATAGAGTTTATCGTTTAATGGCCTATAATTTTTAGCAAATTACATACAAAAAAATCGCTATTGAGGAGACCGCGACTTTTAAATTGTACGAGGATTTCTTTAAATGAGCTCGAGCTTGCATATATAGTGGAGTATTTTAGCAAATATTGGTATTGCTTACTGCCTTGGGCCTATAGGATTTGCCGCCCCAAAAATTATGAAAAAAAAAGAAAAACTCGTTGGTTAATGGAAAAGTTCTCATAAAAGAATATATACAATTTATTAACTATTAACTTTTTTTGCGATGCACGAATTGTTTGACAAATTCATCAATGACACTGTCGTAATAATTAACGAATTTTGTTAAGTCAGCTTCTATATTAACGATGGCTAAACTGTTCAGACGTTCTTCGCTTGTACGAGAACGTAGATCATTTTTAATTATCTTACGAGTAAGTACAGAAAACGAACGCTCTGCACTGCAGATTGCCACTGCAGTGCACAGCAGCATAAATACGTAATGCTATTTCCGTATATGGAAAGGCTTTCTTCAAATCATTTTGCCTAATAAGTAGCTAAGTAAAGATTGGAATCTGGGATGGACACTGATAAGTATACTTTGAGAACCCAAATCGCCACAACACATTTAAAAAAATCTGAGAGTCGTTTCACTAACCAAGCCGGCGCCATCGGAGGATGAATAATTCTAAATATCTTATATCTACAACCCTGCTTGGATTCTTGTGCAGGTAGTCGGTCAATAAAATTGAGGGTGGTCCAACAGCACAAAAATTAACATATTTCATTTGGCGGAAAACCTGAAATATTTTATTATCTGTCGGACGTGCCGGCCTTTCTTGTAAAGAGTGTATTAACTTGGCTCCGCCGCTCATGGTGAGTCGATTGATAGACGTCTTTACAAGAAAGGCTGAAAGTTAATACACTCCCTATTACTACTATATTAAGCAATATATATATATATATATATATATATATATATATATATATATATATATATATATATATATATATATATATATATATATATATATATATATATATATATTGTGGTGTCCTGATATTGCTAACACTCATCCTCAATCTCCCTGAGTCCACCCTGTCCATCCTTAGTCGGCAAGCCCCCCCCCCCCTTCCCTATGCCCCCCCCCCCACAGCAACTTGAGGTGCAGAGACGGGATTGGTATCCAAGTGAGAGTTGTCATGGAGCATCAGAGTTGTTGTGTTATCAAAAACTGTCCTGTGAAATGAGAACTGTCATATCAAACATACATTAGACCAGATTTTTTTTTTTTTTTTTTTTTATGTCAACAACACACCACGAGGGCTTACAGCCTAAATACTATCGTACCGTGGGTGTTGACAAGGAGGAAAGAGGCAACTTGTTAATTCTGGACTTGAAGGTTTGGAGGTTCGGAGGAGAAGGAAAAACATGTGCCGGCAAGGAATTCCACAACTTGGAAGTCCTCGGGACAAAAGAGCGGGCATAACAAGATGTTCTATGTCTGGTGACCTGGACAGTAAAAGGGTGCATTCGCTCTGTTCCCCTGGTAGATCTGCTGGGGGCAGCAGGTGGGGGAATTATGGAGGAAAGCTCCTCTGAGCAGTGCCCGTGCAGATATCTATAAAAGAGAGAGAGGTCACCAACGGCACGTCGGTGGGCAAGGGATGGAAGCCTTTGGGTGAGGGTAGGGTCACCGATGAGACGTATAGCTCTCTTTTGAATGGAGTCCAGGATAGCGAGTGTAGAAGCGGCTGCTGCCCCCCAGATGTGGGAGCAGTATTCGAGGTTTGGCCTTATTTGTGAAGTGTATAAGGTATAGAGATTAGTTGGTGAAAAGTATTTGCGAGCCCGGAAGAGGAAACCCAATTTCTTAGCAGCCGCTTCTGCAATTGATGTAACATGTTGGTGCCAATTAAGATTTCGATCCACAGAAATGCCAACAAGAGAAAAGGACTCATTACTTTGAATAACTTGGTTGTTCATTGTGATGGGTCTAGGGCTGCTGTATCTCTTGTGAGAAAGAAAGCAAGACTTAGTTTTGGTGGGGTTGAATTGTACAAGATTTCTACTTCCCCAGTCTAATATTTTTTGGAGGTCTACGGAGACAGAACCCTCCATGAGTCTGCGATCCTCATCTAATTGGGCTAAAGAGACAGGCTTAGAATATTGTATGTTTGAGTGGAGGGTGCTGTCGTCCGCGTAACTGTGAACTGGGTTGGATGTGCTAGAGAGGAGGTCATTGATGTGGAGAAGAAACAAAGTAGGGGCTAAAGCTGAACCTTGAGGAACTCCTGCATTAATTGGATACAGTTTAGAGGAATGGCCATCCACAACAACAGATATGCTCCTGTTGGAGAGAAAATTTGCTGTCCAGGTACAAAGTTTTGGTGGTAGGCCATAGGCCGGAAGTTTATTAAGCAGCGCTGCGTGCCAGACCTGGTCGAATGCTTTGGATATGTCTAGAGCAACAATCTGGGATTCACCGTGTTGTTCCATAGACTTGTTCCAAGAATGGGTGACAAAGGAAAGGAGGTCGGCAGTCGATCTGCGCTGACGGAATCCATACTGCCTGTCGTGGATTAGACTGTGTTTTTCAAGGAATTTTAGTAGTTCGGTGTTTATATACTTTTCCATCACTTTAGAGATGACTGAAAGGAGAGAAATAGGCCTGTAGTTGCTAGGAAGCGCTTTGGATCCTTTCTTGGGGATGGGTTGTACTCGAGCAGTTTTCCAGTTACTAGGGAATATGCCTTTATTGTAAGATATCTGAAACAGACGAGTCAGGACAGGAGCAAGTTCTGGTGCGCATTTTTTGAGAACAATTGCTGGGATCTCGTCAAGGCCAGAGGCTTTCCTGGTATTAAGAGAAGAGAGCATCTTTCGTACCTTTTTAGTTTTGAAAATGATATCAGTCATTTTATGCGCGACGTTGGGGACTGTTGGTGGTTGAACATTTGGAGGTGGGTTGAGAGTAGAATTTCCGGCGAACAACGAAGCAAAAAGTTCAGCCTTGCCCAGGGCGGTAGAAACAATTTCATCACCGGAGACGAGAGGTGGGAACGTGCTCTTGCAGAAATTATTCCCAATAGACTTAGCAAGAGTCCAGAAGGGTTTGCCGCCGTTGGAGCTTGAGAGGACTTTGTTTTTGATGTGGTTATTAAACGAGTTTTTTGCCTCAGAAAGAATGCGGATATAGCGGTTTCTTGCGTCGTTGAATGCTTGACGATTTTCTTGACTGGGATTGTGTAGAAGCGTTTTGTGAGCTTTGACCTTTTCAAGTCTGGCCTTGTCACAGGATTTAGAGAACCAGGGCTTTTGAGTGGCTGAAGAGGTTTTCTGTGTACGTGGAATAAATAATTCCATGCCAGCTTGGATAATTTCGGTGACGTTTTCTGAGATATCAGAGGGGTCAGGATGATAGAAGCAGACAGACGCCCATGGAAATGAGGAAAAGTAATCCCGCATTTCGTCCCAGTTTGCGGAGTTGTAGTGCCAAACGATACGTGGGTGTGATGACTGTGTGACCTCGGGTTGCATTGCACAGGAAGCAGTGACCATGCCGTGGTCTGAGCGACCAAGGGGGGCGGTGACTGATATCTTATAGCATTCAGGATTTGTAGTAAGAAGGAGATCCAAGGGATTTGAGCTGTGTGTTGGGATACGAGGAAAGTAAGTAGGTTGCTGAACCATATTGGCCAAAGAATTGCTGACTGCAAAGGCCTCCGCTGCTCTCCCTTGTGGATCGGTTTTTGAAGATCCTAGCCATTCCTTATTATGGACATTGAAGTCGCCAAGAATAGTGACCTCGGAGGAAGGATATTCAGAAATCAGATAGTCGGTTTTTTCAGAAAGGTAGTCAAAGAGCTGGACAAAGTTGTTGTCAGAAGGTGACCGGTAAATGCAACAGATGAATTTAGTTGCAGCCCTGAGAGAGAGTTTTATCCATAGTATGTCTTTTCTTCCAGCTTCTAAATTGGGAAGTCTGGTGCAGGGTAGATTGCTACGGACGTATGCGCACACGCCTCCATGCAATCTAAAGGCAGTAAGGAGCTCATACCCCGGGAAATTAAGGTGATTAGTGGCTGTTTTGGCACTGATTTGGGTTTCGGTGAGGAAGAGGAGTTGGGGCCTGTTAGCCTGGAGGAAATGGTGGACGGAGTTCAGGTTAGAATTTAGGCCACATATATTCGAAAAGGATATGTTAAATCTTGATGTTGGCGCCCCCTGTACACCCCTCTCCCGGAGATCCGAATGGAGGGGTATTTTGCCTCCGGAATATTTTATACAAGGAGGAGCCATCATCATTTTTGCTTATAAGGGAAACCGACTCATACACCAGAACCGGAAACGTCCGTTGGGACTTCACTGGCTCCTTGATGCATGGGGTGGTACCTCCTCGGGCGTGAAAAAATCCTTTACTGTTACATAAAGGAAAATTCCACTACCACCTGCTATGGATTGGATTGGATCAATGTCTACCCCTTTAAAAATAAGATTAATAAAGGGACTATCAATTGTCCAGTAGTTATGATTTTCGACATAGTAGGAGGATACAAAACATTTTCATCATTTTGCATCCATGCCTATTGTCGGTAAATCACTAATCAAGTATAGTCGAGCATCACAGGAAGATCGCCTGACCCGCGGCACGTAGTCAAGACACACGGTTGTCTCCATTGACACGTGGACAGGTCAGTGAGCCTCATTGTGCGAGAACCAACCTCTCGATGAGCGACTGATCCAGGCTAGTAGAAATCCAGTCAACCACGGCAGCAACATAACGCAAGCTTCACAGTCATCACCTGGACACGTGAACCACCTTGGCGCTTTGGACGAAGCCCCAGGTATCAGCGACACCACCGCGTGTTGAGCACAGCACTTGTCCAATTGTAAGTCCCCTTTTTACATTGTACCCCCCTTATTAGTTCACAACATTCATCCCTGTATTTAAATTGATAACTTTGTAGAATTAAATTGTTATTGTTTTACTACGTGTAGTTATTACAAATCTGTACCTACAAAGAACAGTTCCCCTGGTCCTTCATGCTAACCCATTTGAATCGTACATATATATATATATATATATATATATATATATATATATATATATATATATATATATATATATATATATATATATATATATATATATATATATATATATATATATTGCTTAATATAGTAGTAATAAGGAGTGTATTAACTTGGCCCCGCCGCTCATGGTGAGTCGGTTGATAGACGTCTTTACAAGAAAGGCCGGCACGTCCGATAGATAATAAAATAATTCAGGTTTTCCCCCAAACGAAATATGTTAATTTTTGTGCTGTTGGACCACCCTCAATTTTATTGACCGACTACCTGCACAAGAATATAAGCAGGGTTGTAGATGTAAGATATTTAGAATTATTCATCCTGGGATGGCGCCGACTTGGTTAGTGAAACGACTGTCAGATATTTTTTTAATGTGTTGTGTATACTTATCAGTGTCCATCCCAGATTCCAATCTTTACTTATCTACTTATTGGGCAAAATGATTTGAAGGAAGCATTTCCATATACGGAAATAGCATTACGTATTTATGCTGCTGTGCACTGCAGTGGCAATCTGCAATGCAGAACGTTCGTTTTCTATATATATATATATATATATATATATATATATATATATATATATATATATATATATATATATATATATATATATATATATATATATATATATATATTTATACAGGTGGCGCATTGAAAACGAAACAGACCGATTTGCGTCCAGAATATGTTTTTTAGAAACGCTGAAACACGTCCATTATAATATTGAGGGAGACATGTTTTGACATAAAACTCAACTTTGTCACATTAACCTCTTAAGGGTGGTGATAAGAACCCTTATATTTTAAATAGGGAATATGGGCCGAGTGTTACATCATTTGAAGGCTCTTTATTTTCTTAATTCAGCACACTAATTCTTTGGAAATTTTGTCAATTCGTTTAAAAATTATTCAGTTGGAGTTGCAAGAACGTATTTCATTTATTGTGATAAAAAATGCACTAATTAGTCAATTTTTCGTTAAAAAAACTAAAAAAGAAAATCAAACGTTCAAAAATGTTATTCAGTTAGGTAAGTGTTCAAATTGTTGACCACCAGCTTCCATACAAAAGTACAAATTTTGTTCAAAACGAGCTCTAATATTCTGGATCATTTGTAGAGTTATTAGACGGCATTCTTCAACAATGCCTCATCGTAATTATTCCAAAGACTCCGGTTCTGTTGCAAAAATTCTACTCTTTAAATAGTCCCATAGAAATACGTCTAAAGGAGTTAAATCCGGTGATCTCGGGGGCCACTCAATAGCACCTCTACGCCCAATCCATCGCTTTGGAAACTCTCTGTTCAAGAACTCCCTAACACGTTGTGAAAAATGCGAAGGAGCTCCATCTTGTTGAAACACTAATTGATTTTCTTGATAGCGATCATCATTTTCAACAATGTCAATTAGTAGAGGGTAAACGATATCTTTTAGTAACTCCAAATACGTTTCGCCACTCAAATTGCCATCTAGAAAAATTGGTCCGATTAAGCCGTCTCCAAAAATGCCAGTCCAGACATTCAATTCAATAGTAAACTTTGGATTTCAAATGTGGTAATCCACAAGAATAAAGTCCGGTGATCTTGAAGGTCAATGTATAGAAACGCCTCTGCGTATCCAGTTGTTAGACATTTTTTCGTTTAAAATATCCTTCACAACTAGCCTGTAATGCGGGAAGCTGCATCCTGCTGGAGAAATTCCAGCTACGTCTACAACTGGATCGTCTAACAAAATTGGTAAAATATTTTAAAGAAAATATAATGAAACTTCGCCAGTCAATGTCTGAGGTAAAATATATGGTGCAATAATTTTTTTGTCATAAACACCGCACCACACGTTAACTGAAAATGCATGTTGTGAAATAGCAAACCGCACCACACGTTTACCGAAAATCTATGTTGTGAAATGGCTTCTCTTGTAGCAAATGGATTTTTTTCCGACCATAGCGAGTTGTTAAACCGTTTCTTGTGAATATATAATTTCAACTGATATAAATCCACCACTCGTTACTTAAAAGGCTTGAAATTTTCACCAAATATGGCAACTGATAAGTGAATGTTGTGTACCAAATTTGGTTTGTCTATCTCAATTTTGTCACAAAATATGAAAGATAACCAAACCAATTTTCTTTCAAATATGGCAACTGATAAGTGAATGTGGTGTACCAAATTTGGTTTGTGTATCCCAATTTTGTCACAAAATATGAAAAATAACCAAACCAATTTTCTTTCAAACTTTCAACACCCTGTATCTCGGCAACAACAGGGTTTCATACATATATTTATAGGAACTTTTTTGGTTGGCTTGAGGTCCCCAATCACCCCACCGCGTGGGTCTCACATGTTATGAAACACTCTGTATATATATATATATATATATATATATATATATATATATATATATATATATATATATATATATATATATATATATATATATATATATATATATATATATATATATATATATATATATATATATACATTGAAACTGACTCTGAATATGAGTTAGTTTAATTCAAAAGTCGCCTCATTAGCTAATTATTTCTATGAAAATTCACTAAAAATGAGTTGGCTACAAACTAAGCGAATGAATCTACGATATTTATAAAAGAGAAAATAGAGGAAAATATTGCCTGCTTTTTAATCCACGAGTTACGAGGTCTCGTATTTGGTGAATAATTCGGAGATCGCGATTTGAAAAAAATATCAAATTGAACGCGAACCAGCCGCCCTAGGACAAATATCTAGGGTAAATTTCAGTTTTTATATGTTACTGTTAATAAGGTTCCTAGGGGTCCTAGTTCACGCTCATTTAAAGTCGTTTCTACAAAAATTCAATTATTTAGATTTTTACGTTGTACTTTGCAGAAGTCTATAATATATAATTTGAGGTACTCACGTAAAGGTAGACTCTTAGCGTTAATAAGGGGAACCAAAACACACACAAATAACACAACAAACATTTTAACGGTATATCTATGTTATCATTTGATTTAACTAATATAACAGAGTGAGCAGTTTAGGTCTTTTATATGTTAAAATTTAGTGGTCGAGTGGCTTTCGGATTTGCATTGATTAGTTTTATTTAATTAGATTTATGAACGGGATGCTAAATTGCTGTCAAATTTGTAAATAAAACTAACATTTTAATATATTTTTTGTCCGTTTTTGTTTAATAAAATTACATCCTGAATATGCATAAGTACTTGTTTATTTACGTATAAAATAAATCCAGTTATTGTATATTGTTTAGCTAACATTGGCATTTTCGAATTTTTTATGCGGCTGTTACCAAATTATCTCTTAGTTGATCTTAAGCTGGACCTTGAAAATAATAAGCAAAAATCTTCAACAGGAAATGTATTGTGTGTTTGTGCGTTCAAATGCTTGTCAATCAGAAGTTTTCTTTAATATAAAATCACACACCTATTTGATTATAAGCCATGTATTTTTCATAGAAGTTATATAATTATTTTAATTAATTCGTGGAATTACAAAAAAATATTCATAAAAATCATTTATATTCAATTAGTTGTTTATATGTATAATAGGTAGTCAACAGATGACCCAAACGAGGTTGCTTTTTTGTTTAATAATGCATTTTTCTAATAGCTAAACACTGTAAATATATAATGATTCATTTATATAAAAAGATGATGAAAATAGTGCATCAGTCGTTTCGAGCTGTGTATGTTAATGTACATCAATATAATTAAGATATTTGAGTAATTTAATCTTTTACTATATCGAAGTTATGCTATTTCAAATAAGAACGCCGAAAAATTCTTTCAAATGCGTCCTGGAATCCTCGAGTCCATTCCTACGGTCAGTTTATATTTCATGTGTTTATATATAAGTAGAATACATATTTGTAAGGCGCTTTGTACTATTATTATTACAATAAACTATAACTAGCTAACTATGATTACCTACAGGGTTCTTCAACTGACGACGCAACATTTTCATGCAAATTTTAGATGTTCAAATATTGGCTTTGTTGGTTACTTTAGCGCAAAATTGTATTAAGACTTTTTCAATTAATCACATTGCAAGTTTATTGCACTATCTAGTTTTATTTTTAGCATAACAATAAACAAAATAAAAAATATTGACCAGGTACTTAGTCTAGAAAAGTATTTACAACTCAAAACAAAAAGATAGAAGCATGGAACTAAAGTTAAATAAGATGCTCAAATAAGCCTCCATCAGCTGCCAAATAATATCCTCACCGATTATGAAATTCGGATCTAACATTGCTCAATTGGTGTTGCGTGATTCTCTCCCATTCTGCCGAAATTGAGTTTTTAAGTTGCTGAAGGTTTTCAAAACGAACGACAATATAAATTTTTAATTTAATGTAGCCCCAAAGAAAAAATCGTTAGGTGCGAGATCTGCAGATCTTGGAGGCAATAAAACATTATGGTTTGGCCCAATAATTTGACCTTGAAAACTATTGTGTAAATGTTCTCGTAATGCAAACCTATTGTGTGCAGGGCATTTGATACTAGATCTCTAAATTTTCCCTATCAACATCGTTTAATGAAGTTCCTATTCTATTTTGCAATAAACCTAAATAACCTTTCCTATTCAAATTGCCATCAATATCAAACGGTCCAATAATATGTCTGCCAAAAATTCAGCACCAAACATTGACTTTTGGCGGACATTTAGTTCTGGTTTGAATAAATCGTTGTTCATTGATCGTGTTCCAATTCCTACAGTTTTGAGCATTGGGCTCGTTATTCAAGGTGAACGTACTCTTATTGGTGAAGCAAATATTCTTTAAGAAGTCTCTGTTATTATTTGTCATTTCAATCACTTGGTAACTAAAGAGGACTCTTCGCACTCTATCGCCATCATCTAAATCTTGTTGCCAGCTGTGAATGACTTTTTCAATGTTCTAAGAATTGTTGTAGATGGCTCACCAGTTTCGTTAGCACATTGGCTGATAATCAAATTTTCTTCGATATGCAGTGATATATTTAGTTTCTTTTTATTTAGATTTGCTTCTACTTGATTTTCATTTGTTCTTTACGGCACTTGCAGCTTACAGGTATTCAAAAGTGTACCCTTAGTTTCAATCTTTGACACCAATCGTTGCACTGTCGATCTATTTGGTATAGGTCTATCTGGATATTGAACAAGAAACAGATCACTTGCATTCTTCAAACTATTACCTGAATTGTGTAATTTTATAATGTGAACTTTCTATCAGATTGTGTAATTCATTATAAAAAGGTTTGACAGCAAGTCATGAGAATTACAAGCCTTTTAATTTGGCATTCGAAATGTTTCTACCTAGAGTACTAGATTTTCTGAATGTAACTCCCGTGCCATTTACATAATTTGATGATTAAAAAAAAGGATGTTAAAAATAAAACAAGATAGTACGATAGACTTCTAATGTGGCGTTTTGAAAAAAGTCTTATACAATTTTGCTTTAATATAACCAGGAAAGCCAATATTTAAACATTTAAAAATTTTGATGCAAAGCCCTATGTTGCGTTGTCACTGACTTGCAGAACCCTGTATCTAAAGTGTCTCTGAAAAGTTTCTATAAAATTCCATCACACCTTACTTAACCAAACTAAGGCGATTTAAACACGTTACCTTTGTACCAACTAAGTTAGTTTGGGCCCAATACGACCGTGCAGTTATAATTTTAAAATGGTTTTATTGAATTTTCGTAGAATAATTTCATGAATGAGCAGATCACGACTTTTGAATTTTGCAAAAATGTACTTAAATGAGCGCTAACTAGGACCCTAGAGCACATATTTGGGGTCAGTTTAACTTTTTATATGTTTTTCCTGAAAGTTTTCTCCGCAAATAACAAACCAATGGAAATTTCGCACACAAATTTATATTATAAAATATATACTATGTATTGCATTTTGGATAATAGTTGTAGGCTTCATGATTGTTTATTATTATATTATTTACGAATTTTGATTTTAAAAAAATTCGCTAATAGATGGCTTTACAAAAAATTTTCAATTGAGCGCGAATTTGGGCTCCTAAAACCCGAACTCAAGGCCGGTTTGAGTTTTTATATGTTTATATATACACAGTGTGTCCCAAACTGGATGGGAATGTATTGCTATCTCCGTTATTATTAGGGATAGGAAGACGGTTAAATTAGTAATATTTCCTAGAATTGTGTGCTAGTTCCAAATATGACTTGTATTTTGAAAAAACCAAAATTTTTCGCTATCTTTTTTCTTCAATATCTGAGTAGGCGTTGACTTGACATGTTTAAGACTTACACATTACCAGGAGACCTTTTACAGAGTAATATTTTTGTGCTATTCTCAACTTTGGATTGTCATTTGTCTTTGAGCTACAGGTATCAACGTTTGTTTTTATTATGGTAGCCATATTTGATTTTTTGCTCGTGTGATAGCCTGTGAAAATATCTTTTCAATGATGTTCAACATGCTTAAGAAATCTTGTAATTGCACCGACAATTTTGAGAAAAACCGTTTTGAGGATAGTAGGCTATGAAATTCAATATAAGAAAACAAATGACAAAAAAAAAGTGTTCAAAAGGCAATCAACCATGGAGTGTAACAATAGACTTCTACTTTTAACATAGTTTTCCGTAATGATTCACGATAAAAAATAGGAACTTTGAGCACACCAATGAATCGGCCCATTATTACAAATGATATTTTACATTACAACATTATCATAAAAAAAATTATAATTTAATTAAATAGGTAAACCTAGTAAAAAAGCTAAATTTACTAACAGGACTTAATAAAAAGCAGAATAATGATTTACGAAGACGCCTTTGAAAAACAACAGAAGAAAGGTTGCTATGTATATAACACTATCGCGACGATTAAGAATACTGTCATTATTAATTATCTGAACAACTTAAAGTGTATTTAACACGTTGCTTAAATGTTGGACTAAGCAGTTTGTTTCTTGTTTACTTTATATATTATTTAACAATATGTTCAAAAATGAAGAATATTTTAACATGTTGGAATGTTATACTCGTTCTAACCGAAATACTGAATCAGCTGTAAATTCATACCAAAACAACTACCCAGAAAGACGACAACCAAACACCAAAATATTTCACAGACTAGTGACCAATCTATTAAACAGCTGTAGCTTCTACACAAAGAAACTACCAATGCCTACAAGTGAAGAAAGAAATAATGCCGCCTTACAGGCTTCAAACGAAAACCCTCCGCAATCTGTTCGATTTTATGGTGAACAAATTGACGTTCCAAAAAGTACGGTACACCTTGTATTAAAACAAAGTCATTACCATCCATACAAACCTACAATCCTACAAGGCTTAAATGTTGACGATTACCCTAAGCGACTTCAATTCTGCAGATGGTATTAAGGACAATGTCAGCAAGATGAAAATTTTCATTTGAAAATAATATGCACTGATAAATCCAGATTTACATGTTGTGGTGTATAGTCGCCATAATAGGCATTATTGGGCAAATGAAAATCTCCATTTAAAGGAAGAAAGACGATTGCAAGACAGATTTGGTGTTAATGTTTGGTGCGGCTTATTAGGTAAAGACGGTTGTTTTTTTTTGCAGATTAGACAGTTAATTCTAAAAAAATTAAGGTAACTTCATTGTTGGTCCGTTCTTTTTTGAAAATAATTTAACTGGGGAAATGTATCTTAATATCTTAACCTATTGAGAAATGATATCTTACCAACCATTAGTTCATGATAATTTAGACGAGATTTGGTACCAACAAAACCGTTGTCCAGCTCACAATGCTAGAATCGTCAAAGAATTTTTGTACCAAAATTTTAATAATCGTGTCATTTGTAACAATGGGCCGGTTCACTGGTGTGTTCGAAGTCCTGACATATTACCCATGGATTTTTATTTTTGGGGTACTCTGAAGAACGATGTGTATAAATTCGATCCACCACAATATAGCAATGAATTACGAACCAGAATCACGGAAGCTATATATCATATTAACCAAAACACCCTCATAAGAGTTTGCAGGCATATTTCAAAAAGGTGTATAAAGTGCATTGAACAAAACGGTGACCATATTGAACAATTTTCTATTTAGTGTATTTTTAAGTCTCTATTTTATTATTTGTTGGGTTCCGTTTCTAATTGTGTTGTTTTGTGGAGTTTAAGTTTCTATTTGTTATTGCCGATTTTCGTTATTAAACTGTTTCACATAATATTATCTAGCATTGTTACCTAATTAAGTATTCTATATTAAATCACAATATTTTTTTATCGTGACTTATTATGGAAAATTATGTTAAAAGTAGAAGTCTATTGTTGGACTCCCTGGACTACTGCCTTTTGAACATTGTTTTTTCATTTGTTTTCTGGTATTGGATTTCATAGCCTACTTTCCTTAAAACGGTTTTTCTCAAAATTGTCAGTACAATTACAAGATTTCTCAAGCATGTTGTACATCATTGGATAGCTCTACCATAATAAAAACAAACGTTGATACATATAGCTCAAAAACAAATGACAATCCAAAGTTGAGGATAGTACAAAAAGATTACTCTGTAAATAGTGTCCTGATAATGTGCAAGTCTTAGACATGTTATATCAACGCCTACTTAGATATTGAACAAAAAAAATCGACAAATTATGATTTGTTAAAATTAATTTGTAAACGAGAAGAGGCAGAGCAAAATACAACTTATATTTGGAACGAGCATGGACTTCTACAAAAGATTGCTAATTTAACCGTTCCCCTATCTGTAATAATAACGGAAATAGCAATACATTCCCATCCAGCTTGGGACACACTCTATATATAATTATATATATATATATATATATATATATATATATATATATATATATATATATATATATATATATATATATATATATATATATATATATATATATATATATATATATATATATATATATATATATATATTGTGCTGAGAATTGCAAAGGCTATATAAAGTTATAAAAACAAAAATGAAAACCCTTACGGAAACTACTAAGATAATGTTAAATTCTGATTATTGATTAAAAAATTGGGTGACCAGATTAGTAATGGGGGGTAGTAGTAGTACCACTGGTCAGTAGTAAGTAAAATACTTACGGTTTACACGTAATGCATATGGGTTATCTGTATATTGTATACATATCCACATCGTTCGACATATTTTACTGTACACTAAAACAGAAAACAAAATAATAACATTAAAATACAAGCACATTCACTATTATTGTTAGTCAGTGTTATTTGGAGAAGCAATGAAAGATATATAGCCATAATTTGTTGAAATGATCATTAATTATAATTCTTAAAAAGTATAACTAGCAATTTGGAAAATATCTCAGTTAAAGTGAAATTAAAAGAGCCAAAAATCTATATGTAGATAGATTGAAATATTAAGCATGAAATACATACCAAAGAATTATGTTATAAAATCAATTACCTGAAGGTAATGAACAAAACAAACCCCTGTATGATGTTTTCAATATGTAAATTTAGTTTTATTTATGTGAACAATGAACTGAAATGTACCCATATATGTGTCTGTGTTTGTAAAAAAACAATGAACTGGAAGTTACTAAAAACAGTGTAGTGTTCTGGAACTTTTAAATCAAGATTACAGCATAAAATGAATTAAATGTTAGAAAATTATTGTTGGTTATGTTATGTAGAAATAAGGTTAGGTCAGATGTCAATTTTAAGAATAGAATATTCAACTTACTCGACGGTTCCAAGGAGAATATCTGTCAAACATGTATTAATTAATTGGAAGAGAGAATGCTCTGAACAGACAGGAAACACCAAATGTTAGACGAATTTGGGCAACATTTCCGCTTTTGTTATGATTTATGGTTGGTTGTTGATGAAATTGAGATGCCAGAGAGCGTCATTCTTGCTTCCCATTTTAAATATAAATATTTTAAAGTATAAATTGTGCAAGGAAAATTCAATTTGCCGCTAAAACAAAGAAGAGACGTTACATCAAGTTTTTAACGTAAGAAAGTACGAGATAAGCAGTAAATATATCAAGAATACTTACATTTGAGGATACCCACTACCATTAGCGAGGAAGCCAAGGTTAGAGATTTATTTTGTTTAATGTATATCAGCTCAACAAGACAAATATTTCAATAAAAAGACAGCCCATTATGTCAAATATCATTTTAAGCAAATGTGTTTATGGGAAACTAAGATTTAAATGCATAAAATAGAAATCTTATAGGATAATTTAACCATAGTTCAACATTGCGAATACAGAGGGAGTGCAGGTCAAGGATCCATATTATTAATCAGAACATTTGAATGACAGCCGAAAATTCGGGTACTAAGATTAATCATTGTAAATTGATACTCTAAGTTTGACAAATTATATCAACGGATCCGTTTAGATTTTAAATTTGAAATTGTGCCAATAAAATTTGTTTACGAATTTTGAAACATAATTCTTTGAAACAAAATAAGATAAAATAAGGTTACTATAAATATTTACAGGCTATTTTTTCCCTATTTTGCAGAACTCACCACTGAGATAGCGTAAGTATATTAAAATATTTGAATACAATTTATTAGACATAGTTATATATATAGTAGAAGGATAGGCAACCCAAATAACCCTGAGATAACTTAAATCACAAATAATACAAGAGTCATAAACATTTTATTCAGATAAAGTTTCACATTATAAAATATACAGAGTCACCCATAACACATGGTGTAATATCATTATCATTTTTAATATCACTTTTTCATATAAATAAAATAAAAATTAATACCTAATATCAGTAAATAATACAAAAATATATAATAAAAATTCAAGCCAATTAGAATAATTGGCGCCCAACGTGGGGCACAGCAAAAATAGGGGAAACTAGCCATAACGTCCAGGCACAGCAAAACAGAGGAGCAAACTGCAACATCTGGGCACAGGAATTCTTAACATTGGTAGAGCCAGACCTGAAAAATAAAAATTTAATTACTGCCATCCTAAATAAATAAATTTAAACATAAAAATGTCGCAACAAAAGCAAACAAGAGCTAGAAAAACAAAGAAGACTGAAGAAATACAACAGGAGGAACAATTTGATGAAGGAGACACAGGAGAAGAGAAAACAGAAGAAATGTTAGTAAAAGAAACCGTATCGCAGGAGGAAATACCAGATAAACCGGAGGAGAGTGAAGAAACTGAAACGATAGAACCGAACGCACAAGAAGAAACGCCAAGTAAGGAACAAACCTATTGGCAACAAATGGCAAGTATGTTTCGACAAAATATGGAATGTATGAATGAAAAATTTGCGAAGCAAGAAAAAAATCTGAATGAAAAATTGCAGAAACAAGAAGAAAATCTAAGTAATAAAATGGCGAAGCAAGAAGATATGAAAAATCTAGAAGTATTTATACAGAATGTAACAACAGAAATCAAAATGGATATGAATAAATTACAAGAAAATGATACTATATTGAATAGAAACATTCAAGATCTCAGAGAAGAAACGAAAGAAAATATAGAAAAACTCAAGCAAGATATGGAAAACAGGATGGCAGGAAAATTAGAAGAGAGTGAGAAATATCTCATAGAGGAAATGAACAGGAAACAAAACACCTTGGAAAAGGAAAATGAGGTGGTAATTATACAAATAAAAAGTGATGTGGACGAGGCAAAACAGAAATGTCAACGAAATTGCCAGAAAATAGAAACCGAAATGAATACAGGGCTGCAAGAAATTCACGACCACTTATATAATCAAGCTGAGAAGACCAGAGAAGAGTTTACAAAAGTCAAAACGCAAATACAAATGGTTGACTCAGAAATAACACACATAAAAAAGAAAACAGAGGAGCAAATTGACAAGACGAGAGAAGAAATCTTCAACAAAATAAACAGCCAAAACACCAGGAGCTACAGTATGCCAATAAATATAGATACAGGAATAAAATTTGATGGGAATATAAACAAATTACACCCCAGAGTGTTTATCAACAGCATAAAGAACAAAGTACGATATATAACTGATATCAACGATGTAAAAGACGTGATAAGGATTCAGCTGGTAGGAAATCCTCTACTATGGTTTTCCAGTAGAGAAAATGAAATCCACAATGTAGAAGAATTTGAACTTCTTTTTATGAAATTTTACTGGGGAGAATTCCATCAAGGGATATTCAGAGAAAAACTTTACTTTGGACGGTTCGATTACAATCGAAATCAAGATTTTAGCAACTATTGTCTGCATTTATACAATACAGCGCAGTACCTACACCCGAGAATGGAGGAAGAAGAAATAGTCATGTATATCTCCAGGCATTTCGAAAACCAGATTACGGAGACAATTGCCATTAATAATATCAAAACGATGGAGCAGCTGTTAACTTATTTGACAAGAATAGAAAGAACCCTAAGAACAAGAAATATAAGAAATAAGGGTGAAAACAAACCAGACTACAGAAGACCAAATTATCAAGAGAATCAAAGATATGGAGGTAACACATATGACAATAGGGGACGATACAACCAAAATGAAGCAAGACCTGGGGTATCGAACAACAATGTGAACCCAAGAAATTATCAATATCAAAACAGGGATAGGAACAGAAATGACCAAGGAAATTACGATCACAATAGACCAAGATCAAGTCTATAAACTGAACTAAAAGTTTTCGGATAAACAACAATTCAAAATTCAAAATTAAAACAACTATAGACCAAGATCAAGTCTATAAACTGAACTAAAAGTTTTTCGGATAAATAACCATTCAAAATTCAAAATTTTAAACAAATAGTAAGTGGAACAGACGAAACAATAAAATAACCTAAACGACTTGTATGAATTTAAATAAAGGAAATTAATCTACCAATAAAAAGACCAGGAGAGCAAGGATTTTGAATTAATTGAACAATTTCGAAAGAAAGAGACAAATAATTTTGAAAATCAAAAGGCCAGGAGGCAAAAGAAAGGAATAAGATATATATATAAAAAAAGGGGGCTGTGAGCACAAAAGAGAAGTAACGTATAGGGAAAACTCGAGGCATATAATAAGAAAAGTGAAATAAGAAAATGACAATGACAGTGAACGCAGAGGATCATATGAAGCAAGCAGAAAAAAAATATATATATAAGAAAATGGACAAGAAGATAAAATTTTGAAGAATTCTAAAGATATATGGTAGTGAATGAGGAAAAGAATTATAGTTGGAGTAGCGAAACCAGTATAAAGAAGAAAATAGGCCCAAAAGAGGTTCTGATGAATAAAATGAATAATGAATATTGACATAAATATATGTAAATGAATTAATATAGAAATATAGTGTTAAAATGAAGAAATGTTAAAATAAAGAAGATTTAGGGGATAGATGATAAGATACAAATAAAAAAAGGAAACCATGTAAGAAATAAATTGAGATATATATATATATATATATATATATATATATATATATATATATATATATATATATATATATATATATATACCAGATGGAGAAAATATTTATTAAAAAGCTGCTAATCCGAGAAAATAAAGTTGAATAAAATAATACGTCGTTGTACATTGATGAGAAGAAAAGTCTGAACAAGAAGACCCGAGAAACCAAACGTGAAACTAGGAAAACCGTAAATAAAAGATTTTGTCAACAAAACCAAGTGACATTACGATTTACAAGTATTCGTCATCCACAATCAAACATTTCTGAGAGATATATACAAGAACTTAACAAGTATTTGAGGATAATGGTACACAGCGATCACCTAGAGTGGCAAGACAAGCTAAATATAATAGAAGAATTACTTAATAATAGTCCACATGCAATGACTGGACAATCACCGATTTATCTATTCAAAGATATCATGCCTGAAAGAAAATGGCTACAAAAAAATAATAAAACCTACGAAGAAGTAGTAAAAATGGTCAATAAATTAAATGAGAGACGTGCAGAGAAATGTGCAAAAAGGTTTTTGAAAAATAAATCTAAGAAATCGACATTTAAAAGAGGAGATTTAGTAATCATAAGGGCATTGCGAACCTCGAACTATAAGAAAAATATCAGTGCCAAGTTAATGATGCCATTTGAGGGTCCATTCGAGATCACAACAGAAAACCCAGTTAATAGTTTTGAAATCAAAGACCCAATCACAGGAAAAATTAGAGGAATATTTAATATACAAGATATATTCCACTTCTATCAATAACAATGAAAATAAAATATCAGCACGTATGTAAATTTTGCTTTCATTAATTTCGAGAATCGAAATAATGTATGCAAAATTGGGGGGTGTTGTGCTGAGAATTGCAAAGGCCATATAAAGTTATAAAAACAAAAATGAAAACCCTTACGGAAACTACTATGATAATGTTAAATTCTGATTATTGATTAAAAAATTGGGTGACCAGATTAGTAATGGGGGGTAGTAGTAGTACCACTGGTCAGTAGTAAGTAAAATACTTACGGTTTACACGTAATGCATATGGGTTATCTGTATATTGTATACATATCCACATCGTTCGGCATATTTTACTGTACACTAAAACAGAAAACAAAATAATAACATTAAAATACAAGCACATTCACTATTATTGTTAGTCAGTGTTATTTGGAGAAGCAATGAAAGATATATAGCCATAATTTGTTGAAATGATCATTAATTATAATTCTTAAAAAGTATAACTAACAATTTGGAAAATATCTGAGTTAAAGTGAAATTAAAAGAGCCAAAAATCTATATGTAGATAGATTGAAATATTAAGCATGAAATAAATACCAAAGAATTATGTTATAAAATCAATTACCTGAAGGTAATGAACAAAACAAACCCCTGTATGATGTTTTCAATATGTAAATTTAGTTTTATTTATGTGAACAATGAACTGAAATGTACCCATATATGTGTCTGTGTTTGTAAAAAAACAATGAACTGGAAGTTACTAAAAACAGTGTAGTGTTCTGGAACTTTTAAATCAAGATTACAGCATAAAATGAATTAAATGTTAGAAAATTATTGTTGGTTATGTTATGTAGAAATAAGGTTAGGTCAGATGTCAATTTTAAGAATAGAATATTCAACTTACTCGACGGTTCCAAGGAGAATATCTGTCAAACATGTATTAATTAATTGGAAGAGAGAATGCTCTGAACAGACAGGAAACACCAAATGTTAGACGAATTTGGGCAACATTTCCGCTTTTGTTATGATTTATGGTTGGTTGTTGATGAAATTGAGATGCCAGAGAGCGTCATTCTTGCTTCCCATTTTAAATATAAATATTTTAAAGTATAAATTGTGCAAGGAAAATTCAATTTGCCGCTAAAACAAAGAAGAGACGTTACATCAAGTTTTTAACGTAAGAAAGTACGAGATAAGCAGTAAATATATCAAGAATACTTACATTTGAGGATACCCACTACCATTAGCGAGGAAGCCAAGGTTAGAGATTTATTTTGTTTAATGTATATCAGCTCAACAAGACAAATATTTCAATAAAAAGACAGCCCATTCTGTCAAATATCATTTTAAGCAAATGTGTTTATGGGAAACTAAGATTTAAATGCATAAAATAGAAATCTTATAGGATAATTTAACCATAGTTCAACATTGCGAATACAGAGGGAGTGCAGATCAAGGATCCATATTATTAATCAGAACATTTGAATGACAGCCGAAAATTCGGGTACTAAGATTAATCATTGTAAATTGATAATATAAGTTTGACTAATTATATCAACGGATCCGTTTAGATTTTAAATTTGAAATTGTGCCAATAAAATTTGTTTACGAATTTTGAAACATAATTCTTTGAAACAAAATAAGATAAAATAAGGTTACTATAAATATTTACAGGCTATTTTTTCCCTATTTTGCAGAACTCACCACTGAGATAGCGTAAGTATATTAAAATATTTGAATACAATTTATTTGACATAGTTATATATAGTAGAAGGATAGGCAACCCAAATAACCCTGAGATAACTTAAATCACAAATAATACAAGAGTCATAAAACATCTTACTCAGATAAAGTTTCACATTATAAAATATACAGAGTCACCCATAACACATGGTGTAATATCATTATCATTTTTAATATCACTTTTTCATATAAATAAAATAAAAATTGATACCTAATATCAGTAAATAATACAAAAATATATAATAAAAATTCAAGCCAATTAGAATAATATATATATATATATATATATATATATATATATATATATATATATATATATATATATATATATATTGTTTTAGTGAGCCAGTAGTGAGATTTGTATTGTATTATGTAACTAACTTTAGTGACGATAACATTGCTGATCCACATTATGAACCGGATGGCAGGAGGGTTCGTGGCAAATAGGATTCCACCAGCGCAACAGTCCACCAAGTTCTGAGGAAGAAACAATAATGATTGTTCCGGAAATGGAGGAACTTCCAATGACTACCACAGTTTCTTGTGCACAACAAGTATTAAGGTCTGCACGCAGCAAGTGCATTATGATAGCGAATTTGTATTAAATAATTCAAAGTTGAATTTGTTATTTACATATAAAGTTGAATCTTAGTACGTGGTAATATTTTACTGTGGCAATATAATTACCAAACTTCATCAAAATAACTGTATTATTTATTGGGATACAATAATTCTTTCCGAATTTTTTCGTGGAAAAACGATCGGATTGGCTAAGGAAGTGAATTGAGAAAAACTTGGGGACGCAGCAAGTGCGTTATAGTTGTGAATTTTCATAAGAATTGTACACTATTAGTAAGATATATTATTAAAACTAGTACTTTATATTTAAATGGACTTTGGAGATCGATTTTAGAGTCCATGTTAGCGATCACTTGAAAACACTTCTTTTTTATATGGAGCTAGAAAAATAAAATTTGCTCTTAGATAAAATATGTAAGTACTGCAAGTGTCATAAAAAAATTACAAATTTTATTAAAGTTACAAAAGTTACAGATAAACATTAATATTTACAAAGGGTATGCACCTCTTAAATTATAAATATGGCAGGTATTTTTCCATATTAATTGCTTGGATGGTTTTGTTTTTGTCAATTCATCCAGTTTTTGCAAACAATAAACAACAAAAAAGGTTTATTAAAACAAATTTGTAGTTATCCGCGAAACTCATTATGTTATTTTTCTTTAATTTAGTACCCACGATGCGTTTACATTGGTGTTACTACAGTTCAAGATTGAATATTCTAGCTTAATGGAAAATTTATTGAGCTATCGGATTTGAAATATTTTTACCAAAAATGTCTACCATAACGTATTTGCTGCACCCAGACCGTTTCCAACACTTATTTACTGTTGCTGTATCCATACTTTTTAAAAAGGATAAAACATTCAAGCTTACTATGTAAGACTGGAAAACAAGGCAACCTCAAAATGATTTTTGGAAAAATATTTAATAAAACGAAATGAGAAAACAATTTAAACATAAATTGAAAATCTTGGTTCGCTGCTTCCTCGCGGGGGCTTTCCTTTCCCTTTTGCATGCCTACAATCACCCTCAATGCATAAACAAGAACAATGTAAACAAGAAAAATTCGTTTGGAGCAACCACTAAGAAAGTTACGGGTTACGGCGCGCGGTAAACAGGATTTTAAGGAGGTATAGCTGCAAAATGGGATAAAGGCAGTTGAAAGAGGTCCAACTAAGCTGTTTGTTTTGCACTTTCCCCTAACATTTCCTTTTTTATATTGTTCTCTGCCCAACACCCTATTCACTCTTGGTCCCGTAACTTTCTCGTGGGCTGTTTGCAACAAATTCTTCTTGTGGTTTGGGCATCAGGAAGGAGTCCGAAGCATATTTCTGAAAAGATTTTTCTAAACACTTCCCATGTGCTAATCTGCAAATTTACCCAAAATCCAAATCAGTGAAGTATTTTTTGAGTTATCTGTTGGTTGGATACATACATACACACACACAGATATATATATATATATATATATATATATATATATATATATATATATATATATATATATATATATATATATATAAAATAAGCCACCGCTCAAATTGTTGGCTAAAAATCTTCAGATTATATCGACAGCAAGAAGAACTGTTTCAGCAAATGACAAATGCATCGCAAGAGTCGAAAACATTTTTCCCCAAAGAGAGCAGAAGTATACGTGTCTGTCGCAATTTTTTTTAAATGCTTTAGAATATTCCAATTCCTCTGTTATTGCCGAATTATGCGCTGCCATGAAAAAGTCGCCAATGCTACCCGCTGTGAAGGAAAATGGAAGAACCATTGGAAAATATGTAAGAAAACGTCAACAGTTATAAGTCTTGTGTTAGTTATTATTGACGCAACAATGCACCCAACATTAACTATCTGCCAACACAATGAACAGTGAAATATATGTTTTTCAATTTTAATAGTAAACCTCCTGGATATTGAACTGTATAAACAAGCTTTAAAAAGTCTGCATATTACTTTGTGTATACCAAAATCAGACGTTTGTGTCGACTACTAAACCTACAAGAGATCTTAGGCAGAAAATAGCGATATTCAGTCGGCATTTGCAAATGAAGAAGAATAGAACCTTTACAAAACTATGGCTAGAATGGCCAATGAAAAATATTGCCAGGATAATCTTGTACGCGAGAATAGATCCGATAAAATATATTCAATGGATTTACAAAGGGTGATTTTAATCCCCGATATGCCCCTCTTGAAAGACATCCATTTGATAAGCCGCATTCAATTTAACATTATGTTCTCGCCAAAGTCTCCACTAAATAATTATTGCTCTGGGTGGTACTAAGGTATTGCAGTACGTGACAGCAATAATATTGTTGATCCTTTGTACAGAGTTTTCCAGGAAGAACGAGGTGTCATTGAGTTTATTTTCTAGTCAGACAATTGTACAGGACAAATAAGAGCTGGATATTGTAAACATGCTTAATATCGCTGGTCATTCAAGAATATCTAACAAAGGGACATACTTATATTAGTGCCGGTGATATTCGTGGGAACATTGAACGATAAATATCTAAGATTGGTAATGTACATGATTATAACAATTTTAAGACATCAGTAAACTCTTCAAGAAAAGACGTTGCCTTTCTTGATCTGAATCTTTTTCATAAGTCGGAGGAAGAAGAGGCAAGTCTGATGGAAAAGCAAATGATCCTCTAAATGCATTTTTACTAAATCGTATAGTTCATGTGGTTTTCAAAAGGGAGGGAGACAAGATGCTTAGAATTTAAAACTAATTTTGACAAGCCGCAGTAGGATTCTTTGGATCTTATGCAGAAAAATGTAGTTTTAAAAGTATGCCTGATACGCTGAAACCTGTGGTTTAAAATCTAAAAAGAAAGAATTTATAAAAGGTTTGGCGCCTTTAGTGTCCAGAAATATGATTGATTTTTTGAAAAGTATTTTTGAAACTGATACTGCCCAGGACCTGCTCGAAAACTATGATATCGATAATTTAAATAATAGTGAGTATAGATTGGAACCTGTGGTGAGCACTGATAAGTACATTTTGGAAAACCCAATTCGTCATAATACAGTTTTCAGACCTGACGATCGTTTGGATAAGAAAGTTGGCATCATCAGATGGATGAAAAAACTTTATTCATTCAACTATATTGTGATGAAGTGGACCCCCCTATTTGTAATCATTAAATAACAGTCTTTAGTGCTTCAATTTGAGTTAAATAGACTTGCAAAAGTAAATGTTTGTGTTTTATTGTCGTAGATGCTAGATATTGTTAAAAATAAAAATGTTTTATATTCTGCTTCAAAAACCAAGTAAGTACCAGATCAAAGGCTAACACAACAAATAAAATAACTTAAAATATGAGAAAAAACCACCACAATAATGTATAACAAGTAACCAAAATATCTTGGAAATAATTTGAATATACATCGAAGGCCCAACAAAAACATGAAAACTGGTTCAATTCATTTTACTGATTTTATCACATACTGTTTTTTTGGCATGGAGCAGCCGCTTTATTTTGGGACAAGGAAATATAGCAAACTCGGTTTTGTAGGTGAATTATAACATTAAAAAGAAACAGTAAAATTAGTCATAGCTAGATAATTACAATAATTAACATACTGTTCCAAATTAATGTGCGTTTGGCGGGTTTTACAGGTAGGTTATTTAAAGGTCAAGTTTAAATATTACAATGATTAAAATATTTAATTTTCTACGCAAGAAGAGCTATTATAAGACCAATTATTTAAAACGGTATTATTATGTAACAAGTCACGTATTATCTGTGTGTAACAAGCATTATTCTTTTGGATTGAGACTTTTGTAGAGATACACCACAAAAAGTCTGGACGCAGCAAATGCTTTACGGTAGCAATTATTCATAGACATGTAATAAAACGCAGATTCACCTGGAAAAAAACCAAAAATAATAACAGAGTTATACGCTAGGTACGTCTTTCGCCAACCAAGTTGCCTTCATAGGTAGCTGTCGATAAACTGTTTTAAAAATCCACAACTCGCTACAAGTTTTTTCTTACGTAAAATGTTATTTCAAAAAAACTTACTTAAAAAACTTTACCCAAAGAATTCACTAATATATTTTCACCAAAATTTCCTATAACCACTTTTTTGTACAAAACCTTATTAAAACTTTTTCCAGCAGCTACTCCGATCTCTAAAAAAGTCTGTACGCGCAAGTGCGTTGTGGTAGTGAATTGTCATAAAATTCATACCAAATATGTCTTTTTAGAGGCTTTTCGTAGAAAAGGTTCACAACATATATATATATATATATATATATATATATATATATATATATATATATATATATATATACTCTACAGGACCAGGCATATATTTGGAATAATAAAGGAAATAATTAAGAAAAAGGTTTCAAAAAATATTTTGATTAAAAATTGTTGAACCAAATTGCTGACTATTTGTGTTACCTTGATTTTTTTTGACGATTTCAATTGTTACCATGGTAACAGCCAACTATTTATTAATCTACAAACTATCCTGCGCCCAGGAACATGAAATATTAGTCAGTTGGATAATGAAATTTCGGGGAAAAAAACATGTTTGTCTCATAAAAACTTTTATTTAGTAATTAATTCATTTTGAACGTTTACTGCAGTCTCGCCTATGGATTTTTTTTATTGATCTGCCCAACATTTGCCTTTTATCGGCGATGACACAATTGGACCATTCTATATCAAAAAAAGTTTGACTTTAGCAACATATCTAAATCTATTAAAAGATAGTGTCGTGACAAAACGACAAACCCAATATGTTGACAACCAGGATATTCCAGCTAGACGGCCGAACTTTCTTTATTAACATTTTCCGTCACAGATGCGTTGGACGTCGGAGAGAAATATAATGGCAGCTCGGGCACTTGATTTAAGCTCGTGTAATTTTTTACCGGGTCACGCGAAAATATAAGTGTATCAAGAGCGGCCAACTGATTAAGTTAACCTGGGGGCTCGCATTCTTGGCGCAGTTAGAGCAGTCAGACAAGAAGCATTTTAAAATGCCAGAAGATAGTTTTTGTAACGATTTAATTTATGTTTTGAAAATAATAAAAGGCTTTTGCACATTTATTTTGACATATTGCGATACTTTATTTTGTGTATTTAATTTATGGGGCAACCGTTGTTTTATCGCTAGACTGGCGATAAAAAATTAAAATTGTTTTTTTTTAATTAGAATTATTATTTTTCAACCTCAATAAAATTTAATAATCTGTAGGCAGTAAAATTGGTAGATGAAAATAGTGAGAAATATATAGGTTTTCATTTGGAAAAAAAAAGATGGAAATTTGGTATGTCAAAAAATTTGAGGGTCACACAAATATGTTAATAAATTAGTCCAACAGCGTCTATTCGGAATTTTTTTATATTTTTTATTCTTTTAAAATTATTCCTATTACCCCAAACATATGCCTGACTCTGTATGTATCAAGTAAGTTGGCTGATATATGTAGTGAGATTATGAAAATAGGCATATAAATAAAACTATCCAAGTTTGAAACATGTTTTGCTACAATATATTTGTTACAGAGAAGTTATAATTAAGTAATAAATTAATAATATCTACAACTAGTTTTGACTATCAATCTAAATTTGAAGGTTTGGTGTCAAGCTGCGATTCAGGTTGCTAACGCTTCTACTAATTTTGTAATTTGTAACATATTTTGATTGTATAATGTTATTTATTTGCTTATACTAAGCTTCTGTTATTCCAAAAATATTTGTTTGAACGGTACTCTAGTGAAATATCCTGAAAGGATGCTAGTGGTAATCTCAGCCATTGGCTGTTGTATAGCTCCTTGCAAGTCCTTGTTTACAGCTTCCCAGTTTTCATTAAGCACTTTATTCAATTGGTCTCCTGAAAAATAAAATTTACTTCTAAATAAACTTTTTACTAAAAACTATATCCAATAGATCATAGTTTCCAAATCACTTTCATTGTATTTGTTATACATTTTGTACAGCATTTTACATATTTTATTTACGTTTGTTTTCAAGCTGTGACTTTTAATTTGCAAAACTTATGCTGGTTACGTATTCCTATGTTACATTAATGTATTAGCTATGAGTAATTTTTTGTAGGAAACACTAGTGGCGACATCCCGATGTTAAAAAAAAAATTGAAACCCACATCAGGGTTTCAATTTTTATACGTTTGTATATATATATATATATATATATATATATATATATATATATATATATATATATATATATATATATATATATATATATATATATATATATATATATATATATATATATATATATATATATATATATATATATATATTGCTATAGATAGCAAATGATAGGAAATATTACGAAATTTTAATGGGAAAACGGGAAATTTATGCATACTAGTATATATAAAATAAGTGTATACACCCTAATGTAGCAATGAAAGAGTTTTGGCAGGAGATGTCAACGCCCGACATGAATGTCAGTGACCCATGTAGCAACCCTCGATGTTAAGTTACATTCGAGTAATAAAAAAATTATATATTCTAGAAATATCCACAAAGAAACCAAGAACAATGCTTCAGTTTTGTAGGGAGGAATGAGGCACCTTGGGAAACCACGAATGTCAGACACATGTTACGAATACATGATTCAAGTTACACATATTAGTGAATTTTAATTAGTAGAAGCTAGCTGTAATTATAAGGAACCCAACCTGATGATTAGGACGTATGTTCTCAGCTCTATAATAAATTTTTGCAGGTATATGCTACCCATAAAGTAAAGTAGAATACCATAGCAAAATGGCGCCCAAGTCGTGGGACTTCTAAAAAAAAAAAATTGACCTAAAAAGAACATGATTTTAAAAAAAAAATTTTTTTGTGTGTAAAAATAAAGTTATTTTCATAGAAAATTTTAATAAAATAAACATTTGTTCGCAATATAGCACATGATTGGCACAAATACAGGGTTTCTGTTAAATTTTAATAAAATTTTAATTACGTTAGAATAAAGCAAATTTTCATGAAAACGTAATAGTATTTTAAATGCAAGGGATTTAGAAGTAAACCAATTTTAAATAAATTAGCACGACTCATTTAAATACAGTAAACTTAAATAAATCAATTCAACCGATTTATTGAAAATTAGCAAAAATTCTAATACCGTATGATATTTTAATATATGAAACAGTAAGTTGCACACATAACCAATGGTTTTATGAAAAATAAATATAGGTGGTGTATTTGAAAGGGTCAAAGCTTAGAAAGGGGGACAATTAAATTTTAAATTCACAAGGAAATTAAATAAATCAAGCTTGAAAATGTCCGGGGAAAAACAGTTAGAAAGTGATAAACCAATTGGGCCAGAATCTGAAGTACCTATAATCAGCGTACCTGAAGATCCGGAGAAAATGGCAGAGCCAGAACCACAAAAACCTAAACAGTTCACGGAATGGAGGGGACGTAAAGCAAGTTCGGAAGAAGGGACCATATCACAGGAAGAAGAAGAAGCCGAATATCGGGGCGATGAAACCTTTATAATAGAAAAAGAAAAGGGACAGAATAGCGCTGTCAAAGAAAGTTCTCAGGAGCAAACAGTAAAAGGACAGGAGGAAGATTCAAAAATGGAGAAGTTATTCGCCGTTTTGTTCAAGAAAATGGAAGAAAACAACAACAAATTGGAAGAAAACAACAACAAATTGGAAAAAAACAACAACAAATTGGAGGAAAACCATAAAGAAATTAAACAAGATATTAGCAAGTTGGAAAAACAACAAAAAGAATATATTAAACATACGGATGAAAATTTTGGGAGATTATATGAACATATACAACAAAACAAAACGGAGATTTTAACAGAAGTAAACAAAAAACAAAGAGCTATGGAAACCAGTTTCCTCATAAAAATACACCAGCTGGACGATGAAGTAAAAACCACACAAAAAACATGCCAAGTAAGCCACAAGACAATCAAGACGGAGCTGGACGCGGGAGTTCAGGCATGCCATGACAAAGTACGGGAAGAAACCGCAATGAGGAGGTACGACATCAAAAAGGTCGAAACATTAGTAAAGTCAGTGGACCGAAATGTGGTCAGGATAGAACAGGAAACCGCTGAACAATTAATAAAAATAAAGGAGGAAATCCAAAATGAAACTAAACAGCATATTTCCAAAGCAATCGTCATGCCAAGCTATAGTATGGACCACATGCAAATGGGGAATGACCCGAGTATGAAATTCACTGGGAACATTGGCAAATTACATCCCAAAGTGTTCGTGCAAATGATCAAGGACAAACTGCATTTGATCCATAGTGTGAGCGATATGAAGAATATAATAAGGGCCCGACTAACGGGAAACCCGCTGTTGTGGTTCTCCACCAAAGAGAGCGAAATGTCGGAATTCGCGATTTTTGAACGAAAATTTTTACAATTTTACTGGGGTGAACATAGTCAAGGTTTGTTCAGAGAGAGGTTGTATTTCGGTAAATTTAATAGTAATCAGGGCGACGACTATAGTCACTATTGCCTAAATTTATACAACATAGCACAATACCTAGATCCAAAAATGAGAGAGGAAGAAATTATCATGTGTATAGCTAGGCATTTTGAGGCGCAAATTGCCGAAAATATCGCCATACAAAATATCCAAACCATGGACCAGTTGATCAACTATCTGGCTAGGATCCAACAAAGCAGGAGAAATAAAAATGATCACACAGGAAATAATCAGAGGTATCAGCCGAACCGCTTAAATTCGAATGGCAATTGGAACAGGTCCGGTGGCAATAACAATGGCGGAGCAAATCGGCAAAGCAATAACAATTATTATTATAACAATAATAATAATAATAGAAAATTCACGAACAACAATCCTGAAAGAGAACGGGACACAGGCCAACAAAGGAGAACGGAAAATCCTGAAGGACGACGTGACCAAGATAATAGGAGAAATTATCGAGTCCGAGTGAGCAGCGAAGAGGCTAGGCAGCGAAACGATCGCCAAAGAGATCGGGATAGATTGCCCAGTATCCCGGAAGACCCGATAGAAAACACTATACCCGAATTAACGAGGCATAGTAGTTCTCTAAGTAATAATGCACAAGTGAACGGTCAGGCAAGGTTAATTAGTAATACCCAGGTCGACGACATGGGCAGCTACGAACATGTTCCAAATTATATAGAAAGTCGTAGAAATTTTTAAAACAACCCACGCATGAAAATCACAAAATTAAGCCCTGTATAAAAAAATATGCAAACGTCGTCTATGAACATCCAAAGGAATTTATAAAATTAAACGAAATACAAAATCAAAATGTGGGAGAGGATGAAGGTATGATATATTTAAAGGCGGAAGTTAATAGTAATAAAGCCAATATTATTTTAGATAGTGCATCAGAAGTATCCCTTATTAACTATGACTACCTAGTGAAAAATAAATTAAATAAAAGTATTATAAAAGTTCCTAAAATTACAGTGTTAGGCGTAAACAATAAAAAATTAACGGAAATAAATGAAATGATAGTTTTGAATGTGAATATTAGGAAAGAAATAAGTATAGATTTGCAACTTTTTATTGTCAAAGGTATGGAAATGGACATTTTATGTGGAGCAGACATGCTAAATAAGCATAAGTTTGTGTTAGATTATAAAGAAAAAATAATTGAAGTGAGTGACATTAAAATAAAAATGTATTCACAAGTGAAAAATGAAATTGCCAGTAAGCAAATATTCAATAATAAATATGAATATAATGATTATGAACCGTTTAAAAAACGAGATAATGAGAGTGTGTATGAAGAAATAAATGTAAGAGAGAATGAGATAGCAGAAATGAAATGTCCACCAGAATATAAATTGGCAATAAAAGAGTTACTAGAAAAACATAAACAATTGATAAAGGATGAAACTAGATTTGCAAATGAATATACGCATAAATTTGAAGTGCAGGATATACAGAATTTTAAAGCAAAAAACTATCCAATTCCATTTAAATACCGTGAACAAATAGCCACAGAAATAAATGAAATGCTCAGATTAGGAATAATAGAACATAGTAATACGAGATACATAAATCCGGTAGTAGTAGTTAAGAAAAAAAGCGGGGAACTTAGAATATGTCTAGATGCGAGAAATGTAAATAAATACTCCGTCCCACAGTACGAAAGCCCATTGGCAATTGATGCGATTTTCGGCAATATAACTCCAGCATCAATATTTACGAAAATAGATTTAAAACATAGCTTTTGGCTCATTCCGTTAGAAGAACACTGTAGGAAATATACAGGTTTTTCAATTAATGGTGTTATATACCATTTTAAAGTAGTTCCTTTTGGAATTCAGTCAGCATGTAGTGGGCTTGTTAGGGCGGTACATAAAATATTAGATAAGTATGAGAATTTTACGGTACATTATATAGATGACATATTAATTTTTTCCAAAACAAAGGAATAACATTATACGCACATCAAAACCATTTTAAATGAATTAGACAGGGCCGGACTGAAAATTAATGTAAATAAATGCCAGTTTTATCAGAAGGAGGTAAAATTTTTAGGGTATGTTTTGAACAAAGAAGGGTTTATGATGGATGAAGAGAGGGTTGAAGTCATTAAAAATTTTAAAAGGCCCCATGATTTAAAAACATTGCGGAGTTTCTTGGGAATGATAAATTATTTTAAAAGGTTATTACCAGACATTTCTGAAAAAACAAGAATACTCACGGAATTGTTAAAGAAAAATCAGACTTGGAAATGGGATGAAGGAAAAGAAGAAAGTTTTGTAGCTATAAAGGAAGAATTCCAACAAAATTTAAAGGTATTTTATCCGGATTATCAATCGAAATTTATTTTACAAACCGACGGTTCAATGTATAGGTATGCAGGGGTGCTTTTGCAGGAAAGGTACGACACCAGAGTTCCCATATGTTTTGTTTCTAGGATGACAAAGGCACACGAGAGAAAATACAGTGTGAGTGAAATGGAGCTGGCCTCCATAATATTTTGTATTAAAAAGCTACGTTTCTATTTACTAGGGGGCAAATTTCTTATTGAAACTGATCACTCAGCTCTCACCTCAATATTAGATAATAAATTTGCGAATCAAAGGGTACATAGATGGGCGATATTATTACAGGAATATGATTATGAAATTGAACATATTCCAGGGAAATTAAATGTAGTAGCCGATGCACTTACTAGAGAAGAAGGTAAAGGAAAAGATACGAGGAAAATCAAAATAGGGGTAAATGTATTGAGGGAAAGCAGTGGAGAATTTTCACGACAAGAGATCATATCAGATCAAGTAAAACTAACATCCAGAGAAAAAAGAGGAACTTGGGTCGAAAATGAAATTATATTAAAGAAAATAAATGAATATGAGCTGTACTGCATAACTAATGAATTGGCAGCAAAAATTTTAGCAAGTTTACATATAGAACACGGGCATATAGGATCAAGGAAACTATGGTTGCTTTTCAGGGAAAATTTTATTAGTAAATCAGATACGAAAGTAGCGAAAAAAATAACCAGGGAATGCCATGAGTGTCAGCTATTGAAAATTAAAAATATAGTTAATAAAAATACCGTAAAAAGCATCGTGGCCAACGAGACCTTGGAAATAATAGCCATAGATTTTTTGAGCAATCTACTAAAGGGAAAACACGGGTATAAACATATATTAGTAGTAGTAGATGTGTTCTCTAAATTTGTAAAATTATACCCATGCAAGAAAACTAATGCCAAGGAAACAATGAAATCATTAGATAAATATGTAGAAGAAGTAGGGAAATTTAAAGAATGCATATTGGACAATGCGACTTACTTCCGGAGTGAGAATTTTCTAAAGTACGCCAGACAAAAGCAAATAAAATTGAATTTTACCAGCATCCGACATCCAGCAGCAAATCCATCGGAAAGATACATTGCCGAAGTCATTAAGTTTCTAAGACTATTATGTAAAGATGATCACCGAAATTGGGTAGATCAATTAACAAAAATAGAGGATTACCTAAACAATAATCCCAATACGAATACCGAGCAATGCCCAGTATTCATCCTAAAAGGAACGAGACCACCTCGAAAATGGATAACTGAAGAAAAACATGCATATGATCAAATTAAAGAAGATCTGAGAAGAAAAATCCGACGAAAAGCAGAAAAATATAAAAGAAGAGAACAACATAGAATTAGAAAAAGGGTGAGATTTAAAAAGGGAGATTTAGTAGTCCTGAAATCATTTAAAAAAGTAGAAGGGGGAAAGGACATATGTCCCAAACTGTTATTTAGAAATGAAGGCCCATATATAGTAAATAATGAGTTGCCACAAAACAGTTACGAATTAAAAGAAATAGGTAATGATAAGATAAGGGGCATTTTTAATATAGAACACGTGTATAAGTACCACTAGCTAAATTTATACCCTGAGTACAGAAAATATAACAAGTAGGCATTTAAATAACCCGAAGAATTTATACCCTGAGTATAGAAAATAAAACAAGTAGGCATTTAAATAATGACCCAAAGAAATACGAATCAGAAAAGCGAAATTTCATAAGAAAATTTAAATGATAATAAATAAGGAGCAATGCTCGAATTAGATGCAGTTATTGGATAAGTCAATTAATATAATCATAATTCAACGGTGAAAAGGGGGAAATAAGTTAAAATAAAATAGAAAATTATTATTATTATTGAGTAATAGGAAACATGGAATCAGTAGACGAGAAAAATATGTAAAAGGTCTAAAAGACAGAAACCGGTTAAAGTACCGAGAAATAATTATAATTAGCAAAAAGATAGAATATATAAGGGTCGGATTGATAGGAAAGAATTTGTATAGATGGTGTAGCGATAAGATTGAAATATGAAAAAGGTGAAGTAAAATGATTAACGATACAAAGATATCGGTCATTTAAAATGAAGTATAGTATAAGGGCGATCCCAAGGAGGTCGGTCCCGAATTATTGAAGTATATATGTGAATAGAATATTGAAAAGAATATTGAAAGTATATAGAATGAATAATGAAAATATAATATGATGCAAGTAATAGTGAAATATGTATAGGGGGTATGTGAAAAGTCAGAAGTAGGGAGACCGTATATGTTATGTAGAAAAGATAAATTATTAGAAGTTGATAAATAAAAGAAGTATTACATAGTCCTATTCCATGGTAGTATAAAGATATGATAATTTAGCATAATGAAATAAGATTGAAAGGAAAGATACCCCATAAAAATATGACAAATAAAAATACCAATAACTGTCATTTATTGAAATGAAATCTGAGGGAACGTTAAATAAGTCGAAATAACCAGGGGATGGCATAAATTTAGATCATATAGAACAATCAATTGATTTGCCAAAAGAGAGAAATATATAAAACCAATTGGTGAGCCATAAAAAGCGGTGTTGAATAAAATAAAATGTTTTAGTTATTAAAGTGGCATACAAGTCGATTATGAATTAAATTTAAGAGTTTTAATATTAGAATGTCATGAAAGGCAATTTTAAATAAAATAAAGGGTTGTAATGATTGAAATGTCATAAAAGTCGATTTAGAATAAAATAAAATTTTGGAATGTCAAAAAAGGCGATTTTGAACAAAATATTTTAGTCAATGAATAAAGATGATCTGACTAGCAAACAGTATCCAGACTCACTTTTAGAAAGGGGGAATTGCTATAGATAGCAAATGATAGGAAATATTACGAAATTTTAATGGGAAACGGGAAATTTATGCATACTAGTATATATAAAATAAGTGTATACACCCTAATGTAGCAATGAAAGAGTTTTGGCAGGAGATGTCAACGCCCGACATGAATGTCAGTGACCCATGTAGCAACCCTCGATGTTAAGTTACATTCGAGTAATAAAAAAATTATATATTCTAGAAATATCCACAAAGAAACCAAGAACAATGCTTCAGTTTTGTAGGGAGGAATGAGGCACCTCGGGAAACCACGAATGTCAGACACATGTTACGAATACATGATTCAAGTTACACATATTAGTGAATTTTAATTAGTAGAAGCTAGCTGTAATTATAAGGAACCCAACCTGATGATTAGGACGTATGTTCTCAGCTCTATAATAAATTTTTGCAGGTATATGCTACCCATAAAGTAAAGTAGAATACCATAGCAATATATATATATATATATATATATATATATATATATATATATATATATATATATATATATATATATATATATATACTTTATTTGTTTGCTGTACTTCTTGTGATTTTTTATTTGGTGACGTGGACTGCAGTTTCGAACCGTCCCGGCTCATCATCAGCACACTACTAATTATGACCGTTCCTGTGTGGTCTATGGCTGAGATTGTACGTGACGTCTGCGCGTTGAGGTTCTATTGGTTGGCTTACTGTTCTCTGATTGGTTGTTTTCGGACTGTGTCGAGTGTATCGGTTTCCTGTTTTGATTATTGTGGTTTGATAATTTGTCTATTTGTATGGCTTTTATTAAGTTTTGTTTAAAGGTTTGTCTTTGGATTTGTTCTGGGATTAATTGTTTCTTTGCTGAATGTAGTATTGTTCTCAGATTTCCATTTTTTGTGGTCTTTAATATGTTTTATTAGTTGTAGTTGGTTGAAATCTGGTTTTTGGTGTTTTCTGTTGTAAATGTGTGTAGCTGTGTTTGATTTGTAGCTAGGTATGTGGATTTTATCTAATGCTGTTATATGTTCCTTAAGTCCTGTTTATATTAATTTTTGTATCATTCCTATATATTTTTTATTGCATGTGTGACATTATATTTGATAAATTCCGTTTAAGTCGTGTGGGTTGTGTTTCTGTTTTTTATTTATTTTGTTTATTTTCTTATTCGTTTTGTAGCTCATTTTTACGTCATATTGTTTGAGTGTTTGTGTAATTTTTTGATGTGGTTGTTATACGTGAATGTTGTGTATTTTGTGTTTGTTCCGGGTGTTTTGTTTTTGGTTTTGCTGATTTGTTTGTTTTTTATTCCTTTTCCTAATTTTTTATTGTTTTCTTGTTGTATCCATTTCTTTGTGCTATTTGTATTATGATGTTGTATTCCTTTTCTGGTTCGTGATTATGAAGTGCCACATTTAGCATTATGTTTATTATGTATCTGTATGCGGCCATTTTGTGTGTGTGGGGGTGTATTGAGTAGTTAGGTGTAGTGATGTCTGTTTGCGTAGGTTTTCTGTATGTTTTGTATTCAATTTGGTTTTCTTTTATGATTAGTGTTAAGTCTAGGAAGTTATGGTGTTGTTTGATCCTTTTTATATTGTAAATTTATGTGGTTGTTGATTTGGTTTAATTTTTCGAGGATATTGTCGATGTTGGTTTTTTGGTTGTCATATATTATTAATATATCATCGACGTATCTTATCCATTTGATGTTTGTGTCTGTTTCTTTTATAATGGTTATCTTCTAACTGTTTATATATGTATTGTATGTATATTTCTGCCATGATGCTTGATAGTGGAGATCCCATTGGTAGTCCGTCTTCTTTGATGTAGTATAAAATGAGAAAAAATAACAGAAACATTTAAACAATATGACGTAAAAATGAGCTACAAAACCAATAATAAAATAATAAACAAAGTAAATAAAAAACAGGAACACAACTCCCACGAATTAAACGGAATATATCAAATAGAATGTAACACATGCAATAAAGAATATATAGGAATGACAAAAAAAAACAATAGAAAGAAGATTCAAGGAACATATAACGGCATTAGATAAAACCCATATACCTAGCTACAAATCAAACATACCTAAACACATTCACAACAGAAAACATCAAAAACCACATATCAACAAATTACAACTAATAAAACCTATTAAAGACCACAAAAAATGGAAATCTGGGAACCATACTACATTCAACAAATAAACAATAAGGAACAATTAATCTCAGAACAAATCCAAGTACAAACGTTTTAACAAAACCTAATAAGATCCATACAAATAGACAAATTATCTAACCACAATAATCAAAACAGGAAATCGATACACTCTACACAGTCCGAAAACACAACCAACCAGAGAACAGTAAACCGACCAATGGAAGCTCAACGCGCAGACGTTATGTACAATCTCAGACATAGACTACACAGGAAAGCTCATAGTCAGTGATGATGAACCTGGACGGTTCGAAACTGCAGTCCACGTAACCAAATAAAAAATCACAAAAAGTACAGCAAACAAATAAATTGTATATTTAAAAGTGGTTACAGTGCAGATTAGAAAATATATAAAAGCCACACAAGGTAATAACGCACAAATAATTAACAACAATAACGAATAACACGTGTAACGTGTAGAGTGTGTGACTACAAAATAGTGAAAATTCCGGAAAAATGAACACAACACAAGATAATAACACACAAAATGGCCAATATGACAGCGATAACATACAGACAAATGTCAACTTATACAAAAATACATACAGGAGGATATATTACAACGAAGCCAACATATACTTCAGGAGAGAATGCTTAAGACACAAGATAACACCAAAATACGCTAAAATCACTGTTCATAATCATACCAATACGGCCAAATACACCCAAACCCAAGCAGAAAAACTATATATCACGAATGAAATCAAACACCAAAACAGCAACATAACCGCACTTAGAGAATCATACAGTCTACATATCTTATTAGCAAACCAGATAAAATATGACACATGGACACAAACATATAACATATAATAAACAACATAAAAACCGATTGTAAGCATAAATTAGAGAAAATAAACAAAAAACTATACAACCTTAAAAAGAACAAACTAGATAACGTAATCATAACAACCACAACACACCACAGGATAAATTCATAAACATAACACACACACACACAAAATTCACAAAAGAAGAAAAAGTATTCATAGAAAACAACATAAAAAACAACTTTTCAGATACAAAAAACTCTACAATAGAGAACATAATGGTGGTCACCCAACACGCAAAAAACTCAAACTTATAACCACTAAAAAACCAACTGGCAACAGAAATAAACAGAATTATTGACAAAACTGAATCAAAAAACCATATACATGAAAAAGTGATCAAACAAATAAGAAACAAAGTCACTAATAAAAACATAACAATAGCGAAAACAAATAAAAGCGACGCACTAATAGCAATAAATGCACAAGACTATATAGAAAAAACAAACACATTCATCTCAACAAACAAATGCAAGAAACTGAACGAAAACCCAACGAAAAAGTTCCAAAATCAAATAACATCATAAAAAAAAACACAAGACAATATTCAACCAAAAAACAACACATTATTATAACAACAATCCTAAAGCGCTACCAATAGGAATAATAAAAGTACGCAAAACGGGATACCCAATAAGACCACTCATCAACTAGAAAGATGCACCATCATACAAAATAGCAAAATAAATAGACCAAGTAATAAAACAAGAAATACAACTAGAAAACAAATTTAACATAGAAAACTCCATAGAACTAGTGCATAAATTAGAAAACAAACATAGAATAAAACACAAGACTCGCCTCATTCGACATAACAAATATGTACACCAATATACCAATTAACGAAACCACAAATATAATCGCAAATAAAATGCAAAATAGCAATAAAAAACAACAAATCAACGAAACATCATATTGAAACAAAATTATTTTGAATTCAACAGAGAATATTACACCCAAGAAGACGGACTACCAATGGGATCTCCAGTATCAATCAGCATGGCAGAAATATACATACAACAGTTAGAAGATAAAATCAACACCATCATAAAAGAAATAGACCCAAACATCAAATGAATAAGATACGTCGATGATCCATCAACATTATATGACAATCGAAAAACCAACATAGACAATATCCTCGGAAAAATAAACCAAATCAATAACAACATAAAATTTACAATAAAAAAAGAATGAAACAACACCATAAACTTCCTAGACTACTACACTATACTAATCAGAAAAGAAAACCAGATTGAATACAAAATATACGGAAAACCTACGCAAACAAACATCACTATTCCCAAACACTCAATACACACACACACAGAATGGCCGCATAGAGATACTTAATAAACAGAATGTTAAATGTGACATTCCATAAAGACGAACGAGAAAAGGAATACAACATCATGATACAAATAGCACAAAGAAATGAATACAACATGAAAACAATAGAAAAGCTAGAAAAACAAATTAAAAACAAACAAATCAGCAAAACCGAAAAAAAAACCACTAAACACAAACACAAACTACACAACATTCACTTAGAACCACCACATCAAAAAAAATATACAAACACTCAAACAATATGACGTAAAAAAGAGTTACAAAACGAACAACAAAATAATTATCAAAATAAATCAAAAACAAGAACACAATACAGACGAATTAAACGTAATATATCTAATAGAGGGCAACACAAGCAATAAAAAATATATAGGAATGACAACAAATCAATAGAAACAAGATTCAAAGAACATATATCAGCATTAGATAAAATCCATTTAACTAGCTACAAATGAAACGTAGCTAAACACATTCACAACAGAAAACACCAAATCCAGATATAAACCAATTACAACTTATAAAACATATTAAAGACCACAAAAAAAATGGAAATCTGGTAACAATATTACATTCAACAAACAAACAATAAGAAACGATTAATCTCAGAACAAATCCAAATACAAACATGATATAAAAATAAAATTCGCCTTAAACAAAACTTAATAAAAGCCATACAAATTAACAAAATATCAAAACACAATAATCAGGAAACCGATACACTCGACACAGTCCAAAAACACAACCAACCAGAGAACAGTAAACACGCAGACGACACGTACAATCTCAGACATAGACCACACAGGAATGATAATAGTCAGTAGCGTGCTGATGATAAACCGGGACGGTTCGAAACTGGAGTCCACGTAACCAAATAAAAAATCACAAAATGGATGTTCCAAATTAACTCCGTACCATTGCAAACTTCATTATTATTGGAGCTACGACTTTGTTAAATGAGCAAATAAGCAGCATTTTTGACGGGGATTACGATGCTGAAAACGGACAAACACTTACTCATCGCGTTTTTTTTTTTGGTATTATAGAAAATTTATCTTTCTTCAATAATAATATATATATATATATATATATATATATATATATATATATATATATATATATATATATATATATATATATACATGAGACATACTTGGTTCTCGGGTTGAACCGCGTCCAGAACTTATGAATACTCGATGTTTCGGCTCCTGTTTTGGAGCCATTTTCAAGAGGTAAAGGAAATATGTAAGGACACTCTAAGGCCTCAATCTGCCTACTCCTTAGAGTGGTGGACAAAAGTGGGTAAAGGAAATATGTAACGACACTCTAAGGCCTCAATCTGCCTACTCCTTAGAGTGGTGGACAAAGGTGGGTAAAGGAAATATGTAAGGACACACTAAGGCCTCAATCTGCCTACTCCTTAGAGCGGTGGACAAAGGTGGGTTGGGTCGTTGTAGCTCGATTACGGGGCCTCAATCTGCCTACTCCCCAAATCTCGCCGGAGATCGTCTGTGAGGTTTTAGTGTGTTTAACCCTAGACCTCAGAGAGATCTCAGATCTCTCTGAGGCCTAGGGTTGAACACACTGACACCTCACAGACGATCTCCGGCGAGATTTGGGGAGTAAGTAGATTCTCAACCTGCAGAATTGAGAATCTGCCTACTCCCCAAATCTCGCCGGAGATCGTCTGTGAGGTTTCAGCGTGTTTAACCGTAGGCCTCAGAGAGATCTCAGATCTCTCTGAGGGCTAGTGTTGAATACACTGAGACCTCACAGACGATCTCCGGCGAGATTTGGGGAGTAGGCAGATTGAGGCCCCGTAATCAAGCTACAGCAACCCAACCAACCTTTGTCCACCGCTCTAAGGAGTAGGAAGATTGAGGCCTTAGAGTGTCCTTACATATTTCCTTTACCCACCTTTGTCCACCACTCTAAGGAGTAGGCAGATTGAGGCCTTAGAGTGTCCTTACATATTTCCTTTACCCACCTTTGTCTACCACTCTAAGGAGTAGGCAGATTGAGGCCTTAGAGTGTCCTTACATATTTCCTTTACCCACCTTTGTCCACCACTCTAAGGAGTAGGCAGATTGAGGCCTTAGAGTGTCCTTACATATTTCCTTTACCCACCTTTGTCCATCACTCTAAGGAGTATGCAGATTGAGGCCTTAGAGTGTCCTTACATATTTCCTTTACCTCTTGAAAATGGCTCAAAAACAGGAGCAGAAACGTCGAGTTTTCATAAATTCTGGACGCGGTTCAACCCGAGAACCAAGTATGTCTCATGTATATATATAAATATATATATATATATATATATATATATATATATATATATATATATATATATATATATATATATATACATATATATATATATATATATATATATATATATATATATATATATATATATATATATATATATATATATATATATATAAAGTGCCCCCGATATTGGTTCTAGGAGACCTAGTTCGCGCTCTTTTCTACGAAAGTTAACTAAAAATAAGGTGTTTTGTTAAATGTGCAACACATTATCTGTTATAATTATGCTTCGAAAGAATTGTCTATCTGGTTACTATATGTTTACTTTGTATACAGCAAGAATTGTCTTCACTAGTTTAAATTGCCAAACAATAAATTGAAGATAGTTTTATTAAATAAAGGAGAATAGGGAACATTTTTACTTAAGTTTGTTGATACAATGGATTAATATTGAGCATAAATGGAAAAGAATATCTATTAAATTAAGAAATTATTAAATACTATATCAGACGCTAAATTTTTGTCCCATTTCCTTTTATACGCAAAGCTGTGCGTCGCAGAAACGATTATCTTGCTCTTAACAAAACTACAATATCTTATCTAACCAGATTTGACGCTTCCACAATTCGTGCCCATAGTTCCTGCCGAGTTTGTACTGGTGTCCCATAAAAGTTTATGCGACGGGTTCTTTTCGTAGGTCTCCAAAAATAAAAATCTAAAATATTTAAGTCGGGTAATCTGGCGAATTTACAGGTGCATCTTGGCCACGGCCAATCAAGCTCCCAGCACCCACTATAATGTGGTGATGCACCGTCATGCATAAGCCACATATATCTCCTAATATTTAAAGGAAAATCTTCCAATAGACCAGGCAATGCATTAACTAAAAATTTAGATACTGAACCCTAACAAATGATCACCGACAATTTAAGCCCACACATTGGTGGAAAATTGATGTTGGGAATGGGACACAATGGTTGCTTTTGGATTAGCGTCACTCCATTCTTGATGTTACGTAAATTTAATACTCCGTTTGAGTGAAACACGATTCGTAAGTAAATAAGAGTGTATCGCAGAAGGTATTATTTTCATTCTGTTGGTTCCTGATCCAATCAGAAAAACGTATTATGGCATTGTTATCTTGGGGCAAAAGTTCATGTGCTAGAGTTAGATGGTAAGGCCGTAGCTGGTGTTATTTTAATACGTTGTGGACTGTAGACCTGGAAACATTTACTTCAGCAGCAATCCTTCTTACGCTTGTATGTGGAGTTTCTGCAACCGCGTTTAAAACAGCTTCTTCCATATCTGCAGTCCTTGCAGATCGTAGACGAGCATGCTCAGTGGTATAAGGTAGAAAGGTACCCTTTTCTCTAAACCTTTGATCAATTGCAGCAAAAGTGCTGTGGTAAGGAACTTGTAGACCAAGAAACCTTTCAGCCTATCGCCTTGCAGACTCTAAAGAATTACATCCACACAATCCACATATACTAAATGCATGTCAGCCAATTCATTTGAACTAAACTATACTGATTATAAAACGTAATATCGAATAACCGAAGCAAAAATGGTATTGTTTGACAAGTTATGACAATTTAAACTGCTGTTGACAACTTTTGCTCTATGCGTAGTAACACAAACCTTCAGTTTAAAAATCTTAATTAATACTTGTGCGTCTTTAATGAACAAAGAACTTTAACTACATTTTTTTCGAAACCTGCACAACCTATGAAATTTCTAACAGTATACATTATTTTTGTATTAGTCATTGAAATTATCGAAACCGTTCTAATTTCAGAAATTTTGACTTTTAACATATCCTTTCTAAATTATAACCCCCAGAGTCCCCCTTGCGCGCAACTGCCAGATAATAAATCGTGTTTTGCGTTTTTCTTTATATGCTGTTAATATTTACTCGTCTACAAATTTTTAAAATCTCATCATCGGCCGTTTTAAAGAAAATCCAGAAAAATCGCTTTAAGCGTAACAACGTTCATCTCAGTATCACCTTAAAATGAAAAAAGTTATACGCACTACCCCTACCATTTTTTCAAGAGCAACTCACGCCCCAATTTTTAAGTATAATCTAGACACCCTATATAGTTGGATATATTTGGTTTATTTTTATTATAATAGACCTCCATATTTTACCAGTAAGCACCATTGATCATATCTAAGGTTCCAACGTAACAACGTAAAATTAATTCAGGTTGCCATGGCAGTATTTCAGTTGCCAATATCTAGTACCTATACGTAAGGCTGATAGAAAGCAATATATCCTAAATTCTGCAGTTCATCCATTATGGTATATAGAGCTTAAAAAGCGTTTGTATTTAAAAAATATGTGAACCCTTACCAAGTCTCTTGTCTCCGTTGAAAAGGTTTTCCAAGTGATATTCCACTTTTTTAACAGTATATGTAACTCTCCCATTCTTTGGCCTTGCATATTCTGCACCATGCTTTTCAAAACGTTCAATGTCAAACAGAAACTGGACGGAGCATTCGCCTGAAACAGTTACATAAATAATTTTACAAAATGAAATAATTATAATAATTTTGTAAGTATGTATGTATTTTGTTTCTTTACCGCCCACTTGCAGCAACCAGGAGGCGGTTTTATTTACCCATCCTGGAAAATATGGCAAACCCTCCATTTTTGTGGGTAAAATAATATCCTTCTTACAACATTAACCATCCAGACGGATGTTTGTTGTTGCCTAAAATTGCATGGTATACGGAACCTATGACTGAATGCACCCCCCCCCCCCTAAAGGGAGGAACGCGCAAAATGTTTACTCAGAAATGTGTCATATGTATCGATTACTACAGTTGATGTTACTTTACAGATTTAACTAAAACTGTCAAAGAAGCCGACACTTCTACTTAGAATATGTTGAAAATATAAAAGGACAATGTGACAACGTCGCAGATCAGAACGAGGAATTTCCCGAAGTAAATCGTTCTGAAAATTAACCGCTAGAGTAAAGAGCTTTTGTTATTACTTCATGTTTATATGTATTGGTGTTAAGAATTACTTGTGAGTCAGTAGAGTGTTAGTGATGGTGTATAGAAGGGATCATATAAGGCGTATAGTGAAATATAGTTCTATGGACATTTAGTAATGGAGATAAATATTTTGGTTGATGGTGGTGTTCGAAAATAGTTTGATGTAATAAATTGGTAGTTTGGAAAGCTGTGTTTTGTTATTCAACCAATCCAGAACCCGAATATTTATATATATATATATATATATATATATATATATATATATATATATATATATATATATATATATATATATATATATATATATATATATATAATTGAACCTAACCCCGGATATGCGTTCTAGGGGTATTAGTTCACGTTCATTAAAAAAATTCGAATTTTAAAAGTCGGGATTTTCCCACTAGTTAATTATTTCTACGAAAAGGCTTATGTTCTAGACTCCTTGAACCTAATTAGCGTTTTCTTCAGGAAAGTTGATGTATGTCAATCAAGTTCACGCAAGTTCTAGAGCTGGTGAGCTCTTTAGTAGTTGACTAGTGTGGTCTACTTGCAATATGGTAGGTGGTAGTGGAATTATCCTTTACGTGATAGCAAAGGATTTTTTTACGCCCGAGGAGGTACCACCCCTTACATCAAGGGGCCGGTGAAGTCCCAACGGATGTTTCCCGTTCTGGTGTATGAGTCGGTTTACCTTATAAGCAAAAATGATAATGGCTCCTCCTTGTACAAAAGATTCCGGAGATAAAATACCCCTCTATTCGGATCTCCGGGGGAGGGGTGTACAGGGGTGCCAGCATCAAGATTTAACATATCCTTCTCGAATATATGTGGTCTAAATTCTAACCTGAACCCCGCCCACTATTTCCTCCAGGCTAATAGGCTCCAACTCCTCTTCCTCACCGAAACACAAATCAGTGCCAAAACAGCCACTAATCACCTTAATATCCCGGGGTATCAGCTCCCTACTTCCTTTAGATTGCATGGAGGCCTGTACGCGTATGTCCGTCGCAATCTACCCTGCACCAGACTCCCCAATTTAGAAGCTGGAAGAAAAGACATACTATGGATAAAACTCTCTCTCAGGGCTGCAACTAAATTCATCTGTTGCATTTACCGCTCACCTTCTGACAACAACTTTGTCCAGCTCTTTGACTACCTTTCTGAAAAAACCGACCATCTGATTTCTGTAGATCCTTCCTCCGAGGTCACTATTCTTGGCGACTTCAATGTCCATAATAAGGAATGGCTAGCATCTTCAAAAACCGATTCACAAGGAAGAGCAGCAAAGGCCTTTGCAGTCAGCAATTCTTTAGCCAATATGGTTCAGCAACCTACTTTTTTTCCTCAAAATCTCAACACACCGCACCCCTGGGTCGCTCAGACCACGGAATGGTCACTGCTTCCTGTGCATCGCAACCCGAGGTCACACAGTCATCACACCCACGTATCGTTTCGCACTACAACTCCACGAACTGGGACGAAATGCGAGATTACTTTTCCTCATTTTCATGAACGTCTGTCTGTTTCTCTCTTCCTCCTGACCCCTCTGATATCTCACAAAACGTCCACGAAATTAGCCAAGCTGGCATGGAATTATTTATTCCATGTACACAGAAAATCTCTGCAGCCACTCAAAAGCCCTGGTTCTCTAAATCCTGTGACAAGGCCAGACTTGAAAACGTCAAAGCTCACAAAAAGCTTTTACATAATCCCAGTCAAGAAAACCGTCAAGCATTTAACGATGCAAGAAACCGCTATGTCCGCATTCTTTATGAGGGAAAAAAGGGGTTTAATAACCACATCAACAACAAAATCCTTTTAAGCTCCAGCGGCAGCAAACCCATCTGGACTCTTGCTAAATCTATTGGGAATAATTTCTGCAATAGCACGGTCCCACCTCTTATCTCCGGGGATGAAATAGTTTCTACCGCCCTGGGCAAGGCTGAACTTTTTGCCTCGTTGTTCGCCGGCAATTATACTCTTAACCCACCCCCAAATGTTTAACCACCAACAGTCTCCAATGTCGCGCATAAAATGACGGATATCACTTTCAAAACTAAAAAGGTACGAAAGATGCTCTCTTCTCTTCATACCAGGAAAGCCTCTGGCCTTGACGAGATCACAGCAATTGTTCTCAAAAAATCCGCACCAGAACTTGCTCCTGTCCTGACTCGTCTGTTTCAGACATCTTACAATAGAGGCGTATTCCCTAGTAACTGGAAAACGGCTCGAGTATAACCCGTCCCCATGAAAGGATTCAAAGCACTTCCCACCAACTTGAGGCCTATTTCTCTGCTTTCAGTCGTCTCTAAAGTGATGGAAAAATATATAAACACAGAATTACTCAATTTTCTTGAAAAACACAGTCTAATCCATGACAGGCAGTATGGATTCTGTCAGCGCAGATCAATTGCCGACCTCCTTTCCTTTGTCACCCATTCCTGGAACAAGTCTATGGAACTACACGGTGAATCCCAGATTGTCGCTCTACACCTATCCAAAGCATTCGACCAGGTCTGGCCCGCAGCGCAGCTTAATAAACTACTGGCCTATGGCCTACCACCATAACTCTGTACGTGGACAGCAAATTTCCTCTCCAACCGGACCATTTCTGTTGTCGTGGATGGCCATTCCTCTAAACTGTATCCAATTAATGCAGGAGTTTCTCAAGGTTCCGCTTTAGCCCCTACTTTGTTTCTTCTCCACATCAATGACCTCCTCTCTAGCACATCCAACCCAGTTCACAGTTGCGCGGACGACAGCACTCTCCACTCAAATATACAATATTCTAAGCCTGTCTCTTTAGCCCAATTAGATGAGAATCGCAGACTCATGGAGGGTTCTGTCTCCGTGGATCTCCAAAAAATATTAGACTGAGGAAGTAGAAATCTTATAAAATTCAACCCCACCAAGTCAGTCTTGCTTTCTTTCTCATAAGAGATACACCAGCCCTAGACTCATCACAATAAGCAACCAAGTTATTCAAAGTAATGAGTTCTTTTAACTTGTTGGCATTTCTGTGGATCAAAATCTCAATTGGCACCAACATGTCACATAAATTGCAGAAGTGGCTGCTAAAAAAATTAGGTTCCTCTTCCGGGCTCGCAAATACTTTTCACCAGCTAATCTCTATACCTTATATACTTTACAAATAAGACCAAACCTCGAATACTGCTCCCACATCTGGGGTGCTGCTGTCGCTTCTACACTCTCTATCCTGGACTACATTCAGAAAAAAGCTATACGTCTCATCGGTGACCCTACCCTCACCCAAAGGCTGCCATCCCTTGTCCAGCGACGTGCCCTTGGTGACCCCTCTCTCTCTGTCCCTTTTATAGATATCTACACGGGCACTGCTCAGAGGAGCTTGCTTTCCATAGTTCCTCCACCTGCTGCCTCCAACAGTTCTACCAGGGGAACAGAGCGAATGCACACTATTACAGTCCAGGCCACTAGATATAGAATATCTTGTTATGCCCGCTCTTTTGTCCCGAGGACTTCCAAGTTGTGGAATTCTTTGCCGGCACATGTTTTTCCTTTTCCCCCGAACCTTCAAGTCCAGAATTAACAAGTTGCCCCTTTCCTCCTTATCGACACCCACGGTGCGATAGTATTTAGGCTGTAAGCCCTCGTGGTGTGTTGTTGAAATAAAAAAATCAACGTTTCCTAAAGTCTGTTTGTATTGCTGTTTGGTAGCGAAGTGTGTTAATTGTGAGTAAAACGATAGTATTTCGATGGTAATTACTGGCTGAATATTTGTGAAAATTACTCCAAAGCTGAAGCATTTCATGGGGATCAGGAACGTGAAAAAGGCGAGTAGGTTTGAGCAATTTTGGAGGCAAAAAAAGATTAATTTACATTTAACGCATGGTTAATAATATAAATCATTTTTACCTTGCAAGGATATAAGATTTGGAAAAGTTCAAGGCATCTAATCAATAAATTTCAGCAGACATAATGCAATGAAATGAAAATAACCTCAGCGAGCATGAATTTATGAAACTGTCTGAAAGTTTAAGGAGGAAATAAGGATTCGTCTTGATCATTTTGAAACAAAAATATTGCAGTTGTGTGAACGCACATTGACAAGGGTACAAGATTTAGATGCCGAAAACTCAAAACTGAGAAAGAATATAAGTATATTGGACGCTAAATCCAGGAAAATAATATGCTTATATGTGGGCCACAGGTTAATGTGAACCAAGTTAAATCAATGAGCGAGTACATTGTGGAAACGCTGTCTGATCGCCTGAAAATCGACCTAAACCTTTCAGAAGTTAACAATTATATATTCTAGTGAAAAATAATAACCAATATAGACCAGTCCCCTTAGAGGTCGTGTCTTTTTTGACAAAATTAAAGTTCTTAGGAATAAAAGTGAGCTAAAGGGTTCAGACGTTTATATTCAGAACGATCTATTACTGTAGGAGAGGGATACAAAATGTTGAAAAGACATTTGCTGCTGGTGAGAGCTCAAAATGAAAAAGCTTATATTAGGGGTGGAAAAGTATTTGTGAATGATCATGTTTCTACTACCAAAGACTTTGCTACTGACAGAGATGAACCTCTAAAATTGAAGGCTTTTTGTAACAGTGCTCCATCTATCCAGGTATTAATAAGGGATGCACTAGTATATATATATATATATATATATATATATATATATATATATATATATATATATATATATATATATATATATATATATATATATATATATAGTGGAAAGGAAGCTGACTGCAAAGAAGTTGAATCACTGGTCAATATTGGTGCTCCTGATGCTGACTACGCAAGTCAAAATAAGTCAAGTCGGGCTGCAGGTACGCGGTTTGAAAGAAAGGTTCTAAGAAGTACCAGAACGGAAATCAAGAAGCAGAGAACGGATCTCTCTTTAAAGTCCAGATTGGATTTATTTGATCATAGAAGTTTGCGATGATACCTTGGCCATTTTTTGTTGTGGTTTAACTCATTGTTTTTGTGTTGTTTGTTTTAAATTACTGTAACTCAGATATTTCTTAATGAGAGTTACTAAATATATTTAAACACGTCTTCTTATAGTTGTAATAATTGGCTGTATGATTAAAGTTTATCATACAGGCTGGTTACCTTTGTAAGATTTTCTGATGTAATTTTCAGGTACATATTACTTAGTGATATATTTTGTGACTCTCATGTGCTATTAAATAGCTTTTGTTGGCTGTGATTTTTTGCCTGTGTGATTTATCGTAATTAATTAGATTGTTGTTGTTGTTGTTCTATCTTTAACGTCGGTCTATTTCCGCGACTATGGCCAATCATCGACGCCAGGGAGCAGTTTCACCTCACTATCCTGGAAATTTTGCCGAACCCCTGCCTTTCTGTAAGGAGGTTAGGGATCTTTAACGTGCCCAATATCGCATGGACACGGGACCGACGGCTTTACGCCCCCTCCGAAGGGCGGAACGTGCAGACATTCAACTTGCTCAAATACAATGCCAGAACCTCGGTTGATGTTAATTGTACAGTATGTACTGAAAAAGTGAAAGGAGCACGCTGGGATCGAACCCGGTACCCTTCGGTTCAGAGGCACACGTTCTTATCACTGAACCACCGAGGCTCTTAATTAGATTGTATTGAATAGACTTTAACTTATAGATATTTTACTCACGTTAGATTATTGTGTAGACGTTTTACTGCGTTGTGCCTATAGGTTTTGAACTGTAAATCGTGTGTAATATGGTTTGTGTAGTGATTTGTTTTGCAGACATACATATTCTATGATGTTTGACCTTGATTGTCTTATCTGTTTGAATGTCTACAGATTTCTGTATAGAGATAATTGTTTGTTGTGCCTTTTAACTTTTAACCGGTCTTTTTATTCTTTTGTAGGTATTTTAAAGTTTTTTATGTTCGTTTTATTTTTATGGATGTTACTAAATTATCCATGCTAGAGTTTTAACCGTTGTAAGTGTTTTTTTAGTTGTTGTTATGTTTGTTATGTTTTTATGTGCGTTATTGTGATTTGGTCAGTGATTTCAGTGGCTATTTTCACTAGTTAGTTCTAAATTGCATCATATTTGTTTCCTCGTTTTCTTTTTGTGGATTTCTTGTACGTGTGTTTAAATACCGACAAGGTGGATTAATATATAGATGACGTTCATGTATCAGTTTGTAAAACGGGGTTGTAAATAATGACTTAGGGGCCAATAACGTGCTTAAAATTAACGGGTATGTAGATAATTTTAAGATTATGCACCTCAACGGAAGCTTGTGTAAAAATTAGGATGAATTTTTTGTTTTTCTTAAGCAGTTTGTTGTTCCTACCAAAACTTTTAATTTGGATGACGAGGACCATACGCTATATAGAATTGAAGGATATATTATTATGCGCAACAAGGGACATTTAAATAGAAACGATGAAGTTGTTATTTATTATAAAGACGTTATCATTCCCAATTGTGAAATAGGGAAATTGGGCGTAGTGGCTCTGCTAAGAGTTGGTATATCATAACTATGCTGGTAAAAGTTATAGTATGTTTGGTCTTTACAGGCCACTCTCATCTTGCCTAAAAGTGTTTAATAAAAACTTGCACAACTGTTTTGATGGCGCTTTGAACGTCAAGCTAGACTTTAAAATATTGGTGGGTGATATTAGTATGGATATTTCATCGGATTTAGATTACTACAGAGACTATATGATATACTTTCTGAGTTTGGTTTTATTTCGTGTATAAATGAACACACAAAAGTTATAGAGATTTTAAAATCTTGCCTATAGCACATCTTTATTAGGAGTGACTACGATGTGGAAAACTTTTCGTTGCCATTGGTTATTCAAAACAGTGTTACAGGTCACTACGTTTCTGTACTGCAAAAAGATATGGCGAATGAAATTGGTAAAAACAGGCAAAAGGAGAAAGGTTATAAAGATAAACAACGATAAATAAATAAAAATGCTTGAATGTAGGTTGCCAAAGTGTTTAAAAGATCCAGCCCGTAGTAGATTCAATTCTAGATATAATACGGGATTTGTCTGAGATGTTGGAAGTTTTAAATGATCTTGTTATTAATGACGGGAAAAAATTATCTCAGCAATTTCAGAATAAAATATTGCTTGCATTTGATAAAAGAAAAATAAGTGATTCCATCATCTTGCACGCCACTGATGAAAGTGGGGTAAACAAAGTAATATGGAGTTTAAAGAGCAATTAATGTCCTGGTTTTGATGAAATTGCTGCAGAGGCTATCAAGGCAGTTTATTGTTTTGTGGGGTCTCCATTCGCTTATATCATTAGTCTTGCAATGAAGAATGGCAAATATCCAGACATATTCGACGTTGCGGTTGTAAAGCCTATCTACAAAAAGTAAGGTAGTAGAGCACATTGTAACAGTTATAGACCCATTTATGTCATAACCAATTTCGCAAAGGTATTTGAATCTGTCCTTGGGGTAGAATGTGTGCTTTCTTAATAAGTATGGGGTTCTTTTAGATGGTAAATAAGAACAGTCATTAACTGGAGACGCGATAGCTATGCTGACATCGCTTACTTACGACAGCCTAGACAAACTGAAACTTTGTTTGAGTATTTTCGTAGATTTTGGAAAGGCGTTCAATACCGTAAACCACGACAAATGGCTTAGTACACTGCAAGATAGTGGGTTCAGGGTGTGGCATTGCAGCTTATGCGGAGGTACCTAGAGAGAGGCAGCTGTGTACTGTGGTGAGTTTGACATTGTTTAAGACGTCGGTTTGTGGTATAGCGCAGGGCACTCTCTTAGGAGCGCTGCTGCTTATCATCTATATAATTCAGTTTTTGACTTGCAGGTTGCTGTCAGAATTATTAGCTATGCTGATGACACTAAGGTGTTTTTTGAAGACAACAGTTTGTCAAAGCTTAAAAGTTAGGCAGAATTGGGTATTTAAGACATTAAAAATGGTTTGATGATAAACAGGTAACTGTACACATGATGAAAACTTCATACGTTGCATTCTCTATTAATAGGAAATCGTCTCTATTAATAGGAAATCGTCTTCACAATTTCATATTTGCATTTTGGTGACAGTCAGATTGATGCTACAATCACGATTAAATATTTGCGAGTTGTGATTAAGAACCCTTTGAGGTCGAATGCGTACATCAAACAAATGCGACGAGGCTTTGCGTGAATTTGCACAAATTTAAGTTTTTAAAGGGCATACGGGCATACTAGACGTGCATAGTTTAAGGATGGTTTATTACGCTTCAGCGAAATCACACCTTCGATACGGACTGCTGAGTTGGGAGGGGCTTGCAGGTGCCGATTGAGAGATCTTGATATTAAGCAAAGAAAAATTATTTAGATTATGTTGGAAAAAGATAACCAATACTCATATGAAGATCTGTATGGATAATCACAATTATTAACTGTGAGAAAACATTTTATCCTGCAGTTCCTCATGCATACCCATGGTAGTGTCAGATACTCAGGTCAGCCTGGAAATAGTTATATCACCAGAAAATATTTTACCGGTGTTTATCTACCATTGAGGATACCACCACTGCACAACAATATTTTGCCTACCTTGGACCACGCCTGTTTGATGAACTTGCAGCAAATGTAACGGTTTTACGATTTATAGAATCACCTCTTGAATATTTTCACACAATTAGTCTAACATGTTTGATCTCAACAAAATCTCGGAAGTCAATCTCCTACCCCACGATATATTTATGTCAGCAGAACGGCAAAACGGCTTAACAAATATTTTGTTAATGTTTGTGCATCAGCTTCGACAGCTGCTTGGAGGGTCCTATCCCGACTCGTTTTGATAATTATCCAAGAAAAGCAATACATCCTTATCCAGATTATTAACGGTGAAAGCTTTATAAACTACGGATTTTTTTTAACAGATTTCCAAATGAAACCCCACAAAAAGCAGTTTTCGGCATGAATTTCTTAAGCGGTTCCATAAAAATGTTCCAAGAGCGGTTCCCGAAAAGCCATATTAAATAAACAAATCGTTAGTGCTCTTCGAGATAATAGTCGCTTACCCTTTAATAAACAGAGTCTTCTAAGGTGCTCGATATAGTCGCTGTAGCTACACTAGATATCTTGATTTTTTCAAAAAATTTCCCGATGACTGATGCTGAAATGAGGTCTCTCTGTCTTCCGATCCACTTATTCCGGTGCTATATCTACGTATACGTTACTGACACGTGCTGTATTTCATTATACCTGTCTCTTTTCCACGTACAGGTTCCGTCATTAGTTAGAGAGAGAAAGAGAGAGATAGATGAAATGTGATCTACGCGCATTGAAAGTTTCGGCATTTCAGTGGTTTACAGAGCAGCACCATACCGGCCTATCGGTATTCTATTTATAGATATGATATTCATGTAAATCAGGGGTCTTTGTGATTCCCGTTGGCGCATCCTTATTTTTTTTAAAGTTTTTACGATTTTAATGCTTTGAAGTTTTCCGGTAGCGACCTGCTCATTTTGAAGGCACTATATTTCTGAGGTATGTGGGATTTATTCTTGTTGGTAGCAAATATTTATTAACTGACAAGTGACTGTTAATCCCGAATATAAATGTGCCATTATTTGTGGCAAATTTTCATTTATTTTTCGAACGAATACCTGATAAGTTTACTTAAGTTAGGTATTCTAAAAAACATTAGCGTTGCAAACAAAACTCCAGTTTCTTTACTACAATTAATCCTTTTCTTATTTATAAACCCTGGCAACTTTTTATTTATTTTTTCCGTTAAGTAGCATTCAAGGGACGACCGCATGTAGGAAAGAATATCAAATATTATAACAATATAAAAAATACAAGGAAAACAAACACCGAAATGTTATCGCACTGATAAGGCAATATTAGTTTCACAAGGCTTCAATCTAAAAATTATTACCGATACAAGTTAGACGGACAACTCGAAAATTCGAAGATTTAAATAAGGGTAGGTGTTTATAAATAAACGAAAGCCGATCGTTTCGAACGAGGGGCTCTTTCGGTCTTCACTGCTGTTGACTTCCGTGAAATATGTATACCGGAAGATCACGGATTTAGAGCCACACCCATAATTTTGTACGTAACTGCACTTATCAGAAAACGAAACATGTTTACTTGCAAAAATTATTATCAAACATTTCCATCATTTTTTCACAGAAACCGTGCTTCTTTAAAATAGTCCTCCATGAACCCCTGACATTGTATCAATAAATATAAGTGAATCAGACCTTGTGAAAAATTTGCAGTTTAACTAAATCAAGCTCTAAAATGACCAACTTTTTATTTTGCTCTCATATTTAAAATAGAAGACCCCATAAATTATTTCGTTCTTTGAAACTACATGTCATTTTTCACCATTGGGTTAAGAGGGAGGTTCAATAAAATGTTTAAAATTCAATATATTTGTAGCTTGATGAACTGCCCCAGTTAGAGCTCAAAATGTAGTATATAGTGGAAAGATCAAAGTTTAAGGAATGCAACAAAGAACTTTTAAGAAATTCCGCTTGTATAAAGAGAATACAACGTTTTTTCAAAATCGTGATTAGAAAACTTTTTGCTAATAACGAACCGTACCAGATTTTTTCAAATTTTTGCAATATTCTCGAAACGTAAATATAACTTACAGTTCTGTTTGGATAATTTTTGTTAAAAATATGAGCTGTTGGAATGTAAAGTAAAAGAGACATGACAAAAAATGATTAAAAACCACCTACGGATTATCATCATTTTTACTTATTTCTACCAACCTTTACACTATAGACACCAGAGCAAAAAATAATTTTTTCTTTAGTATTCAGTGACCACCAAAGGTTCTGTAATTTTTCAAAAACTAATCGATGGGTTAAACATGAAATAAAAACTAATGGCTTAAACAAAATAAATACTACTATTTTAGATTTTTTTATTTTAAAGCTTTGGAAGCAAATGTCTTATAAGTTAATTGCTAGATTTTGAAATGGCATCATTAAATAGAGAATCTAAAGAGCTTTTTAAGAAGCCGGCACTCAACCTATCTTTCCTATTTAAATTACGGGGGTGAAAGTAACCACCGATAGGAGTTGAATGCTACAACCTCTGTTAGCGTTCAGTAAAGTGTCCATTCGCAGGCAACATCCACGTGTTTTACGGTTTTTTGAAATTCTTAGCAGTGTGTGTAAAAATGTTAAGACGTATTATACTTTTAGATAACGTGTTTATATTTTCGTTAAATTACTTACTAAAAATCATTGTCATGTCTCCATCTCCTTGTATAGGCAACACAAGTATTCTTCCATTAACTTTATATTTGCCTCTGTAGATCATTTTTTCGTCTACTGCGTCAATTTTTCCTTTATTTTTATCAAAGTCAATACTAAAACATAAAATTGGTTGATTTAATACTTTTTATAAAGAATGGTATAGACTACATAATCTGGTATTTCATATAAATACAAAATCAAATCATTGAAAATCAAAACAACCCTTTTATGCAAATAAATATGTTTTACTATTTTCACTTATATGCCACATAGCCAAAAAACCTGCAAATTAGAAAATATATTCTTTATATAAACATTTAGTTGCTGGCAGACTAGGAATTCAATACTGTTGGTAGTTACCATTTTAGATTTAAACAGTTGAAACAAAACAATCCACATCCCTAGATTTTTAATTTCTGGAAGCGTCTTTTTTACTTTAAAAGATACACTAATATTATATTAGTTTCGCGGATTTTATTGGAATTGTATATATATATATATATATATATATATATATATATATATATATATATATATATATATATATATATATATATATATATATATATATATATATATATATACATACATACAGCCTACTATGAATTCACAAATTGCGTCAATTCTCTACACTTTTCTTTGCGTTAGAGATATAAAAAAATTAGAATATTCTATTCAGAATATTATTCTCACCCTCGATTCCGAGTTTCGTGAAAAAATTCGCATTTTAATTTTTTTCATTATTTTGGTCTTACACAAAATTATTACAAGTTAATTTTAATTATTTCATTAATTTTGTCTTACACACAATTACAACAAGCTTATTTTTTAATTTAACAATAAGAGTGCCATGGAAAGTAATAATTTAATATATTGGCAATTTAATAGTCTCATGTATTCCAACAGTTCAGTAAAATAAATAGCACCTATAAAGGAATAACATTTCATTCTTATGGAAAAACAATTTTTGTTAATTGATTTAATTTAGTGACAAGTTATAACAATAGTAAATTTTCATAATGCAAATTATTAACTATCAAATAGTGGTTTGTCAAAAAGTAGTGTTCATCATATTATCAAAAAATATAAGTTTCATCCATTCAAAATAATACTAGTCTAAAATTAAACGAAGGTGCTCTCGATCGAGTTTTACAGTTTTGTAAAAATTTAACTGAGCGTTTGATGAATAACCCAGGTCTAATTTACATTTGTTTCTCTACTGAGAGTACGTTTATGTTAAACGGCGAAGTTAACAAGCATAATTGTCGTTAGTGAAGTAACACAAATCCACACATCTTCAGTGAAAGTCACACCCAAACGCCACGAACTTTAAACGTGTGGCCAGGCATTCTGGGCGACCACATTATCGAAGCACTTTTTTTAAGACAATTTGACTGGTGAAAGTTATTTGAAGTTGCTAGAAGATCTTATTGACCCTCTAATCACCCAAACACTGGAGGAAGACGTAAATCTCAGAGAAACCCAACTTTTATTTCAACAGGATGGAACGCCTCCCATATGATTTTCGAGTATCCGGTTTCTTAGATGCTTATTTCCTAAACAATGGACAAGTCGGAGAGTTCTATCGTATGGCCGGCTAGGTCGCCCGCCCTAACCCCTTTCGATTTCTTTTTGTTGTGCCATTAAAAGTCTAAGGTTTATGCTACACCACCTAAATCTCTTCAAATGCTTCGAGAACGAATCGTCACAGAGTGCCGTGTGATCACACCATAAATGTTGAAAAAAGTTAGACAAGCTTTTGAAAATCGATTGTACTATTGTATGGAAGTTGGGGAAGGTTATTTTGAGCAATACATTCGTTAAATTGAATTGCTTTTTCATAGACACTTTTGTTTCCCTTCACTAATCTAGAGAGGGTTCTCAAAAACCCGAAATTAAAAAAAAACATGATTGCATAGAGCGTGAAAGCAGCTTCGAACGCTTGTGTCATCGATTCCTCTTGCCATTTAAATTTTTTGAAGGGGTGTGACCTGTTTTAGCATTTTTACCACACTTGGACGAAATCGGCCATTTAATGGGGTGCAAATTTTAGTTGGGATATATATATATATATATATATATATATATATATATATATATATATATATATATATATATATATATATATATATATATATATATATATTAGTTTTAACTGATTCAATTGCCAACTATGAAACCACATTCAGTTTAATTCACTGGCTATACTATTTTTTCCAGGAACTTTCTAAGAAAATTATCTTTGTTGTATGTTATAAATTTGTTTTGATTATAGTCTTTCCCCCGAGTCTAATATTAGGTATTTTAGGTGTCACTTAAATAAATAAAATAAAAACTTACTCTATGTCAGTTACTTTCAGATCTTCAAGGCCACTTATTGTGAAGTTGGTCAGGTTAATATTCAAATTGGGCGTATTTAAAAGTAGTTGTGTAAAAAACAAGGGTTTGACACTGATAACGCCATATTTTTTATCACCTGAAAATATATTTCTAAGTTAGTAAAAGCTCATTAAATTAATCTACAGACAGTTTTTTTAACAGTTGCTTAAAAAATACTGCCACATAGACCTTAGTGCGAAATAAGCTGATTTAAGTGGAGCTACCTCACAGCAAAGTTTCTCAGTTTATTCGCTCTACGGCTCTGAAGTTACAATTTTGAGATTTCTGTTTTGTTTTAAATTTAACACGGCTTTTACCATTTTCTTAAAGGCTGGTATGTTGACGCAGCTTTATGTGACAAAACCAAATTTCACAATTATGATTAGTATGAATCCATTATGGGCTTAGAACTTGTTTCTTAGAAATTTTTTTGGGTAAAAATTTTAAATTTTTACCCAAAGTAACTATCAAAAGGTACTATCGATTAAACTCGATTACTGTCATGGTTTTTAAAATTTTGTATGTTAGTAATTATTGTAAGTTGTTTAAAAAAATTATGTTGCTAAAATATAACGTAAGATTGTACCAGACATTGTTTATATATAAACAATACCCTCTAAAAAACAGATGTAAAAACCTTTTCTCTGACTTCAATAAAAAATAGGCTATTATAAAACCAGAGAAAAGTCTAAACATCTGTATTCCTAACGAGCATGCTTATTTATTTCGGCGCATTTTAAATATTTTTTATGCAGTTAACAATTTTTTGTCGGTAGCGTATTTTACAGAAGTTTCTAGGTACTTCCCTTTTATGACAACTAAATCCTTATTAAAGTTTAACAGTTGCTTTTCTATTAGTGAATTTTCTTTAAGAAAATATGGCAACGGTGGCGAGACTTTCGGCAAATTTTAACAAATGAGGATCCTTAGAACCCATATCCAAGGTATATATATATATATATATATATATATATATATATATATATATATATATATATATATATATATATATATATATACTTGAGCGATAACTGATTTGTACAAAATTTGGCCCTAATCTTCATTTTGTTAAGACCGCGGACGAGTTCGTAAATCAGCTATAACGGACATTTTTTCCCATAAATAAAGAAAAACATTTTTAATACGCTATATTTTTAAAAGTATTAGAGTAACTTCAATAAGACTTTACACGTAGTTATAAATGGTGTAAATAAACCTCTGTTGTAAATTTTAAGTAATTCGGTTCTCAAAATTTGGTGTTTTATCCCCATTAAAAATAAAACCTGAAAGACATGAATTGAAACGACTTAAGTGGTTAAGAAAAGAGAGAGTAGTTAGCTGCCATGCGTAGACTGATACATACTACAGGACCAAACAATATAAATAACACGGCTAAAACATACTGTTCGATTTAGAGATCGAGCAATCTCTGCAGCTAAAATCCTGAAAAGGGTTGTCGACAATTACGACGTTACGACAGATGACATGAATTTCAAAATGATATGGTTGTTTTTAAGTCGAGGATTCGGTAATTTTTTTAATTACACTATATCTGTTAAGCACACTTGGGGAACCCAAATCACCACAACACATTTTAAAAGACCTAATGATCGTTTCGCTAACCACGTTAGGTCTTTTAAAATGTGTTTTGGTGATTTGGGTTCTCCAAGTGTGCTTGTCAGTGCTCATCACAGGTTCCAATCTTCACTTAGTGGACTATATTTGTTACGTGATGAACGGCCCTAATTAAAGTTCTAGACTGAAAGTGTACTATATAGTGGAAAGATCAAGGTTTAGGGAAGCCAATAAAGAAAATTTTACGAAACTATCGTTTTTGCCAAACAATGATTTGGTAAGTTTCATACCCTATATAAATACTTTTAAAATAGTTTATCAAATATGTAATTAGCTGTTTACTCTTAGGATGTGATATAAAATTTCTTGGTGTAGGAAGTTGTCGTGTATATGAGTACCACGTAAGCAAACAATTTATTAGCTATCTTCGGTGATGGAGTAGTAGAGTGTTCACATGACACACGGGCGGCCTGGGTTCAGTTTCCGACGTAGCACATGTAACGTTTTGTTTTGTTTCACTAACTTTAATATTTGGTAGAAACAAAAGTATCGAAATTTTGTACATTTGATGTTTCTTTCAAACGCCTGTAGAACTCTGTCCACTTTAAATCTAAAATTATAATTTTGAGCACAGTTTCTTTATTGTTGATAAAAAAAGAGTAGATATTTGTTATTAAAGAACTTTTTTTGTTGTTGAAAAAACCGGTTCGAAATTTTTGACTAGTTTCTTAAAAAAATTAGTTTTGATCATTTCTCTCAAAAAAAGCTAATACACAAGATTGTGACATTTTTTGATAATCGATAGATATCGGTGGTATTAACTTTGGAAATATTCTTTAAATCAGCGTGTATTAGGAGTTTTAAAATTCAAAGTCTATTTAAATCTAAAGTATTAATTTTAGTAATATGCCGTACTAATAATATACAAATACAAATTTACTACGATAACGCACTTGCTCGTCCGGATTTTTTAAAAATGATTTCAGAAAACATAATTTTTCCTAATTTGCCGTGTCTGTACAATATATCAATACAGAATATACCGATATATTACTACCTTATTTGGATATTGTCAAGTATCATCCATTGTCAAACAATCGAAAATGCGTCAGGGAGTACTGTGAGACGTTACCAAATCGTTGTGTATCAAGCCCAGCTTGGTTTTTGGCTGCTCTCTCTTTAGGAGAGCAGTCGTTTTTCTCCTGAAACCACTGATTATGGAGGGCAACAAAATGTTGTTTACCGATGAAGAGTGATCTTCAAGAAGAGAGCTAACTAATTTTCATAATAAAAACGCTCATGCGCAGGAGAATCTTCATACAATTAAGCTCAAACATTTTCTTTGTGAATTAGGAATTAATGTGGGCTGGCATCAGCGGTAATTTTGTTGTTGGTTTTGGCATTCTTTTACAAAGATTAACAAGGAAAGTTTATTTTCATACTCTACAGAATACTTTGTCTAATTTGGTAAAGGGTTAACAAATTCGAAGAGATATGTACTGTTCTTCCACATTTTTTGTTGATTGTTCTAAACTGCTTAAATCAGCAGTATACAAGCAAATGGTTAAGTAAAGATAATGACGCTCTTGTAAACATCGGTGACTTTAACATACCAGGGTATGCGGATGCGTTGTAAGGGGAAAGGTTGGGCTCCAATAGTGTCCTGACTACTCTTGATGAATTGGTGTCACTCCTTGAATTATCCCAGTCGAATATGATATGTAATGATCGCAATGGTATTCTTGATTTGGTGTTTAGTGGGCAAGAATGTAAAGTTTCTAGATCGGAAGACGTCCTCCTTATTGAGGATGGTTATTATCCCCCCCACCCCACCACCACCACCACCACCACCCCCACCCCACCCCCCAGCAGTAACTATAAAGGTTGTGAACTGTAATAATTATTCTGGACACAAGAAAAATGCTGAGCAAACTTACAATTTTAAACGAGCTGATCTAGGAGCATTATATGAGAGACTTTCCTTTGTTGACTGGTCTCCTTTACTGGCACTCGACGATGTTGACCTGGCTTGCTCACAATTCTATCCTATTCTCTATGATACTTTTGGTTCTTGCGTCCCAAAGTCCACTCCTAGATTTTTTAATTACCCTCCTTCGTTTACTAGGGAGGTGGTGATACTGTGTAAGCTAAAAGATAAGAGTCGATCGATATATAAACGTTCTGGGGAGTCAGCTGATTATGACGAATTTAGGAGGTTAAGGTCTGAGCTTCAAGAGAGAACATAATTCTCTTCCCAAAACATTGGAATATAATGGTCTCAACTTGCATCAGTCTGATGAGATTGCTAATAGTTTTGCTGATTTTTTCCAGTCTACATATATATCTTGACAGTCCACACCTGTACTGCAGTCTGTGGTAAATACCACCTTGAAAAACAATGATTATACCTAATTACAAATAGTGATTTTCTTCTTTCAGAAGTTGAGGAGGTTCTTCGGTCGTTTAAACCTCATATGACGTCTGGTCCTGACCTAATCCCATAATTTATTTTAAAGGATTGTGCAGCCGTTTTATCTTTCCCCTTACAGGTTATGTTTAATCTATGTTTAAAAAATTGTAAAATTCCAATAGTGTGGAAGATATCGTAATCTTGTCCAGTTTATAAGGCTGGTGATAAAAGACTTATAGATAATTATAGGCAGATATCGTTATCCTGTATTTTCCTTAAAGCTTTGGAATTGTTATTATACAGGCATATATAAAGAGCTTCATCACTCCTTCTCAACACGGTCTCGTGCCAGGCAGATCAGCAGTTACAAATCTAGTTTGCGCTACGCAATACATTGCGGAAGCTTTAGATAATCGTAATCAGGTCGATGTCATCCACCTTGATATGTCAAAGGCATTTGACGGCATTGATCATGCTATTCTGTTACGTAAATTAGAATCATTTGGCTTATCTGAATCACTCCGAATTACCTTATGGACAAGAAGCAATATGTGGCTGTGGATGGCTGCAGATCAAAATAAATTTTAGCCACATCAGGGTCGCATAGTGGTCGATTTTGGGTCCTTTGTTATTTAATCTTTTTATTAACGATCTCGTTGGTGGTTTGAGGGTTGAAAGTCTCTTGTATGCCGATGACATCAAAATTTTCTGTGAGGTGAGGTCGGTGTATGATTGTCTTCGACTTCAATTAGCATTAGAGGTAGTGGAGGAGTGGTGCAATATAAATAATCTTTCTCTAAATATTGCTAAATATGGTTGTCTTTCTTTTACCCTTAGGTTGGTGCTCATATAATTTGATTATTGTCTTAACAATGTGTATCTGGCTAGGCCGGTATCTATCCGTGATCTGGGCGTAATATTTGATAGAAAATTGTCTTTCTTATCTCATATTGAGAAGATTGCATTTAAACTAATGGGCTTTATTATTAAGAATTGCCGCGAGATTTGTAATATTGACACAATTAAAATGCTTTTCTGTACTTTTATCGGTAGTGGACTTGAGTATGCTTCAATTGCATGGTCTGCGGGGTACCAGAACCATAGTCTCCAGTTATAAAAGATCCAAAGACGCTTTCTAAAATATCTTTACTTCCGCCTCAATGGTGTATATCCTTCTGTGGGTTACCCTTCGGAGTATATGTAGCGGGACTTCTTGCTACCAAGTCTAGAATCTAGAAGGGAAAAATCTGCACAAATTTTTTTAAATGCTTTAATAAGGGGATCCTGTGACGGGTCTCGTATACTTGAGCCACTTAATTTTAATGTTCCGAGAATGTTATATGTAGATATCCGGTCACCTTTTGGTTACCTACGCCGCGAACCAACCTTGTGAAATTCTCACCGCTTTATAGATTGTGTTCTGTTGCCAACAGGCACACGTCTTCCATTGATATCTTTGTGGGTGTTCAGAAGGTTAGGTGATTTGTATTTCTGATTATTTCTAACCTTTTTATTATTGTAATTTTTTATCTTTTTCTGTTTTTGTTACATTCTGCAATATAATTGTAAATTATGGTTTAAATGCTTATTTTTAGTTTTAATTTTATTTTTAGTCTTGTTTTTCCCTATTGCACGTAAGAGTTATTTTTTTTGCCTTATTAGTTTTAAGTATTTGTGTTTTTTCTGTCGGTCATTTCTGTATTTTCTACCCAATAATTAGGCTTGTCCTGTGGGGTAATGTAGTGATAAATAAATAAACAAATAAATAAATAAATTGTCCACCGCGTTCGATATGTATAGATCCATTGATTTGTGATATATAAGGATATCTTAAGTCCTTAGCTCACATGATACTTGTGGATAACGAATATGAAACAAATAATTTTAGAGGTAATGAGGAATTTATGGAAGACATGCATGCGCGTGAATTGTGGACACTTCAAATATTGTTTATAATACTCCCTTTGCTTGAGTTCATGATTAAATGACTTCCTTTTTTGCTGGAACTACCGCCAATTGTCACACACAAATTAAAAAAGCCCACAGCAGAAATCAAGTTTCATCAATATTATGTTTTTGGGAATTTTCTTTACATATATATATATATATATATATATATATATATATATATATATATATATATATATATATATATATATATATATATATATATATATATATATCGCTAGCCAGGTAAATCGGAACAGTTTTTACTGGTAAATTTTCGGTTTCCTTTAGGAATTTTTTTTAATCTCCGAACGTAACAAAGCTATCACAACCGTATTTGTTACTTAGGTTTACACTATTAAGCTCACCCTATATGCCAAAATTCAGACTTCTAAGTTAAAAAGAAAAAATAGACATTTAAAAAAATGGGTCCCACTGATGCCCAGGGAAATGCACAAAACCATAATATTTTGTGTGGATAACAAGATGTATTGTATACTACAGACAAATATTGGGTTTTCTTGACGCAAAAAAAATCAAGAAATGACAGAAAAAATGTTTTGAAAGTTTTATAGTTTTCCACCTAGAAATGTCAAAATCGCGACTTGAAACGTTTAAACGGAGAACCTTAAACAAAAGCGGGCTATGTAAATCAAATGTCATATTAAACGTATTTTACAAAGCCTTAAGCTACAGCTTCAACCGTCATTTCAAGTAGATCCATTCATTCTCTGATGATTTGGAAGTAGTTTCAGTCATAGAGTTTGTGGTTTAATAGTCTACACTTTTTCGCGAATTTTCGGAGAAAAAAATTGTTATTGAGAAGACAGAGACTTTTTAAAAAAATATTTCTTCAAGGTGGTGCAAACTAGGCTTCTTCGGGGTCAATTTCAGCTTTTACATGTTCATATATATACAAGATGGTGCAGTTTTACTGTAAAGCTCAATATATCGGTTACTACATACGGTGTAGCATATATAGTAGAAGCAATATACCATATATTACCAAAGTAACTTACTGATTGAAAATGTCTAAATATTTTCCGAAAATTAACTTAAAATGTTTCGAGAAAATTGGTTTCCTAGCCAACAAACCTTAGGTTAATAGCAAATTGAGTTATCGAAATTTAAAGCATTTATTGGAAACCCGCTACCAAAACGCACTTACTACGTCTCTTTTTTTCTTACAAACATGCATCATATTTCGATAAAAAATGCAAAAATGCAATAACATCTGGGTATTCCAAAAAAAAAAAGGTAGTATCACCGACTTATCTGCCTGTGATTGTCAAAATAATTTTATAGGATGCAGCTCAGACACCCTATAAGTAACGTGTACAAATTTTTCCAGTATCTTATATAATAACAATTATATTGAACTTTACCGTAGACATTCACACATAAAAACTGAAACTAAACCCGGATATGAATTCTAGGGGGCGTCATTTGCGCTCATTTGAAGAAATCTTTTTAAAATTCAAAGTCGCGGTTTCTTCATTAACGATTTTTTTCTACGAAAATTAGCTAAAAATTATAGACCGTTAAAGCATAAACTTAAATAAAACGACAGTCAAAGCACCAGAGTAAGGGTCTATTTGAAAAGAATTTTCTGGAAATATTTTAGTATAATGAAGGACAGTGACGGTTGAAACTGAAGCTTAAGGGTGTGCAGGACACTCTTCTTGCCACATTTGCTTTGCATAATCCGTATTTGTTTCAGGTTGTGTGCCTAAATGTTGTGCATTTTGACGTTTCATTGGCGTTTTGAGAAGAACCTCAAATTTTGGTCTTTAAACGCCCATAACTTTTTTGTCTTTAAACTTACAGGCCTAAATTTGGTTACAATTTTTTTTCTAACATTCTAATACAAACACGCGTACCAAATTTGGTTGCCCTTACTTATTTTCGAAGATATATTGTTTTTCCGAAAGAAAACACAAAAATTTCTGGGAAAACCTGGGCCAATTTTCCTGGATAACGAACTTATCCAAGCCAGTTGCAAAGGAAGGCACTCAGAAAGTTTGATCAACATCGGCCGATTATTTGTTGAGTCGGTGTGATACCTATATATATATATATATATATATATATATATATATATATATATATATATATATATATATATATATATATATATATATATATATATATATATATAGGTTGATAGTTACATTACATAGTTTAATGATAGTGAATTTTCACAATCAGCCTTCTAATACAATTAACACCATTAGAAGGTAAATGATTTGAGAGTCATTACTAACCAAACTTTACCGTAATTTTTTTGTGTAGCTAAGCTATAAAAAAACCTTTTTTACAGTGTATATACATAATTGTACATTCAAGTTCAAGAGGACACAAATGCCGTGACTACAGTGTTATCACAGCATAACAAACAATTGAAAGTATACAGCATGGAACAGCCAAATGCAACAAATTCGGCATCTTAATTATTGTGCATATTTATAAAAAATCCGAAAACAAATCAATTTTAGATTTAAAAAAATGACATGCTACAATGTGAAAACTTAACCTTTACATTCGACCCTCTTCGAGTAAGAGTTGCAGCCCACAATATTTAAATAGGAAGTGGGAGCTTGTTATTTAAAAGATCTCTTCTAGTGAATTAAAAAAAAAATCGCGACTTTTGAATTTTAAAAAAGTTTCTTCAAATGAGCGCAAACTAAGTCCCCTAGAACCCATATCCGGGGTCAAATTCAATTTATATATATATATATATATATATATATATATATATATATATATATATATATATATATATACATATATATATATATATATATATATATATATATATATACATATATATATATATATATATATATATATATATATATATATATATATAATATTCAGTTTTAGTGACGGTAATATTATTATTTTCTTAAAAATTATAGGATAGCCCTTAGTTGCAATAAAAACTCTTTATTAATTTCCGATCTTTCGGAATAATTTATAAAGGCTACAACATGGAAAGAAAAACAATTACAATTTAGATAGGAAAAATACACATGTTTGAAATACTTACATATAACGCGAGTTTTACTTGAAGTAATTATTAAATAACAAACATGACAAAAACCTATTTGAAAATTTCACAAGTCAATAAGAGTGACACTGACATATGTCGCTAACTATTGTGTATTGAAATTTGTTTTAGTGAATTTTCTTTTAAAAAAATCACTAATGAGGAGATCGCGACTACTGAATTTTGAAAAATTTAGAACCGATATACAGGGTCAGTTTCAATTTCACAAGAATGTGTGTCTGGAGAAGACCGCAAAACATGTATAACATTTTTCTCTGACGCCCATGGTTGGTGACATATTGACCTTGTCAAAAATGTCATAAAAAACGGGCATGTTTTTTAGGTCCTCTGCACGCACACATTCTGTGTCCATTGCGTTGTGAATCACCCTATATATATATATATATATATATATATATATATATATATATATATATATATATATATATATATATATATATATATATATATATATATATATATATATATTTATATATGATTATATATTTTTTCTCTTGAATATTATAGTCTTGCGCAATATCTTTTATTAAATTCTTATAGATGTCATATTAGCTATACAAATTAATTAATTAATTGACTGACTATTTTTTAAAGTTATATGCGGATACACTACATCATTAGGTAAAACATGTGTTACTTTAATCGTGGTAAAGTTTCCTTAGCTAAAGATCACTATACACACATTTTTTTGATGAATTTGTTTATATGTTTGCAATAACTTGCACAATAATGAATAATAAACTAATAACACTATTTAAAAATTAATTGTTATTGCCCCGACTTGGTAAAACCGTTTCATTCTAAAAAACAGTGGTAGAGACTGCTTCTCTGAATTTATTTCATTTGGCTGCTTCACAGTGTATGGAACCTGCATTGTTACTGTTATTGTTAATTATTTATTTAATTGTGTTTGTGTTTATGTTGATTATTGTATACATTGGTTGTATTTTCATATTAAATATTGACATACATTACAAACACATTTTAAAAACACAATCTGTCATTTTTCTTTTATTTACTTAATTTTTTTTCAATGCACCATAACCCACAAACGGAATTTTATTTGTAGTTGTCACGAATTCATATAAATACGTTTAATTTTCTCCTGCGGCAAAACTGGTTGCAAAGAAGGAAACCACAACTTGTGAAGCCAGAGAAGAGGTACCTATATCTGTGTTGAGTATAGTATATATATATATATATATATATATATATATATATATATATATATATATATATATATATATATATATATATATATATATATATATATATATATATAATATAACAATTTTTTACACTATTAAAAATTATACGATTCTGTGGTTCAAAATATTGGAAAGCAACAGACAACAGAAGACCATCTTGGAATATTCCAAAACTTAAACTGTTAGATTGTGATTTTTTGGAACTATTATGTTTACAAATTGGCTCTAGATACAAATCCGAGGAGCAAGAAATAAATAGAGACTACAGATGCTCCCTGTCTACTTAAAACTGCCTTCCATCTTTACATTTGATCAAATACCAAAGCCAGTATATTTTTTCATAATAAAAAGTCGCCATTTTGAAATGAGTAGTTATAATTAAAAATGAAATTATATTTTTGATCATTGTAATCTGAATGTGGTCACATATTAATGTACAGTGGAGTAGACATAACAAAGAGAACAAAGGAGCCGGTAGGATGCATAATAAACCAATGAAACATTAAACACTTGAGACAGTCGAGTGTGGTATCAGAAATAATATTGAAGATGGAGTTGGAAATTGATGGTAAATAGGACAAAACAGTAATAGTAGCACACGGACCAAGTAACGACGCACCACCCACAGAGTAAGATACATTTTGGAAACAACTGAACGAAACAACGGAACCGATAATAGGACAACTGATTATAATAGGAGATTTAAATGGAAGCGTGGGTAGAAGAGATGAATAATCAGGTGAAACAATTGGGACACATGGAGAAAGAGCCAGAAATAATGGTGTTAGAAGATAGACTTCTGTATGATGAACAACCTTATAATTACAAACACCTCTTTCGCATATAAAGATATCAACAAATACACAAAATAAGTAAAAATTAGAGGAGAAAATTCAATCATAGACTATGTAATGATCAGTACATAGTACAGGAACAAAGTAAAGGACGCTCGGGTAAGAAGAGGCGCTGAAATATATATAAAACTGAAAATTAGGGTAGAAATACCCGACGCAGAATCAAAAATATACAAAATATGCAAAACTTAGAAAATAAAATGTGGAAAATTGGGAACGTCGTTAATGATGTATCGCTGTAATAAATGTGGAAAAAGATTAGAGACATAAACCTGCAAACAGCAAGGGAGATATGCCGCACAAAAAAAGTGACCTGAGATAGGAAACAGACCAGTCTGTGGAATGATGAAGTGAAGATACAGATAAATATCAAAAAGCAGAAGTAGAAACCATTGTTTAACAGAAATGACAAGAACTATAATTAATGCAAAGATCAGGGTACATTTTTTTGAAGAAAATTTACTAACATTGAAACTAACCCCGTAATGGGTTTTAGCGGTTCTATTTCGTGCTCATTCGAAGAAATCTTTTTAAAATTCATAAGTCTCGGTGTTCTCAATATCGAATTTTTTCTACGAAAATTTGCTAAAATATAGACTATTAAACCATAAACTCTATAGCTGAAACTACTGCCAAAGTAACAGAAAGAGGGTAAAATAAAAGACAATGATCGTTGCTGCTAAAATTTAAGGCTTTGTAAAACACACTTATTACGACATTTTTTATACATAATTAGTATTTGTTTCAGAGTCGTTGTCTAAAAATTGCAAATTTTGACGTTTAAAATAGCGATTTTTACGTTTTAAGAAAAATTATAAAATTTTGAAAATATTTTTCTGCTACTTCTTGACCTTTTTGTGTCAAGAAAACCGTTGTATGTAATATTCAATGGTTTAAATGTCTATAACTTTTTTTCTTTTCTCCTAGAGATCTGAATTTACGGTAGATTTGACAGAACAAACGCACATGCCAAATTTGGTTGTCATAGCTCCGTTATTTTCGGAGATACAAAATTTTTCCGAAGAAAACCCAAAATTTTCCCGGAAAAACTCGTCAGATTTGCGTGGTTAACGAACTTATCCACTTACAAAAGGAAGGTACGCGCCAAGTTTTATCAAAATCGGACCAATATTGTTTGAGTTATCGGTGTGATACATACACATACATACACACACACACACACACACACACAGCATGTTCTAGACTTATGCCACTCTTTTCATTTGTTATATTATACCTTACATATTACAAATAATTAACTGATGACCATTATGCGTTTTTTACCTTTTATTATACTCTCCTTTCCAAGCTACGGTAGTCAAGAGTTTAGGCGACTGGCTTATAAGCGAAGAGACATGAGTTCAAATCTCAGTGATGACAGAATTTCTGTTTATGCTTTTTTCTTAGTTTTTTTTTTCTTTGAAGTTATTTTCATGAAACATGGTACATTGTGTGTATTATATAGGTTATACTGGTAACTAAGTTTGATGGCTGCTTTCATTAAAAAAATACATATTTGCTATTAAAAACATTTAATGAAAATTCATTACCATAACGCACTTTCTGCTTCCAGACTTTTTTTAAATGTTTTTTGTAGGCACCACGTATGTGTTTACTATCAAGCATGTCCTCCACTAATAGTCACAAATCAGAAAATTGCAAGTAAGTAAAAGAGTTAAAGGAAGATGCACCACAGATACTGGACACCGTCATAAAATTTGCCGTATAATGTCAAAATACGATAATATACCAGGTGTTCCATTTAAGGTCGTGCTTATTTGCGGTTAAATCAGAGGTGTTACGAACCTCTAATAATTTTTAAAATGGTTTTAAAAACGACAAATTACTTTCAAAACCTCTAACTAGCGTGATTTGTGGTAAGCCCTGTATAATCTGATACAAGAAAAGGAAGGTATATTTGTAAACAAGCAGATTGCAAATTAAAGATCACTTAGTATATTTTTTAGTGAACTAGTTTAAGTAAAAAATAATCTGTTTTTAAATGAGATGCTTACATATAATCAATTTCATTGCAAGGATACAACGCTTAATTTTAATTTTAATTGGAAGCTATCCTTTTTTGTATTCATTAACATTGTTTATTCATCACCATCCGTGATTTCTTTGGTAAGATTAAAAATGTATTGTAAAGAAAAATCTCGAACACGCGTTTGACCTTTACTTTCGGTCTCTGTTATTTTATTTATATTATATTCAGATCTCAATTAAAATTTCCAGTACATTCCATAACTTTGATTTTTATTGAATTTTCGTAAAAAAAAATCACTAGTGAGGGGATCACAACTTTTGAATTTTAAAAAAATGTCTCCAAATTAGCAGAAACTATATACAGGGTGTACTAAATTCGAATTGTGTTTATAGTGGTCATGATCTTCATGTTGAATCTATTTTGGACACTGCGGCGTTGCCATATTCATCCTTACCAGTTACGAACTTTGTTTTTTCACATGACATATGTATATTGTGACATTTTCAGATTTCCGAAACATTTTTAAAGTTTCTAGTAAATTTTCATTAAGAAAATCCTAACGCCCCATTTTTCTTAACAAACAATTAAAAAAAAATTAAACTCAATATCTCTCAAATTATTTAAGTAATTGAAACGTAATTTTACAACTTAAAAGAACATAGACTGACTTAGTTGTGCGCCAATTTTTAAGTCTTTTGATAAAATAAAAATAAAGTTATTCGAATCTAAAATTAAAATAATCCTCGACATCACTTCAGAGTTTGTAATGCAATATCTACAATGTTCTACAAAGACAGATGACGTCACCTGTACTGCTATCCTATTTAAATAAATGGTGGCTATTAATCTAAAGAATGAAAGTTACAAGTATCATTGCAAGATGTCAGAATGTAGAATATTTGAAATTTACGACAGGGACGCCATCCCGGTGCGGAATCAGGTAGTATCTAGTTAACACAAAATATTATAGATGGATACTGTGTACAATCAATTAACAATTTTGCTAATTGTCAGCCCTGGCGCATTTCTTTCCTAATACCCGGAAAATGTTTGCTTTCAAAAGCGCTAAATGTTAGCAGGCGGCTCCAAGCGGCTTCATAGCTGGCAAACGTTAGACGACACCGCTGATATTTAATAGCAGCAGGTAGCTTGCAAGCTTAACAAATGCATTATTTCTACGCTTCCTTGTACAAAAGCTAGATTCATACATTCGCGAATTGCGAAATCGTCGCAAAACTTATTCCTATTGGTTTATTTAAAATAATATCGTAAAGCTGTTGTTTTTTATTAGATTTTATAAATGTATTTAACTATTTTTGTGTGCACACCGTGAAACATGTTACACGCTTTACGATATTTGCCCGCGCTATAAAGTTCAGAAATGCATCTTTACAATGTTCATTCGGTCAAGGGATTCTGCCCACATAAGCTGACGTTATAACCATAGACATGATTTACCAGGGTTGCAGTCAATGATAACACGGTCTTGTTAGTCAGTGAGAGTTACTGCTTTGCCCAACCTGTTCAGATTTGACACTTGGTAGTTCAGATTTATTTGTGAGATAAGAAAACCTCTTTAAGATGCTGCAGTGACTTAAAACTCTCTCTTCTTAACAAGCCATTAAATAACGCATAAAAATATGACGATAGCAGCCAGATAAGACGTGAGGAGGAGAGCACGCCGGTAAGATGAAATTGTAGCGCTCGCTTGTTTAGTAATAAATTTGCTTTTATATACTGCTCTGTTTAATACTTAGTTATTGTCTTGTTTTCATGGTGGCTTGTGGAACTGTTCTCGTATAATTAAATATTATTAAACAGTTACATTTTTTACAATTAACATGCAGATAAGTTTTGCATTTAACGTGAACACGTTACAAGCCGCCGCATGTAAATGAGCACGAACTCAACAGATACTGATACAAATTAATTGTTACATCCATCCCGTTCTTTGTTTTTTCTTTCTTATTTAACAATTTAACCATCTAACAACAACTTTGAAGAGTTCTGCAAACACATACAAGCTAACCCGTGTTACATTCCACACCAACCAACATATGATAGAGTTACAGCCGCCAGCCATGATAACTGCCATCTTGCAAAAATGCATAAGCCATCAGCCTGCTGAGATCTCATTTCATGTGGGAACGACGGTTGGAACCTTGCAATCCATATCACTGCACAAGTGTACAAACTGCTGAATCGACATTTCACACGGGAACGACAGAGCTCTGCATTCCGTGGAACTAAAGACTGGAGGTGGAAACGTAACTAAGTGATGGTAGTGAGACAGTAGAGAAACATTATTAGTTTAGTCGTCTTAGTGTTAAGTTCACTTCTAATATTTTGTAACAGTAGTTCTATATTTTCATGTAATAATAATTAATAAATATTTTTTTATTCAATTGATCGAAATCAATCAATTAACTGGCGCAGTCGGTAGGATTTGTCGATACGGTGAAAACAAAAATCGTGGAACTGTTCTGTCTTAACAGTTAAATCGACAGAGGAACAAGTTGAACATTCCAGTGATAGGGACAAGCATCGCTCTTACGTATTGGAAATCAACCAAAGCGAACCTGGGGGAAGAACACAGATCGTCCGAACCTAAAGGCCAAGCAGAAGAAGATGTACCTAGTAGCAACGCTAATTCTGTAAGTTTTGCTCACAATCCTTTCTTTTACTTATATATTTTAAGTGATTCTCGATTTGGTACTTTAATTTATTTTATTGCTATATTTTTGTTTGTGTGCTTAAAAACAGTTAAAATATTATAAATATTAATGAGTTTTGATGATATTGATACCTTAGTTAGACAATTTTCAAATTTACAAGGCCCAGATCAATCAATAATTGACGAAAGTGTAACAATGACACAAAACAGACCAGACATGGCACTTTTAAGATATCAGGCAGACAACATACCTCTGTTTGATGGCAATTTCAGGCAATTAAATAGGTTTTTGCAATCATGTGAACATTTCTTAAAAACATTTCAGAATAGAAATAATTTAGATGACCCTATAAATGCTAGCTTAATCGATACAATTTTAAATAAATTAACAGGCAGAGCCGCCGACTTGATATGTTCAAGATTTGGAATCACATCTTGGGATTCCATTAAAAATAGTCTTGTTTTGTCATTTTCTGACCAGCGAAGCATAGATTGTTTGATCCAGGACTTAATAAATATGAGACCCTTAAAAATGAGCAACCTTTAGACTTTGGTACAAGAATACAAGACGCTAGAAGTTTACTTTTGTCTAAATTAAACCAATGTATTCAAGACGAGAATGAAAAGAGAATAAAAATAATTCATTATGATGACTTTGCTCGCAAAACGTTCATAAGTGGTCTTCCATATAATCTGCAGCTTGTAGTCAGATTAAAGTACCCATCTTCTCTAGAACAGGCCATGTCGTTTATTACGGAAGAACTTAATTTTAAAAATTTTAGCAATAATAATAGTAGTAGTAACACACCTTACTCTCAGTTTGCGTATAAAGCTATCCAAAAACCCTCATTCAACCCCTCAAAAATGCACCCGAACACTTCATACGTACCTAATTTCCCGGTACAGTATAATCATCCTAATTTCACCCCATATGATTACACCAAATTTCAGCAATCACCATAACCACAAATGCCATATTTATCACACACCCCATTTACACCAACATTCGGTAAAAATACCTATCAGCCAAGACCCAGTTCACAAATTATTAACAGGCAATTTCAAAATTTTTCTAAGCCCAATTTTAATAATAACCATTGGCAACCAGGAAATAGATTACCTTCTCAACAACACTCTAGATTCGCAAACTAGTGCCATTCTAAGGAATCAAAACCAAAACAAAAATAGATATGCACCGGAGCCAATGGATACTTCATCTGGGAATTCTATTAGACCAAAAACAGCATTCGTATCTGAGGAACTTTTCAATCAAGAAATTAATGAACATCCCTTTCCAACTGACGAAAACACGAATACCAACCAAAACTATTACGAAACCTTTGATACGTTTAATATGCCACAATGTCCCCAAGAATTGGAACACAATCCATTGCCAGATTTTGATCAGTTACTAAATGTACCAAGCGAATACCCTGAACATTGCTATTATCAAAACGAAACTCACCCTCAATACAATGAAACATCTCCTAACGATGAAAATTTTCAGGTGATCAAGTCTCTACCAAATCAGAGATAATATACATAAATAATATACACGCAAGGTTACCATATGTCAATATTCCCGAAATTAGAGCGAAATTCCTTATTGATACTGGTAGCACTAGAAGTTAAATAAAACCATCATTAGCAAAACAATATTATGCTAAGTGTGTAAAACACGAAGTTTTTAATATACAAACACCTCACGGCATTACTTTTCACAGTGAAACAGCTGATATACCCATATTTAAAAATTTTAAAGCACCTGGCCAACATAAGTTTTACCTTTTTGATTTTTCTGATAATTATGATGGTCTTATTGGAACCGATCTTTTAAGATCCTTAAAAGCTAACATTGACCTAAATGCCCTTAAAATAATTACACCAAATGCTATTGTGCCGATTGTTTATGATATTTTCCAAGGGAATAACAAAAATACAAATAACACAAATTTTAAACCCATTAGATACGTCATTCCGGCTAGAACACGGCAAAAAATTAAAATACCAGTAAATTGTCAATCCGGAACAGGCATCCTTAAATATACTAACTTTGGCTGTAATGTTGAAATGCCACAAGCTATTGTAACAATTGAAAACTATTTTGCAACAACTACATTAACTAACCCTAAAGAAAATCCTGTAAAAATTATCATATATAAACCGCTAGAAATTGAAATAATTAACGTGAATGAAATTAATTTTATTGAAAAAATGGAAACGGATGAACCATATAATATAGATTACGATAACATACTCAAATCTAATTTAAGAAATTTACGATTAGGCCACTGTAACGAAAAGGAATATAAGGCCATTCGTAAACTCTGCTTTGAATTTAGGGACATATTTTATAGTGAAGGCTTGCCACTAACATTCACGAACCAAATTAAACATAAAATCGAATTAACGGACGAAAAGCCTATTTTTACAAAATCATATAGATATCCCGAAATTCACAAACAAGAGGTAAAAGATCAAATTTCAAAATTACTTGAATAAGGAATTATTCAACCCTCCACGTCTCCTTGGTCCTCCCCTATCTGGATCGTACCAAAAAAATTAGATGCTTCGGGAAAACGGAAATGGAGAATGGTTATTGACTACCGTAAACTTAATGACAAAACTATTAACGATAAATATCCTCTCCCTAACATCGCGGATATATTAGATAAACTCGGGAAAAGCCAATATTTTAGTACACTAGACCTTGCGAGTGGGTACCACCAAATCGAAATGGACCCCACTGATATTCCTAAAACAGCATTTTCAACGGAAAATGGCCATTGGCAATTTAAGAGAATGAGTTTCGGGTTAAAAAACGCTCCATCGACATTTCAGAGAGTGATGGATAATATACTTAGAGGTTTTCAAAACGAAATTTGTCTGGTATATTTGGATGACATAATAATTTTCAGTACGTCCCTGGAAGAACATATTCACCGGCTTAGGCAAATATTAAGTAGACTAAGGGAAGCAAATTTTAAAGTCCAATTGATCAGAATTTAAAAAAAAGAAGTGGCTTACCTGGGCCATGTTATTACACCTGCAGGGGTTAAACTAAATGCGGATAAAATCGAAGCAGTAAAAGCATTTCCAATTCCCAAGACTCAGAAGGAAATAAAATCATTTTTAGGTCTTCTCGGTTATTACAGGAAATTTATTAAAGATTTTGCGAAAGTTACTAAACCCATGACGGTTTGCTAAAAAAAGAATAACAAAGTCATTCACAGTCCAGAGTTTATTAAATCCTTCGAGATTTGTAAAAACTTGCTAATAAACAGTCCAATACTTCAATATCCAGATTTCTCAAAGCCGTTTATCCTTACGACGGATGCTAGTAACTTTGCTCTGGGGGCGGTCTTGTCTCAGGGAGAAATACCCTACGATAAACCAATAGCATATGCCTCTAGAACATTGAACGAGTCTGAAAATAAATACTCAACAATAGAAAAAGAACTGTTAGCCATAGTGTGGGCATGCAAGTATTTTAGACCCTACTTGTTTGGACGTAAATTCAAAATTTATACTGATCACAGACCATTAGTTTGGCTCTTTAACCTAAAAGAACCCAATTCAAAATTAGTTAGGTGGAGGTTACGGTTGGAAGAGTTTGACTTTGAAATAGTTTATAAAAAGGGAAAACAAAACACCAATGCCGATGCTCTATCCCGAATTCAAATCAATGCAATAGAGAATGAAAGTATAATAGGTAATCCAGGTCAGGTAAATCAAGACATTGCCGAATTTTTTCAAAATTCGACGGAAAATAGTTACACAAACCCTCAACTATCAACGAACCGAAACTTAGAATACACAGATATAAACTCTAGACCCTCTACTAGCCGACAAACAAAGGACAAAATTTTAATAATTTCAGATGTCCTTTTAAGACCTGCGGACAATCTAAATAACAATCAAACAGAAAGAACAGAGGAACCGCCAAGACACACAAATAATCAAAATTCTTTTGAAACAGTACACACGGTAGGTGGAAATGATAACTTCAATAACGGCATTCCAATTCTTGATGAAATAATTAACAATAAAAACAACCAAATAATTATTGCAAACAATCCCCACAATCAAATAGATGTTAAAACAGAAAGTTTTCATAATCATAAAATTACACATATTAAAATCCCTAAGTCAAATAAGCAACTCATTCTAGAATTCCTTAGATCTTACACTTGTGAAGACAAAACCTTTCATTTATACTTCCATGACAAATCCATGTATCCCGTATTTAACCAGACCTATATAGAGCACTTTAGTCGTAGTAACTCGGAAATGATAATGTGCACCAAAATGGTAAATACCATTAAAGAAGAAGGCGAACAGATACTAATGATTAAATATCAACATGAAGGTAAGGCTAACCACCGCGGCATATCTGAAACTTTAGAAAAACTAAAAAGAAATTATTACTGGCCAAATATGAAAAAAAGGTGTTAGTGACTATATAAATAACTGCATAATTTGTAACGAAACAAAGTAAAATCGAAACCCACCATACGTCCCATTGTTATTAACTGAAACTGTAGGTAAACCTTTCGAATTAATACATGTGGATATATTTAAATTTGACAATCAACAATTTTTGACAATAATAGATGCCTTTAGTAGACTAGGTCAGGCTATACATATAGAAAGCAAAAACGCCATAGAAATATGTGAGTCCTTAATAACATACTTTTCATTTTACGGTACGCCCTCACGGATAATCTCTGATTCTGGAACTGAATTTAAGAACCTAATGGTACAAGAGCTGTTAAAATTACACAAAATAAATATTCACTTTACGACTCCAGCCCACCACGAATCAAACGGCCTAGTCGAAAGATTTCACTCGACTCTGCTGGAACATTTAAGAATATTAAGAGAAATACACAAAAATAAAAATGTTCGAACTCTTATGAAGTACGCGGTAATTGCGTACAACAATTCAATACATTCTTCAACTAAATATACCTCTTTAGAACTTACCCTAGGACACACCAATGCAAGGGATCCCTCAGATCTGATAAAAGATAATTTCTTTAACGAGTACATTTTAAATCATAAGAACAAAATTGAAAACTTATACAAATCGATAAACCAAAATCAAATCAGCAATAAGCAAAGAATACTAGACTCCAGAAATCACTTGGGGCCGGAAACCTATCAGTTTACATTAGGACAAACAGTTTATAAAAAATTGGGAAGGCGAAACAAGAAGGAAAATAAATTTAAAGGGCCATTTACTATTATAGAAATTGTAGAAAATAATAAGGCGAAAATTAAAGATAGTAATAACAAAATTCAAACTGTCCACTTTAAAGAACTAAAACCAACTTCGGTTGTTACAGGTGGGGAACAGTGACAGTCTGTGACATTACTACCCCCAAGTTTCATCACCTCAACGATTATCCTGGCCTCCTACCTCTAAAACTAGGTTCAGCACAAAATATTATAGATCACTGGTCATTTATACAAATATTTGACATCACCAGTATTTTAGAGGAATTTAAAGAGCTTCAACAAAATTTTCTAAGACTAAAATTTGCTATAGAGAACTCTGCATCACATAAGAGAGAATTCTATAACTCTTATAATTTGGTCGTTAATCTAGAAAATAGAATAAACAGACAAATAATCCAATTAAATCCAGTCTATAAAAGAACGAAAAGAGGGCTCATTGATGGTATTGGTTCAATAATAAGGGCAATTACTGGAAATTTAGATCAAGGTGATGCCTTAAGATACGATCAAGCAATCACATCGCTTTCAGAAAGCCAGCTCAAAATTAAAACATTAATGGCAGAACAAATTACGTTACTGCAAGCCTCAATATCAAAATTTTACAATGTGACTCGGACTCTTGAACATAATCAGATCATTTTAGAATCGAGAATAGTTCAAACTGAAATGGCAATCAAAAACATCAAATTAGAAAACACTGAAACTTATAACTTTTTTCTTATTCAAATGCTCCTATCACAAATTAGTGCCTATTACCAAACTATATACGACATATTTGAGAAAATCGAAGTAGCTATCAGTTTTGCAAAATTAAATACATTTCATAACTCAATGACTGAACCAACAGATCTATCGGAAATAAAATTCGTAGAAACAAAATTAATATCAAGTAAGTTACCATTTACACCTGAGATCGAAAATATATTATTATTTGAACAGACACTAAATATTAAAGTATACAGTAAGGAAAACAAAATTGTTTTTATAATAGAAATTCCTATAGATGAAATCGAGAATTACAATTACTATCATTTATACCCTCTACCGGTTCCAATCAATAATAACTTCCAAGTTATAATACCAAAATCCAAATACCTTCTCCTAAATGAGCAAAACTATATGTTCTCCAACCACAAATGTACAGAAGTATCAAATCAAGAATACTCATGTCAAGAAACGAACACCATGAAAATCGAACAGTCGCCACCCTGTGAGGTGCAGATGCTCAAATATATGAAAAATAACACTTGCCACCCGCTGCTGACTAAAGTGGAGAATACCAAGATCCAAAAACTTGAAATCAATATGTGGATGATCATAGCCCCTAAAGAAGTGGTCGCCGTACAACAATGTGGAAAGTCCAAAGATAACATACCTCTGGAAGGAACCTACCTAGTGGAAATTTACCCAAATTGCGACATATCAATCGATCAACATACCATGAGAACACATCAAGATTCACGCCATCATTTTGGAATTATGGAACTTCCCAAAGTCGATATCCAATATCAACTTAAGAGAGTAGAAGAGAAAGAAACCATCCCGATCAAACTGGACCTGATCAACTTAGAAGAAATAAATCATATACAAACGGCTTTAGAAGAGCAAAGAAGAAACATCCAAAATCTACATGAGGGACTCATTCGTATCAACAAAATCAGCCTATGGACCATCTTATTATACATTTTAATAATCTATATTGTTTGTTTTACTTTGTATAAGTATGTTTTAGCTAAATGGTTTCCACAAATCAAGGAGATCGATAAGGACAAATCTAATAATCAAGATATTGTGATTTGAACATTCCATTCCACTGCATGTTCAAACTTGGGGTGGGAGATGTTACATTCCACACCAACCAACATAGGATAGAGTTACAGCCGCCAGCCATGATAACTGCCATCTTGCAAAAATGCATAATCCATCAGCCTGCTGAGATCCCATTTCATGTGGGAACGACGGTTGGAACCTTGCAGTCCATATCACTGCACAAGTGTACAAACTGCTGAATCGACATTTCACACGGGAACGACAGAGCTCTGCATTCCGTGGAACTAAAGACTGGAGGTGGAAACGTAACTAAGTGATGGTAGTGAGACAGTAGAGAAACATTATTAGTTTAGTCGTCTTAGTGTTAAGTTCACTTTTAATATTTTGTAACAGTAGTTCTATATTTTCATGTAATAATAATTAATTAATATTTTTTTATTCAATTGATCGAAATCAATCAATTAACTCCCGCAAGACCAAGCGAGGCAGAGGTCCCACATAATCTTCTCTGATGCGGTCAACCGATGGAACTTCGCCAACAAGACCAAAGTTAAATATATTACTTATATATTACTTATTTGCTGTCTTTGAAGACAAGTAATTTTATTGGAACTGCTTCAATCCATCACGAAACAGATAGTCATTCTGTTTATATAATTTCCGTATTTTTCCAATAAATTGAGTCATTTGCATTATATAAATTCAATATTTTTCAATAAACAAATTTAACCGAACTTTGATTTTCATTTGTACGTCCAACACCATACAAATTGTGAGTTCAAACACACACCCCCCCCCCCCGCATTTCTTGTTTAATTTACTTTAAAGCTCATGCCCTCTCCTGAATAGCCAAATTTCATTTTAGTAATCCTTTATATAATATTTTATTTATTCGTCAGATTAATAAATTTAGTTATACTGGCACTCGCAACGTGGGCCCGAAATCTGGAAAGACGCCTGGGACTTATATTTGAAGGTGTTGGATTTGCAAATTTCGGTTTTTGTTTTTAATGTTTTTGATTGCAGCAGTTATTGTAATACATTTTACTAAAACGGGATGACTCATATAAGGTCTGCTGGCTCTCTAAAGTTTATTAGTCACTTATTATTTTATATTCAAGTTATATTTTGATAATATAAATTTACGTTCTGTTAGAGAAATATATTGGGCCGTATATTCTTTTGATTCCTTTTTCAGTATCTTATCTCCGAGATAATACTATAATTGATAAATTTTATTTTGTCTTAGAGAAGATCTGTATAAATTTGACAAATTTCGGATTACTGATTAAATTATTATTAATTTATTTTATAGCGGAATAAATTATAGATTATTATATTCTCTGTTTAGAAAGGAAGTACATTTCTCGGCAACCGTCCGGGAAGTACCCACTTCCCGAACGCTTTTTCTTTGAGAAAGTAGCATTTCTCCGGCCTAGTCTGGGAAGTACGTACTTCCCGGACTAGGCCGGAAAGAATCACATCGTTGTTGTCATTGTGAATATGAAAATCTTGGTAGGTATGATTTTGATAAATACAGTTGAACATTACCATAGCAACGAAATAACGACTGACAGCTCTCTGAAATGAAATTAGTTGACATTTTAATTTTCGATAGTTTGCATGGTTTTTGGTCGCAATTGTCTCAATAAACTATGGAAAGCAACAGCGATAGCGAGTTTGAAAATGTGACAATTATTGCCTAAAAAATCAAAGTCCAGGTATGAAAACGTTTATGATTTGTTCACGAGATGGATGGATATGAAGAAATGCAAAACTATTATGTAATTTTAGCTTACTTGGAGCAAAAATCTGAAACTGTCAAATCCTCTACCCCGTGGAGCATGTACTCTATGTTGAAAAGTACCATTTTAGTGAAGAAAAATGTAAACATAGTCACTTTCCCAAAGAATGTTGGTTATAAAGCAGAGAAATCAGAATTCTTCAGCAGCGAGAAAATCAACAAATTCATTAGATAAGCAGATAATGAAACATATCTAATGATAGGTAATTTTAATAAAATTTTAACAAAATATTACGATTGTAGGATATAAAAGTATCAACTTAATTCGCTTCATTTTCAGGTAGCAAGAATTATTGGGTTAGCTGGTGCGTGTAGGTGGGAAGAACTAACAAAAATGTCAATTGATCTAATAAACGACAAAGAAGACATGTTGCTTGTGAAAATACCAGATTCTAAAACACAGATTGAGAGAACTTTTGTTGTAATTGGGCAAGAAAACCTGCTGTTGTATAGGCAATATTTATCTTTACGGCCATCCCATACTCCACATAACAGATTATTCGTGAATTGCAGAAAAGCGAAACGAAGTAAAAACAGCTTGAGACCACACTAACAGATAGGAAACTGAAAATGGCTTAAGAATATGCTTTTGGTTTTTCCATACGTGTCCAAATGAATGAGATAAGAGGCGAAAATCAAAAATCGCTTTTTTCACTTTTTTGACAATTTATTTAACGACAGTTCCAGCAAGTAATCTTTTTGATAAGTACAATTTATAGAACACAATTCACCACAATACAGTTTTTAGACCTGGCGATCGTTTCTCTAACAAAGTTCTCAGAAGGATTGATAAACTACAAGAATAAAACTAACACTACTATTTATATGTTAGCAGTTGCTAAAGTCGTCCTCTATGAAGACGTACAGACCTTCACGAAGGTACATAGACAGACCCCCACTTATAAATCATAAATCGCTCTAATTAAAATTGCATACCTGCTTTTTTAAAACTGTGTGTCGTTCTCAAATATTCCTTCAAATTTCTAACGATATATATATATATATATATATATATATATATATATATATATATATATATATATATATATATATATATATATATATATATATATATATATATATATATATATATATATATATATATATATATATATATATATATATATATATATATATATATATATATATATATATATATATATATATATATATATATATATATATATATATATATATATATATATATATATGTATATGTGTCATATCTCAGTTACGCTAAATGTTCTTTAAATCTAATTTCAATGGGTCTATTAGTTTAATAGCATTTTTAAGAAAGCCGACTAACAACATTTTTTACAAAAAAATAAACTTAAAGAAATACTTTAGCGTGGTGCATTTCTAGGACAATCTTAATATTTTCGTTTTTATACAAGATACGAGGAAAATTATATACGTTAGATATAGGTCGTTTTGTGATGCATCTTATAAAATTACTTTAACAATCGCATGCTGGGTCATAAGTCGCTTGTGATTAACCCTTTCTTTTTTAATTGCAACACCCCTTATATTATTACATTGTCGAATTTGCCATTGAATTATCACATTTTGTGATAAAAATTAATATGGTTTACCGTTTTCGGGCTATTTAAATTGTTTGGCAACTTTCACAAATATAGTTTTTGTGTAAGTTGCTTGAATATGTCTAATGGCCAGGGAAATGGGACCATTTTTTTCGGATAATGTTGTTTATTTTCGAAAAATGTATATACTGTTTTCAAGTAATGCAGTTATTTTGATGAAATATGCTACATGGTTTCTACTATAAGTGTTATACTATCTACCAAATTAAATGTCTTTCATTGATTATTTTCGGAAAATGTTTGCAATTTTCTCAAGCAATAAAGTGATTGATAAAATATGGTACATGGTTCATACTATAAATGTTATGCTATCTGCAAAATTTTATGTCTTTCATTCAACAAAAAACATATTTGAAATTAAAAACATTTTAATTAAAAATCAACATCATGACACACTTGCTGCGCTCATACCTAGCTTTTTCAAACTTAACTGGATATAACATTAAATAAATGGTTGTCTCTTTAGAGAAATAAGTTGTTATAGTAAAATGAGCCTCAAAATTACTTACCATCTGCGAACTTTGGTATCGCCTCATTAGCGGCGTCCACTGCACATTTTTTAAAGTTTGGATCTGATCTCGAACAGGCTGTTATATAATTAGCTGAAAATAATATATTTTGTTATTTTTCTTTTAACTTTTCGTCACGATTATGTCAGTTTTTTAGTATTATCACTGAGGTGCCGTCTCACAGATACCTTAGATTGTTTTAAACATCGCAAGTTATAAATTAAAACAAATCAGCAGTTTATTTTAAAATACAACATGCAACAAAAGATATATGATATTGTGGAGGTCGATACTTGATGTAAATCCATTGTCAACTCAGATAAACAAACGAATTGATTTACACTATTATATTGCATGTATAACTGCAGTTTCGCTGCAGTTCACAGCTTTGTGAAATACAGAATGAAAGTGAAATTTTAAAAATTTCAAATGCCTACTCCGTACTCAGTAAGTGGTGGACGTGCCGCCACCTAGTTGCGGAACCAAGTATTATGCTGTCACGCCAGCTCCAAATAACACAAAGTGTTAAAAAAATAGAGGCTGGATACAGCTAACTAACAATTTAGAAAATTGTCAGCCCTGGTCCATTTCTACCCCAAGATAGGGACAAAGTATGTAAGACTCGATGCATATTCGCAACAATTAGAAAAATTCTAATTGTTGCGAATATGCATCAAGTCTTACATGCCTACTCCGTGCTAAATGAACATTTCTAAGAATTGATACGTTTCGGGCTTCACAGGTAGGTAAACAGGTACAGGTATAGTACTGATATTCTTTCGTAACTACCAGCTTTTATGGCGGCATTTATGACATAGTCATAATATATATATATATATATATATATATATATATATATATATATATATATATATATATATATATATATATATATATATATATATATACAGGGTGTGAGATTTCGCTGGTAAAGCTAGACTGTGCTTATACTAATGGCGTTATTAAAGAATTCACTTCAGAAAATGAATAGGCAGCATATACTTCATAACATAAAATTATTTTCGAATACACAGGGTGTTCCGTTTGAGCTGGTCACTCACCAACTTCGTTATTTTAAATAGAACACCCTGTATATTTTTACATTTTCGGATTCCTAGAGTGATTCTACGTTGAAAATGTATGCGGTAGTATGAGCGGAAACCCATCCATTTTTGAGTTATTTCTTCTTTTTCAAAATTAATGGCCTTTGCTGTCTTTATTTTACAAGTCTCTATCTTAGTAAGTGATCGAGACAGGATCATCATTTTACCAAAGTAGGTGCACAATACTATTGTGATCATCCTAATGTACACTAAAGCGTGACTAGATATACAATGCGTTCACAAAAGGGCATCCACTTCTGACAACTTCAATAATCAAAAACTATTTTTTTCAAATGGAACACCCTGTATATTGTTATATCGTTAAACTTGAAATTTCATTACCTTTCATCCTATGTATACCTATTTATACAAAAACTTAAAACATTTTGAGATATATGATGAAACAACAAATTTAGAATGAATTATACAGCTGTTCGTGTGTAGGAGCTAAGAAAGACCCCGTATAAGCTAATTAGTTGGACTTTGAATAATTTATTTGATCGATTTCCTGTAATCCACTCATATTTTGGAAAATATGAAATCAGAGACACACCTAATATCCATTATATTTTTTTACGAATTGTATGTAAAGTCTATGCAGTTAAAAGTATACATTTATCATTCTTGATGGAATACCAACACATTTAATGAATATTCAACCTGTCACTTGGTTGTAGCCCTTTATCGTAAATAACATTGTACATCAACATTTCCCCTTTAATCATGTAGACAGATTTGCTTTACTTTTCGTTGACAGACTTTATATCTTACCTGCTCTTGTTTACAAAGTGTGCTTTGCTTAGAAATTTAAAAGTTGACAAACTCACCTACGCTATTTGACACTGTTAAAAAGTATTCTGTTAATTGTAGTTTAAAAAATCTTCCGAAAATAAAAAAATGTATTATTCTGAAGCCGAATTACGAGATATGATCTTAGGTTTGCGCGCATGTGATAGTAATACATTATTAGCATCCAGAATTTATCACCAACGTTTTCCTGACAGGCGATTGCCAACCAGAACATCATTCCAAAGGCTAAACACCCGTTTTTCCACTACAAGCAGTGTAAAATATTGCAATAATCCTAGGGATCTGTACAAAAACGATGAGCTAACGCAATTAGGTATAATTTTATCTGTGATTGAGGATCCACAAACCAGTACGAGAAGAATATCAAGACAACTTAACATAAGCGATTGGTCAGTAAGAAAGGCTTTAAAAAGAAACCGTTACCATGCCTACCATGTTTCAAGGCAGCACGTTTTACAAGAGGCAGACTACAGGAATAGGATGCAATTTTGTGAGTGGGCAGTAGAAATGATGGACAATGATCCCAATTTTTTTGAATATGTACTTTTTAGTGATTATGGTTCATTTCGTAGTGCCGGTCACCGGCAATCCAAACCAACACAATCTTTACTACTATGCAGATAGTAATCCCCATTTTAGGCATACTGTGGACAACCAACATCGATAGACTGTAAACGTATGGGCAGGATGTTTAGGAAACTACATCATTGGGCCATATTTTTATGAAGGTACTCTGACAGGCCAAAGGTATTTTAATTATTTTTTTTAACTAATGTGCCATTAGAAACGATGCGACGAATGTGGTTCCAACAGGATGGCGCACTACCTCACACAACGTTACGTGTCCTATATTCGCTCAATATAATTTTTCCAATCGCTGGATTGGTCGCGGGGGACCAGTTCGCTGGCCAGCTCGGTCTCGGGACCTCACATCCTGTGATTTCTTTTTGTGGGGGTATACTAAGGATTTTGTTTATGCTGTGCAACCAACCACTGCAGAGGACATGATTCTTAGAATTAGGGAAGCATTCAACTCGATAACACCAGCAATATTGCAACGTGTTAGAAACTCTTTTAGATGAAGAGTGCATTTGTGTCTGCAGGAGACTGGACGTAACTTCGAACATCTTCTTTAGTTTAGTTTCATTAATATTTGTTATCTCGTTGTTTGTTGTAGTCGTTCCAATCGTTTCTAAGGTTTTTAAGTTAATTTTTTTATTGTTATCAAATAGACACTATGAAAAGCCTTTATTTAACGTATTATCTTTAAACTTTATGATATTATGTTTCAATAAACCGCTTAATAATAAATAAATAATAATAACTGTTAAGGAGTTTTATTTAGAGTAAAGTATTCAAAGTCCAACTAATTACCTTATACTGGGTCCTTCTTAGCTCCTACACACGAACAGCCGTATAATTCATTCTAAATTTGTTGTTTCATCATATATCGCAAAATGTTTTAAGTTTTTGTATAGGTATGCATACATAGGATGAAAGGTGATGAAATTTCAAGTTCAAAGATATAATAATATATAGGGTGTTCCATTTGAAAAAAAAGTTTTTGATTGTTGAAATTGTCAGAAGTGGATGCTCTTTTTTGAACGCTCTGTATATCTAGTCACTCTTTAGTGTACATTAGGATAATAACAATAGTATTGCGCATCTGCTTTGCTAAAATGATGGTCCTTTGTCTATGACTTACCAAGATACAGACCCCTAAATTAAAGACTGCAAAGGCCATTATTTTTGAAAAAGAAGAAATAACTCAAAAATCGATGGGTTTCCACTCATACTACCCTATACATTTTCGACGTAGAATAACTCGACAAATCCGAAAATGTAAAAATATACAGGTGTTCTTTTTAAAATAACGAAGTTAGTAAGTGGCCAGCTCAAACGGAACATCCTGTGTATTCGGAAATAATTTCAGGTTATGAAGTATATGCTGCCTAGTGATTTTCTGAAGTGAATTCTTTGATAATGCCATTAGTATAAGCACAATCTAGCTTTACCAGCGAAATCTCGCACCCTGTATATAGTGTGCGGGATTTTTACCCTCGACATCATTGGAAACTCGGAACCTGTAAGAGAAAAAACTTGCTTAAAGTGCACAAAGGTTGCACAGTTACAAGTGCACCTTGAAGGTATTTACAGATTAAAAAAAAAGTTACATATCTTCCTAGATAGAAGCGAAATACCAAAAACTGCAATTTTTTTGTTTCTTCAATATCTCCAAAACTATGATGCGTATCAAATTGAACTACACTTGTAGAGGGACATAACTCACAATTGTGGTTCCGATGTGACCAAAAAATTTGGTTAAATTAATTACTTTCTGAGTCCGGATAGTCAACTTTTCGTTTTCTTTTATGGACGTCATATTGAATTTTTCAACAAAAATATTTGGTTTTTTCTGGTTACAAGATTGTGGTTTGCTCGCATTTTTTGTCAAAAGCAATCTTTTTTTTTCAACAAGACGGTACACCAGTTCACAATACACAAATCGTAATAAATTTTCTTAATAGTGTTTTTGGCAACAACTGGATTGGTACGAGTTGACCTGTGCAGTGGCGTCCCAAGTATGACTTATCCATTTACGTCCGAAAAGTCGATAATACAAATTTTCATTAGCCAGAGCAAGAAGACACTCTCGCCCGATTTTACAAGCCTAGTTCAAAGTTAATGCAGGCTTAACTCTGATCTCGAATCAACTACCATGGTAACCAAACAAATGCGAAAGCATCAGGGTTTCAATCTGGCAACACAGCAACTATGGCTATTGGGGTGTTTAAAATCAACTGAAAGTGGTAGGAAAACATTCGAAGTTAAGGGAATACTTACACTTCCGGCACTGTGCATATTACAAAGTGTTAGATATGTAAACGATAATTTAAATAAATTTTCAATGAGTAATCAGAGACTTGCCGAAATAAAAATAATCTGAGAACACCATATCATAGGCTGGCTCATACAAAACAGAAGTTGGCTATTGGGGTCCCAAGTTGTAAAAAAATTACCGGCTGAACTAGAGATTAAGCGGACGTTACAATTCCACAAGGCAGTAAAACGGATGCTCCTAAAATCACCAATCTACACATTATAGGAATTTATGTTACGAATAGTCAATAAATAAGTGTGCACACAATATTATGAGCTGGCGCCATCTTGTTGGAGAAAAAATTGATTATTTCTGGCACAAATGCGCGCAAAATAAAATCTAGTGATACACAATTGTAACCAAAAAAAAGGGACCAAATATTTTGAAACAATTCAATATGGCATCCATTAAAGAAAAAAGTTGAGTTTCGCCACTAAAAAGCAGTTGATTCAAACAAATTTTGGGGTCAACATGGTAACCACAACAGCGAATAATGTCCCTCTGCAAATATAATTAAAGGTGATAGGCAACATAGTTTTGGAGTTATTGAAGGAAAAAATTACAGTGTTTAGTTATGACGCTTGTATCTAGGAAGTAACAAAACTGTTTTGAAACCTGTAAGTACCTTCAAGTTGCCCTTGTAACTGTGCAACTTTTGTCTATTTTAACCAAGTTTGTATCTCTTAAATTCCGCACCTGTATATGTACGTATCACCAATAACTTAAAAAATAATGGGCTGATATCAGTGAAATTTGACAGGTGCCCGCCTTCTGTAAGTGGCTTGCAGGAGTTCGTTAGCCACGCAAATCGCACCAGGTTTTCCAGAAAAATGTTGGGATTCCTTTAGGAAAATGTTTTGTTTCTCCAAAAATAACAAAAATCTGGGACGCAGGCTTACATTATAAAAAGTTAACTATATTCGAAAATTTAGTTTTCTAATTGAAGAGCAAAAATTGCAATTAAAAAAAATTGTGGTGCCACTGGTGACCTTAAAAATGCCACAAAACCAAAATATTTTTTGTTGTTAAAATATATTTTATTATAGAGAAAGACTAAGTTTTCTCGGAGCAAAAAAAGTCTGAAATATCAGAAAAATTACTTTGAGAATTTTATAGTGTTTCTTCTCAAAACCTCAAAGTCGTGATTTCAAACGTCAAAATTCGAAATGTGTAGACGACTGAAATCGACATTCTCCCAAATAGTGTCTGAATTTGAAAAGATTAAAACTGCTGTAACTCAATTTTAGTGAATTTTCTTTTAAAAAATGCACTAATGAGGAGAGACCGACTTTTGAATTTGAAAAAATTTCTTCAAATGAGCGCTAATTAGGCTCCTTCGAACACATTTCCGGGGTCAATTTCAATATATATATATATATATATATATATATATATATATATATATATATATATATATATATATATATATATATATATATATATATATATATATCAAACCGATAACTCAAAAACTAATGGGTAGATTTTGATTATATTTGGTAAATACCTTCCTTTTGCAAGTGGATTGGATAAATTCGTTAACCAGGAAAATTCACCAAGCCTTTCCCGGAAAATATTGTAATTTCTTTCGAAAAAAAATTATTCCGGATTTAACAAAGTAAAGGCAACCAAATTTGGTACTCGGGTTTATATCATTATAGGTAAGTCACCTACCAAAATTTAGATCTATGGGTTAAAGGACCTTTCTCTGATGCTTTGGCAGTAGTGTTGGCTATAGAGTTTATCGTTTAATGGTATATAATTTTTGTCGAATTTTCATAAAGAATCATTAAAGCTCAATATATCCGTTATTATGCAAGATACGAAAAATATGTATACATTAATTATAAGGTCTCTTGAGCTACATCTTAAAAAATATTTCTACAATCACAGGATATAAGTCGTTGGTAATTCAAATATTGTCTTTTTTAATCGAACACGCCTTATGTTATTGCATTTTCCATCGAAATATAATACATCTCTGTAAGAAAAGAAATTCGGGACAAAGCAAGTGTGTTATGGTAGCGAATTTTCATTAAATGCTTTAAATTTGAATAGCTCAATTTGCTATTAACCTATAAGGTTGACCAAGGAACGAGTTTTTTCGGGAACATTTTGAGAAAACTTTCGGAAATTTTTGTACATTTTCAAACAATAAAGTTATTTTGATGAAACATGGCACATTGTTTCTTATATTGGTTATATTGGTAACCAAATTTGATGCCTGCTTTAAAAAAAGACATATTTGCTATTAAAAACATTTTAATGAAAATTCACTACCATAACGCACTTGCTGCGTCCAGACTTTTTTCAAATGGAACAATCTATATTTTATATTTTATAAGTGTTTAATAAGTAGCTTGTTTCTAACTATAAGGGTTATACTGTTAATCGTAATTGATGTCTTTCATAAAAAAGGACATTCCTTATTACAAGCATTTTATGAAAATTCACTACCCTGGCGCACTTGCTGCGTCTGGACTTTTGTTTATTGCAAAAATTGCTAGTTAAATAAACTACGGTTCAAAGTATGATTCACTTTGATAATGTGTTTGAAAAATGAAAATAAAATCTTATAAGACTTACGTAGATGCAAACTTTGTACATTTCCAAAGACTAAGAAAATGCTGAAGAATGTAACTCTGTGCATTTTGTCGGTTTGGAAAACGCTTAAATGTATTGCATAAACTAAAGTAGAGTATCAGAACTCAATCTTATATGTACTCTCTTGTAATAAACAATTTAAGATGAAACCAGTTTTCTTTTTACAATTATCATAATTAATCTTATTACTTTTATATTAAACATCGAGGTGACTAAAATTAATGAAATAATTGTGACGTCATAGTACCGGATATGAAATGAATGCAATCTTATATCCTCGCAAAGTTTCCACTTTACCTTTCTCAATAGCTGGTACATAAGGTTGCGTTCCAACCAATCAATAAACAATTCAGACGACCCAAAACTAATTGTACACAGAGAAACCGTAGATCCTTGATATCAAAATAGTGAAATTTAATCAAACTTACTTTGGTCCAAAAACAAATTTAAAAGATAGACAAGGCCAATCGGAGGTGAAACCAGGACTACGTCGCATGTATTCCCAACTTAAATCTAGTGGAATAATAATACAATGAATATTGAAATCAGACGGCATTTTTATGTTTGCTTTTTCACGGTTATGTTCTTTCTGAACTGAAATTATACATTTAATAAAAAGTTGAAATTAATATTTTTTCACAGACTAACAGAAAGTATTATAGTTTTAGAATATTAATTAATTTCAAATTAATTGACTCAAATGTTAAGTTTATCTTGAAAAGAATTTTAAAAAAATATTTATGAAATTATAAATTCAAAATCAAAATGGGACCGAATGTTTGTCACCACATCCTAGGTTTTTATTTGTTTTAATAGTTTACTCACCTATTTAACTGGGTCTGCATATGTCTCATTTAATAGTCTGCAACTAATCACAATACGTAAATTATTTAAGGTTATAATATGAAGGTAGGTATGTATTTGTACACTTACAAAATAGTAGGTTTGTAATTTTTACAATCAATTTCTAAGCAAAAAACTCATACATATTCTATTTAATTTTAAAATAATAGTAAATTGTGCCAGCGCTATAAGTAAATTAATATAATAGGTATAATAATAGTTGGCAAATTTGCAGATAAGCTCACGGAGGGCTTTTAAAATTTCTTTCAGAAACATGCTTAGAACCCCCCTTGGATGCATAAACCACAAGACAAATTTCTTGGAAAACCCCCCAAGAATGATACGTGGCCAGGGGCTAATAGCGGTGATGGACGGGGAAGAATAAATGAAAAATTCGGGACGCAGCAAGTGCGTTATGGTGGTGATTTTTTATTAAATGATTCAAATTTGAGTAACTAAATTTTCTATATACCTAGAAAGTTTAATTTTGGTACGTAGTAAGGTCTTTCCTAAGACCAGATATCCACCAAATTTCATTAACATAACTTTGTTGTTTCCGGGGAAAAAAAACTTTTTTCGAAAGAAAATTCCAAATTTAAATAAATCAATTTTCTATAAACTTAGAGAGTTGAATGTTGGTGATTAGTAACGTCTCTCCCAAGGCAACACATTTGTTGAATTTCATTAAAACAGCTTTGTAATTTTCGGAGAAAAAAATTTTTTCTAAAGAAAACTAAAATTTTTCCGGAAAACCCTGTTCGATTTTCCTGGGTAATGAACTCATCCAAGCCATTAATAAAAGAAAGGCACTTGCCGAGTTTCATCGAAATCGGTTAATTATTTTTGGAGTTATAAGGCGGATACATATATATATATATATATATATATATATATATATATATATATATATATATATATATATATATATATATATATATATATATATATATATATATATATATATATATATATATATATATATATATATATATATATATATATATATATATAAATAAAAATTGAAACTGGCCCCGGATATGGGTTCTAGGGGTTCTAGTTCGCGCTCATTTGAAAATTTTTTTGCACTGTCCCACCATCGATACCTGCGGCTTAGCCAGACCTACTCAAGTTGCCTTTATTCCATTTTGCAGCTACATTTATTTAAAATTCTGTTTACTCCACACTGAACCCCTATTCGCTCCATTCGCCTCAGGTCCCGTAACCATCTTGGGGGTTGTTCCTAAGAAATTTTTCTTGAGCGTGGTTGTAGGCATGATGAAGGGAAAGGAAAACCCCCAAGTACACAGCACCCCAAAAACCTTGTCCCATTCCGGCTGACAATCCAAGGACAGGGGGTGGGGGATTCTCGCTTGCCTTCTGCATACCTACAACCACCCTCAATGCATAAACCACAAGACAGATTTTCTAGTGAGTAACCCTCAAGAAAGTTACGGGACCTGTGACGAATAGGGGTTTTGTGCGTGATAAACAAGAATTTAGGGAGGCATAGCTGCAAAATTGGATATAATCAGGTTATATAGGTCCAGATAGTAGGTTTCGCGTTTTTGTTCATACTTCCTTTTTATCTTCTTCCTCGCCTAGCACCCCTATTCACTCCTGGTACTGTAAGCGTGGTTGGCACGAAACGTTTCTTCTTGTCTCTGCATTCAAGGTGGGTTCCAAGCATGTTTCTGATATTTTTTTCTAAAAACCGTCCTTGAGCTCATCTGCAAATGTACCTAATACTTTACATATTTTTACTTCTTTTGGAAAAGAAAAGAAGGAACGTTTATCTCCACTTTCCATTGCCTCCTTAGAATTATTTTTGTACATTAATACACTACTAACAATTTCACCAAGCATGGAATATGATATTTAGATTATTTATTGAGTTCTTGTACATTAAACATATATCTACTTCTCTACCTTTATAGCGATTCACCGAATTAAATGTTGAATATAGAAATAATCTTGAATAAATAACGTCCAATTCGTAATACCATTGATTCACTGTGCAGTTATGTTTACAACACAAAACGTAAAAAAGATTTGCTCTAAGCAATAGTTTTGTATGATATTGTGGAGGCCCATACTTGATGTAAATCCATTGACAACTTTGGTAAATGAACAATTTTTTTTATTTTATTTTATTTCAACAACACACCACGAGGGCTTACAGCCTAAATACTATCGTACCGTGGGTGTCGACAAGGAGGAAAGAGGCAACTTGTTAATTCTGGACTTGAAGGTTTGGAGGTTTGGGGGAGAAGGAAAAACATGTGCCGGCAAGGAGTTCCACAACTTGGAAGTCCTCGGGACAAAAGAGCGGGCATAACAAGATGCTCTATGTCGGGTGACCTGGACAGTAAAAGGGTGCATTCGCTCTGTTCCTCTGGTAGATCTGTTGGGGGCAGCAGGTGGAGGAACTATGGAAGAAAGCTCCTCTGAGCAGTGCCCGTGCAGATATATATAAAAGAGAGAGAGAGGTCATCAACGACACGTCGGTGGGCTAGGGATGGCAGCCTTTGGGTGAGAGTAGGGTCACCGATGAGACGTATAGCTATCTTCTGAATGGAGTCCAGGATAGCCAGTGGAGAAGCGGCAGCAGCACTCCAAATATTCGAGGTTTGGTCTTATTTGTGAAGTATATAAAGTATAGAGATTAGCTGGTGAAAAGTATTTGCGAGCCCGGAAGAGGAAACCTAATTTCTTAGCAGCCGCTTCTGCAATTGATGTGACATGTTGGTGCCAATTGAGATTTCGATCCACAGAGATGTCAACAAGTGAAAAGGACTCATTACTTTGAATAACTTGGTTGTTTATTGTGATGGGTCTAGGGCTAGTGTATCTCTTATGAGAAAGAAAGCAAGACTGTGATTTGGTGGGGTTGAATTGTACAAGATTTCTACTTCCCCAGTCTAATATTTTTTGGAGATCCACGGAGATAGAACTCTCCAGGAGTCTGCGATCCTCATCTAGTTGGGCTAAAGAGACTGGCTTAGAATATTGTATATTAGAGTGGAGGGTGCTGTCGTCCGCGTAACTGTGGAGAAAAAACAAAGTAGGGGCTAAAGCTAAACCTTGAGGAACTCCTGCATTAATTGGATACAGTTTAGAGGAATGTCCCTCCACGACAACAGAAATGCTCCGTTCAGAGAGGAAATTTGCTGTCCACGTACAGAGTTTTGGTGGTAGGCCATAGGCCGGTAGTTTATTAAGCAGCGCTGCGTGCCAGACCTGGTCGAATGCTTTGGATACGTCTAGAGCGACAATCTGGGATTCACCGTGTAGTTCCATAGACTTGCTCCAAGAATGGGTGACAAACGAAAGGAGGTCGGAAGTTGATCTGCGCTGACGGAATCCATACTGCCTGTCGTGGATTAGACTGTGTTTTTCAAGAAATTTTAGTAATTCGGTGTTTATATACTTTTCCATCACTTTAGAGATGACTGAAAGGAGAGAAATAGGCCTGTAGTTGCTAGGAAGCGCTCTCGATCCTTTCTTGGGGACGGGTTGTACTCGAGCAGTTTTCCAATTACTAGGGAATATGCCTCTATTGTAAGATGTCTGAAACAGATGAGTCAGGACAGGAGCAAGTTCTGGTGCGCATTTTTAGAGAACAATTGCTGGGATCTCGTCAAGGCCAGAGGCCTTCCTGGTATTTACAGAAGAGAGCATCTTTCGTACCTTTTTAGTTTTGAAAATTATATCCGTCATTTTATGCGCGACATTGGGGACTGTTGGTGGTTGAACATTTGGAGGTGGGTTGAGAGTAGAATTGCCAGCGAACAACGAGGCAAAAAGTTCAGCCTTGCCCAGGGCGGTAGAAACAATTTCATTGCCTGAAACAACATATGGAAACGTGCTCTTGCAGAAATTATTCCCAATAGATTTAGCGAGAGTCCAGAAGGGTTTGCTGCAGCTGGAGCTTAAGAGGACTTTGTTTTTGATGTGGTTGTTAAACGAGTTTTTTGCCTCAGAATGAATGCGGACATAGCGGTTTCTTGCGTCGTTAAATGCTTGTCGGTTTTCTTGTCTGGGATTGTGTAGAAGCTTTTTGTGAGCTTTGACCTTTTCAAGTCTGGCCTTGTCACAGGATTTAGAGAACCAGGGCTTTTGAGTGGCTGCAGAGGTTTTCTGTGTACGTGGAATAAATAATTCCATGCCAGCTTGGATAATTTCGGTGACATTTTGTGAGATATCAGAGGGGTCAGGATGAGAGAAGCAGACAGATGCCCATGGATATGAGGAAAAGTAATCTCGCATTTCGTCCCAGTTCGCGGAGTTGTAGTGCCAAACGATACGTGGGTGTGATGACTGTGTGACCTCGGGTTGCATTGCGCAGTAAGCAGTGACCATGCCGTGGTCTGAGCGACCCAGGGGGCGGTGACTGATATCTTATAGCAGTCAGGATTTGTAGCAAGAAGGAGATCCAAGGGATTTGAGCTGTGTGTTGGGATGCGAGGAAAGTAAGTAGGTTGCTGAACCATATTGGCTAAAGAATTGCTCACTGCAAAGGCCTCCGCTGCTCTTCCTTGTGGATCGGTTTTTGAAGATCCTAGCCATTCCTTATTATGGACATTGAAGTCACCAAGAATAGTGACCTCGGAGGAAGAATATTCAGAAATCAGATGGTCGGTTTTTTCAGAAAGGTAGTCAAAGAGCTGGACAAAGTTGTTGTCAGAAGGTGACCGGTAAATGCAACAGATGAATTTAGTTGCAGCCCTGAGAGAGAGTTTTATCCATAGTATGTCTTTTCTTCCAGCTTCTAAATTGGGGAGTCTGGTGCAGGGTAGCTTGCTACGGACGTGCGCGCACACGCCTCCATGCAATCTAAAAGAAGTAAGGAGCTTATACCCATGAAAATTAAGGTGATTAGTGGCTGTTTTGGCACTTATTTGAGTTTCGGTCAGAAAGAGGAGTTGGGGCCTATTAGCCTGGAGGAAAAGGTGAACGGAGTTCAGGTTAGAATTTAGGCCACATATATTCGAGAAGGATATTGTAAATCTCGATGCTGGCGCCCCCTGTACACCCCTCTCCCGGAGATCCAAATGGAGGGGTATTTTGCCTCCGGAATCTTTAGTACAAGGAGGAGCCATCATCATTTTTGTTTATAAGGGAAACCGACTCATACACCAGAACCGGAAACATCCGTTGGGACTTCACCGGCCCCTTGATGCAAGGGGTGGTACCTTCTCGGGCGTGAAAAAATCCTTTACTAACACGTAAAGGAAAATTCTACTGCCACCTACCATATTGCAAGTATTCCACACCAGCCAACTATTAACGAGCTGACCAGCTTTAGAACTTGCGTGAAAATAACGACTAGACACAGAACTGAGAGCTTCTTAGTCATTTCGTGTCGTATTTTTCACTCACATTAGTATGACTACCATAATTATCAATTTTGACGTTTCAAGTTTTTTTAATCAGAGGTTTACCTACAACCTTTTCTTCCCTCAACTTAGAGATCTGAACCTTGGTACATAGGATATGACAGAAACCAGCGTACTAAATTCTGTTGGTATAGCTCTATTATTGCCGGAGATACCAAAATTCTCCGAAAGAAAACCCAACATTTTCCCGGAGAAACTCGTCCGTCTTTCCCGGCCAACGAACCCATCCAAGCGACCCGCAAAAGGAAGGCTCGCATCCAATTTGATAAAAATCGGCCCACTATTCTCTGAGTCATCGGTGCGATACATACATACATTACATACATTATTATTATTATTATTATTATGATTATTATAATTATAATTATTATTATTATTATTATTAAAAATAACAAGAAAACTTACTAAATTGATTTAAACTATTTTATACAATGTGTAGCATAACTGATACAGCTTCGTCGAACTCCCCAGCTTTCTCAAATACAGAATAAAAGTAAATTTTAAATTTAAAACCTACTCCCTCTTGGGTTCAATTCTCTGTCTCTTCAGGTAAATGGGTTCGACCAACAGCTACTTGTTTTTATTACATAGTGACGTCAGAAACTCTTTACTACTTTGCGCAAACATGCTTAACACTGGATTGTTATATATTTGGTCACATTGAGCGTGTAGTAAATATCCTGTATTTTTTGTTTGTTAGTTTCTGCCGTTTCGCATAAATTTAGTAGTTTAAAACCTTTTGTGCTGAATTTGAGGAACGTTAAATTGATTATTCTCATTTAATAAGTGACTTGCATAATTTGAATCAAATTTATTATGTTCAAAGCTTCTTTTGTGTTCGCGAATGCGTGTTTTAAAACTAAATGTTCTGCCTATATATATATATATATATATATATATATATATATATATATATATATATATATATATATATATATATATATATATATATATTGTCACAGAAACCACATGTGAGTTTATATACTCGAGACTTAGAGACTTATCCGATTTTTCAACTGTCGACTTATTGTTTTTTATGTGTTTGCTGAAGTTGTTGTCGGTTTTATATGCTGCCCTGATAGTAACTTTAGGAAATAGATGTTTAAATTTTTCGCTTGTCTTATTTAAAGTTAAAGAGGTCAATTTATTCTCTATTATTCTAGTGGACGGGAATACTTGTTGTAAAGCTAAAGGATTATTTTGGTTTCTTAATAATATTATCAATTAAATTTGGATTATAGCCATTATTAACCGCTAATTATTTTACCAAATAAAGTTCTTTTTGAAAATTTTTGTTTTTATGTATTTGATCATGTTGTTGTCGGTTTTGTATGTTGTCCTGATACTGAGTTTAGAAAATATATGTTTTAATTTTTGCTAGTCTTATTTACGTAAGTTAAAGAGGTGAATTTATTCTCTATTATTCTAAGCGACGTGAATACTTGTAATGCTAAAGTATATTTCTTTTTAATAATAATATTATCAATTACATTTAGATTATATCTATTACCAATAGCTATTTGTTTTATCAAATTAAGTCCTTTTTTAAAACTTTTATTGGATAAAGGTACATGTGGTAACAGGTGTATCATAGAGTTATAGGCTGCAACTTTGTGTGCGTGTGGATGATGGGAAGTATAATGTATGGTTGGATCAGTGTGAGAAGGTTTATGGTAAATAGAAAAATCAAGTTTATTGGTTAATCTGGTAATGGTAAGGTCTAGGAAGTTAATAGATTTGTTTGCTTCTAATTTTGTTGTCGGACCCATTTACCTGAAGAAACGGAGAATTGCATCCAACTGGGAACAGGTATTAAATTTAAAACTATTTTGTATTTGAGGAAGCTGATGACTTCGGCAAAACTGCAGCAGATCTACATATACATTCTATAAAATAGTGTAAATCAATTTTTTCATTTACCTAAGTTGACAATAGTTTTGATTTAATTGCTATTTCATACAAAATAAACATAAAAAATTATATAACTGATAATATTTGAACTTTTTTGTCGTTTAACTTACAGGGCTAAATTTTGGCACATAATTTACCTATAACGACATAAACCCGCGTACCGAATTTGGTTACTTACTTTGTTATTTCAGGAGATATAATTGTTTTTCCAAATAAAATACAAAATTTTCTGGTAAAACCTGGGCCGATTTTCCTGGCTAACGAGAAATAGCTAAGTTTAAATTAGGTTTGTTACTTATACGAGGTTAAGTCAATATTCATAAATTAAGTAAGAGTTGAATTATGTCAGTTTGCTTAGAGTAAATAAAGTGGAGTCTGTTTGAAAGTAAATTGATTATAGTTTGGAAGGTGTGAGGGATACCTTCGCTGTTTGCTCACCCAGTAGGGCGTCATACTGGTAGAAGCGTTGGGTTTAGGCCCAGGTTACGTAACCGCAACACAGTTGTTTGTTTGCATCGATGGATTTCGGTAGGGATACAGCTGAGCTCGCTCTAGGTATCCATTGCACCTACTCCAGTCGATAGCTGGATATTGGAGATGACTCATCGTAGAGAATACTCCGATGTGTCCATTGCACTTCTCAGTATTCACGGTGGTACCGTTGTTGCATTTTTGGTCAATCTGGTAGCTTTACCGAGGCACTGTGGTCAGTTCACCCGTTGGTCTCATTGCACGTGTCAGTCCCAGTGTACGAGTTGGGCTACTTAGAGAAGGGCACACCCTGGAGTGTGCATCGTGTGCCCATTGCACTTTTCGGTATCCAACTCTGATAGTAACGAGCACTCTAGGTGAGGCATTGAACTGTGCCTCATTGCACACCTGGAAGCCGGCACTGACCTGGTGCCGGGTACGGCACCCAATTAAACACACAAGCAAAACTACTGGTTAAATAATTATTATTACTTGAGTAATTATTATTTGAGTAACTATCGTGTGAGTAACTACTTGAGTAATTATTGTCTGAGTAATTATTGTTTGAGAAAAATGATTGTTGTACAGTAGAGGCATTGTTGAGAAGCAGTTCTGAGGCACCGATGTGCGCTGTTGAGAGATTATGATGTGGCTCAGTGTAGCCTTGAGTAGGAACTGCTGTTAATGTTGAAGTTGCTCAGTGGAGCATTATGTGGAAACTGCTCTTAATATTGGGTTGCTCAGTGGAGTTTTGGTAAGTGGAGCGTGCAATTGGTAATTGTTTGATGAACTAATAATTGAATGCCCCTCGTATATATGTTAGGTTGTGCTTTAGATGAACAATGGCGTGCTCAGGTATATTTTTAATTACAGGTTAGTGATTTTGTTACTGGACACTTTTCGCTCGCCTGACTCATTACGCCCGTACATTAAGGCTTCGCAATCATTCTGACAAGTAATAAACCTTTTGCCTTTTGCATGATTACTCTAAAGTATATAACACAACTGCTAAGTAATATATCGACTGGTGATGTATTGTTGAGCTATGTAATTATATTATGTGACCGTTAGTCGATCGTTAGTAATATAAGAGGTTACCTCTATTATTTACTAAGAGGGTTGTAACCTTGTGTCATCTAAGGGTTGCATTTGATACAATTATTCAATATATATGAAAAAAAACGTACCTCTTACAATATATAAACACGGATCTCGTCATTAGTGAATTTTTTAAAGAAAATTGACTAAAACTACCATAATTTAAAATACATGTATGTACTAAATAAAAATAAGAATGAAAACTGGTTTTGTAGCTAAATTTGGAATCTTTCTGGCCTTATAACGTACCTCTTACAAAAAATAAACACGGATCTCGTGATTAGTGAATTTTTTAAAGAAAATTGACTAAAACTACCATAATTTAAAACACATGTATGTACTAAATAAAAATAAGAGTGAAAACTGGTTTTGTAGCTAAATGGGGAATCTTTCTGGTCTTAATAATGATACCTAGGTGCTGACTTTAACATGTTTGTTATTCTCTTATTCTTAACCTTACGCTACCCGTGCGCCGCGCGGAAAGTGGTGGATGTGTTTTGCGATGTCACTTACACACGTGCACGAAATATACTTTAAACCAGGAATAGCCGAAGTTTAGTTTACGTATTGCGGGGAATTACCGAATTATGGAAACTTTTAATACGTCTGGGGTATTGAAATACCCCGCGCCAATAGCAAAAGGTTAAGCCAGACTAGGAGATTGAGATTGATTGAAGAAGCAGAATGGAACCATTTACGCTTTCAGGAAGTAGTGTATAGGCGAAGTGATCTTTACCTTTATGTCGACGAAGGTCATAAGATGTCCTATTTAAACCGTTTACCAAACACACATTTTTACATTTATTTGCATATGACATGGTTAACCCGTGATCTTGACAATGAAATTTTATACAGGGGGTTTTCAAAATTTCTACCAAATTTGATACCCTGGAAACTAGAGTTCAAAGTATGTCGATTTCACTTAACCTACTTATGTATATACAAAATACAACTTAAAAGGTTACAACCCTTTAAAATAATAAAGAAATATTATAATACACTATCCACTAATGGGTGTAATGGTTTTAAAATAATTCGCCTCAATTTGTACAGCCTTAGCTTTAAGTTCGTTGTGATGTTGATAGTATTACTAATCACCATGTAGGTGGTAGCAGTATTTTAAAAAATAATCAAGTTTTGCTTCCTTGGGTAAATATTATTCATAATTAGTATTTTGTTGCAAAAGTGCAATTTACAAAAATGTTTTGGAATAAAATTGTCTATTGTAAGTTTCTCGAATATTCGTCAGTGTGACTTGGGGAAAAGAACGCATGGCTACTTCTGAATTTTCAACTCTTCCTGTTGTTATCAATTAACATTACCTTTTTTTTTACTTTAACTCCCTCGATTTGTGCGAGTATGCCAAATAACCGACGCCAGGGAGCAGTTTCACCCCAGTATCCTGGAAAATTTTGCCGAACTCCTGCTTTTCTGTAAGGAGGGTGGGTATCTTTAACGTGTCCAACATCACATGGACACGGGGTTGGCGACTTTACCCCACCTAAAGAGCAGAGCGTGTGGATATTCAACTTTCTCAAATACAATGCTATAACCTCGGTTGAAGTTAATTATACAGTGTGTACTGAAAAAGTGAACCCGGGACGTTGAAAAATTTGTATCGCAAAAAATAAAAAAGCTATGATAACCGAATTTGGTATGTAGGTTAACGATATAAAAGGTTAACTATACACCAAAATTTAGTTTTCTATGTTACAAGAAAAAAAAGTTAAAATAAAATATTTTGTGCCAGATTATTTCTATGAAAATCCACTACCATAATGCACTTTCTGCGTCTAGGCTTTTATATAATTAACAGATAACAGCTTCTTTTTATAAATACCATTAGTAATCAAGCGCACCCACAGACAGGATTCCTTCACTACTTACAGGAAGGACAAGGTTCGGATAGGTTTCTGTTTTCAGTATAGGAAGGTGAGATAATTTTGACGTCGATTGATAAGCAATCGTTGGTGAAATAGACCGACAAAAAAACATTGTACAATAAAATAGTGGTAATTCTGTTACCGCTTGTAGCAGGATTTATTCGTCATAACATCAGCGGACTTTATCTTTGTCATTTTTCTATAATTTTTCCCTTGCAGGACTTTTCTTTGCTTTCTTTTCAATAACTTTGACTAGCTTTAGTACTTAATACCCTGTTGGCTTAAAACTTGCTTTGACTTTTTGCTGGTAATTACGTAAGTATTTTGCTTTCGGCGATGCAATAATTATATTCAAATTATGCATTATTTTTAGGTTTGCAGCATTTTTCAGTTGTGAGTTGGTGTCATTGCTTTCTATTCAAATTTAATTTCATTTTAGCCTATTAAACATGTCTTTTGGCTCCAAATTTTATAATCTTGAATTGATATTTTTCCTGACATCATGTGGGCCGAGGATACGTTCAAAGGAGAACAACAAACTGTATACTGTTTCTTGCTGGATTAGTATATTTTGAGTCAGCTAAAAGGATTGGTCTAAGTTTATTTATTTCTTTATAAACTCGAGTTTTAACAAACAACTGTCAATTTTTACCAAATCACCCCCCCCCCCATTTATCACTTACCACCTGAAGCGATCTTACCCAAAAACAATTCAAAGCGTTCTTTGTCGGGCGATGCTAATGTGCGATGTTATATAAAGATGCTATTATCTAATGAAAAATAAAAGACACGTATATCATAGAATATCTATATTGGAGAAATTATTGAAATAGGAAGAAATTAGGATTCTTGTCGACATATACTTGTATTTGTTCTTACAAATGGTAAACAGAAGAATGAGCTAAAAATTCTTGAAAGTTCTATTGGAAACCTAAAGGAGAAACAATTAAATGAGAGTCCTTCAAAAAATTTTCGAATGGAAAGAAAAAACCAGCAGCTAAACATGTGTGATGCGTATGCGCATCAATGGCCGAAACCGTCAACTTCTGCACTTCTGCATGTCGAGACGTGTTAGAGCACTGTGATGTATTCTGATTCCAGATTACGGATATAATAGCATTAGTTTGTTTCCTGACTGTGCTACGTTAGGTTAGTGTTGTGAATTGTGAAGTGATATTTTTTGTCGTGTGAGAAAATGCCGCAATTTCTTACCCAAAGAGAATTAGAATTTGCTTTAGAGGAGATCGTGCAAGAATTAGCAGATGATCGAGGTAAAATAAAATTATATTTATAATTATTGTGTGCTCGTGAAGTAATTCTTATGTTTGTTTTTTATACAGATAATAATGTAGATGCAGTGTATATACCGCCAGATGTAGACGAACTAACTGACGAAGAGATTTTCGAAGAAGACTGTGAGAAAGTAAACGAATTCAATGATATTGCAGGGACATTCGAAATTCATACAGCCGATGACGATTTGCTTTATGACTCGGATGATGAATGTTTGGCAGCGAAACGTAAGAAGTTGTTACAATATAAAGGTGTAGATCGAAAACCTATCTGGAAAACAGGAGAACACTTGCATAATTCAAACAGCAATCACGATGTCAAAGAAAAAGAAAATATTGCTAGGCTGAAGAATGAGTTAGACGGCAAAACACCTTTAGATTTATTTTTTATGTACTTTGATGATGAAATGCTTGAAAACATAATTCAGTATAGTCAGAAATATGCACGTGACAATAACAGACATGACTTTATAATCGACAAAGATTATTTGCTGAATTTCCTGGGTATCATGATTTTATCTGGGTACCACACTCTCCCTCAAGCTGACTTATATTGGTCTACAGAAGAGGACAAAGGCTTGAAAATTGTAAAAGATTGCATGAGTCGAAACAAGTTTAGAAATATGAAGAAAAACATTCACCTGTCTGATAATAACAATTTAGACATACATGATAGATTTGCCAAACTTCGGCCGTTTTTCGACCTCCTGAATAAAAAGTTCATGAAGTTCGGTGTGTTTTCAACTTGTTTGTCAATAGATGAACAAATGGTGCCCTATTTCGGACGACATTCATGTAAAATGTATATGAAAGGCAAGCCTGTCAGGTTCGGATTTAAATTATGGTGTCTCTGTTCATCTGATGGCTACCTCTACCAATTTATTCCGTATGCTGGTGCATCCACAGAAAAAACTCCACTTGGTTTAGGAGGCCAAGTTGTGGTCAATTTATTATCAGTCATCAAAGAAAATGCCGCACACAAGGTTTTCTTCGACAATTTTTTCTCCTCCTATAAACTATTTTCAGTTCTAACTGATAAAGGATACTCTGCCACTGGTACGATACGCGACAATCGAACAGGAGTTTGTCCACTGGAGACAAACAAAATAATTTCGAAGAAGCAGCGTGGGTCACATAGCTGCGCTTATGATGAAGATGCTGGTATATCACTTGTTCGATGGAATGACAATTCAGTGGTGACGGTGATAAGCAACTGTTACAATGTTCAACCTATGAATATAGCGAAGCGATATAATCGAAAAGAGAAAAAAATTGAAAATATAAATCAGCCTGCAGTGATTTCCCATTACAATAAATTCATGGGAGGGGTAGATTTACACGATAATGCAATAGCAAACTATCGTACCAGGATCTTGGGAAAGAAATGGTGGTGGCCTTTATTCTCAAATGCTGTTGATAGTACTATTGTAAATGCTTGGAAACTTTTCAATCTGGTTAATGAAAAAAAGAGGTCACAACTTGACTTCAAGTCATATATTGCATACCGTCTCTTGAAAATCCAGAATCAAGGAGGCGAACAATCTTCAAGTCGGGTATCCATATCTAATAGTATACCAACTGAAATACGGACAGATAAATTTGACCATGTGGTGGTTCAGGAAGCAACGAAAGCTAGACGACGATGTCGATTATGTCATAGTGCAACAATATATATGTGCAAAAAGTGTAATGTACATATTCACGCTAACTGCTTCGAAGAATTTCATAAGAAATAATGTTTGTACATTATATTTTTATATAGTATCAGTTAGCACTTGTATTGCATATATTTGGCCATTGATGCGTTTACGCATCAGCCTGTAATTCACTAATTAAATAAAAAATATTTTTTTGTTTGTTGGTTTTATGTTTAGAAACTTTATTGTTGCTGGAGAAAATGAGTGACATTCAATTTTGAACGTTTTTTGATACCTTGGCCATAAATGGGTTAAGGGAAAAAAAAATTAAATATTTTTCCGCGATACTGCTACAAGCATTGACGATGCGGAAGTAATACTTGTGGAAGTATGGAATCAGCGACAAAAATTTCAAAATTGTTTTTTCACGTAAACGTCGTAAAAAGTTTCAAAACAAATAGAAAACATGATTTGGAAACGAATTTTTTGGTGTCTGTTGGTCTGTCGGTTCCTCGGTCTGTATGTGTGTCTGTTTGTATCCACGATAACTTTAGAACGAATTGAGATATCCTCTACAAATTTCGTAGACAGGTAGCACCCGATAAATGAACGGTTCGGATTATTTTGGGTAAAATGTCTCCACGTGGCAGGGGATGAGTATTGGGTGATTTGGTGAAAATTGACATTTTTTAGCCAAAACTCGAGTAATATAACGTTTTAGGGTTTGTTTATCACAAAACTTTCAATTTCAGCACATAAATTAAATTAGGGGTTGAATGTGTGGAGGAACGCTACAAATTTATTTTCGGTAAGATCGCTTAAGAAGTAAGGGGATGAATGAGGGCTGATTTGGTGGTAATTGTCGTTTTTTCGTTAAAACCCGAGTAAGTCAAGTCATGGTCCCTAAATTAATTTTATGGAAATGTCTTTCTGAGGAGAGTGGATCATATGGATTTTATGATTCAATTTGCAGCACTATTTATTTTGGAAATCCTTTCGCGACTACCTGAGTTTCTTGACGCGAAATTAAAATTGTCGCACATCACGTTACTTTTAAAAATATTTATTCCACAAACGAACGGGATATAGTAACGACTACAAAAGTGATGATAGAATGAATGAAAATAATTTAGCTACATCCAATTTACATCAAAACTAGGCCTGTGAGGCTGATTACGGTTGCTTTCCCCATAATATTCAGGGAATGCAACGTGCCGGTCTGGCTATTTCTACGCCTACTGCTAAATGGCCAGATCGCAATATGTAGAAAACATGCCTACCTCCATGTTCACTCGGCTGTAACTTGAGTTGTTGGCCAACTTGAGTGTAACAGACATTCGTGGGATTAATACTGTTCACTTAGTAATTGCGTAACCATTAAGGTGTTAAATGATGTTATATTTTACTTGCGATGCAAAAGATCAAAATAAAGCTATTAATGAGTTATTACTTCGATATTGTCACAACGTGTGGAAGTATCACATCGTCGACAAAAATTATGTATGTTTGCAGCAACGATAAATTTAGAACGAATTGAGATATCGTCTTCAAATTTGGTGTACAGTTAGCATCCGACCAACTAACGGTTCGGATTGTTTTCGGCTAAAATCGCTCCAGAGGGTAGGGGATGAATGAGGAGTGACTTCGTGAAGACTGACATTTTTGCGTTAAAACTCGAGTAACAACGTTTTAGGGTTTGTTATTCGAAAACTTTTAATTTCATTAAACATCTGGTATCCTGTGCTGAAATTAAATTAGGGGTTGAAATTGTGGAAGTAGAACATCGGTGACAGAAATTTCGATTTTTTTTTTACTAAAACGGTCTAAAAAGTCTTAAAACCTACAGAAAACTTGATTTTCGATGGATTTTTTTTGTCTGTCGGTCGGTCGGTCGGTCGGTCTGTCTGGTTGTATGTCTGACTGTTAGTAGGCGCAATAACTTTCGAACGAATTGAGATATCATTTGGTATGCAGTAAGCACCCGACAAACGCACAGCTCAGATTGTTTTTTGTTAAAATTGCTCCAGGGGGTAGTGGATAAATGGGGGGTGATTTGGTGAAAATTGAAATTTTTTCGTGAAATTCGAGTAATATAACGTTTTAAGGTTTGTTTATTACAAAACTTTCAATTTCATCACACATCTGGCATGCTGTGCTGAAATTAAATTGGGGGTTGAATGTGTGGGGGTGTGGAATATGGGGATATAAATTTCAACTTTTTTTGCTGTAACGGCTTAAAAACCCTCAAAAAATATGGAAAATTTCATTCTGGAACAAAAATCTTTTATCTGTCGGTCCGACGGCCTGTACGTCTGTCTGTTAATATACATAATAACTTTCGAACGAGATGAGATATCATCTTCAAATTTGGTATCCAATTAGCACCCGACAAACGAACGCTTCGGATTGTTTTTGGGCAAGATCAATTTAGGGAGTACGGCATAAATGAGGGCTGAACTGGTGAAAATTAATATTTTTTGTTAAAACTCGAGCAAGATAACGTTTCAGAGGTTTATGGATACAGGCATACCAATATTTTATTTGTGGTCAAGTCATGGACACTAACATAAAATTCGTTTCATGAAATGTCTTTCTGGGGAGAGTAGATTGTCACAGCTATGTGGAAGTTATGATTCAATTTGTAGCATTATTTTTATTTATTTTACTTTTTATTACCCTAAGATCCACTGGCTTGTAAGAAAAGCACTTTTAGCTTGACTTGGCGGGAGGCATTACAGTGCACCCAGATTTTGTAAGAACTTAGATATTTCTGTATCTCTGCAAATAACGAAGTCACTTTGAACTAATTTTGTAACAATTGTTTTAGTGAATTTTCGTATAAAAAATATATTATATATATATATATATATATATATATATATATATATATATATATATATATATATATATATATATATATATATATATATATATATATATAGATAGATAAATGTATATGTATGTTTCACACCGGTAACTTCATAAATAATGGGCCTATTTTGATCAAGTTTGGTGACTTACTTCCTTTTGCAGGTAGCTTGGGAAATTTCGTTAGCCAGGAGAATAAGACTAGGTTTTCCAGGAAATTTTAGGTTTCCTTTCGTAAACAAATTATATCTCTGTATGTAACAAATCTTCTGCAACCAAATTTCTTGCGTAGGTTTCTATCATATAGCGTAATCTATGCACTAAAATTCGAGATTGATAGATTAAAAGACAAAAAAAGTTATAAGCCTTTGAATGGTAAAAATAATTATTCTAATAGGCCTACTAATACGCTTTGTGATTGAAAAATATCGAGTGAGATGACTAACAAGCGTCTAGATTTGTCTCAGCTCTTACCTTCCTTCATTTAAATAAAATAGTGCACAAATTCTTTTATTTCATTTTATTGTTATCTGACGAGATTGTGCAGTTCCGAGGATTTTTTAACGAATATTTTCATTCAAAAATTCACCACAGGTGAGATAAAAACTTCTAAGCCTTAATTTAATTTGAATAGCAGATCTGGTTGTTTGTAGAGACTTTTATGTGGCTTCACAGGTCATTATTTTTTTTAATCTGCAACCGCTTTCGCTTTTTACCGCATCGTCAGGGACCGAAGCTTTTCCCTGTTGAAGCAACAGGAAAATCTCTACGTCGGTACTTAGATCAGATTTTATAAATTCAATTCAGCAAGTACGTTCTGGTAGCCAAATAATATATATATATATATATATATATATATATATATATATATATATATATATATATATATATATATATATATATATACATATATATATATATATATATATATATATATATATATATATATATATATATATATATATATATTCAATCCCTGCCAATTACAGGTAAAATTTGTTACCATTTCGTAGATAATTTTTTTTTGTCATAAAAAAATTAAAGTGCCTAAGGTGTGTATATTTTAACACAACATTTACAACACTATGAGATGTACCACAGGGTTGTCACGACAGCTCCAAATAACACAAAATGTTATAAAATACAGACTGTGTACAAGCAACTAAAAATTATGTAAATGGTCCTGGCCTATTTCTTCCCTAATATAGAGCCAGCCTCCTAGAACAATGTGAGAAGCCTAACATACATTCTCCCTATATTTGGGAAGAAGTGGACCAGGGCTGACAATTTACAAAATTGTTAGTTGGTTGTACACAGTCCCTATTTTCTAACATTTTGTGTTATTTGAAGCTGTCGTGATAACATACATACTACCTGGTTCTCCGCACCGATATAGCAACCCTGTCGTACATCTCACAATGTTCTAGGAGGCTGGCTACCATAGCTGTATTACTTAATAGGTGTGTTCTCGCTGTAATTAGTATACCGTACTGACGAACTCCAATTAGCGAAACCGGTCTGCGGTTCTAATTATGGTGAGAATACATCGAATACATCTAGCCTTACATTACATTTGCACCAAAACTAAATGTATTTCAAGTGCTACCTAATTTTATATACATTTTTTTTATAAAAGAAAGTCATGAGAGAGCCATAAAACAGTGAACTATATAGAGATCACTGTCATAAAATTATATATTATGAACACTCGCTTCCATAATGCACTTGCTGCCTTGGCAGTTTGATTTTATGTATTGTCTGGATATTGTCTAATCTAGACAGTTACACTTGGATTTTCGTTACTGACGCTTAATTATTTATAAATTTGAAACAACGCTTCCAGTCCAATTAAATTTTCATACATAATGTAGCCTCGTAGCATGTCATTTCTGTTTACTCTTTGGATTTCGGTGTCAAGGTTTCGTGTCATATATAGTAGAATGCTGTTACACTGATTTATTAATTTATTTTCCCACAGGCATGTTTCTGCCCATGGTATAAGATATTAATTCATGAATCAATTATATTCGACAGATTATCAATCAAAGAGTAATAATATATAAATATTAATTTAATTAATTACATTAAACAGGCTTGTTAATCGACATTTATTTTCTTGGTTCCATAGTATTAGCTTAATTTTTTTATCATACTTCAATTGATTATAACATGGACTTCAGACAGATTCTTAAAAAAACTTCTTAAAACATTATTTTCTTTATTATTTTTTTATTCAAAATTATTAATTGTACTCACAAACTTTTTAACAATAAGAAGGTTGATGATGATTTTGGATTTAAAAAAGGTTGTTGCTATTTAGAAGAAAGCTGAAGTAGTTACTTGACCTTGATTTTCGAATTAGTAATACAAGTATTTAAATATGTTTTGTAAAGAAATAAGCAGTTTTTTCACATATTTTATAAAGCAGATGCGAAACCAAATATCCCATACACAAATCCTGTATTGGTTATAAGTTCCTGAACGATAAGCATTTTTACGTTTCCTAGACCAGTAACGGTCACGGTTACTGGTTGCACTGACCAGCTAGGAAATGTAATATGCGTGAATGTATTCCGTTCACTAGGCCGTGATGCCCGACAGTTTGTAAATAACCCGTTCTTGTTATTTCGCCCGGTTTAGTGAACTTCCTTAAAAAGACTTCATTAATGGGGAGATCGCGACTTTTGAATTTTGAAAAAATGTGTTCAAATGAGTGAGACCCCTAGAATCCACACCTGGGGTCAGTCTCAATTTATATATATATATATATATATATATATATATATATATATATATATATATATATATATATATATATATATATATATATATATATATATGGAAATATGAAATTTAGGCAAAATACAGTAAAATATGCTACTTATGCAAAAAATATGCGATTTGCATATAATCCGAGCCCTGCTTATGTCGTATGTTATAAAGGTAAATAATTGATTTAAAAATTTCTTACTTAAATCTTTCTAAAAGTAGTGAATATCTTTTATAAACCGATTATAGGTTAACAGAAGAGATCGGTAGCTTATATCACCAATATGAACGTAAAATTTTCGACTGGGAGCGTGGTGTCTCCTGTAATCTGGCTGCTCGGAGGTCAGGTTCAGTGTATGGTCTGAGGTCGGGAGTACTGTCAACGGGCGAGCACGTTGACCGGACGTCCGCACTAAGCTCGGCATTAACATGGACACCTCGAGGAGCTCAGGGGGGCCAGGTTGACTAAGGAGGGGCACACCGGACAGGGGGGAAACTCAGCAATCAAATGTCTCCATGTCGAGCAGTAGTAGGATCGCGTCTGAGAGAGGTGGGAACCTTGTGGCAGCCCGGTTGATATAGCTAGACCTGGGCCTTTTTTGTGTTATTTTTGTTCTTTTAAATCCTTTTTGGACTAATTATTGTCCTAACTAAAGGTCAGTTTTTTGAAAAATAACTTTTTATAGAAGTATTTCTCATTGTTTTGGAAAAAATGTAATTTTATCTTTTTAAATGTGTTGAAAAAGTCTGGATGCAGCAAGTGCGAGATGGTAGGGGATTTTCATACAATGTTTTTAATGGCAAATATGTTTTTTTTTAAATAGAGGGTATGGAATTTGATATAACCTACATAAAGTAGAAACAGTGTACCACATTCATTGATTGTTGTTGCCCTTACTTTGTAAACTGGTCCATACTACATACTTCATCAAAATAACTTTTTTGTTTAAAAAAGTACAATAACGTTCCGAATATAAACCTAAAATGTTCCCGAGGAAACTGATCCCATTTTCCTGGGCAACGACCCTCTTCAAGTTATTTACAAAAAATAGCTTCGTGACAAAAATTTAAAAAAATGTTTGCATGAAAATTTGCCAACAATTTCTTTAAAGAAAATTGCCATTTTCTGTACTGAAGTTGGTTAAAGTAATGTTACACAAAAATCATGTTTTTTGCGAAATTGGTTAAAAAAGTTTGAAATAAATATTTTTTTTACAATAACATACATTTATTATTACCAACACTTCAAAAACGTCTTCCAAAAATGATTTCTCCAAAAACACAAAACTTTTCTTATATAATATTTTTTACATGAAAATTTGCTAAACAATTTATAACATTCAAATAACATATATACCTAACAGGTATCTAAATTTTCGTGTGTAATTCATATTTTATAATATAAAGCCGCGTACCAGACTTGGTTGCCATAGATTTGTTGCAAAAATTTTCCAGAAGAAAACCTAAAGTTTTCCAGAAAAAATTGGTAAAATTTTCTTGACTAACGAAGTTAACTGAGTCACTTGAAAAAGTACGTGTGATATATATATATATATATATATATATATATATATATATATATATATATATATATATATATATATATATATATATATATATATATATATATATATATATATATATATATATATATATATATATATATATATATATATATATATATATATATATATATATATATATATATATATATGGAAATGTGTTCTAGGGGACCCAGTTCGCACTCGTTTCAAGGCACTTTTTCCATAATGCCAAAGTGGCTGTCTCTTTATATTAGGGGATTTTTTAAAGAAAACTGACTAAAAAAACCAATAACAAAATGACTATGGAAACAGAAGAAAAACCACAAAGATAAATTATTACGTTTAGTTAAATTTCACTAAAATCCTGAGATAACGTTTAATTACTTCATTAAATTTGTAGTTACTTTTTTAGAAACTGAAAAACTTTAGTTTTCAGTATGAATATATATATATATATATATATATATATATATATATATATATATATATATATATATATATATATATATATATATATATATATATATATATATGGAAATGTGTTCTAGGGGACCCAGTTCGCACTCGTTTCAAGGCACTTTTTCCATAATGCCAAAGTGGCTGTCTCTTTATATTAGGGGATTTTTTAAAGAAAACTGACTAAAAAAACCAATAACAAAATGACTATGGAAACAGAAGAAAAACCACAAAGATAAATTATTACGTTTAGTTAAATTTCACTAAAATCCTGAGATAACGTTTAATTACTTCATTAAATTTGTAGTTACTTTTTTAGAAACTGAAAAACTTTAGTTTTCAGTATGAACGTATGTACGTATCCATATACATCTGTTCGACCATAGAGTAATATGTGTTTTACGTTGCCATATTAATATATTCACCGTCAGCTAAAATATGGCACTGGAAATCCCACTGTCTAATTAGAACAAAGCACGAGCCCTGAGGGAAAAAAAATTGTTTAATCTATTTGTAACACATATTATACATACATTCTATCTTTCTGCTGTCCTTCCTTATATGAATCTTAGCTATGTCATATCTGACACCGCTCTTTGCGCGCAATGTGCTTAAAAAGAGGTACATAGTTTTTTCTTCGTGCATTATAACTCAATAAGTGAAACTACTGCCAAAGCATAAGAGAAAGGGTCTATTTGAATATAATTTTCTGCAAATATTTAAGTTAAATGAAGGCCAGTGAGGGCTGAAGCTAATACTTAAGGCAGACTTCTTACGACATTTCTTGTACATAAGCCGTATTAGTTTCAGATTCTTTATTCAGGTCAATTTGACGTTTCGAATCGCGACTTCGACGTTTTAAGAAGAAAAACTATAATGCATATAACTTTTTTCCTTTCAACGTAGAGCTCAAAAATTTGGTACATGGTTGATTTTTTTTGATATAAACCAGCGTACCAAATTTGCCATGGCCTTATTATTTCTGGATATAAACATTTTCCAAAAGAAAATACAGAATTTTCCGGGAAAACCTGGTCCGATTTTCCTGACTAAGTAACTTATCCAAGCGACTATTTTAAAGAAAAGTCACTAAAGAACCGTTCAGCTAAAATCTAGCCTCCAAGAAAAAACCTGTAACTATTTAAGGGTCATTCTCATATAATGGAACAATAAGGAGCTGGAAGCTGTCAAAATATGATAATCGCTTCACCTGTAAATGTTATAGGTTTTAATATACGGCAATGTTTATATTACCTTATCCGAACCTGGCAGCGAAAAATTTTAAAATATTTTATCATAATTTCAATTTTGTAAGTTAAGAAGACAAAAAAACGTCATTCCGGTAACACACAAGTAATTGCATGGAGTTCATGAAATAAATTAATTTCAAGCTTAAAACTCCATAAACATTGTTAGGTTACTTTCTTTTTAATGTTTTTGTAACCAATAAATATTTTATTTTAAATTGATGCCTAAAAATTTAATAAATTCAAATGAAATTGAGAAAAATAGCACTTTTATGATCCGCAGTTTGTCCCGCCGGCGAAGAAAGCTTTAATTAATTATTAAAGCAACTTTACTAAAGTATTATTTATTCATATTGAAGAGAGAGAGAGAGAGAGAGAGAGTTCTTGCAAAATAAAATGGGAAGAAACAGTGTTTCAGACTGTTACCGAAATGAGAAATAATTGTTACAGAAATGACGCTAGAATCAATCAATAAATAGTAAACAAAATAATTATTAGAAACAACCATGTAATCGGAGTAAAACAAGTATTTATTTTGAAATCCTACATAGGGTTTTTTAACACAAAAGAAACAATTTCGTGTTCTTGAACATTGGCAACAATAATTATCATGAAGATCATTGTTCCTTTTTACTAATGCAAACTCGGCATGTGAATACGTCATTTGAATTGCTATAGTTAAGTTTATGTTTAAATATACATGTTGTGTGGTAACATCTTCTACATTCCATACACATGATCCCCGAACATTCTCCAGTCATTCCAAAAGTACAAATGAAACATAAACCATTCGCCATTTTAGTATTTTGAGAAAATGGCAAAATACTAATATCTGACATAACATTTATTACTCGTGGTATTTTGAAACAGTCCTGGGATTTTATGTCATCAAAGAATTCAAGCAAATCTAATTTCGTGTTAAGAAAAATAAATAACAAAATGAAAAGAAAAGTTTTGAAAATATTCTTAAAAGGATACTATTATCTTGTGCTAAACTGAGCAAAATTTTGGGTTCTTTTTCATTCTCAGCCAATTTCAATAAACCACCTATTCGTGCTTCAATTGATCGTTCAACATTTTGAGTTATACCTTCAAGGTTTGAATCAAGGTCTATTTCTGAACACAGAATAGGAAAATTAACATAACAATATTTAGTATAAGAAAAGTTAGAATAAAACAGCTTGCCACATATATGGATGTGTATTATGGGAAAATTTCCACAAAAAAAAGGATACTGTCTTTCCGTGACAAGAGGGATACATCAGTGGGCTTCAAACTGTAGTGACTACAAACTTGATCAAATTGACAGGAAAAACAGCTGAGGCTCCTTAAAAATAGTTTTGGATCGCTTCTACTATTCCAAGTTATTTGATGCACGGACATAATATTGGGAACATTAGGTACTTTTTTGGGCAATTCCTTTTTAAATTGTTGAATATCTTTGCTCTGAACCTCCCAAAGTTTTACTGAGCTATCGCTAAGTTTTTCAACAAATTCTTTTGCGCATATTATATCATTTCCTTGAAGAATTAGTCGATCAGCTGATCTCTTTAAGCTTCCGCCAACGCCATCCATTGGCCCTTTGCCATGACCACTTTCCGAAAAATTCCAAGCCGCTTCCCTAAGGTTTTCAAAATATTCTGGAAGCTTTTTGGCGAAAAAATGACAATTGCTTTAAAAAGCAAGATGTTTTCAGGGCAGTTGAGTTTAGACTCTGTTGAATCGAAAGTAAAATTTTCTCTCGTGTTTTTTGAAAGCTGATAATAAAATTTCTCTGATATAGATGAACCTTCCAGAGAAGATGATTTTTAATCCAAAAATAAAATTGATAATATTGATACTGCTTTAATCTGTCATATGGCAACGACAATTTAAAAAAGATAAAAAAAAAACAATTAAATAATGTTTGAAGAAACAGAACTTTTTTTGAAGAAACAGAAATCCTGAACTAAAAAAAATGACTTAGATGTAATATCTTATTTAATATATTATTGAGCGCCTCCGTGGCCGTGCGGAAAGTCGATTCAGACTTTCCAATACGGACTCGGGGGACGACGGTTCGAGACTCACCGGAGGCGGATGATTTTTTAAAATCACTGTCGTCGTTGAGATCGAGCTCAAGGTGGAGAGTAGGTTAGTTTAGATGAGCCAAAAAGGGTCAGCAATGGCCTAATTGCCAGTAAGCATCTTACCTTTTTAATATATTATTGTCTTGTATTAATGTAACTATTTAATTTTAGGTCATGTACCGGAGATCACACTGAAGCTGCTACTATTTAAGTAACACCACCAGAGGACAACAGAGAGAGAGAGATAGAGAGAGAGAGAGACTATACATAGCTGGGGGGCACTAATCTTAACGGAAGAAACAAGTTGCGCGGGTGGGATCGGCAATCCGTGTGAGAAAGTGATGTGTGCAGTTCGGTATATGCTAAACGCTAGTGATCTAGTGCGTCCATTCTGTGTTGAAGATGTTATTAAGAACCTCGGTGGTTCAGAGGTAAGAACGTGTGCCTCTGAACCGAAGGGTACTGGGTTCGATCCCAGGGTACTCCTTTCACTTTTTCAGTACAAACTGTAAAATTAACATCAACCGAGGTTCTGGCATTTTATTTGAGCAAGTTGAATGTCTGTACGTTCCGCCCGTCTGAGGGGGCGTAAAGCCGTCGGTCTTGTGCCCATGCGATGTTGGGCACGTTAAAGATCCATACCCTCCTTACAGAAAGGCAGGGGTTCGGCAAAATTTCCGGGACAGTGAGGTGAAACTGCTCCCTGGCGTCGGTGATTGGCCATAGTCACTGAAATAGGCCGACGTTAAAGAAACAAAACACACATACACAAGATGTTATTACATTGGTTTGAGAAACATGTATGCGTTTTATTGTTTGAAGACTCAATAACTGCGCAAAATTAACGTGTGGCAATATATATATATATATATATATATATATATATATATATATATATATATATATATATATATATATATATATATATATATATATATATATATATATATATATATATATATATATATATATATATATATATATATATATATATATTATTTGTTTGCTGTACGTTTGTGATTTCTTATTGGTTTGCGCAGACTGCAGTTTCGAACCGTCCCGGTTCATCATCAGCACGCTACTGGCTGTTATCGCTCCTGTGTGGTCTACGTCTGGGATTGTACGTGGCACATGCGTCGTGAGCTTCTACTGGTCGGTTTCCTGCTCTCTGATTGGTTGTGCCTTCGGACTGTGTCGTGTGTATCGGTCTCCTGTCTTGCTCACTGTGGTTCGATAATGTGTCTATTTGTATGGCCGTTATTAAGTTTTGTTTAAATGTTTGTACTTGGATTTGTTCTGGCATTAATTGTTTCTTATTGTTTGTTTGTTGAATGTAGTATTGTTCCCAGATTTCCACTTTTGTGGTCTTTAACATGTTTCATTAGTTGTAATTGGGTGATGTCTGGTATTTGGTGTTTTGTGTTGTGAATGTGTGTAGCTACGTTTGATTTGTAGCTAGGTATGTGGATTTTATCTAATGCTGTTATATGTTCCTTGAATCTTCTTCTATTGATTTTTTTGTCATTCCTATATATTTTTTATTGCATGTGTTACATTCTATTTGATATATTCCGTTTAATTCATGTGGGTTGTGTTCTTGTTTTTATTTATTTTGTTATTGGTTTTGGAGCTCATTTTTAAGTCATATTGTTTGAGTGTTTGTGTTATTTTTTTATGTGGTGGTTATAAGTGAATGTTGTGTATTTTGTGTTTGTTTCTGGTGTTTTGTTTTCGGTTTTGTTGATTTGTTTGTTTTTGATTTATTTACTAGCTTTTCTATTGTTTTCTTGTTGTATCCATTTCTTTCTGCTATTTGTATTATGATGTTGTACTCCTTTTCTCGTTCGTCGTTATGGAGTGCTACAGTGTAGTGCAATATTCCTATATATATATATATATATATATATATATATATATATATATATATATATATATATATATATATATATATATATATATATATATATATATATATATATATATATATATATATATATGCGTGTGTGTGTGTGTGTGTGTGTGTGTGTGTGTGTGTGTGTGTGTGTGTGTGTGTGTGTGTGTGTGTGTTTGTGTCCGTATAATTATGAGGACAAACCACATGCATGGACGTGACTTGTCGGGTCTTCCCAACTTGTCGGGCCATACACGCGTCCCGACAATTTAGAGACGTGGTTTTTTGGATTCTTCACCTCTTAAATAGTATAAATAACTAATTTTCTGACGATGTCCTGATATACATACTATATGCATGTGTGTATTTTTGAGTTCGTGTTACTAACACTGTCGGGCCCTATAAAAGTGACTGATAAAAGCGACCTCCGTGGTCAATTTTTGAAACAGACGTAATTGTGTGTAAGTCCCGATAAATATAACATTTTTTTACCTCGTGCAGGTAGTAAATGATCTGTTTTCAAGTGATTTGTCCCTGGTTTTATAAATAGCGTCTTTGTTGTTATTTTTTACTGCTTTATCCGCAAGGGTTATTGACGGGGAATAACGGTACATTATTTTTCCTTGGGCACTAAAGCAGATGGCGGTGGGTTTTATGTAGTATGTTATATTTCAGAGAATATTAAGATATTGTTAAATTTATTTATTAGGGAAATTTCATAGAAAACATTGACTCTCTTCTTCAAACGAAACAGAACTCATATTTGGGATGAAAACATTAGTTTATATATTATTTTACATACACATATTTATGTATATATATATATATATATATATATATATATATATATATATATATATATATATATATATATATATATATATATATATATATATAGGGTTAGTATATGATGGATTTGTATTTACTGAAATATTCCTTATTCAAAAGATATATCTTAACAAAAGCTTTTCGACACATTTTTTGCTACAAAGTGGCGATATTCAATTTATCCTAGCCTAAACAACTTCGCTTCTATGGCAACTAAATTTTTCTTTTTAAATGGCAAGATAGTTCTTGATACGCCAGTATAAAAATGTAATTAGGTTCAATTAGAAAAAAATTGAGAAAAAAATTATGTAATTATGCAGATGATCGCAAAAGTGATTTTTTTTTAAATAAAAGCACGCTTAAAACCAACCCTGTACGCATAAGCAACATAACCAATGCTGTAAAATACCGCCCCACTTATGGGACCTGGCGTGAATAGGGGTGCTGGGCGGGGAAGGAAATCAAATCAGAAAAAACACCTTCGTTGGACTTCTATAAACAGCCTTGCTTACATTTTGCTCCAACATTTCTTCTGAATAACATCCCCTCCATACGGCTCTTTGCAAGTTGAAGGGACCAGAGTTTTGTTGTTCTTTATGCGCAAGACACTGTATCAGGCAGACCTGAACCAGCTGACCTGACCTGGCTAGACCTGACCCAACGTGACCTGACCAAACCCGACTCTGACGTGATCCTGACCTGACCTGACCTGAGTAAAGGCGTATGAGAAAACGCAAGAAAACCCCAAAACATGCATTTTACACACAAAAATGTGTATGTGACCAGCGATGAACCAATAATGTCAATAAGTTGACAACAACAAATTCTCATAACGTAAAAAATATTTTCGACAACATAAAATAGTATAAAATTGCATATAAGGTAATAAACATTATCTATCAGCAGTCGACATCACGTTGGTGAAACTGCAGATGCGAGGCAAACTAGCTTTAATTATTAACTTTAATTCTAAAAGAGACTGACAAAACAAAACTAAAACAAAATAGCAATAATATTTGTCAACTAACTCAATGTTCAAAATGCTGTCCAGTATTATCAATACATAATTTAACTCGCGTTTAATTAACCCGGAATGCACAATCCATCTTGTTTGGCCAACAATTATAGCTTTCAGGTCTTCCAGATTTAGTGGTCTGTCTCTGTAGACAACATTTTTCAAGTGACCCTAAGAAAACAACCACATGGCGTCAAGTCATGAGGGCGAGCAGTTCATTTAAGTGAATCACAGCGCCCGATTCAATTTTCTCTAAAAACGTCATCCAAATATTGCCGCACGCGTCTCC